>JANFCV010000001.1:1792500-2992500 GCA_024500475.1 Phthorimaea operculella
TATACGCTCAGCTTTATAGCATGGACTGGTCACCAGTATATTTTTCACAGGATGCTAATACAGCTCTCGAATTATTCTATTCATTAATTAATACTGTACTGGACTCTACAGTACCATACAAACTAAGCAATAAGTATCAACCCAATTCATTCTCAAATAGTTATCCACAGTGGTATAGCCGTAATTTAATAAACATTATAAAAATCAAAATTACTATCACAAATTATTTAAAATTACTAATAATCAGCTTTACTTTGCCTTTTTTTACTACTACCGCAGACAATGTAAATTATTGGCTATCGATTGTGACGCTAATAACAGATTTAAAATAGAAAATAGTATAAAACGGAACCCTTCCACGTTTTGGTCGCATAACAGGGAGAATAGAAAATCGAATGATCCCTCAAGCTTTGGAAAACTAAATTCGCAAGAAGTAGCACAAGAGTTCGCTGCATTTTTTCAAAGCGTCTTTCGATCGAATGCCCCTCTATTAAATCCTATGACTGCGTTACTAACAGCCATGAAGACGGCCTCCCATCTGGCATCTGATTTGCATCTATCGATAGAGTCCGTATCCAGAGTAGATGTTCTTAAAGCTATGAAAAACTTAAACCTAAGTACAATAAGGGTACTGATGGAATCCCGCAAATTATTTGAAAGGACAGTCGTGAGGCACTAACTTATCCCCTTTTACATATAATTAACATATCTCTTAAAAAAAATATAATACCACATATATGGAAGACCTCAACAGTACTACCCATACATAAATCAGGGCCCAAATCTGCTATAGAAAATTACCGTGCAGTGGCTGTCTTGTCTGTTTTTGCCAAGATCATGGAAACTACTCTATACCAGGCTATTTTGGTGCAAATGAAAGGTTGGTTCTGTGATCAACAGCACGGTTTTCTTCGGGACGCTCCACGTGTTCAAATTTGTTAAATTTCACTTCCCTTATCTCTGAAAAGCTAGATTGTAGAGAGCAAGTCGATGTAGTCTATTTTGACTATCAAAAGGCATTTGATCAAGTTGATTGCGATGTCCTTTTGGATAAATTGGCCTTGATTGGTTTTTCTGAGGACCTTGTATACTTTTTCTCCGACTACTTGAGAGATAGGAAACAGTTTGTAATGCATAATCAATGCCAATCCACATCCTATTTAGTCAATTCCGGGGGTTGGTCAAGGTACATGTCTTGGTCCTCTGTTATTTCTAATAATAATTAATGATTTGCCTTCCGTTATTAAACATAGCACGTGTCTAATGTTTGCGGACGACGTGAAGTTGGCCAGACCCATAGCAAATATAGTAGATTGCTCTCTTCTTCAGGAGGATATTAATAGCTTATGCGCTTGGGGGCACAAGAACAGCCTTACATTGAATATTAATAAATGTACTACTATGATATACTCCCGTAAAAATAATCCGTTGGTAGCTAACTACACTATTGAAGCATCGACGATAGAGCGGGCCACGGGTGTGAAGGATCTTGGGACATGGTTTGATGCGCAGTTATCTTTCCATGACCACATTTCTAAAATGTGTGGATCGTCTCGCAAATGCCTTGGTTTTGTACTACGGCAGTCAAATTGTTTTCAATCTACAGACATACCTCGCTTACTTTACAATGCCTTCGTGCGAAGCAAACTGGAATCCAACTCAATGATCTGGAATCCTTTCCACTCTTGCCTTATTCTAGATGTAGAAAAAGTGCAGAAATCGTTCGTTCGTTCTCTATACAAAAAAATGTACGGTTTCTATCCTTACCTCTACCCTACGTCTTTCATACTAGGTATGGTAGGTTATCACTCTCTGGAGATCAGGCGAAACTTAGCACTGCTGAAATATATATTTGAGCTAGTACGTGGTAAGATCCACAACCCATTCCTACTAGATAGAATAGGGTTAAGCGTGCCAAGATCGTTTGCAGTACGACCGTGCAGGCGTGAAGTGTTTGCTGTACCTTCCATGCGGTGTGTATCATCAAGATCTGCCCCTCTACCTAGAGCGCTTAAACTGATCAATGATATCTCGTTGATGGAGCCAGAGCTTGATATTTTTATGTGCTCTCAAAATCAGTTTCTAGCGTCAAGCAGTCGTTACTTGGAATCGTTGACAAAAGCAAGCAGCATTGTAGAAGTAAACAATGGATAGTTTAAAGCGTGGGCATCTCCCAGGTCTAAATTCAATTCATCTAAATGTAACTGTCCAAACATAAGCATGTAACATGTATCTATATTGCACCTTCATTTTATTATTTTCTATTGTATAATTAATCATTAATCACTTATTGACTCAGCATTGTGTGCGCCTGGTTTTTAAACTGTAAGCCATATGTGTCGAATTTTAATAAATGAATTGAATTGAATTGAATTGAATCGAGTTCGATTCTCGGTGGGTCACTTCACAAAGTAGATATTTATCATTTTGTGATTTTGTTCCCAGTCTAATTTGGACATAGCAGGCTGAACCACCTGATTGTACGAAAGCAAGATGGTTTCGTAATTAGGAGGGCACGTTAAACTGTCGGTCCTGGCTGCTGTCTATAATTATTTAGGTGCAGAGGCCTGTTACTTGTAGTAGGCAATTGAAAAATACTGACACCAGGGCTTATCGGGTCGTTAGGCGACTCGGTATTCCACTTGAAAAGACGAAGACTTTTGCTGGTGTGTCTATCTACCTTGTGCGTTTTAAACTCGGGCAAAAGATTGTCAACCTGTCCATTGACCCCGTATACAAACTAGGGCCAATCAAATAATTCAGCCTACTTGGACTAGAATTTTATAGTGCATTTTTCAGTAATTTGACATTTTGTATTGATTACAGGAGGTGCACAAAATAGAATTCCCGACCATTCCAAACAGCTTAGAACTATCAAGAGACGGGGCAATATTGACTGTGGCGCATGGTAAGCACCTTTCCTTTTCAAATACTTGTTTTATTTTGCTTATTTATTGAGAATTGTTAAAAATCGGTTTAGAAGATTCCCGGCAGTAGCCGAAACACTGATGTACAGGGTGGAAGAGGTCGGTGTACCGAAAACTTTTTAGGTAGGCACAACGTTGTTTAGTTTTAAAGTCTAAGGACGTCTACAAAGTTTTCGTTACACCGATCGGATCCTTACATCCCGTATATAGGGTGAAATTTTACCTCCCGTCGACAAATGTCACAGTAGCGAAATGTCCCGCTTGAAATCGGGACATTTTGCTAGTAGCTAAATGTCACACTCGCGTAATGTCACATTCGCGTAATGCCACATTCGTGTAATGTCACGCTCCCGTATCGCGTAATGTTACGGTCTCTTTCACCATTACAAATGTTTTTAATTCGTGTCGATTTGTTCTTTTTTTTGTATTTCATAGTGGGTACCAAGTACGTACATAAACAAACTTTATGGATTATAAATTTTCTGATAACCGATCTCTTTAGCCGCTGGTAATTAGAATTGAGTCCGTTTTATAATTTATTAAATAATAATACACCCATATTTCTACTGGATAGATAAAGCGAGAGGGTGACATTCGGCTACAGGGACATTTAGCGACAGGGACATTTAGATACAGGGACTTTAAGCGAGAGGGACATTTAGCTACAGGGACTTTTAACGACACCGGGACATTTCGCTACTGTGACATTTGCCGACGGGTGGAAATTAAATTTTACTAGTGGCTGATAGTCAGAATCAGCTAGTGATACGGAACAACTTACCCCAAGGAACATAGGTCGATATATGAAAAAAAAATGGCCTACTTAAAGTATCTCAAAGCAGCTGATCGGCAATTTTCTAAATTCTAAATCTGGCTTCTTCTCCAGGCACGAACGTGTCGTTCTACTCTACGGACACGATGCGTCTGATGCGCGAGTGGCCGGTGCCCACCAAGTGCTACAGCGCCTCGCTCGCCCCGACCAGAGCCACCTTCGTCTGCGGAGGGGAGGACCTCAAGGTCTACAAGTTCGACTACAACACGGGGACTGAACTAGGCAAGTGAACAACAAATATTATTTTCAACGTTTATCATGCGAACGGCTAAGGAGCGGATTCCCTGCCGGAAGATCTGTTTCCAGACCATTATAACTTGGGGTTTTCAAGGCAAGACTGAATAGGCACTCCCTAGGCAAACATGCTTCAACATCGTCTGCATCATCACTTACTAACAGGGGAGATAGCAGAAAAATGTGGGCCAATCATATCGATGCGTCTGATGCGCGAGTGGCCTGTGCCCACCAAGTGCTACAGCGCGTCGCTGGCCCCGACCAGAGCCACCTTCGTCTGCGGCGGCGAGGACCTTAAAGTCTACAAGTTCGACTACAACACTGGGACTGAACTAGGTAAGTGTATACATTATTACCAAGTGCTACAGCGCGTCGCTGGCCCCGACCAGAGCCACCTTCGTCTGCGGCGGCGAGGACCTTAAAGTCTACAAGTTCGACTACAACACTGGGACTGAACTAGGTAAGTGTATACATTATTACCAAGTGCTACAGCGCCTCGCTCGCCCCGACACGAGCCACCTTCGTCTGCGGCGGGGAGGACCTCAAGGTCTACAAGTTTGACTACAACACCGGCACAGAACTAGGCAAGTAAACACATTATTACACACGATAACAGATGGTTCCGTGCTTCGGATGGGCACGTTAAGCCGTCGGTCCCGGTTGCTGTCTATGATGACGGTCGTTACACAACCATGTCAGAGGCCTGCTACTTGCAGTAGGCGGTTGAAAAACTCTGATAACAGGTTCCATCGGGTCGTTGAACGACTCGGTGTCCCACACGAAAGAGAGAGAGATTAAACACCGGCACAGAGCTAGGCAAGTGCACACATTTTAAGCAGGTTCACAAAAGAAGGGGACCCGAAATGGCAACATTATTGTTGACATATTGCTCAAATGGCATGTAATATGAAAAAGACGCAAACAATAATGTTGCCATTTCGGGTTCCCTTCTATTGTGAACTGGGTAATACGACCAAGTGCTAAAGCGCCTCGCTCGCCCCGACCAGAGACACCTTCGTCTGCGGCGGGGAAGACCTCAAGGTCTACAAGTTTGACTACAATACGGGGACTGAGCTAGGCAAGTATTAAACATTATAGGCAAGTGCACACATTATAGGCAAGTGCACACATTACCACCAAGTGCTACAGCGCCTCGCTCGCCCCGACGCGAGCCACCTTCGTCTGCGGCGGGGAGGACCTCAAGGTCTACAAGTTCGACTACAACACGGGGACTGAGCTAGGCAAGTGCACACTTCATAAGCTGGTTCACAAAAAAAGGGACCCGAAATGGCAACATCATTGGTGACATCTTGCTCAAATAGTCATGTAATACGAAAATGACGCTAACAATAATGTTGCCATTTCGGGTCCCCTTGTTTTGTGAACCGGGTAATATCACCAAGTGCTACAGCGCCTCGCTCGCCCCGACCAGAGCCACCTTCGTCTGCGGCGGGGAAGACCTTAAAGTCTACAAGTTTGACTACAACACCGGGACTGAGCTAGGCAAGTGTACACTTTATAAGCAGGTTCACAAAAGAATGGGACCCGAAATGGCAAGTTGAAATCTTGCTCAAATGTCATGTAATATGAAAAAGACGCAAACGATAATGTTGCCATTCCGGGTCCACTTCTTTTGTGAACCGGATAATATTACCAAGTGCTACAGCGCTTCGCTGGCCCCGACCAGAGCCACCTTCGTCTGCGGCGGCGAGGACCTTAAAGTCTACAAGTTTAACTACAACACCGGGACAGAGCTAGGCAAGTGAAGACAAATTATTTTCAAACAACTAGGGCCTTACTACTAATAAGTTAGATACGCGTTAAACACGTGTCTAGGTCTAAAAGTTTGACTACAACACCGGCAAAGAGCTAGGCAAGTGCACACATTATAACCTCGTTCACAAAAGAAATGGCAACATTATAGTCGACATCTTGCTCAAATGTGATGTAATATGAAAAAGACGCAAACAATAATGTTGCCATTTCGGGTCCCCTTCTTTTGTGAACCGTAATATTACCAAGTGCACACATTACCACCAAGTGCTACAGCGCCTCGCTGGCCCCGACCAGAGCCACCTTCGTCTGCGGCGGGGAGGACCTCAAGGTCTACAAGTTTGACTACAACACGGGGACTGAACTAGGTAAGTGTATACATTATCACCAAGTGCTACAGCGCCTCGCTGGCCCCGACCAGAGCCACCTTCGTCTGCGGCGGGGAGGACCTCAAGGTCTACAAGTTTGACTACAACACGGGGACTGAACTAGGTAAGTGTATACATTATCACCAAGTGCTACAGCGCCTCGCTGGCCCCGACCAGAGCCACCTTCGTCTGCGGCGGGGAGGACCTCAAGGTCTACAAGTTCGATTACAACACAGGGACTGAACTAGGCAAGTGAAGACAAATTATTGTCAAACAGCTAGGGCCTTACCACGAAAAAGTTAGATACACGTTGAACTACCTTCTTGCTCGCTTCGCTCGCAATACACATTTCGATTATTACAAATCGCGAATTGTTGAGTTTGCTCTGCTCGCATGACGTTTTTTTTTTATTTATGTAATGCGAATTTTTGATTTCGCTCTATTCGCAACACATGTTGCTCTTGTAGTGATATCAATTGTTACGCTCCTTTCGCTCGCAAATATTATTATGGCCTGCAGTGACCGGACCCGTACCACTCGTAAAACTGTTAAACTCTTTAAAAAAATTAGAAACATTACGACATAATTACACAAATATTGCCAATAGTAATAGTTTGTTTTGATTTGTCTCCGTTTAGAATCGAACAAGGGCCACTTCGGCCCGGTGCACTGCGTGCGATGGTCTCCGGACGGGGAGCTGTACGCGACCGGCTCCGAGGACGGCACCGTGCGACTCTGGCAGGCCACGCCCGGCCGCGTGTACGGGCTGTGGCGGCGGTCCAACGAGCACCCCATAGCCAACGGGTTCAAGGAGGTGGCCGCCAACTGACGCAGCGACCACCCAGCGCAGGTACACTCACTATCACACCGTGAGACTCTGGCAGGCCACGCCCGGCCGCGTGTACGGGCTGTGGCGGCGGTCCAACGAGCACCCCATAGCCAACGGGTTCAAGGAGGTGGCCGCCAACTGACGCAGCGACCACCCAGCGCAGGTACACTCACTATCACACCGTGAGACTCTGGCAGGCCACGCCCGGCCGCGTGTACGGGCTGTGGCGGCGCTCCAACGAGCACCCCATAGCCAACGGGTTCAAGGAGGTGGCCGCCAACTGACGCAGCGACCACGGAGCGCAGGTACACTCCTTTTTCATAATCATAATTCGCAGGCTACAATTGTGCCGTTGTAGCTCAGTTCGTGAAGCGTCTCGGCAGCTGATGCCGAAAGTCACAGGTTCAAATCCTGCCTGCTGTAAAAAAATGCCAGTTTCCGAAAATTATCATACTCTTCCGTAAGTTTGCCTCGCTTTTAGACAAATCAAATATCTGGCTCACTTCTGTAGTTTTCGTACTCTCGTATGAGTTGTCAGCCGTAGTTATTCCCTTTCAATTCAAAAACGTCAAATTCTTCCACATTTCGTCACGGAATTCTGTGATGCTATGTGGAACTTCTTTCGATTTCTTCGCAGTAGTTATGCTTACGTAAGCCCCCCATCAAACGACGAATATACATAATTTCACAACGAAATTTGTGCTCGCGTTGCTCGCAATACCGTTGGGCGGACCACTCTATAGCACTTATTACGTTTTGAAATAAAACATTTCGAACTTGACTTGAAACATTTTTATCTTTGTTCCAGGATATCTCAGAGTAGTGAGATGAGAAGTGCAATCAGATGCTGAAAATAAATTTGGTCGCCTGGTTGAGACTTTTGAGCCTCTTTTTCACTCTCGACGTAGTGACTAGTGGGTGTCGCCAGGCGCCGCGTGCTGGAACTAAATCAAGACTTTACAAACAAACAAAAACTTATATTGTGTTGTTTATTTTTTTATTTGCAACACCATGTTTTTTTATACTCGAGCGTGAATGTATTTATTGTAAAAAGGAAACTAAATAGACTTGATATTGCAACAAAATAAAGTGATTTGTACATACTAACCGTGTTTTAACTAATTTTCAAAACGTTATTCGCAGATACTGACTCAAAATACTAAAAACCGGCCAAGAGCGTGTCAGACACGCCCACAAATAGGGTTTCGTAGTCAACGTTTAAATATCAGGTTTTTCAGCATTACAAACTTAATTTGTTGCTGGTTTGTTAGCAGCAGTATGATGACCAACCGCAAATAGAAAAACTCATTTTTTTCTGAAACGGTACAATATCCGTTATAGTTTTCATTGTAACTTCATATTGTAAGCTATATTTTATATTTATTTCAAATTTTTAGCGTTTATATTTTAGAAGTTACAGCTGGAACGCCCAAAAACAAAAACGCCCTTTTTAAAAGCAAATATCTCGTGACAGAAACATTTTAGTGACTTTGTTTCAAAGGAACCTCCCCTTAATTTTAAAAGACCTATTCAACGATACTCTACTCAATATTACAGAAAAAAAAAAATTTTTTTCCCCCCTTTCACTTGTATGGGAGGGGGTCCAAAAAACATTTAATATATACTCCCCATCAAAAAAATCGAGACACTTTCGTTTTCATTGTTGAACAAAATCTTAAATATATGAAACTAAAAGAAGAATAAAGAACGTTGATATTATGATTTAGAAACCTCGTAATATTCACTATTAACCTTTTGCACGCCAGAGTTTTTTTACGTCGCCTCACCCCCGACGCCAAGCATACAAAAATGTGAAGATCGGCTAGTGATGCGACAAGTAGTCAGGTGTCTTAAACAATACAGAATTGAAGTTATAAATATAGCAAAATTTAGACTACTTTAGTTGTCAGTGGCGTTGTAAGCACGCGATAGTTTAGCAACTATAGTTGTCGTTGGCGTTCAAAAGGTTAAACGAGATTAGATATTCATTCCAAAATAAACATGTCTCGGATAATGTGATCCGTACAAAACGTAAAGTTGCAAAGCGTCTCGATTTTTCTGATGGGAAGTGTATATATTTTTAACATTTCTATATTTGGGTCAACATGATCTATCTTCTCACCGACGAAGATATGAGGGCGCGGCATACAGACAGACAGACAGACAGACAGACATGACGAAACTATAAGGGTTTCTAGTAGACTACGAAACCCTAAAAACGGGGTGCTTAGCTTACCGCACCAGTTGATTAATCGCAGATACAGATAGCGTTAAACGTATATTATGTCAATTCGCAGTTTTGACATTTTTTAAGACATCATCGTTGTATATATTTATTAACGCTAAAAACAGTGCTGGATTTTCTCGTGTGTTATGACATAACAACTGTCATAACACATGTAGTCAAGTTAGTGATTGATAACCATACAATTAGCCATCCACCTACCGGCACATAACAGTCGAGAACAGCAAATCTTTTTGATATTTTTCGCATTGTTTTGAATTTGTTTTAGCAGTTTTGCAATTCTGAAATGTTGACGTTTTGCGACGTTGCCTTTTTGCCTTTGCGACATTCTAAGGTAGGGATTAAAGCTTTCAGTAGTTAAAGGTAAATGAAACAACAATTTTGTACAAACATAAAATTCGTTTATTGAATTTCGTTTCACTAGGTGAGATTTTTATTTTATGACTACATTAATCTAAGTCTTAGAAAAATATAAAATTATGCCAATATTTTACAAGAATAATTTACACACACTAGGCAGTGAAAATTTGTTTTAAATAAAAAATTGTACCTAAGTACATCGAAATGTTTTGATTTGCTAAATTATTTCATAGGATTTATTTTTATTTAAAAAAGAGTTTTATGTAAAAAAAAAAAAATATAATATATTATTTTAAACATATTTCAATTTTACCAATTCACTTTGTTTGATATTATTATAATGTTTCTTTTCTTTCTCTTTTATAGCTAATTGAAGTTTTGATTTGTTTTACAGTATATTTCAATAGGTTCTTAGATGGAATGGTAACTTGTTGGTAATATTCTTACTATAGTTTTTAACTGGGATAGATTACGTATATTTCCAAAAGTATTTAGAAAAATCCTAGCTTAATTCATAATTTTTAACTTAAAATATTTTGTCCTCGTCATCAAATTAAAGCTAAAGATGGCCGTAAATGCTTAAAAAAGTTAATTCGAGTTACAAAATAGTACTTTCATTTTTTTTGCCTTTTTTATGGACGGAGAGTTAAGTACCTACTTAAAAGTACAATAAAATAATAATTTACAATTTAATTCTAATTTCAGCACCTTATCAAAAACAACTAGTAATTCGATGTTACGTACTATTATGAACTCGGGGAGTATTATTTCATTCTAAACTCACAAATACGTTGTCTCTAAACATTTAGAGATTGACACCCTATTGACTCAGCAATGGCCACACTTACAAACAAATATTTACAAAATCTCCGTAAGATAAAAATATAAGGGTTAATAGTAGACTACGAAACCCTAAAAAGCGAATATCCTGGTGGACGAACAGAGACTAATAAGTAAAGGGTATGTATTTGCAATAAACATACCATGAATATTTTTGTATGAAAATCAGAGGCTTATTCTTTACGTTATGGTTTACGTGCGTCAACACTTACGGCTGGTCGATATGTACAGTAGCGAGTTAAGCGGATCGTTTTCTTTCTTTTAGTTTAAAAAGGGATACGATTTGCTTAAGTTGCTTCTTCGAAGAGCTAAGTCAGCCGATCAATTTAGACATGGGAAATAGATGAATACCTCCCGCCGCTAGGCCACAGAATTTTCTTATTTCATGATATTTTTGGCGCAAGATAAAATCACGAATCTACCTTCAAACACGAGGTCACGTTCAGTCAAGACCCTCGATCTTACGGAGCGATAAACTAAAGCACATGTACACAGTGTTCGCACGTTCACTTGGCTATGAAGGGGGTGAGGTCGGGGAACTTGAAGTTGAGAGGGGGTCTGCGGGGGGCCCTGGCCTGCGCCGGGGGGGCGGAGGCCCCGCACTGCGCCGTGCACACGTCGTCGCGAAGGACCGCCTCTCGGGGCCACTCACGTAGGAGTTGCGCGCAGTCTGTGATGCGGAGGGACGCGCATTGGGCCTGTGGGAAAGAATAGAATATTTGCCATTATTGTCATTCTGGAGATCAGTTTTGCAGTCATACTCACAGAAGAATGTAGGCATAACTCAAATTTTGTAGCTGGGTACGGATAATTTTGAGGCTGAAATCAGCAGAAGAATGCAGCTTCGCTGGACGTCATTAATTGAGAAGTTGCGTCATATCTTAGCCATAGCTTGCCGCTTTGCCTCAAGACCAAGGTGTTCGATCGGTGCGTCCTATCCTATCCTACTAGTCAACATCATCTACAAAGCTGTGACGTCGGAACTGATAGTAAAAAACATGATACAAATAAAAAATCTTCTTACCCCTTCATTGGTGCAGATACAGGAGGTGCAAGGTGAGGGGAAGGCTGATTCTCCTACAGCTACGGAACGTCCTGCTATCAAACAGCCTTGAGCTGATGACTCGCGCCACGCGGACAGGTCCATTTGGGGCAGCGAAGAACATGGCACTCGGGGGTTCCTGGAGGAAGAATAAAATATCGATGATAAATGAGTTCAATAGAGTCAACGTGTTATAGTCAAGATCTTGGTGGCAAACTCAAATGAGAAAGAGAGCGCAATACGGCCGGGAAATCAGCGAGTGGTTTTCTCAACTATCAAGTTTGAACTCCACAGCGATGCTATTTATTTTATATTCAAAATACATAACTTTGCACAGACCTTTCCAACTTAGCACAGGCGTTTCCAACTTTCTACAGAGTATTCTTACAATTTTGTACTGATTCATTTACAATTTTTTTAAAGTCCTTTCTTCTTTTATACCGACCCTTCTTCTAACTGTCTTCCCACTTTATACAGACTCTTCCTACATTTTGGTAAATTAGTTCATTCAACTTTAAACATTGTATCTACTCTCTATCGTATATCGATATCGTGACCCGTCATTTTATGTTTTCAATCAGGGACCGAACGTCTGCTCAATGACACTCATTTCAGTTGTTTGTCGATGCCATTTCAGTTCGATGGTATTGATAATCACTGCGGCAATAGAATTACGGTACAGTCTCGCTTATATTACAAAAAAAATAGCAAACTTGTAATATGGAATTCCAAAATTGAAAATACTTACAGGAAGTTGCTGGGCAGGTCGAAGGCCGCACGCTGGATGTCGGTGGGCACGTCGAAGTTCTCGCAGATCACTTTAGATAGCGTTGATTTCCGGATCTCGGCCAGCTGGCGCTCGGTGAACCGCGCGGCTGGGTTGTCGTTCTCGTACCTGGAAAAAACAATAATAATTGATGAGTTTTCGAAGATGCGTTGTGCTCAACTTAGGCTGACACAATTTCAATGATACAGAAACATCTCTTAGAATACCGAAAAGGTACTTGTACAACGATGGAAACGGAACTACAGAGCAGACTTTTTGTCACTGGACCCTGCAGGTGGTTACAAGCGGTCCCTAATGAAGCCTGTATAGGGTGATATTTTACTAGTGACTGATAACAAAAATGGAGGATGGGTTGGTGATAATAATAAGGAAAAACTTTCCCCTAGGAGCATAGGTCGAAATATGAAAAATAAAAAACTTTTGCACCTTTCATACAATATTGCAGATCAGGCTGATTTGAGTTACTATGGGAGGTTTAATTTATTTATTTCTTATTTCGACCTATGTTTAATGGGAAAGTTTTTATTTATTTAGCCCATCCTAAATTTCCGTCCAGCCCTTCTGCAGTAACAGTAGTCTGTAAACCAGTCCATCATCACTCACCAGAACCTATCACACTTCCTCAGCTGCCTGAACTGGATGGCAATGATGCACGCAAAGGTGGGTCCGACCAGCCCTCCTTGAAGCGGACGCTCGCTCATACCACCGGGGAAAAGGTCGATGTCGTCTACGGTCGGGTAGATCCGCTTGAATCTGGAGAAGAAAAAAGTAAACATTGATTGATGTTAGGAACTCGTAACGTTTGATGTCAAGGTTGCATATGAGGGTTCTTTTCTGATACTATGCGGCATATTTTTTCTAGAAGAGGCTAGCACTTATCTACACTCGAACATATTAGAAAGTAAGGGAGATCCTCGGTATTGAATCCTTAACTTCACTAAGAGATTAGTTAGATTCTTTAGAGGACCATAGCTGATTTCTTCAGATGCCATACTGGAAGCAATGGGCTTCAATACACAACAAGCGATGCAACCGGCGCAGGAAGGAGTGGCCTGGAGACAAACCATCTCTGGAGCTGCTTTTGGTAGTCACGACCCTCAGCCTTGAGGGAACGATGCAAAAGAAGCTGATTTTTATCTGCTGTATTCACAAAACACAATAACAAGGAAACTTTCTACGTACCTCGCAATAACTTCGTCAGGAATCTCTCTCGACAAATCTTCGAAGGTGGCCGCTCGCTTCAGGTTACAGAGCGCTCTGTAGTTGTTGTAACTGGATATTCCGTGATCCCTTCCTCTCTGGATGTTGAGGGCGATCAGGTCTACTCCAGAGAATGGCACGCGACGGTCTTCGAACAAATGGTTGGTGACCTCTCCCGTGATGAACTGGTCGAGGGTTTCCATCGGGGTGGAGGACAGGCCGCGCATCAGCTCGTCTACTAGCGGTGGGTGCTGAAAGAAAAAAAGAATTGAATTAGGTTGCCGCAACTTTCCGGAATGTATGAAGCTAAGGCGAACTAAGGCTCGTGTGGCCCGTGTTTATAAATTGTTGTCTCAACTCTGAGAAGATTTTGAGAGCGATATACCTAGACAGCAGTTCAAACGGCATCTCAAAATAACTCTCAAGATTGATCGCGCAGATAGACTCTTTCCAAGCGGACTATCTCTGCTTCCCCGCACGCCTATTTTAAGGTCCTTACAGGTCTTCTAAGACTGCTAGAAGAAATTCTCCTGCGTCTACAAGGAACATTAGAAGTATGATGAGGCGAGTACAAGAACGAAATATGGAACTTTTACTCACTGAGTGCCCAATACAGAACGCAGCTGACGCGGACATGGAATATGACGATATTACTCACAGTCATGAACATATCAGTCCTGAAGAATCCGTCCCTCAGCAGGATCGGGGGTTTCACCGGTTGGAAGTTGGGGTTGAAGCGGGGCAGGTGAGGTTGCAGGGAGTTCCCGATGCAGAACTCAGCTGATGCGAATTCGGTTAGCATATGGAACGTTTACTCACAGTCATGAACATGTCAGTCCTGAAGAATCCATCCCTCAGCAGGATCGGGGGTTCCACCGGTTGGAAGTTGGGGTTGAGTCGTGGTAGATGCGGTCGCAGTTAGGAGTGCTCGATACGGAACGCAGCTGACGAAGGGATGGAATCTGACACTTTTACTCACAGTCATGAACATATCAGTCCTGAAGAATCCGTCTCTCAGCAGGATCGGTGGCTCAACTGGTTGGAAGTTGGGGTTGAGTCGGGGCAGGTGAGGTCGCAGTAGAGAGTGCCCGATACGGAACGCAGCTGACGCAAATTCGGTAACGATGGCTGGGTTGCAGGTCGGGGAGTATTCTTTGTAGTATCCTGTGGAAAATAAGAAGTGTGAGAAAATTGTCGGTAAAAAAAAGCGTGAAAGAGTGATTGATCTACCATGACATGAAAGAAAAGATTGATATCAAAAACCACAAGACACTATTTTATATTACTACACCCTTTAGAAGTATAATGTATGATTCGCAAAACGTATAATCAGTCAGAACTTGAAGTGAACGATTCTGAAAGGTGTCGATAAGCTTTGTACAACAGAACTTCAGTCCAATACGATCGGTACCCCTGAAATCCTCATCAAGAAACAAAAAATGCATCGGATATTCTGCATATTTGGCAGAATAGTTACCTGAAGGCAGCAGCTTCAGTCCGTACAAGTTGACAGCATTCCAAGACAGCAGCCTTGGCAAGAACTCATTGTAGATAATGTGCGAGAAGGACGCAGCCAGAATTGGGCATGTAAAGCTTAACTCGAAGACGTAAAATAAGAAATCCATTTGGAGATATTTTGGTCTTTTATAGTTTTTTCATGTTTTTAGTTCTAAAAAGTTAAAGATCACTTTGATTTTTACAAAAATCTAAATAACCTTTATTTGACCTTTGTGATGTGCATACTGTGCAAATAATTAAATGAAACTCTTTCGAGACGCCTATAACGAACTTCCTCCCCAATAAAAGTTACCTTCTCTTTGCTTCACCCTTGCTTGCTTCTGTCATGTCAGTTGGACGTTTGATGTAGTGTTGCAAAACTATCGATAGTACCTACTACTATCGATAACACTGAATTTGCCAAAGACATTACAAACTTATGGACTGGCTGTACCCTCTGAATGTGCGTGAATACCTAAACAATGTTGGACTCATAAAATGGCGGATTTTTGTAGGGTTGTAATCATTTTGGACCCAAAAATCGATATTGATAGTCGGTAACTGCCTACTGCCTAGTTGGGATAAGGGTAGGAAGATGATGATGGTTTTGACGGGCATTATGCCTACGCTGTTGATATTTTTTGTGTACCTTACTGTATTATGCTTAAGCTGTTGTGAATTTTCATAATACATAACTGTTTTTGTGTGTAGTAAATAAATTGTTAAAAAGAAAAACAAGTTGTAGGGTAAAAATTAATAATAATAATCAAACAAAGCCAAAAATAATAATTTATCATAACTATTCATAACAAAACACAGGTTGAATTTTTTGCTATTCCAGAAATTTTCCTTTCCTTCCACTTTGTTCCTGTTGCTGTTCAGTCAAAACAGATCTATCATTTTCTTTAGGTTTTACCAAAAGGTTAAGGCAAGACTTCTTCACGTTGGCATAACTTATCCAGAGTTCTGTTATAACACTCGCTCGACACCAAAATACAGGGAGCATGTCAATATTTGTCCATGACGTGGACAAATATTTCGGTGCCAATAATATCAAGCCATTTCCTTCTTTTAACTTAATTTTTTGGTTATCTGTAAAAAAATAATAATTATTAAACAGGTATATACAAAAATTACTTAGTAACTTTGGCACATTACCTATAACTTTCTGAATTGAACTCTCAAGATTCATTATTTTTCCATTCTTACGAATATAACTTATGAAGCACTCGCGATTGTTTTCACACATTTTAAGTATTGAACCGGGTCTATCGTGATAATTATTTAGGTAAACCTTTATAAATTATTTTCTTACAAATTCTGGCAAAATATATCGATACCGTGACTATGTACTACCCCAACCCTAGCCGACGATCAGTTTGTATGAAATCAGTATCGGCAGAAATAAAGAAATTAATGAAATATTGGGGAAAAAAACGTTTATAGTTTGCTGCTTTATAGCGAAAAATAGCTGCTCGTGCTTTTTATTACATATAATCTCATAAAGTTCAAGTAAAATAGCAGATTTGTGTACTTACGTGTGCAAACTAATTTCAGGGCGATTTTAATAAGATGCACGCTGCACTGTATTAAGGAACAGCTAGGCATGATGTCATTTCCTTAATTTAGTCTTTTATCACAAAAAAATGCCCTGCAAAAATAATATTTCAAGAATAAACTGATAAATCGCACTTTGTTTACAAGACTTTGACACTTGACGTACCATAAATTGTTGACACTATAAAATGGCGAAACAGTTGCGTTCGAAAATTAAAGGGATCTGACAGACAATATTTTATCTCAATCTCCTTACAGAAAACCGTTTGAGAGAAAAGAAATAACATGATTTTTTCGCATTCTACATTGACAGAAATGTCTGTGGAATTTGCAATAAAATTTGCATGGTGGTTTTTCGCAAAGAGTATGTAAATAAAGTTGTTCGTTTCATTAGTTGCCCAGTGATGACGTCATCAATGAAAAACTTTTAAACAATTATAAAAAAATAAGGGATAATCAAATAATCATAAGAACCAAATTAGTTTCGTAAAATTGCATAAAGTTTTAGAAAAAAATATTAAACCTATACATTTTACATACCCAATTCTTCGCGCGTGTTCGAACAGGAGGTCAGCGTTCCAGTGAGGGTTGACTCCGCGAAGATATTTGACGATGGAATAAAGTGAATCATTATTTGGCAGTAGCAATAGTTACCTGAAGGTAGAAGCTTCAATCCGTACAAGTTCACAGCGTTCCAAGACAGCAGCCTTGGCAAGAACTCATTGTAGATGATGTGAGAGAAGGACGCAGCCAGAATTCTTCGCGCATGTTCGAACAGGAGGTCTGCGTCCCAGTGAGGGTTGACTCCGCGGAGACCCTCCACGATGCGGTTGTGTTCCCGGAGGAAGATCGTGTGGATGGCCGTGAGACCTGGCTGCTCGGAGGCTCGACCGTCACCTGGTGAGGAGATTGAAGCTAGTTAGGTTCATGGTTGTAGGTAGATAATATTAAAATCTGTGAATGGTCAGGTCACAGTACAGATACCACCCCTCGTAAAAACAACATGAAGGGTTTTACTAGATTGGATTTTTACGCTACTACGATTGGCAGAACTTACGGACCCACATTCTCATGACAGCCAGCCTCACTTGCAATGGAACCTCATACTGTTATGAGGATGGTCAGTCTTTTATCTAGGTACTTTATCGTCTTCTTCTATGTCAATGATGTTGAAAAATATTTATGCTGGTAAAATTTTGTGAAGCCTAAAGGTTTCTCTGTCTTCTGATTTATTTCCACCCTTGGATATTACCAGCAATAAAACAGTATCCACTGGCAGCCTTGCACTCCGAATGGCTGTCAGACCGCGGCAGCTAGGCCTTGCCGTTGTGAGGATGATCAGTAGCGTTCATTCTCCCGTTAAAGCGTCATCTACTAATGGATCTTACCAGCCATCAATGAAGCAGTATCCACTAGCAGCCTTGCCCTCCGGATGGCTGTCGGACCGCGGCAGCAAGGCCTTGCCGTTGTGAGAATGGTCAGTCGGATTGATTCACCCGTTGAAGCCTGTGTAACCTACTAAAGGATCTCACCAGCAATGAAGCAGTATCCACTGGCAGCCTTGCACTCCGGATGGCTGACAGACCTCGGCAGCAAGGTCTTGCCGTTGTGAGGAAGGTCAGTTGCGTCCTTGCCGTTGTGAGGATGGTCTGTAACGTTCATTCTCCCGTTGAGGCTTGTCTAACCTACTACAGGATCTCACCAGCTATGAAGCAATATCCACTGGCAGCCTTGCACTCCGGATGGCTGTCAGGCCTCGGCAGCAAGGCCTAGCCGTTGTGAGGATGGTCTGTCGCGTTAATTCTTTGTATAAACCTGTCTTCTTCTTACTAATGGATCTTACCAGCTATGAAGCAGTATCCACTGGCAGCCTTGCACTCCGGATGGCTTTCAGACCGTGGCAGCAAGGCCTTGCCGTTGTGAGGATGGTGTGTAACGTTCATTCTCTCTTTAAACCTGTCTTCATCCAACTAATGGATCTTACCAGCAATGAAGCAGTATCCACTAGCAGCCTTGCACTCCGGATGGCTGTCTGACCGCGGCAGCAAGGCCTTGCCGTTGTGAGGATGGTCAGTCGCGTTCATTCTGCCGTTGAAGCCTGTCTAACCTACTACAGGATCTCACCAGCAATGAAGCAGTATCCACTGGCAGCCTTGCACTCCGGATGGCTGTCAGACCTCGGCAGCAAGGCCTTGCCGTTGTGAGGATGGTCTGTGGCGTTCATTCTCCCGTTGAAGCCTGTCTAACCTACTACAGGATCTTACCAGCAATGAAGCAGTATCCACTGGCAGCTTTGCACTCCGGATGGCTGTCAGACCGCGGCAGCAGTGCCTTGCCGTTGTGAGGATGGTCTGTCGCGTTCATTCTCCCGTTGAAGCCGCGAAGCTTGCGGGCGATGCAAGGGTTCTCTCCGTATACCACCGACGCGTCGATGAAGGCGGTGTTTTGGTTCACTTGTTCTCTGGGGCCTGCGGGAGAAGATATGAATAAATATTTTTTAGGCAAAGGATGTAGTAACACAGTGGGTGATAGCCGTCGCCACTTAAAGCAGAATGAACCATCTTGCTTTTATACGATTATAAGCAGTAAATTGACCTTCACAGAAATCATCTCAATTTGCTATTTTATTGACAAAAAAAACACTTTTGTAGTGCGCACGCGAGTTCATGACCATCCCGAAAAAATGTACCTTCTTGTCGCAATTGCAGTGATCCTGGTGTGTGCGACAAGGAAGTGTATATTTTAGAATGGCTATAAGCTCGCCGGCGTCCTGTAGTGAATCCAAAGCTGTCATCAGTTCCTTACCAAGTTGCTGCTGTCCAGACAGACTCCTCATGAAGGGGAAGCAGACTCTCTCTGCGGAAGTGACATTGACCTCGGGGTAGTAGTGGTCTCCACTTGGAACCGGAAGTAGATTGCTCTTATCCAATTTCATCACATCAGTTCCTTACCAAGTTGCTGCTGTCCAGGCAGACTCCTCATAAAGGGGAAGCACAGTCTCTCTCCAGAAGTGACGTTGACCTCGGGGTAGTAGTGGTCTCCTCTTGGTACCGGGAAGGGGTTACATTCAGACTGTATGTCACCAGTTCCTTACCAAGTTGCTGCTGTCCAGGCAGACTCCTCATGAAGGGGAAGCACAGCCTTTCCCCTGAAGTGACGTTGACCTCGGGGTAGTAGTGGTCTCCTCTGGGCACCGGGAAGGGGTTACATTCAGGGTGCACCGTCCGGGGCGAGTCGCAGGAACGGCAGTCGGGGATCGACTCGTGGAAACCTGGAGATGACAAAAGCACGACGTTTGAGAAAAGGTGCACGAATAATTCTTCTTCTTCTATCGTGTGAGTTGCGGAGTCAACGAAAGACCTGATGAACCCAGAACACTATCAAAACGAAGAAGATCAACATTTATACCTTTACAAACACACATTTTTACGTTTAGATTATTAAAATGCCGAGCATAGTGCTATAACCTTCTGAAGCCAATATTTCGAAGCTGCAGATTGCGTTGATGTCTTTTGTACGGTGAAATGTAACAAGTTCCGAAATTACCTTCTTTTGAGGTTGTTACCAGAGTTATTTGAGATTTTCATCGCGTGCTGAATTTTATCCTGGAACTTTCAGCTTCTGCACTGCCGACGCCTCTTACTAAAGTTCTTTTCATTTAACTTAATAACGGTAGGCTTATGTCAGTGAGTTTTTTTAAGAAATTATGATCTTCCTCTAAAATATATTCACCTTTATGAATGGGCGTCATGGTGAGCTCGTGGTCGAGGAACTGCGCGAACTGCATCACCATCAGTGTGTATCTCGTGTGCAGGTTGGAGATGTCAGGATGGATGACTGTGGAGACGATCCGAGGGGACGGTAGAGGTGTTCCAGTTACAGAGTTAATACGGGGTCGGCTTACACCTGAAAAACCGAAAAAACTTGGTAAGAAACGAGATCGATCGCGTCGAAAAATATGAGCACCAGCAGCAAAAAAGTCAGATCAGTAAAGTTCAAAGCCAGCCCTAACGAATATGTGAAGGGGTTTTGATGAATGAAACGTTTTGCACCATTTGTACCAGCATCATTGTACGATATTAAACTCACAAACGTAGTCAAAGTCTTCCCTAAATTGGGGTTCCTTAGGTTATTAGGTACAGTATCCAGTGTGAGTCCTGAAGTGGCTATCAGCGTCATACCCCATCTCGTCACACTATTCTACAGCGGGTCCGTCCAGATTTTTACAGCATTCTAATTCATAAATAACCTTGAATATAACTTACCATCTTCATAAACAGGCGGCAGCAACCTCGCAAACGTTGTCAAACTCTTTCCCAAGTTGGGGTTCCTCAGGTTGTTACAGTATCCCGTGTAAGTTCTAAAAGGGCTATCGGCATCACACTGCCCCATTTCATCGCACTGTGGCTCAATGGCGGGTCCGTCCTGATTTTTCGAGCATTCTAAGTCAAGAATTTATAAACAGACTTTCAATATAACTTACCATCTTCATACACAGGCGGCAGCAATCTCGCAAACGTAGTCAAACTCTTGCCCAAGTTGGGGTTCCTCAGGTTATTGCAGTATCCCGTGTAAGTTCTAAACGGGCTGTCTGCGTCACACTGTCCCATTTCATCGCACTGTGGTTCAATGGCGGGTCCGTCGAGGTTCTGTCCGAGGAATCCGTTCACGTCGACGGACTGCAGGGAGTCCACGAAGTCGTTGGTCGTGCTGAAGCCTAACGCGTCGTCGAAGATCTGCCGCTTGCGACGGTGGCTGCGGAAGGGAAAATAGAGCTAGAGTGCAAAATATTTAATAATACATAAAGCGCGTTTGTCTGTGCAAAGATATTGATATTGGTGAACGAAATATTGAAAGGAGATACTTCAAATTCTCTGTTTGGTACTGTTTTTGTCCACTAAATGAAATTCAAAAGAAAGACTTGTCTTCTGAGGTCCATACTCTAGCAGATCGAGTAGCAAATTTTGTCAGCATATTTTTTTTAGAACCTCAAGTTACATAAAATGCCGATAGCGGACTGTAACCTTCTTTGGCTATTATATGGTAACCAACTATGGTCACATCCAATTTTAAAACATAACGATGTAAAACCAACCCAACTAACCCATTGTTGAGAGAGTTGAGTAGTTCATTGGTGGCGAATTCAAAGAACAGCGAAGTGTTAGCGAGCTTCAGCGCGTATTTATTGGCCTTGGAGAACGACGCAGCTGTACCCACGGGGGACTTGGGATCCGCTCCACCACCTTGAAACATAAAAAGCTTATTACTGAGCTGTTCATACAGGAGATAATATAATAATAAAAACCACTATTAAGTTTTTGGAACTCAGATGTAACCGCCATTACCGTCACAAGTGCAATTAGATCTATTTGTAATCAGATCACTCTTTTAACAGGCGTTTCGCCCGGATAGCCTTGTTTTTGCCCATACTCAAAACCGCGTATGATAGTTTATTTTGTCCAGGTTGGGCTTCTCGTGGCGATCATAATATTCTAACTCAGTCTTTCTGCAGGCTTAGCTTAACTCTCATCATCATCATCTTCTTCGAGATGTTATACTTACGGCTCTCCCAAAGCATTTACTCTGTCGCAGTACGATGGCAGAATTAGGTTTATGGCAAAATTAAAAGCCGGCATATGGCAAAATCGTAGACTTCCTTCGGCCATCGTCCTAAGTTGATCCAGGTTTTTGGCCAAAAAACTAGGATTTTGGCCAAAAGCCTAGGATTTTGGCCGAAATCCTAGATTTGTTTAGTATTATGACTTTGTTTAGTATTATGACTTTTTCTGCATTTTGGGGGAACTTCTTCGTCTTCGAGTGATACACCAAGTCGCCCAACGACCCAATGAACCCTGGTGTCGGAGTTTTTAAACCGCCTACTGCAAGTAGCAGGCCTCTGACATGGTTGTTTAACGACCGCCGTCTAAGTGATCATAGAGAGCACTCGGGACCGACGGCTTAACGTGCACATGTAATTCGGGCATACACCTCGAAAAGTAGGAGGTAGCTTTGGACGTTCTGGAGGGTGGGAGGTAGCGTCAGACGTCCTGGAGGGTGTGGGTAGCGTCGGACACTCTGAAGGATGAAAGATGACAGGCGTTGGATTTTCTGGGGGCCGACGCTACCTCCTGTCCTCCAGGGCTTCCAATGCTACTGCCAATCCTCCAGAGCGTTTAGTGGAACATCCTACTCTTATGGTGTCTGACGCTCCCCCTGCCCTTCAGAGCATCCGAGGCAATCCTGCTGTTCAGGCTGTCTGATGTTACTCCCGTCCTTCAGGGTGCCCAACGCCTTCACGGTGTCCCAGTCTACCCTCAAAAAATCAAAGGGAGGTGCATAAAATACCTCTCCACTCCTCGTTCCCTCGAACCACACGGTCACGGTAAGCCGTCGGTCCCGATTGCTCTTTATGATCACTTAGACGGCGGTCGTTACACAACCATGTCAAAGGCCTGTTAATTGCTGTAGGCGGTTGAAAAACTCTGATACCAGGGTCCTTCGGGTCGTTGGGCGGCTTGGTGTACCAGTCGAAGAAGAAGAAGAATTTTCCACGAAATGCAAAGAAAGCCATAATACTAAACCAATCTAGGATTTCGGCCAAAATCCTAGTTTTTTGGCCAAAATCCTAGGTTTTTGGCCAAAAACCTGGATCAGCTTAGGACGATGGCAGAAAGAAGTCTACGATTTTGCCATATGCCGGCTTTTGGCCAAAAAACTAGGTTTTTGGCCAAAAACCTGATTCTGCCATCGTACTGCGACAACTCTAGTTCTTTCCTATCAGCCATCTGTAGCCTTGGCTTTCTCTAATTTTGTGGCGATCATATCCTGACAAAATCTTTCATAATTATCATTATTATCATCATCAGTCTTTCATCGTCATAATCATCACCATCATCATCAACATCACCAGCTAATATATTTTACTTACGGCTCTCCCAAAGCATGTACTCCAGTTTCTTCCTATCAGCCATTTCTTGTTTAGCTTTCTCCAGCGCGGTGGCTATCATATCCTGACTCAGTCTTTCAGCAGCTTTAGCTCCACTCTCGTCTCGCCAGGCGGTTAGTTCCAGGGTACTGTGTTGGGAGCAGTGTTGGGCTGCGTTCCTGCCAAAAGTCAAAAGTTGTTAGTTGTTGGTAAACAATCTTTGCTGGTGCTAGAAGTTGTTGCACCTCATAGGCTAGATGCTATCAAAATAGAGCTTCAGGCTAAAAATGACATAATAACTTCATTTTATTGGTACATCTTCGCATGTTTAAACAGCTCCTTACACAGGTAGGTCAAAATTTTCGTATTCGTAGAAGATCAAAATCTTTTTTTACAATCCTGAGTCGAGTATTTTGCTAAAGAACCACAATCAGTTTCATAAATGCACTTACAAGAAAGGATCCTCCTTGACGAAGGCCTTAGGTTGAATGTTGCCAAGAGAAGCGTCGGCTGCGCACAGTAGACCGGCCAGAGATACCTTCCTGATGGCCGCAAGTTTTTCGGGCAGGAACGAAGATGGCGGGATGTCGTTCTCATACCAGAATCTGGAAGCAGAAGGCAGATTTTATTAACAAACAGGTAAACTATTTCGTGGCGAAACAGTTAAGACTTGACTCTGTTCCAGACCAGATCAGATAGGTACCTATGGCGTACGTAGAGTTGATAACGAAACACCCTATTTAACTTAGTAAGGGTCACCACAGGAGTCAAAAAGAGTACTACTGGATTTCCAGTGTTTAGTATTGTCTTATTATACCTGCCAGGGAACCCTTTTAAACATAGTCGAATGCTGGGTAAGGGTAGGTATGTTGTTGGATTTTAGACTGAGAAATTTTTCGTTTATCTTTCGTTCTTATTCAGAATTGTGATATTACCTGTCACTCTTCTTCAAGTTGGCGAACTGCAGAGCAAGGACGCAAGCGAGGGTGGGGCCCACGACAGCACCGCTGGCTGGCTTCTCCATGGCTCCTCCAATCATCAGCTCCACGTCTTCTACATTCCTGAAAACACAGTATCAAATTTGAATAGCCTAGGGATCAGACTTTGTTGAAAACATAATGATAAGATTCAATTCGTTCTTTGAAGTACCGTTTTCGTACTGGAAATCTTTCAAAGTTTGGACACGGCCGTTTGATGCATTCATTCCAACGTCGCAGTCTACAATAGCAGCAGGGACATATGAATAATCAGCAGTGTAATGTTGAGGGGTCATGATGCAACTAATGTTTTCACACCATACCTGTACATATCAGCCATCATCTCTTGCTGGTTTCTATCAAATCCGAGCTTATCGAAGTCCCCGTAAGACTTTACGTGGGTCGTCGGTTCGCACAGTCTCAAAGCCTTCAGGTACGAAGCGACGCCGTGGTCACGGGAGCGATTGAGGTCCCATGTGGAAGATGCAGGGAATCGGGATACGCGGTGACCGCTTGTGTGGATCAGGTCGTAGAGGGTGGCATTGGTCTGTAAGGGAATTAAAGTTTTGTCAAATGAAGTTATGATCGATTTGGTGAGGAAAGTTCGGACTTGGTTGAATTTGTTGGTGTTATTTAAAACCAAATTCTCTATCTTTATCATGTATTCTTCTTTCAAAGTCATGTTTCAAGCTAAGGCAAAAAACGTTTACCAGCTTTTCGTTCATCATGGCCTTGAAGATGGGTGCGACCGCGACGATCTCGGAGTAGGTGCCAGCTCGGTTGGCGCTAGAGTATCCTCTCCAGAAGCCGAGAGTAGTCAGCTTCAGCTCGGCCTTGGACATGCCCACCTGGAAGACAAAGACGAAGGGTGTAAACATAGTAGCAGTACTTACATCAGTCAAGTCAATATACTTAGACAGTCCTTCAACGATAAGTCGCTCAGGAAAAAAAGGGACGAGACAGAAGATTAACACATCGAGACGATCTTAATTCTACCAGCCCAAAAGATTCCTCTCGAATCTTAGTGCCCGTTCACACATGCGACTGTCGGAAATCCTTTCAGTCTCTTCGCTTATAGAGAGAAGTCCGATTGCCACCCAGCCTAAGAACAATAGCGCGTGACATTAAAAATAGCATGGTTGAACGGGCCTTATTCTTCAGACAAATGGACACTTGCTTGACTTTATTCGAGCTACATGGATGATTTGATAGCTCTTACCTCGCCAAGCAGAACCGGCAGGAACTCATTGTAAGTGATGTGCTGGATGATGGCGGCCACTGCTCGTCTCGTCTCCAAGAATATGGTGGTATCATCCCAGAACGGGTTGAGGGTGTACAGCTCCCCGGCGATGCGGTTGTGTTCGGAGAAAAGGGCCTTGTAGAGGGGTGCTGAGGGGCTGCCGTCGTTGCATCTGAAGGTACAAAGGTCGTGTTTAATATTATAATATAGTATAGGCAGCAATAAAGAAGGGAGGCCTTTGCATAGCATTGGGACAATAGAACAGCAGCAAGCTGATGATGTTTATTGGACTTCGATATACTATTATACTAAGTTAGTATGTAAGGGTGGGAATAAGCTAGGATAGGATAATAATAGCAGTAGTGGTATCCTTTGACAGTCATTTGTGTTTCGAAATAGGGCTCTACGAAAAAAATATTATCTATCCAAACACAGGAAATAAATCGAGGAAGTTCAATACAACATAATTAAATCAGATAAGACGCGTATTTTTTAAACGACTGTTTTTCTCAAATAGGATCTTCAGTCGGAGTCGGCGTAGGTATGCAAATGTATCAGTTGCGGAATGCAGCCCATCTCAAGGTGATTGTCAACGTATTAGCATACAATCTGTATTTGTGATGACACCGCGAGGAATCCCGACTATGTCACCGCCTCATCTTTTGCTGTAGATCCGTATTCGTAAGTTACTAAATTAATCTAAAAGACTTGTATTTGATTAGTCAGGCAGTTGAGTCGTGTTAGGGAAACTAGAGCCAAAAATATAAACAAAACCTGCTAAGAACTAAAAATTTGCAAAATGTTGTGTTTTATAATCTACCAGACCTTACCTACTTAATTCTTCTTTTGCAATGTGGGATACGGACTTGACGAACAAACTCATCATTTGGATTTTTAGATTTCAGAGTAGGTACGAAGGAGAAGAAAAATTTAGCATAAAAACAGAGACATTTTGGCAGTTAATTAATACTCGACAATCTAAACCAACTTCTTGGTAGGTTCTACAACCAACCATTCATTAAAGTTTTCTGCACGGTCAACAACTGAGTATTATTATTACTTAGACACGACGTGGGAACCTTTCCCACGTGCTTCGTCAAGTCATTTAGAGGATAATATTCACTGAATTGTTGTTTTACTATAACTAAGCATTAATGAATGTTTACAATTTTACTGATGGTTAGTGAAAAATCTTAGAATAATCAGAGGAATAGAGTCACATTGAACCGAGTAATAGTTCCGATATACGGTGGAAAAAGCGGATACTCTATAGAGGCTATCCTGCCAGATGGAGCGATGACTGAAAGAGGACTTTTGGTAGAGACCGCGACCGAATGGCAAAAACAGGAGATCGTACCTTTGTAGAGGTCTACGTCCAGCAGAGGACTATATGCTGATGTGATGTGATGTGTGATAGAGAGATTTATCGTACTTACTTGCGACAGGCTCCCAGGTCGACTTTGCCTGCATCGTACAGCCTCAGCGAGCGCAGTTCTTTCTCCGAGCTTCCGTACAGAGCTGATCCATCCAAGAACGAGGTGGCCAGGTTCATCTGCTCCCTGTGTTCTGAAAAATACAACAATATTGTACATGTATGTGGAAATTGATCGAAGAGTAATAAGAGCGTACATGGATCGCCCCACAGGATGGCGTCCTGTGGGACGCCTTAGGTACCGCTGGAGAGATGTGGTGGACGCTGACCTGCGTGATCTTCAAGTCAATAATTGGCAGGAGATCACGCATGGCAGGAATCAGTGACGAATGCTCGTTTCGGAGGCCAAGATCCATTTCGGGTCGCTGAACCAGCGAAGTTAGTTAGTTATGATTAAATACAAACATTCATAAAACCTAATATAAGGTAGATTGTACTGCTAATGCTGCTTAGAGGTCTATAATAACGAGAACGTGACTTACGTCGTGTATCATATGAAGTTGCGACCTAATGCTATTAAGCTTTTATAATCTTGCTTTTAACATAAGCTCAACTCGTAGGCTTTATTTGTTTATTACAGTTGCTGTTGGTAAAGATCAGTACCTATTTCGTCACAGGGTTACGTGTTCAGACTAAAACGGGTTGGATGATCAGTAACCGTTTTCTATGAGGCCGCCATGGCAGCGGCCAGTTAAACTCCAGGAAGCTTTTTATCAGTTATATTTAGTGCCACAAAATTATAATACCATCGGTACAATCTCCAAAACCATGTTACCGAAAGAGCGATAGTCAGATGAATAATCAGAACATCGAATAAGAATTGAAATTCAAAACCGAGACGTCACGGCAATGACGTCGTGGGTACATCCAGCCAGGATTACACCAAGAAGGATGTACACCACACCACCCCCCCACGAAGAAAAGAAAACTTGGCTGCACACCTCCGTGCGCCTAATTCATAAATCTAATGGTTGAGCAAAACGTACTCTTCTGCCCGACCGGGTAATGTACGAATGAGGTAAGGAGGATGGTTGGCGAGCTGAATTTGATGGATGAGACTGAGAATGTGTTACTAATGGAGTCGGAACAGCAGGAGTAGAGTCAGTCAGTATGTCAGGAGAATGAGTAGATGAGTGAGTATCAATGTAAGCTGGTTTAACACGATCTATACTCACCACCGTTGTCCTGTTGCCGACGCTAATAGTGAAAGTCTTGTCTGTGCGACTTACTACGGCATGAGGTCCCGAATACGGCGACGTTAGCGGCGGTTTAACGGAATCAACCCGAAGAAACACATGTGAACACGTGTCGAGATCCTTGAAAAGAAAGACATTTTTGCTGCCATGTCGTGAGGCGGGGACAGGACTCAGGTCAGCCATGACCGCTCGAAACTGTGACACGAAATCTACTGGATCAGTGGATAGTGCAGGAGATGGGGAACCGACCAACTCACCGGGAAGATGTAAAGGCTCTCCATATACCAGTTCGGCTGCAGATGCTTTGAGATCGTCCTTCAGCGCTGCTCGCATGCCGAGTAGGACGATTGGCAAAGCTTTGATCCAGGGCTCATTCCGACACATAAGAGACGCCTTGAGTGTCCTATGAAGGCGCTCGACCATTCCATTGGCACAAGGATGATAGCTGGTAGAACGCAGTTTCTCCGTTCCTAGATGAACCATGAGTCTACGAAATAGGTCTGACTCAAACTGTCTTCCCTGATCAGATGTGATGCGGGAAGGAACACCAAACCTCGACACCCAGCCAAATACCAAGGTGTCAGCTGTCTCCTCAGCGGTGATGCTACGCATCGGCCAAGCTTCAGGCCAGCGGGTAAACCGATCCACGATGGTCAACAAATACCTGTATCCCTCGCAGACTGGAAGGGGACCAACAATGTCAATGTGGATGTGCCTGAAACGGCCAGCTGGCGCTACAAAATCTCCCAACGGAGAATGGGCCTCGTTTAATAAAACTGACAATTTGACAAAATTGTCAAAATCCTACAAATTTGTCGAATTGTCATGGTAAACTCGTTTAATAAAAATGACAATTATGTCCGAAATCGACAGGTAAAACAGTGACAACTTGTCGCCATTGTAAATGCGTTTAATAAAACTCTACAATTGTCGGAAACCATCATGAAACCATGGTCAAGCCCGTTGACAATTGTCAGTGACAAAATTGTCGCATTGTCGTGACAATTTTGTCCGTTCTTGACATAATTGTCAAAGTCTTAAATGTATGAAATAGGGTGAAGGTATACAGAAAATATTTTATACATCTTAATGTTTATTTGAGGAAGAGGTTTTCGTAGCTATTATTCTTGTTTTGTCGTTTTTTGAGTCAACAAACGTAAAAATACAATAATGGATATGAGCAATAAAATCACTATTTTAGGATTGATATTGCAAAACAAAAATTTGCTATTTGGAAGGTTCAGTGAACAAGTGACCCACGAGAAAAAAATTAACAAGTGGAAAGAAATAGCCGAACAACTGAAAGCATTAGGTATTTTCAATAAAGATTGGAAATACTTACGTGATACCACATGGCAGAATTGGCGGAAAAGGACCATAGTAAGTAATTTATTTGTTGAAATTTAAAGTTCTATGTAAACATGAGCGGAACCGCCTCGGTACGTGGATATGGGTACGCCGTAATCGTTTAACAATTAGTACTAATCATACCGCGTACCCACGTACCGCGGTGGTTCCGCTCAGGTTTGCATAGGGCTTAAATATTTAAATTATCCCTCTTATGATTGTTTATTGTTTGTGATATAAAAAAAGCTATTGGCAATGAAAAAAAAAGACTAAATTGATTTGACATTGTATTAAAAGTGTTAAAGTAGTTGTATTTATTTTCAGGAAAAGAGAGATAACCGACTACAGACGGGTTCTGCAGGAGGAAAAAAATGCAAATATGACGAATCTGATGACTTAATATTTAGAATAATTGGTAAGGATTCCCCAGTCATAGACGGCCTGCCAACATTGGAATCCTCCGGATCAAACGAGGAAACTGTATTCGTACCTGCTTCTTCTTCTACCGTTCCTACAGTTGCTTCTATACCAGAAAATTCGGAAACACCTCCGGTTCAAAGACCAATTTACAGAAGATCACAGAATCCGCGTGTGTCAATAAGTGAAACCGAAGTACCGAATGAATTGGTTAATTTAAAGAAGCAGAAGATGGAAATTGAAATAGAAATATTAAAAGAAAAACTTGAAATAGCAAGAAGAGAAAAATACAAATTGGATTTGGAGTTACTGAAATCTGAAAGGGAATTAAATGTTCAGCCATCAAAGTTTACATTACCATTGTATGTACAAAATGTTCAGATCATTGACGCTGATACCTTGCGAAATGATAGAAGCATTCACATAATTCAGTCGGATGAGAGTCACGAACAAGAAGAGGATATTTTACAAAGGGCTGTAAATGAAACTCTTTGATGGACCCTTAAATATTTTTGTTTAATAATTCTCAATACATGCACTATTTTGGTTAATAAATAAAAAGTATCATTCGAAAAGTTGTATTAATGACTGTAGCACTGCGACAGCTTCTTCGTCGAGTACTTCTTCAAGATCATTTTCAAGTTCACCAAAATCATTAACATTTTCATTACCACCTTCTTCTATATAGGGTGTATAGTATTCCGAACCCAATCGCTTTTCAATATTATGTAAAAGTACACAGGATAAAATAACATTGCTTGCAATTTGTGGCTGAACTCTTAAATAATTTAGGCAGGGAAATTTTTCTTTGATGATTCCCAAAGAATTCTCTACCATTCTTCTAGTCGATTTAAAAGCACGCAAGAATCTTTCAAGCGCTACTGTCCTTGGTATTTGTATTGGTATATTAGGCGTAAGGAGCCACTTTTTTAAACCGTATCCACTGTCTCCTAAGATTATTGCGTTTGGGAAGGGTCTCCATCCACTTTCCCAAACCCGTGCTAGTGAAGAGCATCTCATCACTCTCGCATCGTGAACTGAGCCAGGCCATCTTGCAGATGCATAAAATATATCTAAATTAGGCCCACATACCACCATAGTATTAATTGAATGGTTTCCGTCTCTGTCTACATAAGCAGATTCATTTTGGTGAGGTGCATCTATTTTAATTAATGAGCCATCAACAATGCCAGCTATTCTAGGTATGTTGTACCTCATAAAAAGTAATGGTATGCGATTACAATTTTCAGGCCAGCGCACCTCTTCTCCAAACAATGTACTTATTAAAGCTCCACAGACACGCTTTACGCAATTATGCACGGTTCCTTTACTAAGTCCATGAGCATCTGCAATAACATGATATTGTGCACCACAACCCATCCAATGCAAAGCGCACATTATTTGTTTATCGGGCGTAAGTGCGAAGTTCCGATTTGTTCCGTGTTCGATTTGACTTCCGATTCTATTAATCAAATATTCAACGGTTGCTTTACATACCCGAAACTTCTCATTAAAAGTAAAATCTGTAACGGTGTATGAAAAATTCAATCTACTTTTAAATGTTCTTTGACGACGCCTCGGTTGTATTTGTCCTATGTACTCTTCATCACTGCTCTCGCTGCTCGATGTAAGCACCATTTTTGTAAAAAAATTAGCTTAAGAAACGTTAATTGATTGCGTGACACAGGGTAAGGGCACCTGTCAATAATGTCCGACAATTCTACATAAATGTCAATATGTCGCGACAATTCGCCGTATAATAAAGCAAAATCGACAAGTTTTTCACGACAAATTGTCACCTGTCACCTGTCGCGGAAAAAGTTTTATTGAACAGAAAATTGTCAAATTGTCATGACAATCCGACATATTTGTAAATTTTCCACCATGACAATTTTGTCACCTGTAAGTTTTATTGAACAGAAACTTGTCAAATTGTCGGAATTGTCAACCATGACATAATTGTCGCATTGTCAGTTTTATTAAATAGGCCCGTGTGCCTAGTTACTTTGTTTCGTTGGCAAGGAACACAAGACTTAACCCAAAAACGAACATCTTTTCGAATGGAGGGCCAGACAAATCTGCTGCGGCCTCGTGATTGACGGAAATTCAGAGAGAATACTAGAAAAGTAATTGTTGGAGGAACTGCCGGATATAGCTTTGAGGCTAGGCTGCTCGATCGAAGCGAGAGAGCAGGTAGTGGAAAGTCCAGTGACAGCGTCAAGAAGACGTTTATTCCTGCAGTCGGGCAGTAGATTGTAGTGAGCTAGAAAATCTGAACCTATGATAGGGGTGCTAACGTCCGCTACGACAAACTGCCAGCGAAAGTCGCGCCGCAACTCAAAATTCAGATTTAAAGGTACAGAACCATAAGTTTTGATTGTACTGCCATTGGCTGCGCTAAGCTCGTAGTTAGAGCAAGGAAACGTACCTCCTAGCAATCTCCGTGGATAACAACAAAGATCAGACCCAGTATCAATAAGAAACCTAACCTTAGATGTCTTATCTGTAACAAACAAACGACGGCCTGAAGAGGTAGCACAGTCAGTTGCCGCCGCGACTGACTGGTTAGCTAGTTTTTCGACGACCAAGAGCAAGAAGGGCTACCAGGACACTTGGCAGCCTTGTCTTGGTAGGTCCTGTGGTACCAGCACAACTTCCCAGCAGCAGGCGTCTGCTCGCGGCTCCTCGGCTTACTCCGACTACGGCTACGACCGTGGCTGCGACTACGACTACGATCACGAGTAAGCGCAGCAACACTCGCGGTCAATTGCTGCATCTGTGAAGCAATAGCATGCAAGCCAAAAGGATCAGACACGGCGGTAGCGGGGACATCACCTGGAGCGGCAGCAGCATGAACGAAATGGCGAGGCGACGACACAGCAATGCCGGGAGCGACCTCTAGGATCTTGTCCGCACGAGCAGCGATGTCGTCGAGCGGGTCGGCACTAGCAGCGAGAATGGCCTGGAGATGCTCCGGGAGACGACGCATAAAGAGTTGCCGCAATATGCCGTCATCCTGCAGAGTGACGCCAGCAAGGGAGCGCAGACTGCGAAGAAACTGCGAAGGCTTCCTGTCACCCAATTCTTCCTCGCTGAGTAACAGTCTAACCCGCTCCACCTCAGACTGCGACAACCTTCGAATCAATTCCTTTTTAAGGAATTCGAATTTACCATCCTTCGGCGGCTTGATAATAATGTCCTCGATCTCTGTCATGATCTTAAAATCAAGTTGACTAATAACATGGTCAAACATGGTTTGATCACTTGTAATGCCGGCTATACGGAACTGTGTCTCTACATGCGCGAACCACATGTCGGGACGCTGGTGCCAAAATGGAGGAACTTTAGGACTAACCCTACATACCTGTTGTAGTTGCGGTTGGCTAGGCGGCACCTGCTTGGGCTCTGAAGCATTTTGTTCCCCCAGGCGCTGGCGCAGGGTGAAATTCTCTGTCTCGGCCTTTTGTAAATGAACAGAGAGAGCAGTAAGTTCTTTTTGAAGCTGCTCGAGCTGTTCGGCTACGGAAGCGCTATCGTCGCTGTCGTTGGGCATGATGGTCAACGGTTGTGATATAGACCGTGTTAATAATGGTAGGAAGTGAGATGAAAAATGATATGTACCTATAGATGTAAGAACTAAAGAGAATAATGAATTCTACGTGATGTGATGATGAAGAGCAAAAGAGTACGTTTTACCAATGAAAAAATTTTGAAACTTACGTGAAAGCACCCTAAACACACACGAGAAAAAGTAAACAATAAAAATAAGCCTATAAAGAAATACAACATACAAAACGCAGCACTTAAAAAATCTAAAAACAACTTAAAAATCTCACACTTCACACAAGATAATTATTATGAAACAAAAATGTCCAAGCACACGCAAAAAGTTTCGTTCGACGCACAAGGGCCGCGACGCAGCACACGGGAGCGGCGGCGGCGGTGGCGGCGGCCGCGGCGACGACGGCGGCCGCAGCAGCGAAACGACGACGAAAGCGGGCACGGCGGCAGCGAGCGCTACGAAGATGCAACCGCCTGCCAGCCGCTAGTAAGGGCGCCGCGCGCTTGACCGGCAACGGCGGCGGCACGCTCACGAAACGCTGCCAAGCCGCTACGATGCACGACGACGATGTGGCGATCCCTTTACTGTTGCGCCACCGAAGAAACGAATGTAGGACTCCGAAGTCGCGTCCAAGGGGCCGATGCGGTCGCAGCTACGGACTGCACTCGGCCACGAAGTAGGTCACCAATAAAACGGGTTGGATGATCAGTAACCGTTTTCTATGAGGCCGCCATGGCAGCGGCCAGTTAAACTCCAGGAAGCTTTTTATCAGTTATATTTAGTGCCACAAAATTATAATACCATCGGTACAATCTCCAAAACCATGTTACCGAAAGAGCGATAGTCAGATGAATAATCAGAACATCGAATAAGAATTGAAGTTCAAAACCGAGACGTCACGGCAATGACGTCGTGGGTACATCCAGCCAGGATTACACCAAGAAGGATGTACACCACAAGACCAATATAGATAGTTAATTCACTTGTCTACTGAAAACGTTACGCTACTTATCTCGATGACGTACCCACATTATGATAGCCATATTAATAAGATTTTGCAGAGCAAACATTTAAATCACTGGATCATAGACGCGGTACTAAACCCGTAAAGGATACAAGCATTTCAATTAAATCGGAAATGAAAAGCACGTTAAAAACTGGACAAGTGAATGATTTATTGACAATCCAGTTTGGCTACAATCTGCTATAGAGTGGCCATCAGGGCCTAACATGGCATACCTACATTGCTGGTTATTACATGAGCGTCATATCAAAACAATATGCCGTATGATGTCGACTTAGAGTAGCATCACCCCATTTCTTTCCTGTGGGTGTCATGTACGAACAATTTTCTATTGCAATTTAGGCGACAGGCTGACAATAGGGATCCACGATTTTTCTGAAAAGCCAGAAAATGTGGGCTTCCGCGCGTACGGGGTCCAATTGTCATTCAGTTTCCGAGATATTTGGATTTTTAATAAATTGGGTTGTTTAGAGTTTCATCTTTGGATGTCTTATACAAAAATAACTATAGAGGGACTAGTTATTTTTGTATAAGTATGTCAATACAATGTATTGGAATTTTTAATGCACTCACAGCGCAATATTAGATATTCTCATAAATTGAAAATGAGAAAATTGAAAAATTCACTAGCGACCGCCGGGACTTGAACCCGGGACTGTGGATTGCCGTTCCACCGCTCTACCAACTGAGCTACGGTCGCCTAGCGGACCCTGGTGAATCTTTCAACTTTCAACCTCTTGATAGTAGCAAGTGAATTTTTATTTTTTTTCAATTTATGTCAATACAATTTTAGTTCAAAAACGAGTGACACCCAGGGCGGTTGTAGATGTTGAAGTTGAAATTAAACCAGCAATGTATACCGAATCGGGCTCTGTCGGCAGGGTAGTGTGATATGCACTTTATTGAGTGGGACAATCCAGTTAGGCTACGCTCCGCTAAGTGTCACCTCAAACATGTAATGTGACCTAGCTTGTTATTCAGCTGAGTAATGTATGATTATGTCAACGTTATAAAACTTTAAAAACCTGTTTGGTTCCTGCTGAGAGTAGTCTAGTTTACTTAACGTTGTTCGAAGAGTTAAACACTTCCGATTTGGAATAACCACTCTTTTTAAGTAGTGCCTACAGTAAGTAGAGATCCTGTAAGTAGGTACCTACAACACTTCGAAATGGTGTGCCGTGGCTTCTGACATGTTAGTCGTGGTGTATGGGTCGGGTCATAGTCATGACCAGTCTAAGCGGTTGGCCAAGTTAAGCTGGTGGTGTACTATCTAAGTAATGCGACTAGCTTAACTTGGCCTCCCATTTAGGCTGGTCATGACACTATGATAGCGGATGGTCTTCAGAAAGTATCTTCAGTACTAGTATGTACCTACCTACGTTATGATAGAAAATCTGATGTAAGCAGGAAACGTACAAAGGATAACCTTAGGTAACAACTACTTTATACAGGAAATTCTGGAATAAACTTAATACCTTATCTTTATCAAAAAATATAAGAGTTCGGTTCCGGTCCGTAAGGCAAGAAAACCTATATTCTAGCTAGTCTCACAAAGTATCTACAATTCTCCTTTTACTTATTTAAGATGCGTAACATCTGTGAATGTGCCATTCTAAAGCTTAAGTTTACCTATCACTAGGTGCTATAAAATGGTCGAAATATTACTTCGAATGTGAGCTAAGTTTAGAATGTCCACATGCATATTCATGTTAACTAGCCGACCTGGTTTTCGCTCTCGTTTGCAAATAATCTACCTACCTTATACAATTTACCATTACCATGTGGATTCATGGGCCACACATAGGTACCTAATATTGAGTAATTAAGTTAGTAGGAGTAGGAACACTTAATCATAACTCGATGTAAACATTAATTTACTAATAATAAAAGTTCGCGACGAAATGAGAACCTCCTTTTCTTATATTTTTTCGTCAGTTAAAAATTTACTGGAGGAGATTGAAGTAAAAAATTGTTTGTAACCCGTATAATTATTTCCAGTAACTCATTTGTACCTAATACAATTACTTTTACTAAGTTTATCCTACTATGGGTTTTCTAAAGAAAAAAAGGTACGTAACAAACTTACCAAAGCCGCATGTGTCGATATTTCTGGCAGGCGCCGATCGGGAGTACTCGCACGACGGGCCATCACACTGCAACAACAAAAGTACATTCAGTTTAATAAGAAACTCCTAACAATGGTAAATGACAAGAAAGATACTGCTAAAGAGATGGCTATTGAACTACCTAGAAAGCATCATCATCATAATCATTCACACGCATCATATCTGTCATGCTGGATATCTTCTTTTCGTGTAGGACACCGAATCGTTCAAAGACCCGATGAACCCTGGTGTCAGAGTTTTTCAACCGCCTACTGCAAGTAGCAGGCCTCTGACATGGTTGTGTAACGACCGCCATCATAGACAGCAACCGGGACCGACGGCTTAACATCCGAAGCACCATCTTACTTGCGGACAATCAGGTGGTTCAGCCTGCAATGTCCTAACCAGACTGGGAACAAATTCACAAAGTGATAAATATCAACTCTGTGAGTGACCCCACAGCTAGGGAATTGAACCCGGAACCTTTGCGTGGCAGGCAGGCATACTAACCACTGCGCCACATGCGCACACACTGTCAGCCGCTGCTGGATTTATGGGGGAAATGAAATACTTGTTCATTATTTGCCTGCCCTTATCCAAATTTATTTGGGGTGGGTGCAATATTTCTTTATCTTCCATTCATCTCTATCAGCAGTCAAATTCTTACTAATGCCTTTATTTTTTATGTCGTCTTTTATACAATCCATCCAAACTATGTTAGGCCTTCATCTCCTTCTGCATCCATCCACATCCATGTCCATTACTCTCTTGTTATATTCTCTTTATCCCTCCTCTTTACATGCCCATACCAAGATAAACGGTTCCCTCTCTTAATTTCTGTCACTGGTGCTCCTTTCAAACTCCCTCGCCTCTTACCTACTTAGCAGGTGAGATAGCATGTTCAGGGCAAGCAAATCCTGCAGCCAGTGGCTCTTCCTTTAGTCGCCTTTTACGACACCTACGACCCTATTAACCCACCCTAAGCCGGTATCACACAAAAATTATTACAGAATTTCTCTAGCTCAAACTTTGGTACAATGGTTCGTACTGTTCTTATAAATAAAATGAACTCTCTTAACCTTCGTGCATTATCGCTGTCCATTCAAATGCATTCACACAATTTTCTATTATTTGCCTTAGGCAAAGACAATAATATTCATCTTACGTAATGTCGCCAACATAATGAGATTATATGAATTATGCGTACATACGAGCGGTGAAAGTTTGCTGTAATACTTTTAAAGTACTATCAGCAGCACATACAGCTCTACCATTTAAGGGATCAACTTATCATGGATTTCCGTACAGTCAAAGAGAATAACCATTACCAGTTGATCTCTATACGGTAAATTCATGTGCTGTTGATAGCACAAACACCTCAATAAAAGAAAATTTATGGCGACAAGCAACTACCTACAGTTTATCAATGAATTCAAGTAAGTATCTTCGGTAGAAATTGACTTGGTTACAAATTCACAATATGAGTATAATAACTCCAAAATTATAATTTAAGTTTTTGATTAGAATAGAATAAAATAGAATAGAATAACTTTATTGATAATTAATATTACAAGTCAAATGTCAATAACATTATTAATAAACAAATCAAACTATGCTAGAACATAGTGAAATATTAGATACAATAATCAAATTAAATTATCACATAAACATCAATGTCATTTTAATGAGTAATAGGGTATTTAAAGAGAAGGTCATACTGAACACCTTTCTCATGAACATGGGTCGAATGTCGTAAATTTTGACCTTCCATACAAAATCGCCGATCAGCCAATTGATTTACTATGGAAGGTCCAAATTTTTTTTTCACATTTCGACCCATGTTCCATAGGGAAAGTTGTTCAGTTTCATGAGTACCTTGACCTCCTTTCGGCTTGTTATACCCTTTCCGTTACTCCCTGTATAATCATTGACTATGCTAAAACATAGTAAAATTAAGTTATCTATGTAGGTATTACAATAATTACAATTAAATAAACATCAGATATATCATCCATCCGTCATCACCATTGACAACAGTCTACAACATCTAACAACATACAGTACCTAACTACTTTAGTACCTACAGTTTAGGCAATTATTTTATTTTATCACAGTCAGGAAATCATAGTTATAGAACGCCTGCTCGATCAACCAGTTTCTTAACCTGCGTTTGAATATAGGTAGCGAGGGTGTGTCTACAATGTTCTGTGGAAGTCTGTTATAAACAAACGGCGCTAGCACATGTGTCACCCTGTCAGACTTGGCCAGCCTATGTGGTATCGATTGTAGTTTTCTAGCTCCACGTAAGTTATAGTTGTGGTTCTCGCCACGCCGCTCAAAGTTTGCCATGTTTTCCCTAGCGTACATAGCGACAGAAAAAATGTATAAACTTGGTAAAGTCATAATATGTAACTCCCTAAAATATGGTTGCACATGAGTTATGATATCTTGATTGATTAATTGTCTAACCTACCCTGTAATAGGATTATTATTATTTAAAAATTAAACTCTACATTTCATCATGTCCCTGTATTAACTTACACAGAACTGAATTTGAAGTAATTTTAACTTCTTCTTCTTTTAGTGTCAATGGGACAAAGAGTCGTCCAACGACCCGTTGAAACCTGGTGTCGAGAGTTTTTCAATTTTATTGATGGCTTACAATCCACCTACGCATTTAAGGGAACAACAGTTTTTTATACAATTACTAAGAAAAACCAGTAAAAGTTGATCTCTTAAATGGGTAGGTTTGCTGGCGACAGTACAAACCATCATTTTGACACCTGTCACTGATAATCAGTCTTCTGAATGACAAACTTATAATATATCAGACGTGGTGTTAATGGCAGTTTTTACAGCCTGCTCTGCTTACCCCGCAAAGGATGTAGTCGTGATATATGAATGTATAATTTCGAGCAAATAAATTTCAGTGTTTCTGTATTTTTGTGTATATCTGTTATTTTTGTGTATAAACAAAATGTATATGAATTTTGCTTGTTTAAAAACTAAGTATAAAAATAATATGATAACGATAGAGCACATAGATAGGTGCTTTTAAAAATAATATAGTTACGATTCACGTGAAGTAGGCCGATTCAGTCATAATTTACCTATAAGTATGACGCTTATTGGTATTCCAGATCCAGACCCATGACTCAGTTTTAGCATTAGTATACTTTACTCATGCAGACGGTGTAGGTAGTGTGTCAAGGAATATGGTGAATTCTATTTAATTATGAAGTCATGGCACAGTAGATCTACATGGTCATCCCTCCCGGAGGAATTAATGAGAAGAAAGAAGAAAAAGAGAAAAATTCGGTCGTAGTGCGGGTCAGTTAGATGTTTCGGTCTGTTACTTGTAGTAGGCGGTTGTAAAAAATTTGAACACCAGGATTCATTAGGTCTTTGGACAACTCAGTATCCTACTCGTCCTACTCGAAAATAAGATAAGGTCTTCAAGGCCACGAGCGTTTCTTCAAAGAAACCGTTACCCTGTTATTTTTTTGTCAGTATCAGTACCAACGACAACTTTATAGAGGCGTGAGTATATCATGAAAATCAACAACCTTTTTATATGGGTCCACCAGGGAAATTTTCTGTAGTAAGAGTTGTTTATATTTTAAGAGAAGAATCATCCTAAAAGTGTACGTTTGAAGTATATGAATATGAACCCTGTATTTCATTCCGTAAAATTTCTAAAAAAGGAGACTCCCTCCTAATCTCCTCGCAGGGCACATTGTCCATTGATCTATTTCGCAAAATATCAATCGTAAGTAGCACACAGAGGGCGCACCCATAAGGAACCACTTGCTTTCACTATAACGTAACCTTTCTTCATGTGACCCGCGAACTATCAAGAGTTGCGCAATCGAGGCGAAGTTGCCGATTCATACTCTACAGCAGTGTTTTTCAATCTTTTTGAATACGCGACCCCTGTCCAGACAAAAAATTACTGACGACCCCTCTGTTGGGTCGTCATATACAGTCAAAATTAGTAATATCATTTATTCAGTTGCGGATACAGAAAAACTTCAAGCGTTAAAACTTCAAGTTATCAGGTAAAAATAAACCACATCTACCCGGACGTATCGCGAGCGATACGCTCGCTGTATTCCTCTTGAATTGTAGCCTATCCGGTGGGTACCTGGGATTCTGCCTTGACTTTTGTCTTTTGCCGGCGACCCCCCAAGTAAGGCTCCACAGTTTGAAAATCACTGCTCTACAGGCTCGCCACTCCACTCGCCAACAGTAATAGCGACTACAGTTACCCTGCCTAGAAGATCTGATTCGGCATACATCGCTGGCTATTCATTATAGCCCATGGCATAACCAGAAATACCCTTTCGGCAGGCCAGTGCAAAAGGGTTTGTGTCAATTCACCCAGCGATCATTTGCTAGTATTGAAAGCTGTTTTATTTGGCTTTTATTTCACATCAGATTTTTTATCCATATGTTGTCTCATTACATGCCCATACCAAGATAAACGGTTCCCTCTCATTTTTTCTGTCACTGGCGCTACTTTCAAACTCCCTCTAATATACTCATTCCTTATTTTATCCATCCTTGTCACACCACACATCCATCGCAACATTCTCATCTCAGCTACATGCATTCGTTTTTCATCCGTCACCTTAGTTGCCCAACACTCTGATCCATACATGACAACAGGTCTCACCACCGTCTTATATATCTTGCCCTTCAATTTGAGGGGCATTCGGCGGTCACACACTGTGCCCGTAACATATGTTGTCTACTTTAATATCCTTTATAATTATAAGGGAAAACAGTGTCAAGTCGCGGACTCACTGCCATCATTTTTGAACATCAAGATTTAATGACCTACTCAAGCATAATTTTATGCCAATTCACTGCATGTCTAAAAATTGGTTATTGTTCGAGAGAACGGTAGCAACTAGCTAACAGGTGCCTTCTCCAATTTGTAGCTAAACGAGCGGCAGTAGAGATACATTTAGCTATCGCGGTAGCTTCTCTCAACTCACAAATACTTTTAATTGCATCTACCAGGTGTACCAATGATACAGGCCACGGGAAGGCTCTGCGTTGGTTGGTCGGGCCAAAGTCAAGAGCTAATCTATTAGTCTATTCCCCGCGAGTTCTGTCTGTGGTTCTCTTCACAAAGATACTGATACCTACGTATTATTTTTGTGTATCAGGGCTGATTACTTATTAAATTCATGTTATTAACTTAGTTTTTGATCTCAACTTTATGCGATGGTTTTAGAGTCAATTACCTTCAATTTCGTAATGCTTTTAGCATTAAGTAAATCGCAATCTAGTCTAAAAAATGAAAGTTAAAGAAAAGTAAAAAATAACATTTAGGCAGCTTGAATCCATAATCAACAATCTAAAAGATAATACTAAAAACGTTAATAGATAATACTATTGTATTTATTTCCGTGCGTAGTAAAAATCAGACAAACATAATAAAACAATTTGTGCTGAGTCTAAGTAGGTCAATCAGCACCACATCCGCTTTTTTACACGTCGTTTAAGCGCACCATAATAGAACAAAACAACATAATAATTTGCCGCAAAATAGTAACGTTTTAACAACAAGTACTTACTTAAATATTTAGAGCCGGCAGAGTTTCTTCAGTTACAGAATCATCATGCCGTGAAAAACATAACCTCATTTATTTCCCGCGGGTGTCGTAAGAGGCGACTAAGGGACTCGAGGGATTCATGAGTGTGTGTTATAATTTCAAGCGATAGATAAAGGTGTAATGTGTAGGTATGTATGCAGAATCTTCAAGCAATATACTAATAATAGGTTTCGCCGCACATACACACATGCCACAATCCTTCTTCGCTTCACACTTACGGTTAGCAAAAGGTCAAGTTCAAGCTTATAAAAACGTTAAACGGTGTGAGACTCGCTTGATTACGCTATCCGCCATCTGAACCCGGCAAAAACAACGTCCGGTGACCTTGTCGAGGCGAGAACCTGGCATTTGGCAGGTTTCACAGATGACTAGCTCGTGTGGGTGTGTATGTGGATGACTTTTTTGTTTTACAATCAGTCTAATTTGCTAGTCATAGGTCAGATCTGGTCACGTCTTCTGCACAAATTTTAATAACGCGCTTCTTTTGGTTGATTCTCAAGAAAGGTGTCTGGGTTTCACGGTTAAATAAACTCAGTTGTATAGATTGTAGCATGAGTGAATGCTTTATGTAATGCAGATGAATTCGATGTTCCAAAATTTGCAACTTGCCTTTCCTCTGTCCCGTGGAACACTTTCAAAGACCGACTAGATATGGATCAGCATCATATTATGTAAATGTAAATCCTAACCTTGTTCCCATTGGCAGTAGCCAGCAGGTCATCCATGAGCAGCTGCCCCCAAGCCGCGAGCAGGCTGGTCACGTAGTCATGTTCCTGAGGAGCAGTCAGCTGAGCAGCAGCATGCACCGCCAGCGCTGGCTCCGGTAGCCGCGGCGCGGACATTGGCTGCGAAACGCCTGTAAGAGGAAGAAGCGGTTAAGCAGTGATTAAAATAAATTCGGGGTACCTACTTTGTGTAGGAGGAAAATTGTACATAATAAATAGGAGAGGTTTTCTTTTTCATTGGCATAATCGCTTACTCAATATTCTTTTGAATTGAGCTAAAATTATATTTCAAGAACTCAGAAACTTTACTAGTCCATAAGGTGTGAAAAAATCAATTGCAAATATTTTAAGGGTGCACCATAGTGCATGAAACTGCACAACTTTTTTTATATTTTTTACATTCTGTATAATGATCATTGCCTGACAGTTAGTCATTACAAAAAGTAAATAATTCATTGCTGATATCTGATGGATGTTACTAAGTACAAAGTTTGCACCTTGTTTACAAAGTGTTCTTTAAGTGATTCTGTGCATGATAAGTTATCTTTCGTGTTACAAGATCTCTTAATTAGAATTATGATGTTATGTACTCGTAATTGCATGAAACTGTTGGGTGCGTTAGTGGTTGACGTCTTATCTTAACATTAATTAAACTTTGTCCTACAAAAGGCTTGTTGTTATTTATTACCGACCCCTACAACTTAACATAAGTCTAGTTAGTCTCAAATGACTCAGACCTGCGACTCGGAAAATCGAAAAATCTAAAAAGAACATAGAAATGTTTTTCGTGCTATTCGCAAATAAGGGATGGCTGACTCAGTACTGGCGACGATTTTGACGCTTACTGACATTATCTGGAATCTGAAAGGAACTTAGGTAATAAAAAAGATCACGAAAGTCATATTGGCTCTGAATTACCTCTATATGACGTTCTTGTATCTGATTTTGCTGTGTTATATTCTTATACTTTGAGATTTTTGACAGAAGTAACCCTGGCTAAGTAAATCGCGAAAATCCTTAATAGGGTCGAGTGATCCTTCTGTAAACTCACTATTTTGTGTATCCTTGTCATATTGCGGCTTAACAACAGAGGTAGGTACGCAGGTCATATTTGCTCATATTTTTAATTCGTAATGGATTTTCTGCAGACATTCATGCAGTAGCGATCTAGTATAGTGTAAATTTTATTCCTTTGACCCAGATAAGACATGTTGACGTATGTAAAATCGACATTTTCGATAACTATCGGCAATTGACAAGACAGGATCTGCATGGGTAAATGGACCATGCAAGTGGGTTAGAACCACTTCAAGAAATTAGAGCATAATTATTGCCTTAGGTGACTATTTTAGAAATAATTTTACTAGTGTGGGTGTACGTACATAGGTAATTGATAGGTGCAATATAGAGGAGAGACGAGAAAGAATAAGATAAGTTTAGTAAAAAAGGAGCTATGAAAAAGAATACGGAGAATATGAATCCGCTAACCTAATTTGTCATAGAGACATAAGTACTTTGAAAGTAGAGTAGGTAAACATTACGTGATTCGTGCGGAATTGAAAAAAATATAATAGCGGATTATTTGCAAGTTTAATAGAAAAGCATACCTAAAATTAAATAAATACAATAAATTGTAGATACTCAATTATGATATTATTATTGGATGGTTTCTTATTTTTCCAAAGCTCTAGTAACATGAGTCAAGCAGGTAGGATCGAATAAAATCTTTATCGATAAATCTCAATCATAGGTTCCAGATGATCATGACTTCTATGCTAATACTACGTAAGTATTTCAATGATTGCTGGTTGGCGTCAAACGAGCGGAGATCCTCTTAAGACAGGGCTGGATTAAGAATAAAACGCCATAACATACCTAAATAAATAAAGCTTTGTGTTATTTAAGAGTAAACTGAAGGCATTTCTATTAGACAAAACTTTGTATAGTATCAGTGAATTGTAATTTTATTATGTTATGCATTATAGTTAATATTTAATATTCATTTGACTACAGGCTATACTTTTATGTGATAACAATAACTTTTTTGACATTAATAATAATAATTATATGATTGTATTATTTTGTATTCATGGTAATTGACATTGTATTATTATTATTGGTATATTATTAAGTTTGAGCCGTGTGGTGCCGGCAGAGTAGAGGTTCAGTCGCATAATGTACGATTCGCAAAATGTCTACTCACTACAAAATGTCGCTTTCGCACAATGACGCTTTCGCAAAATGTCCCTTTTTTTTTTTTTTTATCTATGATGGGCTTACTCTTGACCCCAATCTTACCCTAGAGCAGAGATGGGATCTACGGTGGAGCGAGCTTGCCCAGAAGATGCCTATTCACTCTAGACTTAAAGAGATTCAGGTTATATGCACTCGGAAATACAAACGCAGGCAGGGAATTCCATTCTTTAGCAGTGCGCATAATGAAAGATGATTTGAAGCGCTTAGTGCGTAATGTGGGTATATCAACTAAGAACGGATGGTAGCCGGCCGTGCGTCTGGATGTCCGATGGAAGAAAGGAGACGGTGGTATGAGCTCATGCAGCTCACGCGCACACTCTCCGAAGTACAATCTGTAGAAGACCGATAGGCAAGCTACCTTGCGGCGGTGAGCCAGGCTGTGAAGCTTGGTCGCCACCAGTTTTTTATCACCTATTAATCTCTTGGCTCTGCGTTCCACCGAATCCAGTGCAGCAAGTTGGTATTTAGCCGAGCCATCCCAAAGGTGACAGCAGTACTCCATGCAAGATCGGACTTGAGCTTTATAAAGAGTTAGAAGCTGTTCAGGCGTGAAGTACCGCTTGACTTTATTCAGGACGCCCAACTTTCGCTTTCGCATAATGTCGCTTTAGTAGAATGACGCTTTCGCATAATGTCGCCTTAGCACTACCCCTTCTCTTCCTGTGGGGGTCGTAAGAGGCGACCGAGGGATAAATCCGACCCAAGCTGATCTGAGTCCTGGAGAAGGAAAACTCCACACACAAACCCGGAACGGGGTCTCCGTCAGGCACGAGTGACTGGTAATAAATCGTGCGGCAGACTCCTGCAGCCGACCTGGCTCCGCACGTATCGACCCGTCGTTCCTGTGGAGTCAGCCAGGAAGGCCGAGAGGGTGGCGCAGGTCCTGGACAGCCCTGCGTTTTCCATAATGGCGTCCCAGGCAACGCAGTGTCTGTGGAGAGCGTGCAAAAAGCCTTGCCGCTCCTGTATCGGCGTATACAGCCATGAAAAATCTTGCCTCAGACACTGAATAAATCGTCTGATACAGACGTATGAGGCCAATGATGATTATTAAGTTGTTAAATTTTGCTATAATAATGTAATATTTAAGTTCGCACACAGTGTAACTGTTTTAGAACAATAAATGATGATGATGATGATGAAATGAATAGGATAAGTAATAGTTGCTTAAGAATACCAAAGAATGAATGAATTAATAACTTTCTACAAAGGTTGTGTGTGCTTCATAATGATTAGGAAATGAAAGATGTTTTTAGCAAAACACTGCTCAAGGAAAAATCTAAGTTTTCATAAACTTTGATGGAAATAGATAATTTAAATCCGGATTCTTAGGAACATTTTTAAAATTTCTTTTAATTTTTTTCTCTAACCGCCACAACAGTCCTCTATCGGACATACCCCTATTGAAGATTCTAGTATTGACAAATAATAACTGTTTTAACGTGGGTGGAAATCAATACCTACTAATACAATACAATACAATACAATACAATATGCTTTTATTGTACACCAAAAGAACTTAAATATAGTACAGAACACTTAAAACTAAATACATTAGTGTACAGTTAGGTAGCCTTATTGCCTTCAGGCAATCTCTTCCAGGCAACCTAGGTACAGGAAAAGATTTTTTAGGAGTCGCGGGGCTATTGTATTAGGTAAGTTAACTAAAAACATTTACATAAATACCTACTGATCTAAATAATAATATATATACATGTAATATACTACACACTATAAAACACTATATCAAAAAATAAGATAATGTATTATTACTATACATAAACTACATTCTAATATATACTATAAGCTGACTTTAACGGAAATTCATAACAACAGACGAATTTTTAGTAGCGACATTGTGACTGAAAGTGTTTAATAAGTAAATTTTTAAAAATATTTAGAGACTTTGCTTTCCTAATAGACGCTGGTAAGGCATTCCACTGACGCACAGCCCGGACTGTAAATGAGTTATAAAAGAAATTGGTAGGTTCTACCGGACAAACGAGTAGATTAACAGTACCGGATCGAGACGGGCGCCCGTGGAGTGAGGTACGAAAAGTGAAACGATCTTTCAGGTAAGGAGGGGCGTTGGGGTCATTTAGAATTTTGAAAAGGAGAATAAGAAGATGGAAGTTGCGACGCAGTCTTATAGGTAACCACTTCAGCTTTGCACGGTACTGTGAAACATGGTCGTATTTTCGTAAACCGAAAATAAACCGTATGCACACGTTTTGGAGTCTTCCTAATTTATTGACCAGATCTTCATTTGCGTCACAGTAGCAGACGTCCGCATAGTCCAAAATCGGAAGCAGCAGGGACTGAGCAAGCTAATACTACTATGTTTCCCATCAAATAGTTACAAGTATCTGCGCTTAGCCTGCGGCCATATCTGTTTTAATCCTATGCTCACAAACATATGATTAAGTTAACGATGTGTAATACTTCATTGAACACGAAAAATCTCAGAATGAATCACAGACACAGACTCAAAGTGCATCTTGTGTTTATCTGTTTGTGGTAAGTATCAATTATGTGAAGTCGTGCTTTATGTAAGTGGTGGGTAATAATTTAAACATTTATCACGATGATGAGCTTAAAGTTGCTATGTGTGTCTAATGTTAATTTCGCATTTTCTGTTCTTTTTCTTCTGGCTAGATCTTTTCCCATAAGCCGACCCCAACATTCTTCGTTCGGAGTTCGTAGTCTCTGCCTATCTATTTGTCACGGTCATATGGAACTATCTCAGCCTTATCTGATCCCTAAGTCCAGTTCAAATTCCTTGGTCCAGTTATAGTACAATCTGTAGGGATATTTCGCCTACAAAAGGTGGGGCGGATTATGTTTTTGTATAATCTTGTAAAGGTATCAAGGACAAATTAAACCCCAAGTTTTCGACCTCGAGACACCCAGGCTCCAGCCGCCATATTGAATTGAAAGTTCTAAAAACAGGTTTTTTGCGAATAACTTGTTATCTATTGATTTTATGACAGAAGTATGTATGAAAAGAATAAAGATAATATTATTTCCCAAATTTCATTCATACATGTATACTAGCTAAGTCTAACAGATAAAAAGATATAGGCAAAAACAAACATATTTTTATTAAAAAGTTAAGTACACCGCACGAAATGGGGGTAGAAAAAAATATGCGTGAATTTTTCTATTTCTTTTATATGTTACGTATTATGGTGTATTTAAAAAAATATGTGACGGGTGAACACTTTCTATGTCTGGTTCCGGAGATAATGGCGTTTATGTGGACGACTTCCAATCATACAAATGGTAAAATTCGCCAGTTGTCAAATAAGTCGATTTTCTCACCTTTTTATAATAAAAACTGTTATTTTTTTACTTTGAAATTTATTAACAGATTGTTTCGCGTCATTTTTTTTATACAAATATATCCTGGCTGGCTTATGGTTTCTATGATATTTTGCACAACGTCAATATTTTTGGGGGAAAAATAGGTTAACCTGAGTTATTTTTTAAATAAGTCGAGATTTTTTTTTCATTCGATAAACGACATGACAGTTACAAAAAAATTATGAAATAAAAATCTTCTATGTCTAGTGTTTTTGTTATTCAAATTAAAAGTATATTTTGCTAGTCGTCCATACATACATTCAAACTCATATGCCAAAAAAACTAGATATACAATGTTTTTTTTTTTTCATTATTTTTTATTTACTGTCATGTCGTTTATCATAAAGGCCATTATCTCCGAAACTAGACGTGAAAGTGTTCACCCGTCACATATTTTTTTAAATACACCATAATACGTAACTATTCTATCTATTCTCTTTCAGCCTATTGCAGTCCACTGCTGGACGTAGGCCTCCCCCAGGGAACGCCATAAGGCACGATCTCCCGTTTTTGCCATCCAGTCGCTACCAGCCGCCTTTTTTAAGTCATCGGTCCATCTGGCCGGAGGGCGTCTAACGCTACGCTTGCCGAGGCGTGGCCTCCACTCGAGAACTCGCTTACTCCACCGTCCGTTGGTTCTACGACAAATGAGGCCAGCCCACTGCCACTTCAGCTTGCTACACTTCTGGACTATGTCCGTCACTTTGGTCTTCTTTCGGATGGCCTCATTCCGGACTTTATCCATTATAGAGATACCAAGCATAGACCTTTCCATAGCTCTCTGAGTGACATGTAGCCGGTGGGGCAGTTTTACTGTCAAGTTCCACGTCTCGGCTCCGTAGGTCATGACTGGTAGGACGCATTGATCGGACACCTTGGTTTTGAGGCACTGTGGCAAAGATGATTCGAGGATGTGACGCAGCTTTCCAAATGCTACCCAGCCAAGCTGCACTCTTCTGGTGATTTCAGCCTCAAAGTTGTCTCTTCCCATCTGCAAAGTTTGCCCAAGGTACACATATTTCTGGACCTTCGACGGACACGGGCTCTGGGATTATGTGTTGATTGAACATGACCTTCGTCTTATCCAAGTTCATCCCAAGTCCAACACGTCTCGAGGCAGAGTTGAGACTAGATAGCATTTTTTGCAGGTCCTGCAGCGACTCGGCAAAGCGTAGATGCGTGAGATTTTTGCCGTTGACGTTGATGCCCAGTCCATCCCACTGTAGCGTTTTGAAGACATCCTCCAATGCGTTGGTGAAGAGTTTTGGGGATATAACGTCACCCTGTCTTACACCACGGAGCAGTTGGATGGGTCTTGTATTATGGTTTTGTACTTGAACGGACATCGTAGCCATTTGATAAAGGCTTCTCAGCACCTCCACATACCACCAGTCGACTTGACACCGCAGCAAGGACTCCAAAACAGCCCAGGTTTCGATAGAGTCGAAGGCTTTTTCGTAGTTCACAAAAGCCATACACAGTGGTTGGTTGTACTCCTCTGTCTTCTGTATAACCTACCTTACAGTATGGATGTGGTCCACGGTACTGAAGCCCTTACGAAACCCGGCCTGTTCCGGTGGCTGAAAGGCGTCAAATCTTGATGCCAGACGATTCGTGACGACTCTCGAGAACAGCTTATAGACGTGGCTCAGAAGTGTGATCGGCCTATAGTTTTTGAGAAGCGTTTTGTCTCCTTTTTTGAAAAACAATGCCACTACACCTCTGCTCTGCACGCCTTCGGGATTGTCCCATTGGCTATTACAGAGTTGAAAAGCCTTTTCAGCTCCTCGAGGACACGTTTTGCACCGGCCTTAAGTAGCTCAGAGGCCACTCCGTCTTCCCCGGGAGCCTTCCCATTCTTAAGCTGTCTGAGAGTCGCCCCGATTTCGTCTATATCTACGTCCAGGAGATCTTCTGTACAGTGGGGGGAGGGAGAACATATAAAAAAAAAGAAAAATTCACGCATATTTTTTTCTATTCCCATTTTGTGCGGTGTACTTAACATTTTAATAAAATTATGTTTGTTTTTGCCTATATTTTTTACCTGTTAGACTTAGCTAGTACACATGTAGGAATAAAATTTGGGAAATAATATTATCTTTATTCTTTTCATACATACTTTTGTCATAAAATCAATTGTTAACCTCTCCTCTGTGGCGCCAAGTAATTCGCAAAAAACCTGTTTTTAGAACTTTCAATTCAAGATGGCGGCTGGAGCCTGGGAGTCTCGAGGTCGAAAACTTGGGGTTTTATTTGTCCTTGATATCTTTACAAGATTATGCAAAAACATAATCCGCCCCACCTTTTGCGAATCAATGTTTGCTATAGTTTCCCCACAGAATGGCCTATTACCCTTAGTTTTTGATCAATATTTTTGACTATTGCAATCAATGCAATTATTTTAACAACACACAACTGCCATTCCATTGACATAATGACACGCTATAAAAGAATACGAAACCCTCCTACCCTATGGAACAAGATACACACAACTCAAACCCTTGTGAAGTAGTAATGGGGCGGTGACAACAACTGACACATCGTTCATCGGATCGTTCGTCGACTCAGTGTCCCACTCATACGACAGAATAAGAAGAGAGTAAGGGACTTTGGGTACAGGTCGGGCCCAGTCAAGATCTAGAATTAAAAGCAAACCGATAAACCTTAAAATTTTATTTTATATATTTTTTTGTATTTGTTGTTATAGTGACAAGAGAAGTACAGCATCTGTAAAAATTTCAACTCTCTAGCTATTACGGCTTATGAGATACAGCCTGGTGACAGACGGACAGACAGCGAAGTCTCAAAGGGTTCCGTTTTCACCCTTTGGGTATGGCACCCTAAAAAGTATTCTAACCAATACATAGTTAATAAGTAATCATATGGTAGGTATTTACTTATTTACTATTGTTGTTTACCCACTCGTATGGCATGCGGTTAATTTATACAGGGACGTAATACTTAAGTGTTGGTTTCCGTTAAATTAATGTTGCGTGTCGTGATTACATCTTTATGTAATCTCATTCGTTATAGAAATTATTTAACATTAACTTGAGTAGGTATGAGAGGTTGATGAGAGGTCTGTGGTTTTTGAAAGCCCTTTACTTTGACATATACCTACTAAGTAGAAAAAGTACAACAAACTAGCTCTGTCTTTCTGAAAAGGCTATTCATGCACCATGTAGAACATAAAACAAAATAAGGGTATTCACAGCATGAAAAACGTCGTAGACTTGGTACTTGAAATCGAACTTAAATGAGCTGACCATTGGCAATGAGTCATTGACAGATGCCAATGACACGAAAAGAAAAAGAAAAAGCAAAAATTATCTTTTTCAATTTAAAAATTCTTAAGTAACTAGGTGAGTAAAAAAACAAGCAAGTTACAGGAGCTTCGTAAGCTAAAATTTACAAAGGCAGCCTATCGCCAATACTAAAGTATTTTTAAAAGCTAAGTAGAACAAAACTGTGGAAAGCCCTATGTCACCTATCTGATGTGAACTGAACAAACAAACTAGTTGTAATAGACAACATCACTCTTGTTCCCACCAAATCTGCAATTTATTTAGTAAGTAAGTAAAAAAAGCAAGTAAGTTACAAGAGCGTCGTAAGCTAAAATGCACAAAGGCAGCCTATCGTCAATACTAAAGTGTTTCATACAATAATAGCTAAGAAGCACAAAACTCTGGAAAGCCCTGCATGTAACCCACCTGATGTGAATTGAACAAACAAACTAGTTGTAATAGACAACATCACTCTTGTTCCCACCTAACCTGCAATTAATTGCAAAACATTGTAATGAATGGCGCGGCAGTGCAAGGAGGAAATATACGACCTGTGGACATCGCTTTGTGTTGTAAACGTGTTCATTATAACAGAAACATGTGATCCTAATGATTAGAATTACAATTTTAAAAACTTACAAAATGAGGTTATATAGTAAATGAAAGTGATGTTTTTTTTGTTACAGAGTAGTGATGTGACTTTTCTTGCGAGTTACAATGTGTTGTGAGGCCCACATAAAAAGTACTCCTCCCGCCTACCACAATAGAAGCTCAAAATCCTAAAAATATACTTAACGAGCCCAACAATCCACACCGGTAGTTCTACTGGTTCATTTTTACATTTGCCACTAGAAATACCGGTGGTTCTGGTAGTTCTAGTTGTCCTAGGGGAAAAAAGCTATTCTTTTGTATTCTGGTGACGTTAGGTTAGTTGTATAGATTGAATGGTTTGTAATGTTGATATAGTATATAGGTATCTAGGAATTATCAGCCCGTTGTCAAAAACCAAAAAATAAACTCTGTAGCACAACTCAGTTAATACTAACTAACTTTGTTATCTCGGCGACACGACTGTTCTTTGTCTATTTATAAAAAAGTTACGTAGCCGCGATAGAATCAAAATAAATACCATCTCAGTTGAGAATCCATTACGAGGCGACGATAACGTCGGATTGCATACCACCGCGCGCATTGTCCGTAGATACTTCCGCGTCGTGCCCGTGCGACAAATCGTCTACAATGAAAACCTGCTGGTTTGATCGATTAAGGGACTAGAGAGGGCTTAGGAGATAAGCTTTCAGCGGATATTGAATTTAAAATACGATGTTGGACCGAATCACGGTCGTGTGAAATGGTGTAACTGAAATTCTCTTTTTGATAAATCCAATTTCTATAGCATACCCGCGTTTCGTAAGAGGCGACGTAAAGTTTTTGACCTTGACCCGTATGGTGGCGGTAATACCACCTTCGATGGCATTGCCAAGGAGGGTTCACGGTAGGCTGGCGGCCGGTCGTAAAATTAAGCCAAATCCTTTTGCAACATGATTTTGTGTCCAAACAAGACATTTTGCGCCGACCCCAAGATGTATGACTCATCAAATGATAACATGCCTGCTAGTTCGGTAAAATCTTCTAATGTAGTCTTAAAAATAAAAGAGCGAAGCTTTCAGACGGTGATAGATGAATTTCCTATTTTCCTACCGGAACAAAATGTTGATTGCCTCTTGTCCAGGTCAGATCTTAGGTAGGTATTTAGTGAAGATAGAGTTTTTAATGATATTTAAATAACAGCCTCTATTTCTATTCCCGCATAAGTTTATCAATTGAATTTTAAACTCCACGTTATGTTTATGATTGCGACACTACCAGATTTGATGCCCTTATCACTTAAAAAGAAAGTGAATGCCTTGTTAAGAAACCAACTTGTTTTATCATTGATTTGATTATACTTGAATTTTGGGTGTGACACAACAATGCTGGTTTAAACTGCGTCCAAGACAAAATTATTTACAAAATAACACAACTTTTTCAAGGCCCATTTTCAGATGATTTTCAGGATAATAAATGACTACCTGTGGTCTTCGTAAAATGCGACTAAGGGATGGATCCAGGGAATGGGCAGTAGTGTTCCCTGTGAATATCTTTAACATATTGCACTGCTCTTGCCACTCCTTGCCTGAGTATGGCAATACCCTCCAATTGGGGGAGGCCCATGTCCGGCAGTGGACGGTTGTGGCTGTAGTAGTAGTAGATGGAGTAGTAAATGAATTTTGAGTCTTTCGTCTCTTGTATGATTGTGGGATCTTTACTAGAAGTACACTTGTTTACTGTAAATTTAAGTACCCAATATGTTATTAATTATGGTAGATCGTGCATAGAAAGAAACATCAATAAATCTTTGTACTTACACACCTACATGGTAATACCTAGGTATATTAAATGTACACGTATGAATCTTTTACGCTGTAATGAGCAAATTAATATTTTCCTTGATCGAGCACTGATAACATTCAAAATAATCGATTCGTATCGTAATTTCCGATTACCAGTACCGATGCTTGCTTCTCAGAAACTTATGTTTTGCTTGTAAATAGTGGGTTACGTAGAGGTATTATTTGCATAAGATTATGTACATGGATCGCACAGCCTCACACCAACAGGTTAGTAATAAAATTAATCAGGTACTAGCTCAAATGAAGAAATGCTTCGCTGGCAATTCTTTATCTAAGGGTAAATAGCAAGTAATAGTCACATCCAGATATTCTGGTGGTTTGTGATGGATCCTTAGTAAGTCTAGAAAGATCTAGGGTCTGTAATAATCGCCCCGTCACCAAAGTGACCCAGCATCCGTTGTACAACGACCCGATGAACCCTGACAACTTCCTACTACAAGTAACATAAAGAAAAGAACTGTAAAGGAAACCCAATAAGCAGGTAAGGTATTTGTTTGACTACCCTGATATTTGCATCCTGCCTAGGCACCCATGTTTTAAAAATCCGATTTAACCCCTTTATTCCGTCATCGTCTCTACGTCATTGAGATCAGTTCATGTAACTTTGATGACGTCTACGATGATGACTCTGTATGTAGTCGATCTGTTGTCTATTTATACCAATTGACCATCACAAATAGAATTGATTGAGTATTTCAATTCAAAGTGTTGACGCAGTTGGTCATCGATAGCAAAGGATACAAATTCCCTAGATAGCGTGCGTTGGAACGATTTGCTAGCTAAGCGCGTGTCTCGGTAACTACAACTGTATCCCTAGTTGTATGTATAACTGCTAGCAAAATCTATTATCTGGGTATGATGATTGTAATTAGATTATTCTGTAAAGATATTGATGCGCATAAGATGTTAATTAATGTAGCGTAGGAAAAATATAGCTCTTTTACTTTAATTTATGCGTTGTGAGCGTTTATTGAGCGAAAAATATAATTAGAATAGAAATATATTATTAACCAAGATGGTTCCGAGTTCAGTTACCACACAGAATTGTTCAAATCAGCCACCGTCGATCTTAATCATCGCTATCAATTCGCGTGACTTTTCTTATTTTTTTGATACTCTCTTTTAAAGAAGATACCATAAAGAACCAACTCACCGTCAGCATACTGGGGCGGCATGAGTCGCAGGAAGATGTCCCCCCTGCGGCCCCAGGGCCTGTGCCTCACGTTGTTGCACTCCTGTACTTGCTCCAACTTGAACCAACAACCAACTCACCGTCAGCATACTGGGGCGGCATGAGTCGCAGGAAGATGTCCCCCCTGCGGCCCCAGGGCCTGTGCCTCACGTTGTTGCACTCCTGTACTTGCTACAACCAACAACCAACTCACCGTCAGCATACTGGGGCGGCATGAGTCGCAGGAAGATGTCCCCCCTGCGGCCCCAGGGCCTGTGCCTCACGTTGTTGCACTCCTGTACTTGCTACAACCAACAACCAACTCACCGTCAGCATACTGGGGCGGCATGAGTCGCAGGAAGATGTCTCCCCTGCGGCCCCAGGGCCTGTGCCTCACGTTGTTGCACTCCTGTACTTGCTACAACCAACAACCAACTCACCGTCAGCATACTGGGGCGGCATGAGTCGCAGGAAGATGTCCCCTCTGCGGCCCCAGGGCCTGTGCCTCACGTTGTTGCACTCCCCGCTGGCGCTTCTGTACTTGCTTGGCGGACACGGCGTGGTGCTCGCCTCGTCTTCCTCCGATGTGCAGTTTTGTCTGTGCAAGAAGAAATTAATAGTTGTATGAGTAGATAATTTGGGGACTGCTACAGAAGATGGATTGATTGCCTTTAACCATTACCAGAAAATGAAAATTGTGATATGAGATTATCTTTGATATTCCAGAATAAAGTAAATTTTTAGAGACATTGGCATAATTTTTATAAATTAACAATGCTAGTTTTTTGAGTTACCCACAGGTAAAAGAAGCCACAGGGGCGTCGTATTATCGCTTTGGGTTACTTGTGCAGAAATTTCCTGGAGCCGGCTTTGGCTCCATTCTTCAGGACAGAAATCTTTACCATTTATAGGCCGCCCGAACCTCACAAAGCACCTGTACAGGTACTTACTTAATCGAGTAAGTATAATATTTTCGTACAAGTCTCAGTCATAACAGCAAAAGTAAATTAACTATCCTTTAGAAAATGTTTACATTTCCTGATTACCATCTCTAAACACCTTAGTATTTACCACTAAGCACATCCACTTAAACACACCCAGTTATGTAGCCCGTGATTATACAACATTAGCATCTTATACTAACAAATCTCCTTTTCTAGGGCCTCACTCACATTCAAAATAGATTAAAATGCCATCCTGTGTTCAGCATACTAGGAACTTTTATAAGCTTGGTGGTTATAGTCCCGAGACCTCTAAATTTACATCTGACTACTTGGTGGGGAGCTAAGTACCAACGGGAGGTAGTTGCCCATGCCTTACCCCTTTGCAAGCTAGTCTACTCTATGAAAAATTGTCGTAGGAGTAAACTGTACTTACGCAACATTAGCACCTAATAGGAACCTCCTCTCTAATGCTAAGGCCTCACTGACGGCCCTCCGTAGGTCACTAGGCACTCCTTGTAAACTATCATCGGATTTGCCCTTCTGTGAGCTTGTCTGCACTATGAATAGAAGGAGTAAATTGTACTTACGCAACATTAGCACCTAATAGGAACCTCCTCTCCAACGCTAAGGCCTCACTGACGGCCCTCCGTAGGTCACTAGGCACTACTTATAAACTATCATCGAGCTTGTCCTTCTGCAAGCTGGTCTACTCTATGAATATAAGTAGTAAATTGTACTTACGCAACATTAGCACCTAATAGGAACCTCCTCTCCAACGCTAAGGCCTCACTGACGGCCCTACGTAGGTCACTAGGCACTCCTTGTAAACTATCATCAGACTTGTCCTTCTGCAAGCTGGTCTACTCTATGAATAGAAGGAGTAAACAGTACTTACACAACATTAGCACCTAATAGGAACCTCCTCTCCAACGCTAAGGCCTCACTGACGGCCCTCCGTAGGTCACTAGGCACTCCTTGTAAACTATCATCGGACTTGTCCTTCTGCAAGCTGGTCTACTCTATGAATAGAAGGAGTAAACAGTACTTACACAACATTAGCACCTAATAGGAACCTCCTCTCCAACGCTACGGCCTCACTGACGGCCCTCCGTAGGTCACTAGGCACTCCTTGTAAACTATCATCGGACTTATCCTTCTGCAAGCTGGTCTACTCTATGAATAGAAGGAGTAAATTGTACTTACGCAACATTAGCACCTAATAGGAACCTCCTCTCCAACGCTACGGCCTCACTGACGGCCCTCCGTAGGTCACTAGGCACTCCTTGTAAACTATCATCGGACTTGCCCTTCTGTGATCTTGTCTGCACTATGAACACTACCGCTAGAATTAACGCACTTCCTTGTAACCTGCAACAAAAGAAATTAATTATTAGTTAAATTATAAAAAGGTAAATTTAAAATAGATGCTAATTATACTGGGTTATTTTTTAGTCAGTGCGCAAACTTTGCAGGGTGTTTCTACTCGTGATTCTGAACAACTTTTACTATGGTGCCACCTGCGAAATTTGAATTTTTTTTTTGATTGTTCTATACATTTTTGCTGAGTAGGTATGAATTTTTCTATGGAACATTCAATTTTTTTTTTGCGAATTCGCAGGTAGTCCCATAGTAAAAGTTGTTCAGAATCACGAGTAGAAACACCCTGCAAAGTTTGCGCACTGACTAAAAAATAACCCTGTATATAGACTGCGTAGGAAAAATTATGGCAATTTCAGATTTTGTACATGGACATTTTGCATTTCGGAATTCAAAATTATGTCGGTTTTGGATCATTTATTGTAAACTGAGATTTTAGTTTTAATTTTCCTTATCATGCTTATGTTCTTTCAGTAGTAATTAAAACCACGGAAGAAGTCTATTTCAGAGCTTTTGTTTATTGCTTTAATTAAGAAAACACTCTTCCTGCCTTTCAAAAGCTTTTTAGATAAGGACAAGGATGTCCTTTTACAGATTTTAGTAAATTCATACATTTTAACAAAAATGGACTCTACCAAAATATTTAAATGCCAGATTTTCCATTTAATTTAATAGCCAATGGAACCAGTTTTAACAGAATGTGCCAATTAAAAAATCGCATCTTTGCTCCACCTATTTCGTCAGTTTTTGATGTCCGTGAATATTTATATCACTAGGTGGGCTTTAGGACAAGTTAGGAATTGGACGAGTTCGGAAAATGGACAAAATCGAGTTAAAGGACTTTGAAGACATAAAATTTACCTATTATCGTATCATTGGTTTTATTTAGGGTTAAAACAGACATGACCACCAAGGTCGATGAACCAAGTTGAATGTTCAACTCTTGGCACAATAATAAACGCCATTCTATAAAACGAATTAACAAGGACGGCCAAAGATGGCCACTACCAGGAACCAATATTACCTTCACATCAAGTTACCCGTAAGGCAATACAGGCGTGGCTCTACGAAAATAAACAAATACATCAAGATACGGGGCAGTCACATTAATCAGCTGTCACAGAGTTCATTGTGAGATCGGAAGGGCAACAACCTTATTGATATTAATCACTAGTTAATGCTATGGTCAGCTATGTGACTGCGGTACAGAGAATCAATATTCAAAACCGAGCGATTATTTTAATCACTACATCGCTTTTCAAAGTATGAGTGCTTGGATGAAAGTAAATGACAATTGTTTCATTTAAAAAAAGGGAGGGTAAAATTTATAACTATGTATATATTTTTGTTAGTCAATTTTTAAATTACAAAAACAGACCGTAGATACTAAAATAATGCGGCATAGTTTAGAATAAAAAAAAATTGAAGCGAACCAAGATATTATAAATTATTTTTGTTTTGTTATTTTTAATTAGTTTCATTTCGATACACCCCAAAGAATGTGCTTGCCGAAATTAATCTCATAATCATAATATTATATCAAAAGATGCCACATGCTTATATTGTTCAACTGCCCATTTCAACTCGCGGTGACTTCCGAAATAGGTAGGAATATTATATAGTGATTAAAAATCGGCATCAGGAAGTAACATATATGAGAATGTGGACTGGACATGTGGTATGCCATTGTATGCTATGGCAAAGAGAATTGCGCCATATAACTGGCGTTAAAATAAATGAATGCATAAACAAAAGGGCAATTTAAAACAAAAACGGTTTGGTGACAGTCAATGCAATGGACTTTTGCCTACTCTTTTAAGGGATCAACTTATACTAGGTATTTCAAGTAATCGTATGAAAATGGGCAACATTAGGTGTCTGTTAATAAAAGGTCTAGTAAGAAAAATAAATAAGATGTAAAATGATCGAATAATCTCTTAATGTATCGTAGATCATTCGTATCAGAAAATCCAGTAATCAATACTTAGACTGATGATATGCATTAAGGATTAAATAATATGTTTTTTGTCTTTAATAGTTCTAGTTTTCTGAACGTTTGACTGGCATGTGCCTTTTTATTAAGAACCTGTTTTGTGTGTTGTAATTTTTAACACGTTGCCTCTATGTTAATATAGGTAGGATCTGTTTACTTAGATATCTGTTTTTATCTTAAGTAGATATCTATATGTAAGTAATTGTTTTTCTAACCATTTATGTGGGTATATTGCTAGTTTATTATTTGTAATTCTTATGACTAGTGCCTAATGTAATGTAAGTATTAAATGTTTCTGCATAGTTTTATTATGATTGTAATTGTGAATATCGTTAATTATGGGAAGTTAAATAGTAGTATTAGTATTATCGACATCTATAATGAGATTAATGGTTTTTAAAGCAATTGTTTAATTGAACTATCAGCACATGATCTCTTCAAAGTAAAACATCACAATACATAATGACCTAACAACCTTACCAAACTGGGAAGAAGCAACCAATAAAATTACACTATCCATCTGATTGGTGGTACATGGAACAACATTTGCGTGATTGAACTGTCAGTAACACTCTTCTGAAAGCAATATTGATGCGAGTGAAGACTCCATAAATGGTACGATTTCCATGAATCATAATATCATACACAGGAAGTTCATCACAAAGGTAGATCGAAAACATACAATTTACCCAGTTTCCTAGCTAAACTGGGGACAACTTTACAAACATATGAATGATCTAACAAATAAAACGACAGTTTTATTTACATACTTTATGCTAACAATTAAATTGATATCATCAGCACATTCATGCATGGCCTATTTCCATAATTGAACTGTCAGTCAGTACCTATGACCCTTTCCTTCGTGCACTATATCACAATAAATACGGCCTAGGAAGCTCGCCACAATCGCAGACCGCAAGCTTTCGATTTTACCGGGACCACTCACATGATCATATCTCGTACATACAGGGTGATAGGAAAACTAAGCCAACTTTATTGGTGTTTTCCATTAGCAAAAATCGTAGGTCTTAGCGTAAGTTTCCGAATTCATGCGAATCACAATCAACATGGAATAAATGAATGATAAAACAAAAAAACGCACGTTTTGTTTAAACTTTTTATGTGGCTACTAAAAGCTAAACCGTGCACAGAGTTTTCCTACAGGTGGTAACACAGCCTAGGCAATTATTTCCTTATTGCTATTTCAGACACCTAGGTGTCAATTGTATGATGCATCGGATCCTTCGTCAACTCGATTACCCACTCTATGTTAGCAGGTAGAGTCAGCATGCAGAGAGAGAAAAGGACTGGACAAAGAATGTACTATAGCTGCCCGCTTGGGCAAAAAGTTAACCGTAATTGTATATAATGTAATAGGTTTGCTATAACATTTTCACAATGATGCACAGAGGCGCCCTCAAATGTCATCTCTATTGTCTTCCTGCACATACTCTATCTATCAAAAGCTTTCTTTACACACCATGTATATCAGCTATACTTTCTACAACATTGCTTATGTCATTGACATTGTATTATAAAAAAGCTGAGCGTACGAGTGGGAGTTTATTGTTCTTGTTGTATGTTATTGATTATTGTAGTTGACGGATCATCATTACATTAGTTATCATTAACATTCCATGTTGTGTTGCAGATTACATTTTTGAAAATAATTAGATACAAGGGAACTGTAAATAGTTACAATGATGGACTGAAATCTTCTTATGTAGTGAGGTAATTATTCATGGACAGGAAAACACGGCCAAACGTGTAACAGCAAGCGATGCTAAACGTTTTCCCATGGGATGGGAATAAGACGATTTCCGGGCATGTATTATATGTATGTACACATGCCAACTTTCCTCTTAAATGATGTATGAGGAGTTAGCTCTGTCCTTGCAGATAAACACAAAAAGGGAATTTATTTTATACTATGTATGTACTGATTAATATATTTAATCTCAACATTTGGAATATCAAATTTTCCGAATGTGTGGAATTTAACAGGAAAATTATGGTTGTTTGATTTAACATACCTACCATAGTAGTAATATTTAAACAACGAGAAAAAATATTCAGCGAGCAATTTTATGTTTATTGATGGATTAGAGGTGTGCTCAATAAGTTCACTCTTTTCCTCGTCAAAACAAGGTATTTTCCTGAGATGTAAGGCCTGTGCTACTCAGGCATGTTTTAGTGCTTACAGTAAAAGGGTTAAATCGGCCCAGTAGGTTCAGTGATTATCGATTATATAAAACAGAAAAACAAGCAAATATTTTCTCTTTATTATAGCGTGATGACGTGATCCGTGTTTGCTCCTGCCACACCATACCTAACCCACAAGCCCGTATTTGAACAAGAGCCGAATTCAATGTCAAAAATTGCGAAATGCGGCTGTGCGTTTCGGCACGTGATTTAAGGCGAAAGTGTGCTGGTAATATTACGTGACCGCACGCAGCCGAATTGGTACCGATCCGGGGACAAGGTCGTGGGTGGTGAAATACGATACCTGCCTGCTTGGACTTGGCGATGATCAGGGCCCATTGTATCGGAGCTTGTAGAGGCTTAATTCAAGTTACAGGTGTTTGACAAGTGACGTTGATCAGCTTAAAGTGGACCTCTGATCTGCAGCTTCAAGTGGCGTTGTGCCGCACGACTCTACGATAGCTGTCATGCGAATTATATTTTGGATCAACATGCTTATATTGCAAAATCACAGAAATATTGTATTTTTAAAGATGCAAACCTCACAAAACATGGGATTTTATGAAAGCGAACATTTTTCCTAGGTACAAAGTCCGTAAAAAATAATAGTTCCATACGAAATTGCCTATCAGCTTTTTGATTTACTATATATGAGCCTACAATAGTAGACAAGGTAAGACATAGAATTTACGTGGTACGTACAGTTAAGGTAGGCCAGAAGCGTTTTAAAACCAATTACCCATAATCGATGACGGCTTAAGCACCCATAGATTGGTCAAGGTTCGTTTACAACCATCTTACAACAAGTTATTATCATAACTATCCACCATGCCATTATCTTGACAGGAAGTCAGATCAGCTTCCCTTCACCAGATGGGAAAATTGATGGTTTTTGAAAGTGCAGACACGAGATGTTATTAGATAAAGATAACATCAATATACTTTTATCTATCTAACCTAGTGCTTATTAACTATTACGTGTTCTACTTTTCAGATTGCCAATTTGTTTGCTAAGACGTTAAGGTAAGTATAAGAAAAAGCAGTGCAGGTTGATCCCTGAAAGAGGTAGGTAGGTTGATGTGCTTCTTATAATACCCTTTGTCTCTCCGCGTTCGTTCATAGGATAAAAAGAACCCTTATACCAGCATTTTTTTATCCCTTCAGTAGTAATATGATTAGTATTTTATTATAGGTATTCATTATAGAATAATTATTTTGATACCCGGTATAAAACGAAATTGACCTGAAAACGCCAAAAGATTTTAAGTAAAAGAATATAGAAGGTGCCATATGTAGGCAGTTTCCAAGTATAGCACTATTATAAGTAATAATAATAAGCCTGTTTATTCAAACAAGTTACAGTTTTCTTTCTGTTGTTACTTTTTATTTTATATTACAAGAGTCAAAGAAGAGAAAGAAAAAAAGGCAACATCGCACTACCTACTTAGAATTGCGAACATTTACCGCTTATCACTAGAGACGCGATCAGGATGTGCTCTTGCGCTGGTAAGGTCGTCTAGTGTTCGTAACTTATACAGGGCGTAAATAAAAAAACATCCTAGATAATGTTAGTGGACAAGTTATACTTGCTTAATTCGCAGGCTAAATTAGAACCGCGGTAGCCCAGTTGGTAGTGGCGTCGGCAATACAGATGCCGAAAGTAGCAGGTTCAAATCCTGCCTGCGGTGGAAAATTTTGCAAGTTTTCCAAAATTGTATACCAAACACGAGAAGTGTTTTAAAATTTGGTATTCAATACCCTAGATAGGCGTGATGTCATAAGTCATAATATAAGGCAGTCCGGGAGAAGGTTCAAAAGAGACCATATTAAATCTTATTCATTAAGTGCATATTTGTAATTATATTTTGTGCCAAATAATTTTCCCTTAATTTTGCATATCTAATCTGAACTAAGTACTATAATTTTATGGGCTTCTTTTGAGATTAACCTTTAATACCTAATAAGTTGATAAAAAGGAGAACAACGCAGCATTTCTGCTGGTTTCAGAGATATCTCTTACTTACTTAATTGCTTTGCAGGAACACACTGTACATAGGTACTACATCGACACGGACTAAACCATCATGAGGTCATCTCCATTATTTTTGTCTACAATTGGCACTACACCACGAATTCTATGTACTGTTTGTATTCAATTGGTCTGTTCTCGTGACATCCTGCTAAGCTTCTTGTTAGGTATGTCATGTATAGAGGATTAAGATTGTTTGCCTAATAGGGAAGATTACGTATTTAAAGATCGTATGAGGATAACACAGTTTAATAAAAAAAAAACACGTAACGCAGCATTAATTGAAGTACCTACTTACCTAGATACTGATTTTTTAAATCTACCTATAAGACTTGACATTTCGATAACATTTTTTTCATCAGATTCGGGACGTGAGAATACATATGGGATCACTTTGAGAGTTGTTCTAAGCACGAACAATAGGTAATCGAGAACCTCCTGTATTTTTTATGCCACTTTGACTACTACTTTAATATCTAGGAGTGCTCGCGTTGATGTCTTTTGTACCAAAATTTAGATTTCAAGACTGCGCGTTATCGGTTTCGACGACCTCTGTAACAAAGCAAACTTATGAAATTATAGTCTCTCTATTTTACACAAGTTTATAGCAGTATAAATAAGGTACATACAATACATTGAGTGATCCTAAAACCTTGGATTTTATAATATTTTACAGATGCACTTCATATAAGTTTGACATAAGAGTGTTTTATCTAATCGAATATCGATAAAGTATTTTATGCTTCGTGGGATGTATTTTGTTATAAAATAACGTGTATTTATATGTAATAAATAATAATCAATAACCGTAAGCTATTATTTTTACAGGGACGACCACCTGTTCCAAAATTATGCCTCAATATTAAGTACCCTATCATAAAGTCATAATAACGTCCTTTTTGGTGCCCTGATGGCCATCCTTTGATTGACCTTTTTAGACCTCATCAGGTCATTGGTCTGCCTGGCCTGATAGCCTGATCAAGCCTTAGGGAAGGTATTTTTGTCGAACGATTTCAAATCGGTACAAATTAATAATGATATGATCAGACAAATAACAAAAGTAAATGTGCTTACATTAAATGTGTTAAACGGCCCAGAAGGATTCCATACGGACATAATATTATACGACCTATATCTATGTTAAACCCACTAAATGCATGATGATTTTACTATTTTTAACGTTGCTTTAGCTTTTTATGAGAATCTTGAAGGCCTTGAAATTTTGCAGGAGATTCCTATGTAATTTAATTTGTCCTTGAGTATAAATCTGTTATCTTGTAATTAATACGATTATCAAGCTATTATTTGCAACACTGCCACCGGACAACACAACAATTTGTATTGCTGATTGTCTGTATTGATATGTTGTGTATCAGACATACCTACTCTGATTTTAATTTTGGATCATAAACAATATAACAAAAAAACATGAGGCAAGCAGAAAACCACCCTTAATTAGGATCCTTACTATTATAAATACTATTATGGTCCTGAAGTCATAGATGGGAAGTCAAATATTTTCCGAGAACTATGATTAAAGATATTTTATTAAATTTACCTAGGTATGTTAAATAACTAATAGATAAACAAAATACACAAAGAATTCGTAATTTTGCACGTCATCTATAATTACATGAAAATACATGCTATCAACTTGCTAATAGCTATAATCGGCGATAATGATATGTTACTTAAGCGTGTTTTTAGTTTTTAGCCACCCAGTGCGGTCATGTGGAAAAACATTTTGTTGCCAAATCAGTCAGTTTTCAATACTTGGGTTGTCTATGAGTACCTAGGACCTAGGTAGGAGCACAAGTTTGTGAAACGGCGTGCGGATTGTCTATATAGATGGCTCACTCAGTTCTAGCGGTGATTTTGACGCTTACTGAATTTAACTGAAAATAACCGGAATCTCAGAGGAAGTCAAGATAACTAAGAAGTTGGTTGCCACAGACGTCAAATTTCTTGGATTAAAATTGACTCTGAATCATATGACGTTTTTGTATCAGATTTTACTGTTTGATATTCTTATACTTTGAGATTGTTGACAGTAGCAACCCTGGCTATAACAAATGACAATCTCAAGAATCCTGAATAGGGTCGAGTGAACCTTCTGTAAAATCTCTATTTTGTGGTAGGATAGTGTGTTGTGTATGGCGAATGGTTCTCACGACAATTCAGAAAAATAATTGAAAATACGTCGACAAGTCACGCGAGCGTTTCTATGTCGCGGCATAGTGGTGTCAATCTTCGTACAAATCAAGGCCAAATTCTGTCAACCAGTACTAAATTATTGGTAGAAATAGTGATGATTTATTGGCGATTCTGTAACATTTTATGTAGAGACATTTATCATCACAGAATTTTCCATAAGGACAAAGTGTAATTTGAGAAGATTTGGTGTTGTTGGTAATGTTGGCATTTCGAAACCTTTGGAAATATTCGTAAGCCATAAAGAAATATGGCTGACAATGCGATTTATAATGTGTAAGTGCATATTAGTATACAATAGGAAATCATTAATTAAGGCAACCCTTTTGATCACATCTCAAATGTCTTGTTAATTAACTATTATATTCATCATTTTTATGAAATTGTTTTTAAGATAAAATGTATTTTAGAGGACAATGTCCAGTGATGTTTGTCGATGTGGTTTGGTAATAATTTTGTTTTTTTTCATAATAATGGTCAAATGTATTATCATCACTAACATGTCCAAACACTGTCAATACCTATTTCAAATTCTACGATCATGTACGTAGTGCCTAAGAGCAGCTATCGGCCAAACAATGAGGAACTATGCTCCGTCCCCTCTATAATTACGAACAACCATACGATTGTTTATTACCATCATTACACATCTATATCTCTACAAAGATGCATTTTAATTGATGTTGAAATAATCGTTTGTGTATAGAATAATTAATGACCTGTTTAATATTCTCATATTAGTAATCTTTTGGTTTAACGGGGCTTGTATGAAAGTTTTTACTTTTGGCCTTCAACAAGTTAGTATTGTCTTTTCGTGTTCTCCGACTAACGATAAGCGAAACATGCACAGAATGGAACGTACTACTTATAGGACCATGTGCGAAATCACAAAAAACAGCTTTTTGCTTCAGTAGAGTAGAGACGAATCCTGATGCTTTTTTTGTAAAAACAGATGTTTTTTTCGTGATGGCTCCATAATAGAAGTTTTTCAGGTAGACACATTGAAGCACCAGTTTGAATAAATGCCCGCTTGCCGGCAACACACTGTATACAGGTATCTACTGTAGTAAGGGGAACAATATTGCTCAGCCCACGCTGTCCATGACATGCTCACAAAGTAAAAGGTAAATATGAAAGTGAGAGTGCTCCTAGTAGGTACAGTAGGTTGTGCGGTACAAAAAAGGATCCGCCTGGTTGCCGTGCGATAGTGTAGTATGGTGTAATGACGTAATGCGCGCGCGCATGCGGGTCTTGGGCAACTCTAGCTTGTTGAAGAACTATAGTACTACTCTATGGAAATTGCAGCTGATAACCTCACGCAACCTTTTGTTTACATTGTTTTAGAATTACGCTAAACTAGGGGTAACCCATGGAATTCCATCCACTTTATGAAAAGTGGGTTTTTATGATAACTGCCATCTGAAAACCTAATAAAAAATGAGGGACATGTCCAAAAAAATCATCAAATGCACCATACATAGACACAATTTATTTATTGACGTTTTTATTTCTAGAGTAACCATATTTTTAACGAATTACTATTTTTGCCAAAACATACCTACCTACTTTGCCGACAAAGTATGTCGGCAAACTAGCATATTACAGTCAGGGCTGTTTTTACTATACCAAGGGCATCATATTCTAGGAAACCACCTTGCTATCGTAAAAGTGGTCCTAAAGCAATTGACGGCTTCTGAACTCTTACGACAGGTTTATTTAGATCAGCTACCACTTGTCTGATTAATAGTGATTGATAACGTGATTAACCGCGTAGGTAGTTTTTTTTTACATTGTTGAGGTGCAGGTTAAAGTTTTTTTAATACTGAATTTTTAAAGTTGAAAAGTGAATTGATTAATTGATTCTGTCGACAAAGAAGACATATTTCATAACGGGGTTTCGAATATACAATATTTTTGTTATGGTTACGAGACCTGTAAAATTACAGCTGGTGTTGGAAACTTTTTTCAACTTTTCTCAACCCGAGGATTGGGAATACCCCTATACTTGAAAAAATAAAGAGGGGATTGACTAACAAGACGACATAATATCGCAAAATTGCAATTATTTTCTTGTTACTAAAAATGACTGCACAGAAAAGAGCAAAGCTCAAAATGGTCGCGAAGATACAAAGAGACAGCACGAAATCAATCGTCATGAATTTGATAAAATACAACAAAGAGCAATTTGCAAAATCCCGATGCCGATTGGTCTGCAACAGCCGGCTTCTTTGCAAAACGGATATTGGACACAATTAACCATCTGATACGCTTGATCAACTGCGCCGTCACGTGATTTAGCAAGTTATACCCAAAAACCGGGCTCTGGCATCAATTTATGAGGTAAAAATAGCATTCGAGTTGTATTTTGTTTCTATGGAATTTCATTTTTTGGACTTGTTCTTATCCGTTATTGGATTTCGTACTTGTTGTGTTTTATTTAGGCATCAAAGAATTTTGCGACCCGTGGGTGTCATAATTATGTTAAGTAGAACTCCGGATAAAAGGATTTCGGTAAATTACAATATACATTGTACCTAACTGTACTGCGGTATGCTACGGATGTATGTATGGAACTTTGAGGCCAAAAGGTGTGTCACTAGGGTAACGCTTACGCAATCCATGTTTACAGACCCCAATAGGTGTCACACTATATCATGACGACGGCGTGAAAAAGCGCAAAGTGCTGCTAAACTGTCTGGCAAACACGATTTTCGTGGCCCGTGTCATAATCCTACCGAATTTGAGACGGTATCGGTGGAGAGTGTTAAGGCTGATCTACTGGGTAAGCTACAGTTTTTGTTTAGCTGCGTCTACTATAGTCCAACAGAGTTCTATGCTGAACCAGCCTGTTTAGTAGCGATTTAGTGTTTCTGTTATCATAGACAAAGAATTAATAAAAGGCGTCATACATAGAGTTTGCACCTTGGATGAATATAGGGTGAAACTTTACTAGTGACCGATAGCGAAAACTCAGAACCGGCTGGTGATAAGGAAAAACTTTCCCGAAGGAACATAGGTCGAAATACGAAAAAGTAATTCTTACCTCCCATAGTAACTCAAATCAGCTGAATCGCAATTTTGTATGGAAGGTCTAAAAAATTTTTTCGTATTTCGACCTATGTTCCTTGGGGAAAGTTGTTCCTTATCACCAGCCGGTTCTGAGTTTTCGCTATCGGTCACTAGTAAAATCTCACCCAATATAAACTTGGTAGAGTTAAGTCCACCTACAATAGCAGTCTCGAAGAGACTTGGCCCACAAGGGCGGCCGGTTGTCTAAAACTTTGTAACATGATTTTAAACACATAATACTTACTAATAAATATTGTTTCGACACCGAATGAACAGGACTAAGGTCAAGGATACTGTGATCATGCAAGTTTAATTATTGAATATCTTCTGTAAATTTTACATTGTTTACAATCCATAACTTGGCCGGTATTTCCCATCCAGTGGACTCTCAGCTTAAATATCGGATGGCGTAGTGTTGTGACTCGGTCCGGTGAGGCAATGGCTGGGCGTTGCGACACTCTGCTGGGGGAACACGGTTACCTAACCCCCACAATGCCGCATGCCGGTTGCCGTGTGATATTTACCCCTATCATGACCTACGCTAGCGTAACCTTTGCTCACACCTTTAAGACACATCTGAATGTGCTGCAGGTCATCCAAAACCGCTTCTTACGCAAAGCTACCGGGGCCCCCTGGTACATGCGTACCAAGAACCTTCATATTGACTTAGGACTCCTACCATTAAAGAATATATGAAACGAGCGTCCCGTCGATTCTTCGACAACGCCCCATCATAAAACCCCTTATAGTTGCAGCGTCCAACTACTTCCCCATCCAACCACGCGTTTCAGACGCCGTCCGAAACATGTCCTTTCGGATGAAGACGATGAAATTACAGCAGCAGCAGCTGCAGCCATTGCAAGTAGATCACACTCCACAAGCTCTTCAAGCAACCGTCGTCCCCGGGTCCTTCCGCGGAGGTCCTTCATTTGTGCCATTCTTTGGCAACTACCGGCATATACCCGGTAGACATAGTCCGATCCGTTCTTCCCAGAACAACTCGTAAGCCCAACCGCGCCCCAGGGGCGCGATTGGGCTGGTTGTTTGAACAACCAACACACACACACTTCCGGGTGAGCCTTCCGCTCCCCAAAATTCAGCTAGGTGTAGATATAGTTGCCTAAGTAGGTAGATATCGTAGGGACTAGTTAATAAAAAAAAAAAAAAAAAAAAAAGGTTGCCGTGTGATATTTACCACGCGGATCCAACACTCACTGGAAAATTTATGGTGTATCTTTGTTTTAGGTTATGTTGCGTGGCGACGACGCTATTGAAATATTTTGTGCAACATAGCGTAGGTACGTTAGCTTCACGGTTTAGAATATCTGCATAAATTAGCATTAGACTAGACATACCAGTAACGTGCTAAGCTGCAAATTTAAAGCATAAACAAATTGGGACTTTTAAACAGTACCCAATCCCAGTCAATTTTTAATTTGAGACTATAGATAGCTACACTAATTGATCTATAAGAAAAATGAACTTTTATCAAGCAAATGATTGTGACTTTTTCATACTATTTTAGTCTAATAACATAAGGAAAACCATAATAAGCAAGAATGTCTTCTTAACTAAAGGAAAATGCCTGTACGCATTATAACAATAATGATTCATGTTGCGATGTGCAATAATCGTAATTTTATAGAATATGCATGTTTACTTATATTATACAAATTCCGAGTAAATCATCCAGGAAAGTAATAAATGAAACATGATTTAACTATATACACTCGTGATATGAGTCACCCTTGCAAATGAAGAACAAGCACCAAGTAGGAATGAATAGGCAAATTAAGATGATCATCTTCGAAAAGGCGTGAAAATGTTCATTCAAATTCATCAGTGACGTGGTATCTACACGATATTATGAGTATGGCATTGCCTAAGTAATATTCATAGTCGTTTATTTTCACTTGCATCAAAAGATTTTTATGCCACAGTTGTTAAGGAGCGTCACAGAATCACTAATGTACGTAGAAAGCTTTATTACCTCTAATCCTTGGTCCCAGCAGGGAAGGCCCAGCCTATGGGCAAGAATCAAGAAAATGTGTTCGTATTCGTATTTCGCTGAAATTAAAAGCCAAAGTAGCAATAAGATGGTGATTGTGTCTTGTTGGAATAAAATAGCCAGCCAGCTGGGAAACTGATAACGCCACAATTGTTGAAAATGTGTCAAAAATGATGCGCATTTAGGCGCAGTCACGCATCGCCACTCCTGCTACCATTGGCAATAAACCTGGAGTTTTCCTCCCAACCGCAATAGACAAAGAATAAAATAAGATAATCGGGGCCCCGGTAGATTATGGAAATCTAATTTATTCAACTAGTTCAACATTCAATGTCATGCTATTCATTACAAACTGGCAGTTCTAGATTGACCTCAGATAGGGTTTGCAAACTTCAAACCTCAAGGCCGCTTTACGTCATTCATAATTTGATTGAATATTCACAGTTTCCTAACAGATTTGAATTTCTTGGATATTTTTTATTAATTAAAAAAATCCTGTTAGCATTTCAAAACGTTTCTCTTTTAATCAAAAGATAAATTTTGTAATATATGCCAGGAAAAGTAGTGTACGTTCCTTAAAAATACTGAACTGAATATACTTGCATAACTCTGCTATATTCTCAATTTAAGGCACAGAATAATATAATTGCTCAAGAACAATCAAATTAAAACAAATAACTTCCAAAATAACAATGCAGAATAATTGTTACCCATTTCAAAAGTCGTGGCTACCAAAAGGTCACGACCATGTTAGGAAGTAATTACAGGCCAATCAACCCATTCCCCCATTATCGGCACAGACTGTATAAAAAGATCTATTAGGTCTCATTACGCAGACAACGGAAACGCCTTCGGAAGCTGAGTTTTTGCCAGATTCAATCTCGAGCTTTGTATACGGATGTGTGAATATTAGAATTATTTGAAGTGAATACAATAGCGATAATACGCACTCCTTTTTTCACTTTCAAAACCATGTATTCGGGAAGTTTTTGACCAGAATTTTCTATATTATTAATAATTTTTGCGAGCTGCTAGTCAAACAAGATATTACTTGAAATTTATATGAAAATACTGCCAAATGACTTTTTGTTGCACTATTCATCCATCACACAAACTTTTGTAAGCTAAAACTTTTGTGTAATTCTTATAGAAAAATACCATATTATTTTTGGACATACCTAATGGTTTTAGACAAACTAGTTTTATATTTAAAAAATAAATATTTGACAACAACCTCATTCTCGAATCTTACTAGTATTTTAATGTAGGTACGGTGTGTACCTAATCTTCTTCCAGATCATAAAATACATCAAACAAACTTTTATAATAACGCCTTGTTGCGCAACAATCAACCCTGTAAGAATTATAGGCGTAGATTTTACGGCCTATTCATATGAATGTTAATAGTGGTGTGCTATCGCAACTACGATCGATAGAAGTGTGCTATAATTTGTATGGATCGCTTGTATGTTCACACGGTAACACCGTCGTATAATTAAAGCACGCACAATCTTTGGTTTCAAAACGTTTTGATGGCAATTTCAGTGTCGTCATAACAATTACTACTTAGTGGTTTCCTAGATTTGCAGAACCTGTATGCTTGTATTTTACGGTTTGAAAGCTAAGGGAGAAATGTAAAAAAATTGTCGTAGATACTAGGTAGCGTACTTACTTTGTTTTACCTTACTTTGGTACACTTGATAAATGGATGTTCGTAATTTTCCATTTTTACTATCAACAAGTTCTCAGAAACACATTCCTGATAATGGTAAATTCGCTTGTTTTCCAGAAATGCTTTTGAAACTAGTAAAAGAATGAATAGATTTTGATGCGCTCGCGCGAGTGGACATTGTGAGTGTGGGAAAATCTCCACCTATAGAGAATAGCGTAGAATGTAGAATGCACTTTGTTCACTGATTGATGGGTTGTATAACTGAACAACGTTCGGAGAAATTCATTAATTAGCTCGCTTGATGAACTGACACGAGAACAACTTAGGTTATAAATCGTGTTGACGCCGCGTCTTCTATACTTGAAATGGATACGGCGATTATCTAGGTACCTAGGTATCTGTTGCTTTGCGTAAGTACAGACAGCGCTTGATGATTTTTACTGTAAGGATGTTTTGAGCTGCTGACTTAGACATTGGTGTTTGGTCTAGAATTATGCCATTAGTAACAGTCGCAAGACTTTCAACTCTATCTGTCGTTGGTTCTAAGATTTCTCGAATCCATTTACTCTTTCTTACCCATTTTATGTTTTTTACTACCCATTTACAGATATTTCACCATCAAAGACTGGAATTTCGTAATATTATTTAATCGAGATAAAAATATTATGTTTGTTTCGCATCCGGTCGTTGGCCCTTTAATAGCAGGAAGGAACTAGAAATCCTTGGTTCTATCTCAATCTTCCTCGTCCAAATAAGATGTTAAAAGATGTTAATGGTTCAAATGCTCTTGAATTTAGAGTGCATCTAAATTTTAAATAAGCACATAACATCTCATACAGTTTTTTGAAGAATGAATCCCACAAATTGAGCCAAACTAAATTAAAAGAGTAAGAAAAGTGCGTCTGACTTGCCTGGGCATAAAGAGTCGTTTTAAACACTAAGCTCTACATGTCAAACTGAACAACTTTCCCTAAGAATCAAAGATTTTCGGCAAAATCGTTCTTTCGGTAACACCCTATATAATCAAAAGGAGATTACTTAATTTAATCGTGGCCCTATGCAGGTCACCATTAGAACACCGGCCGCGTAGCGCCAAGAATTCGCATATTATGCAATACGTGCTACCGTTGGGCGCAGCGCACTGGCACAAGCAAACGAGGAGTAATGGATAACGCGTGACTCTAATCTTTATGATCGAGTGTAGAAATTCGGTCGTTTACTGCAAGGCTGCGTGAGAAAGAAATTGTTATGATCGAATTTGAATACAATCTATTTACCTACCTAAGAGATCATGTTTCAGGCGTGCTACTGTTAGGAGCACCGCACTGGGACAAGCAAACGAGGAGTAATGGATAACGCGTGACTCTAATCTTTATGTTCGAGTGTAGAAATTCGGTCGTTTACTGCAAGGCTGCGTGAAAAAGAAATTGTTATGATCGAATTTGAATACAATCTATTTACCTACCTAAGAGATCATGTTTCATCTCTCCAGTTGCCAGTTCGTATAAGAAATAATTTATTTTGAACACAGAGTTTGGGATATACCGGGAAGATCATGTTTCAGACGTGCTTCTTTTGGGCGCAGCGCACTGGGGCAAACAAACAAAGGGTAATGGATAACGCGTGACTCTCATCTTTATGATCGAGTAGAAATTCACTCGTTTACTGCGAGGTTGCGTGAGAAAGGACATGTTTTGGTCACCGAGTTCGGATACAGTTTATTTTTCATTTGCCTACTGTTTATTTCATCACCATCATCAACATTTAAGTGGGTCTAACAAGAATCTTCTACCATTTCTTCATTTACCTTTTGGAAAAAGAGGCTTTTGCCATGAATTTAACAGAGTTTGATTTTATACATTCAGTGGGAAATTCTCTCTATACTGCTTTGTATACGAGAGTTATAAAAGTTATAATATAAAGCACCTAATACTTTCCAAGGTCAAAATTTACTGGAATGACCAATATGGTCACAAACAAAGTATTGTTATATTATATATGTAGAAATCTTTGATGTCATATTCAAACACTCTGAAATTCTACGACCTAAGGTTTGAAGTACAAAATACAGAAACGGCTGCGGACAAATGTCGAAGTATCGAACGAAAGCGAATCTGCCTGCGGCCACCTCGCTCGGCACTCGGCACTCACAGCTCGCGGGCCACGAGGCCGGTCGAAATGGAAAACACCTCGTTACATAAGACGGTTGCCGGCGCCGTCTGCGCACCGCAGCCACAGCGAATAAATAGCTGCGCTTGTGCTACGCAGTGTGGAAACTTCATACAAACGCTCGAAACAGATGCGCAAATCCACAGCACACAGACGTATCAAATTGTTGAGCTTTAGTTTTAAGAAAATTTATATATTAAGAACTCGTTCAACATTAAGAGAAACGAAATGTGAAACAAATAATAATAAAAAAAAACTCAATCGAGCGAAATGTTGTTGTCCCATAGAAATTAGTAGCCTTTGTTACTCGCAAGCATAATGCAGCTTGAAAAAAGTGAAAGATTTTTTAAAGTTGTTTCAATTTAATATTATTATAACCGAAAGTGTTAATTCTTGCGTTTCATCAGAAACGTGTCGAGTTGCCTTACTGCTACACCTCTATACTGTGTCGCACCGCTCATTGCGTAAAGCTGACATACGCGGGATGCTTGTTGTTTTGCAGGCCGTTTGCCATATTGTCGATTACGCGGCGTTTAACTCTGAACTGTGCCAATCGTCCCTTATACTCTAAGAAAACTAGGAATAAGTAGATTTCTTTTTTCTATGTCATATAAGTTCTCTTCGCACAGCGATATTTTTCCTACAATCCTGTAACGCTTTAAATTTTATGCAAATATCCGCACAGATCTTGTCTTGTATATAATTTACTTCTAATACATAATTTACTTCTTATTATCATAGAAAACTTCGACAGCCTCAACAGCCCACAGCTGAACATGGGGTTTATATGCCATACTCACCACGCTTGGCGGGCGGATTTATCCCTTGGTCGCTTTTGCCTATGTACGTGTAAAATGAGGAGATTCTATTCTAGTCCGCCATCACTCGTAAGCTAAAGATTTATTTGCAATACAGGAGTTTATTTTAGGAAGTGTGTCCAAATTGTTTTATACCAGTACCTAAAGAAGTATCCTCCAAGAAATAAGAGCTGTTAAACAGCTGACAAAATATGAAAACATTATTTTATGAGATGCAATAACTATGATGAAATCGTTAAAGAGAATGGTGTCCTATAAACTGGCTTGTTATGTGGATGTGGGTCTATGTTAAAGTCGTAAACTTCAACGTCACCCATAAACCTTTTATTCAACGGATGTTGCTTAAACCAGTATGAAAATTTTGCTCCGTTGTCAAGATAAAGACTTCGGTAGGTAGGTGCTTGAAAGTTATCCGACATCAAGAAGTTAAGTTTTGTTAAGTTACTTGCACAGATCTTGCATGAAGTTGAGCTAAGATAACAGTTTATTAAAAGATAAACTGGATTGTATAATAAATAACAATGAATCAGAACGGTGTAATCGAAAATTTGACGACTGATAGAGATTAATGTCTCCAACATATTATGTTGCCCCGAGACCGAATGGCAGATGATGATGAAAAGAAAAAACAAGCATATGTTTTACATGTAGACAGTTGTTCAACTCATTCGAATAAACAAATACAGTAGCCGTCTAAAAGCGCAACATTACCTAAACTTAAGTAACAGCCGAACACATCATCTATTACATACGCTTACAGCATTTATGCTGCACACGCTTCCGGACGATGTTGCACAATATTGCCAAGTTACTGCGAGTAACGCTCGGTGAAAGAATTTCAAGTTTTTTGCACACTAGTTTTTGCAGCGACGTACGTCTAGTTTGGATGTTGATTCACTGTGACGGGATAAAAAAGAGATATCTGACACCGAAATTTTCAGGAACGAGCATAATTATTAAAAAACAAAAACGCGAATGCAATAAATTTCAAGTTATTTTTTGAGTTTAAAATCCGCCATTTTGAATTTCTGAAATGTTTATAATATACCTAGCCAGTGTCACGCTGCTGAGAAAATTCTAATGAAGCTGTAGCCTGTGAAAAAGAATTTTCTTGTCCACATACATACATACCCACATACGTAGGCACATTATCTCGAAAAACATAACCCTCTTTCTGAATCAGTCTAGTAGTAAAAAATTGCGAAATTTTCTGCATTAGATTTATGCATTAATAGACAACGCGCCTGTATAACACTCTACTTATAGGTAATGCACTTTTTGAAACTGACTGTAAATATGCTGTGGAATTTAAAAGTTCTTTCGATTTCTGTAGGATCCCCGCATCTGATCCTTACTTGGATACAATTTCAGATAAAATTATAAGTGTACAAAGTTTAGGCAGTTGATATTCCATCTTTGCGTAATTGATGAACATTCACAAAAAACAAATCACCGTCGTTAATTTAAGAACCTTCTCCTATTTTGAAGCTGGTCAAAAAAGAAAGTACCTGATAGTTGCTCCCTAATTTTAAATAGTTGACACGCCCAAAACTATGCTTACAATCTTACAATGTCCCAAGAACCCATCATAATAACACGGGCAATGGAATAACGCTACGAGAACGCCCAACAAATTGTGACTTATTGTTATAGTTATTATCTCCGTTACGTAACGTTTAGTAACGTTAATTGTAGAAAGAAGTGTGTGGGTTTATGTGCTAGACACGTAGCCAGATCACGTTCGTTTTCCGAAACATACCTATAACTTTAACTACTTGTACAGGATGTAAAAAAATCTGCATATCTTTTAATGGGTTAACCAGTCCAGAAAACTGAACAACTTTCCTCAAGAAACAAGGTCGAAAGGCACAATTTAAAAAAAAACATTTGTCGATCTATATTCAGATTCTCAAAAGAACTTTTATTTTAGAGACGCGCTTGGTACCGAACACCCCACTTTTCCAAAAAACTCAACAGGTCAATCTGAGCAACTTTCCATAAGGACCAAAGTTCTGTAGTTAAAGGGGTTCAATAAACAAATTTTAAATAACGGCTTTATCTATGGCTTTATCCTATGCAGTCATATCTATAGTTTCTCACGCCTAACCTCGTGAAACAGCGATTTCCACGTTTTATTTGTGATTTTTAGCTAATGGTAACTATTACACTACACGTAATAACTGTGATTCTGACCCGATGAACGAAGGCTGTACGAGCTATTAGACAATTGCCTTGTTCTACGTACTATCAGCACTATGTGAACCTACCCACTATAAGAATCGATTTGTACTGATTTATTTTAATGCAGCAATACCTATCTCATCAGGTACTATAGGCTAATTTTAGAACGTTAACTGACACGTCAAAAGACCTAGATCTGCCAGAGCCGATCCTGCATAAAGATGAATACGATGACGATACTTTTTGATAATGTTTCATCTGTTAAAATTATGTCTTTGTGTACCCGAGTGAAAGGGCTGGCATTAGTTTACCATTAGTACCGAACGTTCTAAAGTTAGCCTATTGTGGTACCTGATGAGATAGGTATTTCTGCAACCGGCTCTTGCATTAAAGTAAATCAATACAGGACTATTAATTTTCGAAGCCCACGTGGAGTTTTTGACCTCGATTGAATATCTGTCGACTATGGTCATTGGTCAACCGCATGGTGGCGGTGATACCACCTACAATTGCATTCCAAAAGAGCGAGAGAATTCCCATTCCCAAGCGGACGGTCATAAAGCATCATTCTGTGTTCTATCCAACAAAATATATTGCGCTCAACTCAACTAATTTGAGATAAGGGCAGAAGATGTTGACGACAATGTTTTATTCGACAGCACTTGAACAAGTATAGCTTAAGGTAAATACAATACGCCAATCAGAGGTTCCGGCAAGCAGAATTTTTCTTAAAATCAGTATGACGAACCAATATAAGCTGATCTCTTAAATGGGGAGGCTGATGAGGTGCTGATAGTACTCTACACATCAGTTGTGCTAAGATTTGTTGAAGATCAAAGGCCAGAATGCATCTTCATTTGGTTTTAGGATGTGCTAAAATGCAATTGATTGAATCAAATTTTATAGGAAGTTTTATAATCTGTGAATAGAGTTGCTGAAACCATATCTCGTAGAAAAACTGCTTGCATTTAATTTACTGTTATTTTTAGATTTAGTTTGACCTTACTATTAGGTAAATTCACTACGTATTTTTTTGGGTTCCGTATTTTATTACATACCTAGTTTGTCAAATAGAGAGTAGGTATACAGAAAGTTCACTCGACCCTATTTATGATTTTCGCAACTGCCATTGTTATAGCCAAAAATCTCAATGTAGAAGTACCTACCTATATCAGAACAGCAAAATCTGATATACAAGAACGTCAATGATTCTGAGCCAATTTGAATCCAAGAAATATGACGTTCGTGGCAACTATCTTCTTGGTTACCTTGAGTTCCCCTGAGATTCCAGTTAAAGTCAGTAAGCGTCAAAATCGTCGCTAATGCTAAGTGAGCCATCTGCAAAGACGCCCCGCACGCCGTTTTCCTAATGTGTGGTTTGTCTGTCATTATTAGTAACGAATTTCATGAGATGATGCGCAAAACTTACCGTAAATCCATTTTATTTGTGAAGAATAGACTTTGTTTTTCGACGTGATGCTGCGTTCTTGGAAAGTTCAAGTTACTAGTTTTGTTTTAAAAAACTGAAGGTTTATTAGGAATCGAGAATTGAAAAGATGGACTGTACCATACAACTGCATACAAGTATGCAGTCTGATCAGTTCCTTGCTCGTACTGTTTCTTATAAATCCTTATAATAATAGGTACATCCTAATAAAACCGCAATATTGACACATTTGTGTATATAGAGCGTTTTCATTATTTACTTTACAAATTAATGTCATTATCACAAGAAAAACATTGCTTTTGTGGTGTAGGTCTATGCACTACGCTCGGCAAAGGAAATAATTACCTAGTATGTTTAGTTAGTCATGCTTATCAGTAACTGTTATATATTAGCTTCTTTATTTATTTGTTTACATGAAAAACAATTGCAGTTGTTTAAATTGCCTTTATATTTATTGCTTTTATTCAATAAAACAACTGAATTAGTCTCGTGCCCAAAACAACTGAACAAACATGATTTCACTGAACTGTTGGGCGACTCGGTTTCGCACTCGAAAAGAAGAATTGAAATATTCCGCATTTTTTTGCCTATTGCACATATTGATATTATATGTTTTAGAAATATTATGCATTATTGCCCTAGGGAACATTTTCCATGATGCTGTCCTATTATAGACATGTGAGTAAGTTAATAGTTGAAATTGCAATAATAACAAACAATTAAAAAAAATAGGTAACTACTATTTACTTAGTGTCTTTTAATTTTCTTCATTTACTTGTTGTAACGACAAACAACTATCCTACTGTGCTACGGTCGGTGACACTAATACAAAAACTGTGACCCCAGGGTATCATGGGTCGTTCTTTGACTTTGAGGCCCAAGCTCAACTCAATTCATAGAGTATGGCTCATGGTCTACCTGCTGACTTGCCCCATAGGAGATCTTTGGGATGTTACGAATGAGGCTGTTCGCCAGGCACATTTAAAATTTGTTACCGACACGCAAGAAGATGTCAAAAATTCAAGTTCCGCAGGTATAATTAAAGTGCCTATTTTACTATCTTAGTACATGGTACACAGGATAAACCCAACGTGCTTTTTGAAACTTAAAATCAATGAAGCAATTACGTCTTGATATGAAGACGTTTCCTTCAAAGTAATGATGATAGAATACTTCCAACAAGGAAGCTGATAAAAGCATATCAGTCATCTAATTAGCCCTTTTAATATGTTAAATCTGGCTCATTATTCAAACGTGGAGGTCGCTAGGTATAGTCCTATCAACAGAATATCAACCTACCCGTTTAAAGGGTGCCATACACCGGGCCTCACGGCGTGATCAAGCGTGTAGAGATGAAGTATCGTATGGGATTGTATGAGAGACTGCACACCGAATACGCATGCGTACGCGTAACCACGGCGTAATCACGCGCGTAGCGCGGTGTGTAGCCTCTCATACAATCCCATACTATACAACGTCATCTCTACGCGCGTACTGACGCCGTGACTACGTGCACGTCACGCATACGGGCCTAGTGTATAGCGCCCTTAAATCGTATGGGATCACGCGTAGCGCGTTGTGCAGCCTCTCATATGATCCCATACGATACTACGTCATCTCTACGCGCATTATGACGTCGTGACTACGCCGTGCAGCCCGGTGTGTGGCGCCCTTTAGGGATCAATTTATACTACAGGTACTCTGTTTACGATAATGAGCTAGTTCCATTCGTACTTAAAAGCAGTGATCGTTGTAAGATGTCCCTTTCACTCACATGCAAAAACGCGTTTGAAATGCTCTCTATGAAACGCGCTCTACTAGGTCGTTATTGTGAAGAGTATAGTTGTTCTTTAACAAAAATATCAAACCAGTATAAGTTGATCTCTTAAATGACTAGGCTGATGTATTGCTCATAAAATACCTACAAATGAGCAACAATGTCTAAGCAACGAGTTTGCAAGTGACTGATACAATGGGATTCTCAGGAAATTAATATTTATGGGAGTCTAACTAGTTGGACTGGTAGAGATAGGTATGGATACTGTCGGTCCTATATTTATCAAGATACTAGGTTGAGAACAAATGGTGTATATATAAATCTGGATAATCTTGTTGCTTATGTCAGTTTATGAGCTTAATCTAGGTCTATGACAGCAAATAATAAAAAAAGAGTGGTCAATGAGTGCTTATAAGGGCTTCTAGTTGGAAAATCTAGGTAGTTTCTTGTTTGTCTCCAAACAATCCCAAATAAAGTTCCGTCGTAAAATTAGTTCTTCAGGATTTTCCAACTAGAATCATTCATTGACCAGACTATAACAGTTATTGTTTGTATGAAACTATAGAGTCTACACGGCTACGTGGTGCGAAGTTTTAGGTGATTAATGACAAGAAAACGTTGTTATTTCCAAGCAATTTCTCATCTAACATTAGGTACTAAAATGACAAATATTTTAATTTTCATAATAAATAAAATATTACCAACATACATTTTTTAATGTACATGTACACTGAGAAAACGGCTTGTTAAAAACTAAATAATTTATTGTTGTAAGTAACAAAGCGACACTGTTATTATAGTGCTTGCAAAGCTTACTGCTAAAAACAAATAAGCGAAAATGGCTAAAATACTTCCATAAAACCAACCACCTAGTTTTGTTAAATTTTAGACCAATATCTAACCCTTTTTGTTTGTTTATAGGTAGAATCCTATATTTGTAGTAACTAAACAAGTAACCGAGTTAAGTTTAAGGAAGTCCATATATAACCTCATTCATTTATAGCCAAATGGCATAGTTAACTATAGCAGGTCTTCTCATCAGACTTTACTACCTTTAATAGTTAAATATAACCTATATGATAGGTATCCCCACTTAATTAACTTTATTGTCATAGCCGATTTACATTGCAGCTGTGACTGATTTACTACGTCTCTTTAAATAATTAATGTTGTTAGCAACAATCAATTAAACCAGTGTATTTTGCATACTTACTTCGCTGCTAATAGACAATTTACTCAGTATCATCAACAAATTCAGCAGGGTAGCCACTGCCGTCTTCACTTGGTTGTAGTTAACTAACCTACTTGATTCTATTAAACGGTAACAACAGCAAATTTACGTTGCTGGGACAACCAAACAAAAGCACGGTACACCGCCGCACTGTGGGCTGAAAATTGGCTTTCATTGACATTTACATTTGATTTTTTAAGTGTGTTTATTTTGCTTGGATGTTCTTTGGGAGACTAAGTTTATGATTAAAACATGAAAATTGCTGAATAGAAGTGAAAAACTTAGTCTCCCGAAGCACATCCAAGCAAAAAAAAATCACACCTAAAGAAATCAAATGAAAATGTCTATGAAAGCCAATTTTCAGCCCACAGTGCGGCGGTGTACCGTGCTTTTGTTTGGTTGTATGACACTAAAATAAAATGTAAGGAAATGAAATTACTTTAATATTGTTATTATTGTATTTATTTAAAATAATTATAAAACACTCCTTAAAACTATATATTGTCTTCCATCCGATAAGGATATTAAACAGTTAGAAATTGGCGATAGTAAAGATTCAAGAAACATAGTGCAACAAGAATTAACATCTGTATCTAAAACTCGGACCTGATATGCATAGTAGTTTGAACTTTTCAATGTACTCCTCCAACTTCCACGCAGTGAGGAGGTTTTGCACCTCTTCGTCCATAAATATTGCTGAATAATTCCACAGCAAAATGCACACGTTATACACACTGCACTCCTTAGAACTCGGTCCGGGCAACTGCGGAAAACGAACTGACCGACTGACTGTCCGACCGAGCGGCGAGTGCGAAGCTCGCGGGTGACAAGTCTCAACATGTTCCTACAACACGATTAAACGTAACCGAGTTACTTTGCTAATTTGCCGAGGCTTAGTTAGAAATTGATAATTTAAATAGACACTTAGTTAAAATTTAAAATGTATGTTTGCTATTGGTAGTTAACTTTTTTTATTTGAACATAAACAAACTTCACATCATGTATTAAATAAACATGATATGTTAAAAACTACAAACAATTTGGTTTGGTTTAAAAAATTACACTTATCTATTAGTTATCAAGTAATTTAGTTGCATTTATCGATTGATCGGTCAATTTTAATTACACTACATATCTACAATTAAACTATAGTGAGAAACAGAAGTATGCTACATTTTAAATGACAATTTAGTTTATTTGTGACAAATTAACTTATTCATTTTTAAATATTATGCATATTTGTCTTCAATCTTTCATACACTTACTTCAGATCACAGTAATAGCTTGCTAAAACTACTGAATAAGGTATTTGAATATATCAAGTCAAATTTGGTTGCGAATATTAACTATTTTATTAAAAAACGAATAAATACAGTGCTGTATCTGACTAACACAATTTAACAAAGTTGACGTGTTCGTTTTTAATCATACACCCTTGTGAGTTTTCAGCTAAGACGTGACTGATGCTAAATAAAATTCCGTTAAACAAGCCAAAAAGGTCCTCGGTTAACTTCAGATTTTCTCAGTGTAGGTACATATAACATACATGTATCACTGTAGTGACGGGTTGTCAGCCTATGGCCTAGAATTGCAATACAAATCAAAACTTAAATCCCTCGCTTCTTACGACACTCACGCGAAAGATATGGGGTAATCAAGAAGCGACTAAGGGATTGCTATTCTAAACCACATAACACGTGTTTTGTGAAGGTATTTGTTAAGCTTATTAAATATCAATTATACTCATTTAAGCTCTACATTTATAAAGGGTTTATAATTTGAATATAATTATAAAACATCTTCAGAGTTTCCTCAATATGGTCACGGACTCAAGTTTGTACCCAATTATTCAAATGAGTAGCGTCAACGAGTCACATGATTCAAAACGCATCTGTATGTGTTGAACAATTCTGAGAAATAGGGCCTTGACACCATTCCGATTTGTGAACTTGAATTCTGATTTGTTTATAAATGTTGTTTAATTTAGCTTAGGTAACTACGCAAGCTGTTTGCGTAGATAAAGGTCTAAAACATGCAGCCAGGGGTAGAAATAGGTCGATATGTCTCATGGCAATCATACCTGTCGTGCGAAAACACACGGAAATAAACTAAATACCTTTATAAACTATGTACTGTGAACACAAGCTAGAATCGATTCCATTAGAAAAACACACAAACAAAAGCACTGATAAAGATGACTGACTATGATGTCTAGGTATTTTTTTGCTTTGTTTAAAGTGGTATTTTAGCCTAACTCTAGTCTGGTTATAGGTACATAGAGTCATTCTAATTTTCATATGGTTCTATTCTATCTGAATCTAGCTGTAACATCCAATGGATCTGAGGATTATCCCGACATTAAAGGTGTTTTTTGGTAATATTAATAAAAAGCTCCCTCGCTGTGAATTATAATATTACCTACTACTACTCATTGAAATATTATATTTTAATTAATCCAATAAAATCAATTGACGCCTAAAGTCAGAATTAGAATACGGAAGACAATAATGTTAATTAATGCATAATAGAGCGGCCCCTTCATCCAACTGAAAGTATTTCTCACATATTAATTTCCTGCTTCTAGAGGCTGGTCTTGGTCACAGACAATTATATTATGGTAAGAATTTTGTGTAGATCAAGGAATAAAGTATACGACGTATCTTAAGGAAAATGTTGCAAAGTCTTTGCAACTTGGCGCTGATCCAGTGGCACGCCATGATAATTTAGCACCCAAAAAATACTGTTCCAAATGAGAAAGTTAATGATTTTCTGAAGAAACAAATGGTGGGTGCGAATTGCAAAAGGTGAAGACAGGGGCAACTAATTTGCATCTAAAGTCTGATTTGATAACAGTAGTTAGTAAGTACATCATAATCAAAAGCCTTTGCTTAAGAATTGTAGAGCTCTTTCTCCCAGATTTTAGATCTAAGACCAAAAATTGCTAAAAAGGCCATGAACGAGGAAAGTAAAAAACCGCTCTATGCAGATTTTGACAAGTCACGATGAAGAAAAGATGTTAATCTTGAGAAATGTAACGAACAAAATTACACAAATTTATATTGTTACATTGTAAAAGTGAATTTGACTAACTGCCTAGTTATGTGTTTTTAATATAAACAAACACCAAGAAAAAACAGTATAAGTTGATCCAATAAACGGGTAAGTGGATTTTCTGGCAATAGTACCTACCTTTGTTTAAACGAGTAGGTATCTTCCAAAAACTGGTGATTGATTAATCTCAGTTGAGGGTGTGATCTTACATCACTTTTGATTTCGTTTGATAGGTTAGGTAATAGGTAGTTCCGATTGCTTGCAAACCTACTGGATATACCTACAGAGAGTAAGGGTCAGATCTTGGTGCATTCAGACCCTTACACCCCGTATATTTTAAATAGATCTATAAATATACCAATTAACAATGATGTATATGTTACTAGCTTATTGAAGCTTAACCTACCTAAGATATTTTTATAAATTATTCAACACAAAATTTGTATTCTTGTCTAGCTTTTGTGTTCTTGTTTTGTCAGTTACATAACGATACAAATATTTGGCTCAACATAAATCCTGCTATATTTAATATTATCTTACAACATGTTTTATTAAAACTTGTTTTCAATTATTTATAGAATAGACATGATAGGTATTTTTTGCTACGGTTGTAAAGTTTGGCGAATTAATCAGGAAGTCATCTTAATTGATAAAAAACAAAGGTGAACAACATTCTATCCAATAGGTACCAAAAGTATTGTAAAGAATTCAGAAAGACTGAGAGACACTAAAAGGATCAAATATTACCAAGCAATCACAAAATATATAGCCCATCAGATAGATTCGTATCCTTAGAGCTCACATTTAAGGCAACAATAAAACTTGTTAAAATTCTTAAGCAAAGACGATTATGATCGTTAAAATATTATTATGTCTTTGAACTGCAGTTTCATCATTTGTAGGCATAATTTGTTTAAGAATAAGACTTAGAATGAAACCTATGCCAGTCGCTGGCATTGTCCTACATTTTGTAGACACGAGGAATTCGCAGTTCGTTTAAACTTAGCCGAGAACAAAGCACAAATAAATACAAGCGAATAGCTAAACTAAAAGTTCAACAGGTGCATAGAACTGACAAAAAGCATGAGGTTTCTTACCTACACAATTAAACCGAGTGAGGTAAACAATCTAATTGTCTTAAAAATGCAAAAAACTTACGCTTTAAGAGTTCCCATGTTGCTGACAATAGGCACCTCAACAAAAAGTCACTCAGAAAAACATTTAATTGGAAACAAATAAACGAGCACGTTGTAGTTTGAATTTAAACTTAGAATTTGGAACACTGAAACTTTTTTGTTTTCGCGGTCGCGTTGTGCGGCGGCGTGGCGGGCGACGCGCGGACGTGCTTGCCTGCCGGTGGTAGCGGAATGAGCGATGGTCACAGATGCTGGGAAGGCGCGACCCCTCGGCTCGCTGCTCGCTGGCTGCGCACTGGCTGGCTGGCTGGCTGCAACCGCTCGAGAGAGAAAGTTGCCAGTTATCAAACTTGGCGGTTACGTTCGATGATGACGCCGTCTTCCTCGGTTGCGTGGTCGGTGACAAAAGTTTAATTTTCGCGTCCCCGCGCGCGCCACTGACACGGTGACGGCGCGAATCGAGTCCTACTTTGGGCTCGGAAAGTGTCACGCCGGTTAATTATCTCATGGAAACCAGATAAAAGTGGTTCTTTTGTCTTTTATACGAAACTATAGCATAATTAACCAAGGCGGTTTATTTAAAGAATTTTTCACTAATACGACATTTTGCTTTAAAAAAGCTTCAGTTATGAGCATACGCTTCAGATCAACCTCCAACAGTAGAATTTCTATAAATTAGGTAGCAAGGATCATCGAATTACGAATTCTTGAGTGATGAGTAAGGGCAGCACAATATGGCATATGGGAGCTATTTTATTTAGTTGAGGAGTATAGTTCAGCAATATTATTTTATATCCAGTTACTTTGTGAATAGCAATAATTCAAGGAAAATTCTAAGATTTTGTTTAAATAGAAATAAATGCCCTAGGTACCCTTGAAAACAGCATGAGCCAACGTTTTTTCATCATACTGACTCACTTTACTTCGAATTCATAATAGGATATTATTTGATCATATCTAAATAAGTATTTACTTAAAAAGAAATGAACAAGTTCGCAGAAATAATATAAGTATTTGATTTGTATTTGTAAGCCGGGAAAAACGTCTTATTTTCAATACCAATTTGAAAATAAGGCAACGAAAAATAAAATAAAGCAATAATACCTATATCATAATTTTTCATGTAGAGTTTTTTTAGCAGACATCTGCATAAAGTACTCATATAGTTCCAAGAACCTTGATATTCTAGAGTTTGTTTCGTTGTCGACTAGAGCGAAGCTAATGTTTTTTCGCTTAATTTATCTGTCCGTTTGTATACCTAGCTTAGCCAGCCCCAATAACTGGAGATTTAGCCTCGGGAACTCAGTGAGCGTAGCGTTAGATGCCTGTCTTGCTAGATGGACCGGTGACCATAAAGAAGGCAGCTGGTAGCGACTGGAAAACGACTGCCTAAAACGAGAGATCGTACCTTTTGACGAACGTTGAGGGTGACTTACATCTAGCAGTGGACTGGAAATAAACTAATGTGATATCATGACAGCAGATGTAACTTAAAAAAAAAACGATAATACTGGGATTTTTTATTTATTTCTGCGGCGGCGGCACGACGTAGCCAGGATACACCAAGTTGCTACGACGTAGGCGTTATTTGCTACGGCGTAGCAAGGATAGAGTTTATCCCGTTACGGTACCAAAGTTGTGGTAAATGTCGGAACCTGTAGGTTTATTTTTCATTGATATCGAGTCGATGAACGACCCGATGAACTCTTGTATCTTTATTATGGAAGGTTAATTGATTGATATGTATATTTATAAGCATTTGGATCAGTTTAGTCAGTACCTGCTTAAGTCGGATCAAAATGATGAAACAAAAAATCAAAATAGTCCAAGGTTGGCAAAAGATAAGATTTCTGAGATTTTAAATTAGATTATTAATTCGAATATTGTTTTGTCAATGACAGAGCCGCTCCGAATTCACATAACGAATTCCACGCTTCTTCTATTGATTTTGAACCTAACAAATTCTATATACTCAGGTTTAAGTAGGTGAACGGAGTCACATACGCATAAGTAAACCTCAGCGTGTATGTATGTGGGTATATAGTTAATTGATGAGTTGCGTAACACGTGGGTTAAATATTTATCCGAGTGCGGTCACCGCGCGGCTTTCACTTCGCGAATAGCGAGTAAAGTCATGTGATAAGCCACAGCTTGCATACAGGGTGTTACAAACGTGTAGATCGCTTAGGGTAGTATTTAAACGCTAATCAAAAAATATCCTTTTTCTATGCAATAAGAGTCCAAATTCCCATCAAAATTACTGATTGCACAGCATAATATTCAACTCAAAATATCACTAAACACACTACAATTTATTTTCGCAGCGTACTGCGATTTTTCCTAAAGCAAAAGCTTTTTCATCAATGCACAGCTAATAATCTTAATGCACATTATACCTGTTAACTCTTTTTCTTTTAAATATAGCTTCTATTTTTATATTATTTACAGCAGTTTTTATTAGAGATGAACCATCATCGTTAATCATACACATCGATAATCATATTTTAAATTGATGACGCGCATAGCGTGTCAGTCTGGCACATCGCCGGCCGCTACCGCGGCACGCTCGCTCCGCTCGCTCGGCTCGTGCGTTGTGGTCAAAGTTCTAACCTAACCTAACCTAACCTGGCGCTTTCCGCGCCAGGTTCGGTTAGGCTATACCTAACGGACCTATAAACTTATGTTTACTTGCGTAAGTTTACTGGTTAATATGCGACTGGGATAGTTATTTTGCTATGAAATATGGAAAATTTGCTGTGCAGTCAGTATTCATGCTATGTATGTAGTATTTTTGTACAAAAATAAATTTATCTGTATTGCATTATGAGGAAAAAAGTTATGTCATACTGATGTAAAATTTCAAATTATCTGCAGTTTATGTTTTGTTAAACATTTAGTTTATTTGTAGTGAAGTAAGATATTTGATGTAAAAAAAATATAAATGATGAATATGTATTGATAGGCGATTATTTATTTGATATGCAATTTATAATATCCCGATCGCTTATATCAATCGCGTCATGTTTCAAGGGAAAAAATAAAGAAAAAAGCGATGGATGTCACGCTTCGGCAAGCGTAGCAGTGGACGTTCTGTGGTCAGATGAGAAAGAGGCAGGCAGAAGTGACTGGATGGCAAAATGGGAGATCGTGCCTTGCGGCGTGACCTGGCTGGGAGAATCCTGCGCGCAGTAGTAGACTGCTGTCGTTAAAATGTGGTTGTTTTGGGTTGTAAGGGCATTTAATGATACTTTTCTACAATTTTGAATTTACTTTACAAACCTACATGTCTACCTCGGATAAAAGATCGTCTCCACTTGATGCTGTCGTCAGGAAATATAAAAATAACAGCTAAAGTTCCCCAGTCGGGTGTGTATGATGTCACGTCAGCTGCGGACAAGTTTCGGTCCTGCTTTCACCCCGCTGCGCCCGCGCCGCGCGCCGGTCATCATGTCGCACTGCCACAATTGCATAACCTCTCGTTACTTTACTTTGTTCTACTTACGACTTGAGCGTGTATATGTTTGTATGGCACACAGTTGGTAGAAACCCCAGACTGTCCCGTTGGCGTAGTGGATAGTACACCTGCCTTCTACGCCGAGGGTCGTGGGTTCGATTCCCACCGACACAAATATTTGTAAAGTCAATTTTCAAATATTTGTGTTTAGTCTGGGTGTTTTCTATGTATAATATGTATTTATTTACAAAAAAAAAGTATATAAGTATTATATCAGTTGTCTAGTTCCCATAGTACAAGCTTTGCTTAGTTTGGGGCTAGATGGCGCTGTGTGTCTCGTCCAAGGATATTTATTTATTTATTTAAAGCCTAGAGCCCAACTCTCGTGTGTATATGTTTCGAAGAAACCCCAGATAGCCTGGAGCCCAACTCTCTGCACACAGAAAGAAAAGACTCTGGAAGTATGGAGACGCTCCTTTCTACTGGCCGTGTTGAAGGCACAAGGAGTTTGGGATGGGCATCACTCGTGCTGTACAGGATGCCACTTCCACCACGATACAAACATCCATATGCCTACAAGTGGCGAAAGGTCTATACATGCCGATTCCCATCGGTTTCCCTTTCAGAAAGATAGACACAATAAGATTCCTAGTATAGCTGCTTTAGCACAGGGAAGGTAAGTATTCCTTTGCTCCAGCCTACCTTCGTTAAAATGACACCCTTCACCGCTAATACCTACCATACCACATACAAGACCAAGGAGTTTTAATGGAATCAGAATCGACTGTAGCCTGCAAGAAGAAGAAGCTAATAAATACCGAACTTGTAAGACCCTGTTCCACTAACTAAACCAATATAAATTCCGAACAAAAGTATGCCAAACAATGTGGTATTACGTATGATTTCGCAACAGCGCATGTACTATAAATTTTAAGATAAATATTGACCAAAAATTTCACTCTTCAACAACCCAAGAAGAGTGTTCCGTGTTAAAGACCCATTCCAATCATGCAAAGCAGTTACTTCCACTGCGCTCTTCAGTTCATTTATCTTTGTCATCGGAGTATTTTCATAACATTATTGGCCAGAAAAAAGGCAGACCGATGTGGTCAAAATTGCAAACGGGAGTTTATCTTTAGGAAAGGAGAAACTTTCCACTCTGACACCAGGGCATATCGGGACGATGGTTGACTCGGTGACGAAAAAACGAGTGCACACGAGTTTCGTGTGTAAACACGAAAGAAGAAGATCATTCGTCTGAAATACCTACGTACGTCAGCTTGCATCACCGTGTAGAGTCATTCGGGGTAAAAGTGCGCACTTTTGGATATATCACTTCATAACTCCCAAACTACTGCGATTTAAGACACATTGTATGTGCTGTCTAATAGCTTGGTTAATGGACTCTCAAATACAAGAAGACAACTTGCGATGTAATCTGCGGTTTTTCATATATTTAAAAAAACAGTGACTAAGTCAGAGTGCGCACTTCTTCCCCGTGATGCGGGTAAAACTACGCGGTGTGTTGGATAAAACTGCGCACAAGGGTTTCACAATAATTTAGGTCTTATCAGATGTTTATATTTTATAATTACGAGGCATTTTATAGTCTAAAACAATAAAAAATAAGATCTAATATAATATAGGTATTTCTGTACAGAAATGCGTTTTTAAATATCACTATAGTGGGGTAAAACTACGCACATTAGCCACATACGTCATGTGCGCACTATTACCCCAGCAGTTTTACCCCATTCAATGAGTACTCAAAACAATTTATCGTAACTTTGACACTTTTGAGGCACGGTTGAAATGTTGTTTCTGTAAAAGAACTTCAATATGTATAGAAAATAAAAAAGTAGAAGCAAAATCTTCATGATCATAATCCACACTCCCACAAACTTTTCCTTGCACCGAATAAAGTCCGAATTTAACCACGTTTTGGTATTTTTGGTTCTAATAGATAGGAAATCGACCCGCACTGCACAGAGTGTCTGGACCTAAAATGGCGGTTCAGGTACACGTGTTCCCAGCAAATCAGCGTCCCTGACTCTGCGCCCTAGTCCGTAATATCGACGGTGCGCAGTTTTACACGCTGCGCAGTTTTACCCGCTGCGCAGTTTTACCCCGAATGACTCTACTTCTATGGCACGCCCAATTCTCTTCGTTATATCTTTTAAACGGTGTCTCGACAAATTCTATTTTATGTACCTACGACTAATTTCGACAAATTATCGACAATAATTCCACATACATACATCAATCACATGGCTTTCCACATGGGGCGTGCCATGGAGAAGCACGCGCCTCATCGTAGATCTTGATGCAAAGGCAGGTAGAAATGCGAAAGAACACTTTGCTGCAATGAAAGGCGCAGGCGTAGCCTTCGAGTCGTTTTATAACGCTTTCTTCCTACTAAACTCAAACAACAATACCGCTGCTGTTTTGTTTAAAACAATTGAGAAAACCACATTCGATAAATCTTGAAGCCTTCTTTAAATGATGATGAAAGTAACTTTAATGTGGATTTTTGAAGGCACAAATTGTACTTTTTAGTGCACTTTGGAACCACTTCTCATGCGCAGCTGGCCGCCACGTTGGATTCGTCAAGCTTTCCAGCGAAACAAAGGACAGCCTCATTGACATTGTGACAGTCCAAGTTTTGTAATGACAGGCTTGTCAATATCCTCTACAGAAAGTTTTGTTTTTCTTGGCTGTATTTCGTGGTTGTTAACTTTATCAAAGATCTTGGATGGATGCTACACTAAATACCCTAGTATTCGTTTCAAAGATCAAAGACGATTAAAAATATCAAGACATTCTAGTTTTTCATACGATTATAACGAATAAGCGATTTAAGTAGATACAATACAGTCATATTATCTTTAACGAATATATTGAGGAGCTGCTGATAACCGACTGGTATTAACCGACAATATTTAAAAATGTCAATGCGGGTGTGTCCAATCTCATTACTAGTTTACCAAGAGTTAATTGAAACACATTTTTTAAATTTATAAATTACATGTAAGATATACCTACTCGGCCAAGTGTAACACAGCTGTTATTTTTGCGAATTCGTGACCCCTTAATACTAGAAAGGTAAGTATCAGTAGAACTGCCAACAATGTTTGCGTAGTCCGTACTGACAAAAAAATGTTCCTTTGTAGGTGCAAGTTGTTTCATGCGCCTTCATAATCGATTCTGCATTAGATTATTAGTTTTATAGGGTTTACTAAGTATTCTGTATTGTCTCTATAACCAGGGCCAGTGACCTCCAGTAGAAGGGACAATCGTTTGAGCCAAGGATGCGCGTGAGCATAGCTCGTGACGTGCATCGCTTTGGCAAGATCACTGGATATTTTGGATGAACGAGCATGTGCATGTCATGAAAATGTCACTTACGTTACATTTATACATACACAGATATATTACAAGCCTTTATCCCTTACGGAGTATGCTCAGTCAACGCCACGTTTGATAAATTGTAGCCTCTTACGACACCTTTGGGAAAGAAACGGTGTGATGCTTTTCTAGACATGCAGAAACAGAAACTCCTGGGTAATTCTGTAGTTTCTATATTTACTTGGACATAGTATAACACTTTGACGTCAGTAAAGTGTTTTTTGGGCCATTAGTCGGCTCGGTGTGTATACCACACGAAATAAGACGAAGCATAAAATGTTGGATTTGGCCACACAGAATCCTGATAGAGCTGAAGTTATCCACATACTCGTGATCGCGCCATCATAGTTGCCCTCCGAATACAGATTTACTGATTTTCGATAAAACCTGGTAATGCATAAGAGCCTCTATTATTTTAAACGTTTACCATCTGCTGCGTTGCCAACATATGGGTAGAACAATTCAATTTTATACGGTCTCTACATCCTGTTTAGTATTATTAAAGACATAGGAAACTTAAGCACTCTTAGAATGATGAAATTTTTGTGTATTTCATGTTTACAAATTTCTTCAATATAATAAATTGTCACGGGAACCACGAATCAAATCTGCAGAATCTAACGTAGCCATACCATACCACACGTACCACGCGCTAACGAAAACCTGAAATACAAATTGGAAAATTTATACGTATCCATTTTAAAATTCGAGAGTCTTTACCTGCTACCTCTTCATGCTCAAATAACCAGACGGAGTTGGATAACATGTAGTACAAAAATAGTGTATAACCTGGGAAAACACATAAGTCACATTTTACAGTGGAGAAACCAAAAAACAGCTGTGGGTATAACCGCTAATAAGTTTCTGGTGACGAAATAGTAATATTATATCCACTGAATCAAAAAAATATCTGCTTCAGTAAGAATCTGGTCCATATTTTTTTCGGCTGGTATAGGTCTACCTACCTCGCAATTTTGTAATATTTATAGATCTTCCAGTTTTTGGAGTTGTACCTTGGGTTTCCCCTTGTTATTTCCTCGAGGAGACGATTCTTTGAAAAAAGCAACAAAAATTGCTCTCGGGCTCGGCTGGCAACAGCAGGCATGCGTCTCTACGGCTAAATAGGACGACATTTTTATGCTCCTTTTTCACATCTCGTTTAGAGGCCGTCAACCCGGACCTTGATTATCGGACACGGTGAAATGGTGATCTTAAAATACCATGAAGCATATCATTGATCTTTTGAAGGTGAAATGGAGTCATGTAGTCTAGAGTTCATCGATACTGCTCCGTCCTGTGCACAGGACTGGTTCAGGTGTTATAAGTTAATGTGAAGCTATGTTGTCAGCTAGTCTGCAGATAGAAAGGAGACCAGTTGGGGAAGGCAATAGGAGGTAATGGTAAACTCACGCCCACACTGTTCACGGGAGTTTATTGCCAAAATTGGCTACAAAAGCCACCTACGGGCATATCAGCGCTGACTTGATTAGGAGTAGGAGTAGATTCGGAGAGATCATGAGGAGGTAAGCAGTTGAGGAGTGGAAGAAGAGCGATGAAGATGAAGGGAGTTAAATAGGGTAGCAAACGAAGAGCAGTATATGGAGAAGTCTGGTCTGGTAATGGTCTGCTAATATTAAGATCCGATGGATGTGGTACCATTGTGTAACGGTTCAAACTATAAATTATATTCTTGGTATCTAAACTCATAAAGTTAACTACAACAACAGGTTTTTATGTAGATGACCCCATCGCGTTATCGTCCACGTGAGCATCTGGCAAAAAACAGGTCTAGCGTAGTGTAATTGACCGACCATGTCAAATAGTAATACTTCACGTATCATCTTTAGTATTTCCCGGTTATATATTGGTATTGCTTGAACAATAGCAATAATTGTGCATACGTTTGAATATATCTGTGCTTCAAAATCTACTCAACTGCTACATCTTACATTACATTACACTAACGTAAACCTCCCCCAGAGTACGCCATAATACAATTTCCCGTTTTCATCTAGTCTATACCAGCCGTCCTTTCTTAGTATCGGTCCATCCATCTGGCCGAAATATTGCTAACTACCTACATCTTACTGAGACTGCAAACTTGATCGCTAACCTTACCTTAACAGTCACGATTGTCCACTGCTGGATATGGGATAACTAAACTAAGTATAAAATAAAACGATAAAACCTAGTCAGCAAATTTCTGATATTATTTGACCGTTTGTAAGTAGATAAACTAAGGGCAAGGAACCAATTTGACACCATGGATATATTTTAGATATCCATAATTTACGTGAAGATCCTAAAGGACAATAAGGTTTATTGACTTAATATAAAATTAAGTAAATGATAAAAATAAATAGGTATGTTCAACCGGCAGCAGGTAGAGATACCGGGCAATGATATAAATGGATCTGTATCTGTATTTGTAGGGGTAGACACACAACTAGCGAAACGCGATACGCGATTTAGTTCATTTTTACTAAAACATTGTTCTCTAGTCCTAAGAGATTAACATGATCTGGTAGTTTTAAATATTTTCTTGGGTTTGCATCACAATAAAACAATTTTGAACGGATTTTAAAACCAATAGTTATTATTTATAACTGTATGGTTAACACTATTACAAACACCTCGATTTGCTACTGTTCGTACAGTCGTAATGTTGCGACACTACGTTAACAAGCGATTAAAGTCACATGATGCTGTAAACCTAATTAAAAGTTGCATGGATTTGCATAGGAATTTATGCAATATGGCTTAATGAGGTCACGAGAGATAAGTAATTAATAATTATTTTCATTAATTTATTAAAACAGAAATTAATTTCAGAGATAATAATAAAATTAATTAAATACCTAATAACATTAATTTATATTATTTTATAATCAATTAATAAAATTAATTTATTTATTATATGAAATACCAAGTTTGGCCTAAAAATTATTATTATTTGGCCCAACACATACAAACACAATTCAGAAGTTTAGAATAGAGCATAATGTGAGTATGCAAAAGCACGTAAGCCTAAGGTTGCACTACTGATTGTCATAGTTTGTTGTGATATTGCATATAAAATACCAGCAATGTGTGCTAAATTGGGCCCTGTCAGCAGGGTAATGTACATTGTACTGGCCACTTTAGTAACTAGGTATGTATGGTAGAGAAAGTAAACAGAAACATGCGACTTACCCACCATGTGACTATATGAGTAGGCTATTGGTATAAACTTAGTAGTTGATGCTCTATTGAAGTCCTGTTACATACATGAGGTGAGCTAACTTGCTCGTTAAGGTAAATATTTCCGTGACATAATACGGCATATTGCAAAATCATAATGTGTACCAATTTAAGTAAGACTTGGCTATACAACAGTATATCCGTTTGATGTTAATCCACCATTTATTTTTCCATAATATAAGGACAGATATCTATTGTGTTTCACTGAATTTGTCTGTTAGTATGCTAAGCTATACAAATTTTATTGAAATCCCGCATTTTGTACTGCGTTCACAGTTTAATCGGTAATAAATATCTAACATAGATAATGTTCATATCTTCGGATTTTTTAACTTGCAGTGGATACATGTAAAAGGACTAAAAGTCATGAAGATAAAAATGAATAATTTCATGAAGTCTACATTATACACATCCCAATTCGTTCCATAACAATAAATACTCTTAACTTCTTCCGACATCATTGAATATTCTGCAATCGATCGCAATTACATTTTACGATTTTGCAAAATTCAGGGTAAAAACGATTAACAATAAATATCTACATGCAAATAAGAAGTTTGATGTGAAAAGAATGAAAATAAATACATAAATAATACGGAGGTCACGATTCAGGTCAAGATATTTGACCTCTTCAGATAAGGTTAATTGTTTCGGCAGGAAGATCTTAATTATCTGACTTCCTTATTTCGTAGAAGTTTTTGCAAAGACTTTGTATACAAAGTGTATTTGTTAAAGCGAAATTGACAATACATTTTCGTTTGAAATGTTTTATTACTGGTACCTGGGTTCGGTCAAAAAACTTGCACACCTCAAAAACGTACGTATCACGGACATAATATTTGATGACAAATGTATAATCATACTGTGATTTATTTTATGTCAAATTCATGCAGAATGATAGAACATTGCAATGCAAATGCTTAATTCATGTCATAAATATTTGAAGTACCTATTTCTTTATGATATATTCTTCATTATTATTTTTCATGTTACTAAGAAAAGTTGTTCAGCTTCACGAGTAGAACATACACTGAAAATATTTGCAGTGAATTTAATAGGACCTTGTATATACCGAGAAAACGTTTTTATCTCATGGGAAAATGAGTTGAAACAGAAAACACCGCTGAAGGGCCGCTAGTATGATAAAACAAACGTCAAAAATTGCAAACTCTCGTCAAATCTACAATACAATACTGTGAATTGTTTTACATGGCAGGCACCATTTACGCACTTTATTCGCAGTTCGAAAGTAGATGCATAAATTGTGCAACATGTTCATTTGTTTGGTATTCGACCTACAACATGCTCGATATTAACCGGACTAAATGGTGAATGGGTTTAGGTAATAAATAAACGTTTAAAGGGACACATTTATAATTAAACAAACTCGTTAAATTTGGTTCAATATAAATAAACTAATAAATTTTTAATTTTATTGGACTGGTAGAACAACTACCTCAGGTCAGGAGCAAAGGTTCCCTGTTCGAAATTTATGATAAGAGTTTTGTCCTCTAAGATAAGCAACTTGTACCAATAACAGCTGTACCTTCTGCATTCGGTACTTTAGTGTTAATTCGCTTCTGCACTTATTTTCTCGTAAAAATAACAGGGGTAAATACCTATGTCAAACATGACGTGGAAAAATTAATATTGAAATAACATTTTTCTAAACAAAACACATAAAACATTATTTGTGACTAATTTAAGACAAGCCGGAACGTTAATATAAGATCACAACGATAGCAAAAACTTGCAGTTTAAAAAATACGTGTTAGTTATAGTTTACAAGAATACAAGAGTTTGAGAAAAAATTATGATTTTGAGGCACGAAAAATGTATATTCTGGAGCGCGTTTATGTCTTTTATATGACGGACATTAGCTTCTGTAACTTAAGCTGAGCCGGGCTTTATTATTTATTCTGTGACTTAACGTATTCTTTTGCAACCTATTTGTATTTTACTACATTGCTACTTATTATAAGAAGAGGAAAGAATATTCTTGTGTTTTTTGTTTGTGTGTATGACAATACCCTGAAATAAATGGTCTGATTTCAAAAACTCTATGATCATTTGAAAGCTGCAAAATCCTTCACTTCTTACAGAAAACTTTTTTTATTCCCACGGAAAAATGGTTAGCGACGAGTGTAACCAGCTGGCCAGGACTATGATAAAATTAGGTTTCGATAAAAAACCAGACACAAGAATTTATGTGACTTCAGAAAAAAGAATGTATGTGCATTAAGCGCTTTAAGTTTCAAATTTTTTTGGACAACCAACTATACCAGATAACTACTCTACCACTCCGCCACACATGTCATAGAATCAACAAAGCTTTAGCTGCTAGAGCCTAGCAGATTCATAACCGGTCGCATGCGCAGGCGCAGGCAGGATCCCCATCTCGTCCTCACTAAAATGTCAAGGTCTCTGTTGTTAGTTGTTACCATCACATGACTGCTCAGTCACATGATGCTGATAATATTCGTGTTTGATCGCTTGTGTGGTAATGGGTCATTGAAGCGGGTGTTGTCGTAAGAAGACGGTCACATGATGCTGATATTTGTGTTAGATTTGTCTGTCTGTGAGGTCGTTGAAGGTACTGTTGCCACATGCAGGCTTGTTCACATGATGGTCATATTTATCACAATATGATATCTCTGAGGCCATCCATAACCATTATTAACAACTTTGTTAGAGAATGCAAAATGCAACGTATCTTCTAAGCATACTAAGCACAAGCATCATACCTAAGCTCATCATAAGCTTCTCATAAGTTAGTAAAGTAGCGCTACTGCATTTATAACAAGATTTGGACACTTCCGTATTAGTTTTGGTTACAGTCTCTATTGTATGTTAATGCGATCAATGTTATCAATACTTATAGTACAAAATAAAGTCACTTCTTGTTTTCTCTGTCATAGACACCGCTAACTCCTTCTAAACATTGGATCGTGTCGTGATGCAGTTTTTTTTTAAACAGAGTGATACAAAAGGAATGTTTGATACATACTGGAAAAACGTCTTACTCCCATGAAAACAATTGCGGCGGGAAAAACCGCTGACGAGCCGATATTTTATTGTACACATTCATAAAGACAAAATCAAAATAAGTGTACACCAGGCGGTCTTATCGCTTAGGTATTTCTTACAGGTAAAGGAGGTAGCCGTAATACGGAAACAACAACGATAGACGTGCCTATTTTTCGTAATGATAAATATATATTGTAATAAGTAGGCTGACCACCAGCCAGATGAACGGACGATATAGTGGTCATTGCCGGTAAACAGTGGCTGAGGGAAGCACAGGACCGGAGGAGCTGGCGTAAATGATAAGAGGCCGTGGGTAGATTTGGATTGATATAGATAGATAAATAAAAATATAATATTCGACGACAAATGGTTAGAAAGTAAAGTTATGGTTTAGGTAAGGATAGGAAATGGGCTTTCAGTTGGGTCTTAAAAGTCGAGAGACGGAGCTCATTGAAGTGAAGTGAAAATGTTTATTCAAAATAGGACATTAAAATATCACTTATTGATAGTCATTACATTACGCAGAAATGGATTAGACATTGTAAAAAAGAGAAATTTGCAAAGCACAATTTTCTCTTTTTTATAACAATTTATTTATTATTCCTACTATAAACGCGGCTCGGGCGGGATAAAAAAAATAAAAATAAAGGCACTGCCTCGGGGCTGGCCAGGCTAACCACACGGCATGTAACTTTATACCTTAACGACCAGTAAGCGAAACTAAATTCGATCAAGATTTTAAAAAGGTGTTACATGTGTATAGTTAGTCGGACCTCCTGGACAGGAAAACCCCCCAAAAACCTGCCCAGAAGTGCACCTATTCTAAAGATTAAAATTTTTGTAGGCCCTAAGCTACCCTAGCTAAGTTTGAAAAAAAAAACAAGAATAGTAATAGCCGAAAACGGCTCAACACAAAATTAAAAATAAGTAAAAATAGAATAAAAAATTACAGTAGAATATTCTAACTGTTTCGTTTTAAAAAAATACTGTATATAAACAAACATGTAAAACTACTCCCATGAAGATTTATCTTGCATATAATCGGATATTTCATAATAGCCTTTCTTGCACAATTTATGTTTTATTACTTCTTTAAATTTATTCAAGGGTAATTCTTGGATATTTTTTGGAAGCTTATTACAAAAGCGTATACAATTTCCCTTAAAGGATTTGCTTACTTTACTAAGCCTGCTCTTGTGTGCTACAAGTTTGTCCTTATTTCTAGTGTTGAAATTATGTATATCACAATTTTTCTCAAAAGTATTAATATTAGATTTGACGTAAATCAAATTTTCGTATATGTATTGTGACACAAATGTTAATATATTGATTTCTTTAAATTTTTCCCTTAAGGAGACACGAGGCCCTAATTTATAAATTGCACGAACAGCCCGTTTCTGCAGAACAAAAATGTTCTCTACATCCGCAGCGTGGCCCCACAATAATAAGCCATAAGACATTAAGCTATGGAAGTAACTAAAGTAAACTAGTCTAGCAGTATCTACATCCGTGAGATATCTTATTTTTTTAACTGCGTATGCTGCTGAACTCAGTCTCTTCGACAATTTCTCAATATGTGGCCCCATTGGAGCGTGGCGTCCAAAAAGCAATGAGGTATCGTCGGCGAACAATACTATATCATGTTTGTCTTTAACAAGATACGGTAGATCATTAATGTATACAAGAAACAGGAAAGGACCAAGAATCGAACCTTGTGGAACGCCCATAGTTAAATTAGATCCAGATGATCTTTCACCATTGATATCAACCTTTTGGATTCTATTAATCAGATATGATTCCAAAAGGCTAAGAGCCTGGTCCTTTACGCCGTAATGACATAGCTTTCTGACTAGAGTTTCATGATGGACACAATCAAATGCCTTGGACAAATCACAAAATACACCTATGGCGTCATGAGATTCCTCCCAGGCATCCATTATATGGTTGATGAGGTCAAGACCTGCATGAGTAGTAGAACGACCCGTGTGATACCAAATTGCTGTAAGTGCATTAGGTTATTACGATAAAAATGACCTTGCAATTGAATTAGGATAATTTTTTCAAAAATTTTACTGAGTGTGGGTAATATTGATATAGGTCTAAAATTAGTGGGGTCAGTTGTACTACCGGCTTTAAACAGCGGGATAACTTTGCTATGCTTCATCAAGTCAGGAAACACGCCACTGTCAACACATTGATTAAAAATAAATGCTAGACGGAATGCTATTGTAGCGGAAGAGGATCATACAAGGTTTTCTTCGTGATATCCACTACCGCCTGTAAATAAATTAAACTATATAAATGATTTAAAGAAAAACTCGGAATAGCTCTAAATATACAGGCAAAGTCAAATAAGACTTATCATCTGCCTGCCCTTATCCCAAATCAGTTGGGGTCGGTGCTCTTTGGGAATGCTATTGTAGATGTTATCAATCACCGCCGCTTGGTTGACCATAGTCGACCGATATTCAGCCTAGGTCAAAAACTCTACGTCACCTTCTACGAAACACCCTGAGTGGACTTGGGGTCGACTCAGGGTAACAAACCCATGTCCTTCATACAAAAGACATAAACGCGCTCCATAAAACTCATGTTTCGTGCCTCAACATTAGATTTTTGTCTCCAACTCGTATATTTAAGACCTGCATATTTTGCTATCCCAATCCTGTAAGGCGCAAGCTCCACAGCGGAGACGTGCGATGTGACGCGCAACGTGACATTTGTCAGACTTGCGATCGTCAGCCGTTATCGATGCGACGCGAGTCTCACATGTGTAGGTACATACATAAAACAAATGCAAACGGGAAATAAATCTTAGCAAGTAAATCATTATATCAAGACATAAAACAACATTGAATGAAGACATAAAGTTACAACAAATAAATAATAAATCACGCAAGGATCAGATAGGTCACATTCCTTTGGCACATCACAAAAGGATGTGCTACTGCATCCTCGTAGTAAACTCTAAATATAGTGTTTAGCTCAGTCCATTTAGATCTAAGCTGTACATTGCAAGTGATATCTAACTTAGGGCTAGGAAATGCGGAAAAACATCTTTATAGAAAATAATTTAGTACCTACCGTGGCTTGCTGTCTGTAGTAGGTATATTATTGAAAATAAAGACAGAAGTCTACTTACAATATGATTATCTTGCGAGCAATATTGACAGGCAAGCGTCAGATCAGAGGCTTCGTAAAAGCTGTTCATGTGTGTCGGATGACATGTTTTTATTTTAGTATTCGCATCTAGACAATAATACCGTAACAAATCACTTCTAAAAACTTTCGGAAACATATATTGTGTCGCCATCTATGTGAAAATGTATGAAGTAGTCTGTGAGTAGGATAGCCGCATTTCAAGTGTGGTGTTTGTGAATCGATCAAAGTTACGGTTTTGTAAGTAAACGCTGTGCAAGATAGTTCTCAGACTTTATAACAGATGGCGTTCAACAACGAAGCAAAATAAAACTTGAAATGAAACGAAGATAAAGTACAATTTACTGGCGCAGCTTAGTGAGAGATTAGTTTTGTTTTGAATTTCTTACTAAGTTATTCCCAACATAGATAACGATAAAAAAATTACAGTTTGAGATATTTATAAAGAAAAATGTAAGGAAAAAGGAGCGCGTTTATGTCTTTTGTATAGCAGATTTGAAAGTAGATCGAAATTTGGATGTTGGTAATAATAACATTGGGCTTTTTATGTTAAAAATGTTTATAATATGATTTTCATCGTACAAAGTAAATGTATATGTAATAAACGAAAATATTCGTAAGAAAGCTCTATGTCATTTAAAAAAGATTTTTCAAAGTTAAAGACTGCTCAGAGCTCTTTGTCTATTCATTTTATCGTAGAAGGTCTTTGTGATGCACCCGATGCATCCAAACGACTTTTAGATGAACCGGAAAAGTCGTAACAAGGAAACGAAAGTTTTGTACACTTTCGCTTTATATTTACGATTTTATGGGGAGTTATCAGGTCTTGAAATCATTAAGATTATCGCTCTACATTAATTTGTGATGTTTATTGGAGAAATTTTTGTCCAGGCATTTATCACTTCCTAGAGTGGTTATTGCAGATTGGACCACCTGTTTGCGATGATAAGACGCTTCCGTGTTTTACCAGGCACGTTAAACCTTCAATCGCGCCTTGCTGTTTATCAAAACAGCTCATCAAGCTACCTATTTAGGGATAAAGTTATAATCGTTATTTAAAATACCTAGTCCCTGATATGAGTAGGTTGATACGCTGTTGATAGTAAAGTCACATCGGAGGCTTATTATATTCTGACACCAGGGTTTAGTGGCATAGCTTCAGCCCTAAGTACTTATCTTACAATACTCATGAATCAACAGGTAGTAAAACCAATGTGTTCCAAGTTCAAATCGGCAGCAGCGCCACGAAATGGGCGAGACTAGTCCTTGTGTCCGTTGCGTGGAGGCGCGCGCGCAGACGGAAGTGAGAATGAAGAAAGTACGCAACCGGTCGATAGTGGGCCAGCCACCGACAGCTTTGTATCAAGGCCACAGATGGACGACGGAGATAGAAGTGACATCGCGCATCAGAAAATAGCTGCTGATAAATAATGAAACTGCTTCACAGTGGCAAATATAGTGGACCAGCCACCGACAACTTTGTATTAAGGCTATAGACAGATGGACGACGTAGATAGTAGTGACTTCGTGCGCGTTAAAATAGAATGCTGCTTCATAGTGGCAAAGATAGCTTCGGTGGAAAAGAAAGCTGATTGTAGTGACATAGCGCGTGTTAAAATAAAATGCTGCTCAACAGTGGCAAAGATAGCTTCGGTCGATAGTGGACCAGCTACCGACAGCTTTGTATCAAGGCTTTAGAAGGCTAAAGCTGACAGAAGTGATATCGCGCGAATGAAAATAGAATGCTGCTTTATAGTGGCAAAGATAGCTTCGGTGGCAAAGAAAGCTGCCACAAGTGAAGCTTGAAGTGACATCGTGCGTGTTAAAATAAAATGCTGCTTCACAGTAGCAAAGATAGCTTTGTATCAAGGCCACAGATAGACGACGCTGATAGAAATGGCTTTGTGTAAATCTATCAAATGCCATTTTTACGTTATTTTACGCTCTGTCTACGTCTTATGGAAAAAAGGCGTGATTTGTGCATGTTTTGTGGATGAAAAGAAATTCAATAAAATGCAATAATTTTTATTGTTTCCTAAAAAACAATGATACGGAAGCAGTACGTACACACCAAAGTAAAACTGTTCGATAAAAAGGACTCAAGTCGTGATAATATTTAGAAAGACAAACACATACGTCAACTAAGTTTTTACTCGACTGCCTCAGAAGGAGGGTTATGTTTTTCGAGAGTATGTATGTATATATGTGGACAAGAAAATTCTTTTTCACGGGTTACAGCCCAAACGGATAGTTGGATTTTGACATATTGTGTCGTTAGGTTCGTCTCAGCAGCGCGAGTGACAATGGCTGTATTAAAAATTCATAAATTTAAGATGGCGGATCTTTATCGCAAAATACAACTTTAAAATGACTGCAGTCGGGTTTTTGTTTACTCCATCTGCTTGTTCTATGTTCTGTGACACATCTGTTTGATTTTAATTCTGGTTTCTGTGATCAAGGCCAACAAATAGGGTTGCTGTTTAGTTATTCAGAAATTTTTACATTTTTAGAAAGAAAGCTGTCAGGATTGCCATTTGTTTATTTTAATTCGCAAATATTTAATTTTGTTTTGACCATCCTGTTTATTGTTGTTTTAACAGGAGGAAAAAAAGTTGTAACTAGGTAAACAGGTAAAATATTTATTAAAGGATGATTTATTGAAATGATTATCATTAATACGCATCTTCAACAAAATGAAAGCATTATACTTAATAAAAAAGCTTGCAAATAATCATCACATCGATAAAAAAAATGATACTTACATACGGTTGGACATGCACGCTCATGCATATTTCACGTCCAAATGTATGTGCATGTAGCATGTTTAAATTTCTGGTAAACTGACAGAATTAGGTTTCTGAACTGTTAAAGTTTATTTACTGGCATATGTAACTACTAGCAGCAGTTCCTCACTGTGTTATGACTTATGAGTTAAAGATTTCAGGCTCCCGATAAATATAGATAGTATATTAATTACAGATAAGATAATTTTCCACTTAGGTACACCTAAAAAGGCTCGCGCGTAAAGTTTTCTAAAGAGAATAGTAGAGACCAGTGCGACCACTTGGCAACATACATAAGTTACTCTGCTGGCATTTGTATCTATTTTTAGCATATATTGAGTATTTTTAATCAAAATCCAAAGAGGGTGAGAGCCTGGCGATTTGTAAAACAGGTCCCTCCTAGTACGAACTCTTACTAAGTCAAATTTAAATCAATACGCTGTTACAGTCTGTAGAGAAAATAAAGATTTTCATTATTTTATTATTATTTTACAGTCAGTTAATCAGTTTAATTTAGGTAAATAACTCTAGATATAAGAATGACAGGTTGACAACCGTCACGATTAATACTAATTTTGATTTAGTAATACACGATTTTACTGAAACTACCCACAAGTATTTATCAAACCTGGTGATATCGATCGTATTTTTATAGTAAACGCTCTGCCTACCCCGCCTAAGGAAAATGCATTATGTTTGTGTATGTAGGTAGATAGTATCTACGGAGCGCATTTACTAAATAATAAGTAGGTACTTGGCTGTAAAATAAAATAAGAAAGTTCTTGTAAATTAGTTCCAAAGTTCTGACAAGCCGTTTCAAAAACGTGATGGTCATTTTTGTTTACGTTTTTTGTCACTTTCATTCATTGCAGTCAATTTGCTGCTAATCAGCTAGAAATACTTTCTTTTGCTGGTAATGTTCTATCAGCAGTATTTTGAATCATCAAAGAGGTAGCAAACTGGGGAACTAAAGGCGCCACTTTTGATTGTGTTTTTTTCTGTGGTTGATCGAAAATGGGTATGTCAATGTCAAAGTTTAGTTGCTTCTTATTGGTCTGTTTAGACGCAGTCATGCTTGCTGCCATCTGCTGCTTGAGGCTCGAGTTTTTTTCATCATCATTGTAGAGGCTAATCTGTATTAATGTGCTTTATTTAGGAATTTTAAAAGAAAAGTTTAATAAAGACAAGAACTTCAATTATTATTGTGGAATATTCAGTCTTCTTCACATTAAATAGTTACACTCTTATCGGTGGGGTAATTTCCAACCTGATACGACACGACATTGACTTTTCCTTAATTTGTGCAAAGTAAGCGCGTAGGTTTAATAATCGGTTTTCTGGTTTTTAATCGCTATTATATCAATAACCGTGTGATGCCGGCTTAGAATAGCATCACCCCAATTCTACCCGTGGGTGTCGTAAAAAGCGACTAAGGGATACTTAACCAGGGAATGGGCAGCAGCGTTCTCTGTCAATGCACCATCATGCACTGCGCTCGCCAATCCGCCTGCCAAGCGTGGTGAGTATGGCAATACCCCCCGATAGGGGAAGGCCCATGTCCAGCAGTGGACTGTTGTGGCTGTTATGGTTATGGTTATATCAATAAATTATTGGTCTTGTATCAATCGAACCGTTAACATTGAAGTATACTCTCATTGCTCCAGGGAATTTCTATGATTCACATCTTTTTTCCATACGCATATCTCAAATAACCAATCCGTCTCCGTAACTAAATCACCTTTCTCATAACATCCGAGCTTACGGGCATTTCCAAATGTTACGCAACAACTTTTTTTCAGCTGTTTGCTTATTTCGCTTTTACTAAACCGTTGACGACACATGACTTTCGACTCTATGTGTGTTTAAAGAGAGTCTAGAGGCGGTAAGGGGGTGACTAGCACAGATTGTAGAGAACTGTGTCGCATCGCGAATACATTGACCTCAAGACAAGTGTATTGGGAGTGTGCTGTTGACATTGTGTACGTATTGTGTGTAAGTGTGTGGGTATGGTGTAGGAGAGTGGGAAATTCGGGTGTTTGGAAAATACCTGGAACGCAGTATTTAGCTCTGTACTGTAGATGGCAATGATCTACTCTGCGTCTATTAATTCCTACATGTCATGCCATATTTTACATCCTACATCTCCAAATCCAAATAAGCTTCAAATAAAAAGTGTAAGTTGGCTAAATTAAATGTCAAAATCAAACTTAGTGCATGTGAAAAAAAATACCGTCTACTCTACCTCACGGAAACACATTGCTATAGTTTTCAAATAAATTGAAACAAAGTATCTGTTGTCCACTGAAACTGAGAAGGTAAGTTTTCTCATCGGGTCGTTGGGCGACTTGATGTCCCACTCGAACAAGTACCCATCTTTATTTTGACACAGTCAGTCAACGTCCTTTCTTTCCCCGCAACATAACCGCGGTACGGTCAACCTGCGCACGAGTTGACGAGTCGGCGCGAGTTAGACGCACAGAGAGAAAGTCCTCGGCCCATTCACAACCAGAATACAAATATTTGTGGACGCCCACCACACCGAAAACAGGTTTACGCCTTTCTTCTTGGAACACTCGCGATATCAGGCTAAGTAATAAAGCTTACAGCCGGCAGGGTTTTCCTTTTCAGGGTTTACGAAATTTTTGCTTTTAGTGTGCAATTGACGATATTCAATGTACAGACAATACACCTAAAAACGTAAACGAAATTGTGTGTAATAAGCGGGATCTTCAATGTACAGTCAATTGAAAATTAAAAACGCTAGAATTGTATGCATATTAAATACACAGACAATAGATCTTAAAATCTTCAAAAACTTTTTTTACAGAGATTGTTGTAAGCAGAATATTCAACCTAATCCTAAGTGTATAGGTGCATTTTCATCTCCTACCTAAAGAATTATATGGGTCGAAAGTTTTAAGAAAATTTTACATTTCACAGAAAGATTAGTTGCAGAAGAAACCACTGGGCGGAAACACAGTATAATTTAAAAAATAATTACAAATTCAGAGTATGTCGAATGTAGAGCACACAAGTAAGTAGGTAAATTCAATTTTTTACGCACGACTTAATGCACACAAATAAGTAATTATAAACTTAACACACTTTTGATATGAACACAGTCATTTTATAATAGGGTTAAGTTATTATAGTGCACGGTTGGTTGGCTGGCTCTTGTTGCCATGCAAAATTAGTTCAGTGATAATTGGAACGGATGCATCGTGAGGAAATAGAGAAACTTTACAGTATTATCTATGTTTCAGTTGAGCCAACATATTGCAGACATCCAGGTGTGAGCTGTTGTCGACAGTTTTTATGAAAACTAAACAATCAGTAGGTTTCCTTATACACCCTGCACATTAACAAAATAACAAAAGATAAGTATTTCCGAAAATTAGATTACGTAGGCTAACCTTAGGGTACCTGAGTCTAGTTTCAATCATCTTCTTTGAGTTCTTTCATTGTGAAATCCATCTTACAGGAGAATAAATCGTTAATTTATTATTTACCGTTATCATTTACCACGAAAATGGACGAGGCCTATCACTAAGATAGTATATAAGGTCATTTTCAATTAAAAAAATATTTGCACTGAATTTATTAGGACCTTATAGATGATAAGATCATTAATAATCAATAACATACAGTCCACATAACTGGTTCTTACCAGTTATAACAAGTAAAACTTACATTGCATTACATTACATTGTTAGAAGTTAGAACCGTGTGTGTTTTTCTCGTTAAGTTGGAGCTAAATAAATCGTCTACCGACTTTGAAAAATATGGAGTTAATGGATGTTTCTTTAAAACAAAGTTCGAAGAAAATATTAGTAATAAGAATCCCTATTAGAAAAAAAATCGTAGGTATTTTATTACTGATGGATATTACCTATCTATACAAAGATCAAGTCAATATAATTAAAAATTTATGTTATAGTTTGACATGCAGTTAATAATATTTAATTAACCATCATCACAACATATGACAACGATACGATTTTGATTAGATAGGTAGGTACATGCCTTATTTGCCTGTAAGATTTTTATTTACATACCTACTTTATCAAACATCATTTAATGTTTTCACTGTTGCTAGCCTAGCCAAAATCACTCTTTTTTGTGAAGAAATAAGAATTGTCCTTTTAATCTCTCTCTAATACGTATTTCATTGATCTAGGTGTCCTCACAATACTAAGTAGCGATCGATTGCCCAACAGCATCCGTTACAATTATATTAATGCAATTTCTTCACCGTTTACATCACATTATCGACGACTTTGGACAAATTTACATACATAACCTCAAGTGAAAGTCTGTGGCCGGTAGCCACATACTAATGCTCAAAATGTTTTAAGATTCTGGCTCCACACGACCGGTGGCCATACTTTTCTCCAGCAAGACATGCCGCCTCGGTAAATAAGCTGAATAAATTAATCATTCGGACCTGACCAACCCCTCTTTACACGTCAAAGATTAGTAACGGTATGAAAACGACGTTTTATTCAGCATCCAATCTCGCTGCTTTCGAAAATTATTTATTGTGATTCGATTTGTAAAGAAAAGCTCTTGGAAGCTTTCAGATCGATAAATAATGCTGTTATCTGAATTTGATCAGTAAAAGTCAAATTCCGCGGTATATAGCCGATTGGTTGATGTGGCGGTTCTGCGCGCTCGGTGGTCTGTGCCGTGGCGGCTACCATCACTACTTTCCTTCCCTGCGAGTGTGACGTAACTCTATAAAAGAGAGTGCGGTGAAGACGCCGCCGCTATACCGTTTCCGCTCGCCAGGCTCGGCCATAGCGTCCCGACCACCGGCACAACAGGACGCGAGCGGAACCCTTTCCGCTGGAGCCCACAAGGACTCAGTGACTAAACAAAAGGTGAAGTGTCAAGGATACCAGTGCACGTGTTATTACAGTGACAGTGTTGTGATTTCGTGATAGCAACAGTGGCTGCTGGCTCGGATTGGCACTGTCGCCGTTTGTTGCCGAGGGTGCTGAAACTAAAGGCCTCTGTTTGTTTCAGATCGAGATGAGGTCGTTATTCTTTTTGGCGGCGTTGTGCTGCTTAGTGTTGTCGGCGACGGCGGGACCCGTCGCGCGACCGCAGGAGGTCCAGGCCAGTCAGAAGGCGGTGGAAGAAGGGCGGCAGGCTGCTGCAGCCGCCCCCGCTGCGCCCTCTGACGATGATGACGATGACGACGACGACGATGATGACGATGATGTCGACATTGACCCGCTAGCAGGTGCTCTAGGTATTCTAACGCACTTTTATTAGCTTTTCGCACCTTAATTAACTTGTGTTCGAAGTGATAGCTTTATTAGTTATTTTCAATAAGAGACACTTTAAAAGTCAACAGATTAAATGTGTGGTTACGATTGTTTTCTCCTAAGTGGTATTTATAGATAATCAGTTTATCATAGTCCGTAATCAAAAGTAAATTTCATAGTGCTGAATTTGATGTAATAACAAGATAAAGTCTAAATAAAAATGATTAAACAGCATTTTCACCGGTATATACTAAAAACTTAAAAGCTTAAAATAGTTCAACTCTTTTCTTCTCAAAACCTTTGAACAAAGTAAGTCAAATCCATATGCGTATCGTGATTCTTCGTGACCTATTGGTGCGATGTACCGTTCAAATGATCAGTTCTGTAACGGTAGTCACTCTGTTCACGAGATCCACCAACTATTCAATACAAAGTATGCTTCACATCATTTCACATGTATCTGCTAAATCATCGGCAAACATTTTACTGACAAGTATGAAAATGAACACCTGAGTAATTTATCAGTTAACAAGCTTATTTGTATGGCATCGTAAATGCCTCCTCATAACAAGATTCCAATCGAAGTTTATGATTAAATCATAGGATGCTACGATTAAAACATGCCTGTATAAGATAGTCATAAATAAAACATATTTTATTGCTGTTAATAGTAATGACAAGTACGTTCTTGAATAAAATTATAATGCTAGAATTAAATGATCGAGAAACTTTGAAAAACTTGAAAACTTTGAAATCATAAACTTACAGAAGTGATCCATAAATCATCTTCAAAAGGAGAACAGATTATTTACTTTATCGCATAAAACGGATTAGATGCAGCTTTTCATTGTTCAAATTATTGTTTTAAATTCACACAAAATATCTGACAAAAATATCAAAAGTATTCAATCTCGCTGTCAGAGGAAAGTGTTACGTTTCATCGATAAAAATTCCTGAGAATCAGGACGCGGTGGCGAGCGGAATGTGCGCCGATGAGGCGGTGTAGCGAGCTGACGCGGCCAGCGTGACAGCCGCTCTCAATCGCTAATTAATTCAAACAGAAAGACTCAATCAGAGAAATTGACGCTCCCCTGCTTTCTACCGGCTGCGGACTTCACGCACCGGCGCCGGCGCTGCTGATTAACCGTTCGCCGTACGGTGTATTTGCTTTATCGATAATCGAGTAAATACCATTTCCTAGGTAAACTTGACTTCTCAAACTCGGTCATTGGCACAACATCAACAATATTCTCATAGATTACCGTAACCACACATTGTCTTAGCTTATTAGTAAAAATTACCATGTTTATGGTGTTTACAATTTGCTCTCGGTTGTTGTAGATGACGACGATGATGATGACGACGATGACGACGACGACGATGATTCGGATGATGATGAAGATGATGACTACTTGGAAAGGTTCTTCGATGACATCCTAGGAGGAGGTAAGAATCGTTTACTGTAGGTGCAATCACAAAATTGAAGTTGAAGTAGATGGAACAATATCTAAAACGATTTTTCGTCAATTTAGGAGAGGACGATGACGATGATGAGCCATCCGCTGTTCAGCCAGTCGTTGCCCCCGCCGACACCGTCGCGGCCGCGCCCGCCGCCGCCGCCCCTGCCGTCGCTGCCGCTGAAGACTCAGCGGCTGCTGCCTCCGAAGAAGCTGGTGAAGCGGCAGAAGGAGCCGCCGAAGCTGCCGCAGAAGGCGATGAGCCAGAAGCTCAGAAAGAGCCCGCCAGTGCAGAAGTAGAGTCCGCCGCCGCCGCCAGCTCAGACGCCGCCGCCGCCCCCGCTGAAGCCGAAGACGATGAAGACGATGACGACATCGCTGACGCGCTAGACCCTGAGGAAGATGACGACGACGAGGACGACGACGATGACGAGGAGGACGATGATGACGACGACGACGATGACGACGACATCACCGACGCGCTCGGCAGGAACCACTCCGCCAAGCACTCACGTGAGTCCAAAAAGCTGAAGGCCAGCGTTGCGGCGCATGCGAAAAAAACCGGCAAAAAAGCAAACTACATTGGCAAAGTAAAGAAAACCAAAGCAACATCAGCCGCGGCCGCCGTGCCTGAACACAAAAAGTTCAGATAGTGAGTCCGCCGTGCCGGGCGGCCGTCGCCCATCCATCCACCTGAGAGACCTCCACGGTCCCCTCCTTTAGCTTAACTATTTATTGACTATTTATCTATTTATTTAATTTATTTTATTTATTAAGTGAGTGTGTTTGATGTGTGAAAGTGTAAGTATGGAACCGAGAGAGATAAAAAGTTAAATTAATGTCTAGATCATGTCACACCGGTCTCGTGGCAATTTATGAAATTTGAAATAAATCTGTTGTTCTAATTTGTTGTGTGAAATTTATTATCTCACCTACAAGATGATTTGTGCGTGTTTTCATGTTTAATTCAATATTAATCAATCACTTAAGATCGGTCAGAATTCTAGTTAAGTGAAGTTCCTACGCTTTACTTTTGTCAGCTAATCAAGTGACATTATCTAGTGATATTAATTTAATTTTGTTTGTAACAATAAATGTATACTAGTCAACATTACGTATTTATGTATCTTTATTCCCTTACCCATCAGTATTGAAAATATCTTTAGATTTATTTTGGTATACAGTTATTTATGTATTTATCTAATTTTCATATATTTTTGTAGATAAATTACGTCATAGTAATGTTTGTGTAGATATCAGATATTAGATATTGATTATGACTAGCTTTTTGACCGATTATGTATGTAGTATACCGCACAAACCAATCTTTATCCCTTCCTTACGTCCCATGATATTGATGGATCGGTCGAGTTTGAGGAATGGGCTCGAGATTCCTCTGTCGGGAGCGGCCGGGGCAGTCAGTGCGGAGGAAACGCTCTCGAGAAGGAACTAGTTCCCGATGTATGTCAAGGGGTCGCTGCGGCCGCGGCTGTCCGCTTACTTTCCCAACCGGTGCGATGAACCCGCCCGATTTCTTCTCCAGCCTTGACACTTTCTTTGACCTTGCGCGTCCAGCCCAACGCCGACCTTGGCCAGTTCAATCGATAGAAAGTAAATCGAACCAAATGTTTACTCTCACTAATGACGAAATTGCCGCGAAATTCGCGAGTCGTTGTCGCGTCCGACGTCCGGCTCAGTGAAAACGAGATAATGAGATGCGAAAAGAGAAATTTTAAATGTTTGCCATCGTGAAACGCTGGGAGAGTAGCGAGGAGGCACATACGACCTAAATGGAACCCGTTTGTTGACGGCTACGCCTTTAGTTGCTCTTGATAGCTTCCTTTCACGGAAATAAGATATTTTTACGGTCTTCGATGATCGTTAATAGCTGCATGTATATGGCAATGAAATTACTCTAAAGAAGTAGTTCTAAATGTGTACTAACTTTTGAATCACATTGCATAATACAAGTAAGATGATAAAGCGAGTTGAATTGATAAAAAGTACATTTCGGAAGTTAGTTTCGAAACCAGTGCAAAATGGTCGGATTCATGTAGCTAATTGGAACTGGTCTGGATCTACAGAGCATCGTTTGGCTATGTATGTCGCAATTAGATTTCTTCGATTGTGCGCTGCCCGGCACGCAGTTTCTTTTACGTGTGGAAAATAGAAAATCCACCGTTGACTGGTTGTATTAATTGTGACTGGTCATTATAATTCAAAGGGGGCTCGGGGGGATACAGTTAGTTCGCGTGCGCGGCCGCAACGTGATTAGAATTAGGTGTATTGTATACCGCATGCATGATGTACCGAATAATTATCAGGTGCCATACGATATAGGTGCGTGATGTCATGAAAATAGTAATTGGAGAAGTAAACATTTAGCTGACTAACAAGAATAGCATCCGTCGAAAGAGAAATTGTTTATTAATGAAGTTTCGCTGTTTCGCTAAACTCTCTATTGGCTAGGGCTCTCTAGTCTCTGTTTGACATGAAAAGTTTTGTTGACTCTCGATTTCTTAATAACTTTCGTGTCTATTATGAGGTAATAACTAAGTAAATACGTGTAAGTATTGAACAAAGTTGGGCTATGATACAACAGAATACAATGATGACAAATCTTATACGATACACTGACTATAGGAATGAGAATCACTTCCTAAGATTCTTAATAGCAACGTGCATTGCATGAATAAATTTATATCTGCAATTCGCAATTTATTGAGGTGGCAGAATGAAACCATTTCACGACATTCCTTGCCATACATGTCCGCGAAAGTGATAGCTATCTACACCGGAGCTGCTACTTTAGAAGTTACAAGACAGGTGCCAGGTCCAGTGTTCTGAATAAATAAATAAAATAAATAAATAAATAAAGCGGAAACTAAGTAGAGCGGAAAGAAACCAGAGTTCCGTTTGATATCTATACCAAACAAAAAAGTTGATGAGGATACGTACTGTAAAGTTCCTGAGCATTACCTGTTTGCCTGGCCTGCCAGGTAGTACGGTTTGCCTTCAAACTACTATGAACATTTTCATTTGTAATTCCTCAAAATACCTACGATTGGTATCGTTGGATTCCTTGTGATGTCCACAACACGGAACTGTCGGTCGTAGAGTGCAAAAGTGGGGATAGAGGGTGGGGGGGGACATTTGTTTTTTTGTATGGCACTATAAAAAAAGTTCTTCTGGAGACCATTGTGTGGGGTATCAAATGAAAGCGCTACACGAGACGATTTCAAAAATATATCGTTGTAATACATTTCAGTTGCCCTTTTAGAAAAAAATCAAGCTACATTTTCAAAAGTAGTCAAAACATGCCAAGTTTGAGGTCCAGTAGGTACAAAACGGCTGACATAAAGTTCGTTAAAAGTATGCCAAATGATGCACCATATCCTTAAAACTAACGTCAGGAAAGGAATTTCGAAAATAATTAGATTTAATGTATATTTTGCAATAGAAAGTAGATCAGTGGGAACTGCAGTAGGTTAGTAAGAACTGCTTGTGCGCCTTCAAAAATGTTTTAGATCCAATTCTTCTCATGATTGCTTTTATACTCAAAGCTAGATAATGATGAGCTGGATCATTTTGAATCTGCGGGCACGGTTGTCCCCCCGGCAAGTCGAGTAAAAAGCGGATTTGACATAGGTATCTACCATGATTTCTCTACTCGTGAAATCGTGAAATCTCACTTCTGTAGGTCTGCTGTAACAAATTTTGCTGTAAAAATCTTTTAGTATGGGTTTGAAAGCTGTCAAATTTGGCCTATTGGAACAACAGTACTCTAGGTCAATATTTTATTTTCGAAAATCTCTCATTTTTACGGTAGAGAGGCAGGGTTGGCATGATTTAAACAATTTGCAAGATAAATAAGCACCTCCAGCGAGACTTGGCATGTTTTACAGAATGTTTTTGGTGGAGCAATGCTTCATACAAGAAATGACGTTCCTGCAAGTTGCTGTTATACAAATAAAAATTTAATAAATAACAGCAGCGTCAATAGCAAGCGCATCTGTACGCGACTACACCACTCGGTTGACGCGAATAGGTATATCTTAGTGGTTTAAGGGCCCAGTTTAATTATACTTACATTTTTGAATAGCTGAATGTCCATTCTATAATTTATTACTCGACAATTTTTTTCGAAAAACTACTATTTTTCGAACAATCCGTACTTAAAAACTAGACTATTTACTACAAGGCTTTAATTAAGAAGATAACTCGTAAACTATAATGAACAAGTATTATTTGTCTATGGACGAAACATACAACAGTTTATTGCCTTTGAAACGCAACTACTATTTTTAAAATTGGTTTAGTATATGTCGAGTTATAGCGTAAAAATCAAATTGCTTTTCCGCCATCTTTGATTCCCCCCCCACCCTCTATCCCCACTTTTGCACTCTACGACCGACAGTTTCGTGTTGTGGACATCATAAGGAATCCAACGATACCAATCGTAGGTATTTAGAGGAATTACAAATAAAAATCCGTTTCTAGAGCACTTTTGCTCAAAACTGACCGTACTAAGGTAGGTAGGTACAATAAACTGAAAAACTCGTCGTTAAGAACTAAGATAGAATATGCTACATAAATCGTTCTCGCCATCTTGCTGGTCATTGGCTGTACTGTTAGCATCACATCAACCCACTCATTTAAAGGATGAACTTATAGGCACTGGCTATTCTTGTTACTATGAAAAACCAGTGCTAGTTGACCCTCCAGTTTGAACAACTGTAAGTTGACTCAGTGATTCGGACGCAAAATAAATGTTGATGCGCTGCTGATAATACCTACTAGAATCAGTTATTATGTTGCGAAAACATATTTATATATAGACACCTATAACAATTTAATAAAATGCTTGCCAAACCAACACTAATTGTCATACATACATGCCTATTGCTATTGCACTTTTTGAGAGCGATCGAGCGATGTAAGAAATGAATACTGGCCATAAAATAAATCTGACCCACAGAATAATTTCTGTCCATACCGTGCTAGTTTTCACTATCTACAGTCTTTTACACAGAAAATTCTTCCACTTACGACAATCGTTCACAAAAACAATTAAACATATAGGTGCCATTGAGGAGCCCCCGAAGAAGCCTCCAGTACCGGCCGTGTACATCATCAAGTACAACCGCTTCGTCGACAACATACTTGAAAAGATGAACGACGTCCTGCGTAGATCCTACGACCCGGTCAGCGTCAAGCTACAGCCCATCGATGCCAGTAAGAAGACCAAGACCAGCAACAAGAAGAAGAATACGAAGAAAAATAACAAGAACAAGAGGTAAGATGATGTTGGTTTTTAGTGTGATAGCATCAGAAATACGAGAGGTCTATTAAAATGAATAAGGCATTTGAAAGAAATTTACGTAAAACCTAGCAGTGGCAAGAAGTGACATTATAACGAAGATAAACCGAACCAAAAAAAATACCTTGTTGTGAGAGTATAGGTTTGTAAAACTCGGCATGTTATACCCTCCGCCACGGATACCTAGAAACTTATAAGCATTTCAAACGTTCAAAATTGAATTTTACATTAATTTGCTGTTATTAGCAAAATTTAAGAATTTTGATCCATTAGGTACTCAAGGTGTTACCGAAAAATCTTGAAGAATTATTTAGTATTTATTTAATCAATTAATTGATTAAATAAATAAATACTTGAAGAATTATATCCTGACCCTAATAATTAAAACCTGTAGGAACTGAGAATTACTTTTGCCACAGGATATAGTAGGTACTAGGATACTTTTGCCAAGAGAACTTAAGATTTGTCGGCGACTTTCTTTCAGGTTTATAAGTACTTGAGATTTTGTTTCATGGAGACTTAAATTCACAGTCAAAGATTACGTATTCTTTTTACATGTGGTTATTGAATAAACTTTCATTCATGTCCACAGGAAAAGCTCAACAAAGAAGAAGAACACTGGCCGAGGCAGCAATGCTGAAAAACCCAAAGACGAGGCTGCTCCCATCGCTGTGACTGAAAAAATCAACCCCATCGAGGAACCTAAACCCATTGAAGAAAAACCCGTCGCAGAGCAACAAGTAGCTGCTCAAAACGAGAACCAAACACAATCTAGAGCTTTGAAAGAGAAAGCCGAGAAGGCCAAGCCTACCACAACCAAGCCCAAACCTCCCAAGCAGACCAAGCCGAAACCGAAACCACCAGTAAAGACCACCACCAAGAAACCAGTGACTACGAAAAGCAAGACTAAGAACAAGACAAAGACGACTAGTGAGAAAAACAAGCCCAGGGCTAAGGGAACTCTGTATGGTCTGTCTTCGTTGAGGAGGGTTGGTGACGTCGCTGTGAGCATCATGACTGATCACACGACTGTTAAGAGCAACTTTGCTGTGGGTCCTCTCATTCTGAGGGTTGAGAAAGAGGTATGTTGTTTTCTTCATTATTTTGATGCGATTTTGTATACTTACTTATTCATCCTCAGATCCTCTAATTTGGCCTTTGTATTTCCATCACGATCGAACATCAACGAACAACTGTCGTTCTGTTTTTATGTTTCGCCAGATCAGACATTCATATTGTGACTTAAGCTTTAAGTGGAATACGAAATAGCAATGCAACTTCCACTCTACAAAACTGGGACGCGTAGATACCTTATAGAGCAATACGGATCCAGGATTTGGTGGTCAAACATTTGTTTAAGACTTTCGCGCTTTGTAAACGTAGTGTTAAATATCCGCATGTTCATCTCTTAGTTATTCCGCGCGTAGACTCTATTAAACCATAACAATTGGTGGTCATAGTTCAACAGAACAATGAATGCATAGATACCTACGGCTGAGTCGAACAAAATCAAAATGTCTTGTGCTTTTGCGTTTTAGGTCGGCCGTGGCGCTAAGAAGGAGATCAAATCAGCTACTGCAACTACAGCCGAGATGACTGGCAAGATCAGTCTGCGAGTGAACAACCAGGGAGTCGCCACTCTCCACTCCATCAAGGTTCTACAGCCAAAACAGGTACGTTCCTTCCTGGTTTCTCCATACTCATCAAAACAATGAATTTAGAAAAGAATAAGACATACCGATACAAGCTGTTTCGTCTTCTTCTGTCTTGCGAGACACCAAATCGACGAACGACCCGATGAATATTGTTGTCAGAGTTTTTAGGACGCTGCTTTGTTGTTTCTGATCTTGGCTTATTTAGGTATCCCAAAATTTTCACCAGCAAACGACTGAGACAGCAGAGATCAGTTTTCTTATTTCGACATCCGCTTTAATACCTAAAACAATAAACGACAATTTTGAGTAGTAATGCTTATTCTGACTGTAATATACTTTATGAAAATGAATAAATGATTTTCCTTATTTCCTCGTTCCAGGTCCGCGTGGACAGCAACCACGAGCGCACGCGCGAGCTGGTGTGGCGGCGCAGCGCGAGGATCGCTCACGTCGTCTCAGAGAAACTGCTGTCCGTATCCAAGCCAATGTTCCAGATTGTCGACAAGCAGTAGACTGTCTTAAAGTTTGAAGGTCTCTATTCCATGTGACTGTCAAAAATAGCATTTTAGAATAGCGCTGTGACTTTTAGTAAAATAGGCTTAGAAAAGGATAGGAGATTATTTCAACTAAATTGCCTTCGATACGCGTTAACTGTCAAAATTAAGTGGCTATCAAAAAGATGTCAGCTAAGCAATAAGCATAGAAGAAAATGTGGGAAATTTCAAAGAAACTATAGACATTTTAAACAAGAAATGACTAAAAATTCTCTGTGATGTCTACCATATCCTTTTCTCAGCCTATTTTACAAAAAGCGACAGCGCTATTCTAAAATTGCTATTTTTGACAATCACATGAAATTGGGACCACTGTTTATGAAGAAGGCTAATCTTTGGCAATGATGGACAGAGAACATTGCCAAAGACTATTATAAATTTCTATAATCATAAAACAGATGCAACTTGACTTTTTAGATGCTCTTGAAGATTTTTTGGGATGTTGTCATTTAGTAGTAGCTTCCTCTTCAATGTCCATGAGTTTAAAAATATAAGCTTACGACTTCATAAGATTTAATAGAAGTGTATTCGATGCACAATCATCATTCATCAACGCTGTTTCAAAATATTGAATACATTTCTATTCTGTTTTGTATACGCCTATTATAATGATAATTATGTCACATTTTGTAAATTTGGGTATATTAGAAACGCAGATTTACTGCACTTTGATGTTATGGGTTACTAAACAAAGTTAGTAGCCAGGACAATTAGTTTTTTTAAATGTTATTTAAAGGTTCTTAGTTTGGGCTTATGCTAGTTGATTGCCCTGGCTATAGGCCTCGTGTAAGAGATCCATAATATTTGTAAGTAACACATAATTTGTGAATTTAAAACGAGTTGTAAGTAATATTTACAAAACATTGCATTTATACTGGTTAAGGTTTTATGATACTCATTAAATTATTAGTCAGAGAGTGCATTTAATAGATATACTATTTATATCAATAACTCAATGGTGCTAAATATTTTTATAGTTATTTAATAGGTTTAAGGCAAATATTTAGATATTTATTGAATAAAACGATTAAAACTGATGTTTTGTGTTCTTCTTCTTTCGAGTGGGACACCAAGCCGTCCAACGACCCGATTAATGTTTTGTGTTGATTCTTGATTATTATTTGTGTTTATAGTTCATTCATGCAAGATATAAAGGTTGAATGAAATAAAATTCATTATTTAAATTAGAAATTGTGCTATAATATTAAACTTTAAATCACTGGAGCTTACTGTATAGGTAACATTTTCTCTTATCAAATAATAGTCGCAATTTTACGACCTAAATTATCAAATGACTGGAATATCTTCTACATACGTTATATTCAACGAATCATACTAATTTATAGTATAAATACTGCATTCTACTAATATACCATTAAATCAACTATATTTACATTACATTGGACTGTTAGTTACATTTGCCAAAGTTTGTTACGCACACCATTCTTACTGCTTTTAATAAAATCTGTGGCTTGGCAAGTTAACAGAGAATGTCTTAAACACGAAGATATCTTTCAATCTACAGATTACAATATCATCTGGTTTATTAATAGGTTTATTAAAAGTAAGTAGTAAAAGTTTTAAGTAGGTTTAAATAATAGATTAAGTCATACTGGATATAATAAATAAGTTGTCAAGGAAGAGATTAATTTAGAGAGAAAAAGAGAGCGAAACTGGTATAAAGAGCAGATTTTTTATAAGTATTATTAAAAATTTTTGTTTTATGCCTGTTTTTAATAATAATTATAATTGATTTCAAAAGGAGTCATTTATATCGAAAGCTATTGGGAATGTATTTGAAAGTCTGCCTAGCACTGTAGGTTGATAAATAATATAAACAAATTGTGCTAAAACTAGGTACATGGATAAAGACATTAACAAATTATAATTACAAAGAACTACTTACATTATTTCTCATGGCATGGATATTTTTCTAAAATTACATCAAATCTCTATACTCCTACAAGTCAAACTACCACGTTCCATTCTACTTAAATTCCTACTTTACTATAATACGTATACTATGTATCGTTTATCTCACTGGGTAGGGACTTCGACGTTCCGTTTCGGCTCAGCAAAGGATGTCTGTTTTCTGTCATAATTACGACTTCTGGAGTTTCATCGTCAGTCTGCCGTAAAGAATCGTAGGTTGGTGGTGGGGTGATGATGGTTTTGTTCTTGATAATCGGCATCGGTATCTGGCCGGTGAGGTCTGGAAAAATATAAAGAGGAATATTGAGTTGAGTTATGCCGCTGGTAGCGACTGGATGGCGAAAACGGGAGATTGTTCCTTGTGGCGTACCCTGGGGCAGTCCAGCAGTGGTGTGATACACTAGGCTAATCGTATGTGCTAAAACAGTATTTTTATTTTTTTGATAGCCCAATAGATTGACCCAGCATTCCCATGGGAATAAAGCGTATTCTCACAATGAAAGCACAGTCAGTCAGGCAGGCTGATGCTAATTGATTACGATTACAAAAAAAAACCGTTACAATGGTGAGAATTATCGATTAGATGAACTTGACCTTCATTTTAACTCAATCGGGTTTAACGACACTTACTATGTATACCTTGTATTTGTTGTTTGTAAAAAAATTAATAAATAAATAATTTACACTGTTATTATACTCTTAAAACTCAATTCTGCTTAAGAAATCTCATATCTTTATGCTGTCATGTTACAATTTTCGTATTATCATGATATGACATTCAACTATTAATCTCACCATAATAAGTAACCAGATAACGCATGTCATCATGACTTTCAATTATTAATCTAATCTTATTATGTTTTTACATACCTAATAAGATATTGGTTTTTATGGATAAGGTTCGTGCAACTAAACAAACGACTGAGCTCGCTTTGCTAGCAATACCTACGTATTTTATTGATGTAGCATAAAGTAGCATGCCTCTCAATTATTAAAACTACCAGCTCGTTTTACTCGCTAAAGAGCTGACATAAGTGCTAGGCTTTATAAACCTAACTTAGAGCCAATTGCTGTACAAACCTACCTTGTAAAGTTTGGTCGAGTTGACTAAGCGTAAGCACAATGACCACACTGGAGCCCGCCCCACTGAACACCGAAGTGACGCAGTCACGCGGGGCTAGTAGGACTAAACACTATTGCTTTAGCCTATATGATGCACTGTGAGTCTTACCTTGTAAAGTTTGGTCAAGTTCGCTCAGTGTAAGCACAATGACCACACTGGAGCCCGCCCCACTGAACACCGAAGCGACACAGTCACGCGGGGCTAGTAGGACTAAACGCTGACCACGAGAGGCTAGCGAGCTGGATAACGAATACCTTTGACTATTGCTTTAGCCTATATGATGCACTGTGAGTCTTACCTTGTAATGTTTGATCTAGCTCACTAAGCGTGAGTACAATGACAACGCTGGAGCCCGCCCCACTAAACACCGAAGCGACACAGTCACGCGGGGCTAGTAGGACTAATCGCTATTGCTTTAGCTTATATGATGCACTGTGACTTGAGCCTTACCTTGTAAAGTTTGGTCGAGTTCGGTTAGTGTAAGCACGATGACCACATTGTTAGCATACTGTTAGTACGATGACTAGTAGGACTAAACGTTGATTTCGCTATTGCTTTGGCCTATATGATGCACTGTGAATCTTACCTTGTAATGTTTGATCGAGTTCGCTCAGTGTAAGTACAATGACAACACTGGAGCCCGCCCCACTGAACACCGAAGTGACACAGTCACGCGGGGCTAGTAGGACTAAACACTGACCACGAGAGGCTAGCGAGCTGGATAACGCGCAGATGCCTTTGGCTATTGCTTTAGCCTATATGACGCATTGAGACTTGAGTCTTACCTTGTAATGTTTGGTCGAGTTCGCTCAGTGTAAGCACAATGACCACACTGGAGCCCGCCCCACTGAACACCGAGGCGACACAGTCACGCGGGGCTAGTAGGACTAAACGCTGACCACGAGAGGCTAGCGAGCTGGATAACGCGCAAATACCCTTCGCTATTGCTTTATAAGTTGCACTGTGACTTGAGTCTTACCTTGTAAAGTTTGATCGAGTTCACTAAGCGTGAGTACGATGACAACGCTGGAGCCCGCCCCACTGAACACCGAGGCGACACAGTCACGCGGGGCTAGTAGGACTAAACGCTGACCACGAGGCTAGCGAGCTGGATAACGCGTAGATCCCTTCGGCTATTGCTTTAGCCTATATGATGCACTTTGACTTGAGTCTTACCTTGTAAAGTTTGGTCGAGTTCGCTAAGCGTGAGTACGATGACAACACTGGAGCCCGCCCCACTGAACACAGAAGTGACACAGTTGCGCGGGGCTAGTAGGACTAAACGCTGACCACGAGAGGCTAGCGTGCTGGATAAGGCGCAGATGCCTTTCGCTATTCGCTGCTTGACTGGATCGTAAATAAAATACAAAAGTTGTAAGCTATAACTTTTGTCGAAAAATACTACAGACTTTACTAAAAAAATCATATAAGAGTAATTGTTTAGACTCCATCCAAAATATTGAAATATGACGTCATATTTCAATAATTTCAGACAAAATTATAAGTAGCTTATTTGATCCGTCAGTCAAGTAGCGGATTGCTTTGGTCTATATGCACTGTGACTTGAGTCTTACCTTGTAAAGTTTGGTCAAGTTCGCTCAGTGTAAGCACAATGACAACACTGGAGCCCGCTCCACTGAACACCGAAGCGACGCAGTCACGCGGGGCTAGTAGGACTAACCGCTGACCACGAGAGGCTAGCGAGCTGGATAACGCACAAATACCATACGCTTTTGCTTTGGCCTATATGATGCATTATGACTTACCTTGTAACGTTTGGTCGAGTTCACTAAGCGTTAATACGATGACAACGCTGGAGCCCGCTCCACTGAACACCGAAGTAACACAGTCGCGCGGGGCTAGTAGGACTAAACGCTATTGCTTTAGCTTATATAATGCACTGTGACTTGAGTCTTACCTTGTAATGTTTGATCTAGTTCGCTTAGTGTAAGCACAATGACAACGCTGGAGCCCGCCCCACTGAACACCGAAGTGACGCTGTCACGCGGGGCTAGTAGGACTAAACGCTGACCACGGGTGGCTAGCGAGCTGGACAACGCGCAAATACCTTTGGCTATTGCTTTAGCCTATATGACGCATTGAGACTTGAGTCTTACCTTGTAATGTTTGGTCGAGTTCGCTCAGTGTAAGCACAATGACCACACTGGAGCCCGCCCCACTGAACACCGAGGCGACACAGTCACGCGGGGCTAGTAGGACTAAACGCTGACCACGAGAGGCTAGCGAGCTGGATAACGCGCAAATACCCTTCGCTATTGCTTTATAAGTTGCACTGTGACTTGAGTCTTACCTTGTAAAGTTTGATCGAGTTCACTAAGCGTGAGTACGATGACAACGCTGGAGCCCGCCCCACTGAACACCGAGGCGACACAGTCACGCGGGGCTAGTAGGACTAAACGCTGACCACGAGAGGCTAGCGAGCTGGATAACGCGTAGATACCTTCCGCTATTGCTTTAGCCTAAATGATGCACTTTGACTTGAGTCTTACCTTGTAAAGTTTGGTCGAGTTCGCTAAGCGTGAGTACGATGACAACACTGGAGCCCGCCCCACTGAACACAGAAGTGACACAGTTGCGCGGGGCTAGTAGGACTAAACGCTGACCACGAGAGGCTAGCGTGCTGGATAAGGCGCAGATGCCTTTCGCTATTCGCTGCTTGACTGGATCGTAAATAAAATACAAAAGTTGTAAGCTATAACTTTTGTCGAAAAATACTACAGACTTTACTAAAAAAATCATATAAGAGTAATTGTTTAGACTCCATCCAAAATATTGAAATATGACGTCATATTTCAATAATTTCAGACAAAATTATAAGTAGCTTATTTGATCCGTCAGTCAAGTAGCGGATTGCTTTGATCTATATGCACTGTGACTTGAGTCTTACCTTGTAAAGTTTGGTCAAGTTCGCTCAGTGTAAGCACAATGACAACACTGGAGCCCGCTCCACTGAACACCGAAGCGACGCAGTCACGCGGGGCTAGTAGGACTAACCGCTGACCACGAGAGGCTAGCGAGCTGGATAACGCACAAATACCATACGCTTTTGCTTTGGCCTATATGATGCATTATGACTTACCTTGTAACGTTTGGTCGAGTTCACTAAGCGTTAATACGATGACAACGCTGGAGCCCGCTCCACTGAACACCGAAGTAACACAGTCGCGCGGGGCTAGTAGGACTAAACGCTATTGCTTTAGCTTATATAATGCACTGTGACTTGAGTCTTACCTTGTAATGTTTGATCTAGTTCGCTTAGTGTAAGCACAATGACAACGCTGGAGCCCGCCCCACTGAACACCGAAGTGACGCTGTCACGCGGGGCTAGTAGGACTAAACGCTGACCACGGGTGGCTAGCGAGCTGGACAACGCGCAAATACCTTTGGCTATTGCTTTAGCCTATATGATGCACTGTGACTTGAGTCTTACCTTGTAAAGTTTGGTCGTATCTTGGGGCCTTAATCTCAAACAATGGTGGTTGCGTAGATGAAGTAAAACGTCGTATGGCCATAACCAGATCTGCAGTGGAGAAGTTGAAGAAAGTTTGGAGAAATCGCAATATCACCAGAGCCACCAAGGTCAAACTCATGCGAACGCTAGTATTCCCAATCTTCCTTTACGCCTCAGAGACGTGGACAGTACGTGAGTTGGAACAAGGAAAGATAAATGCTCTAGAAATGTGGTGCTGGAGACGAATGCTCGGCATATCGTGGACAGAGCTTCGTACCAACGTCTCCATATTGCAAGAACTCGGCATCACAAAGCGTCTGTCGACCATAGTACAGACGCGCATACTGCAATACTTTGGTCATATATCAAGGCGTGAAAATGACTCTATAGAATGGCTAGTCGTTCAAGGAAAAGTAGAGGGAATCAGATCACGTGGCCGATCACTAATGGGGCATTCCACGAAAATGTCGGGTACGTGACGCTCTTATTTTTATATTTCCGTGTAAGTGACATATATTGCAAATGCGGTATTGAAGAAAAAAAGGCATTAATTAGGTTTAGCAACTCTCGTAGCTTTGTATCTTAAACATAAGTGGGTGCTCCCATACACGTCACGTCCCGACAAAGTTGACCTTTTCGTGGAATGCCCCCAATGCGCTGGACAGACCAAGTGAAATCCGCGGTGGGAATCTGCGTGTCAGACTGCGCCAGACAGTCTACGAACAGAGAGAGATGGCGGCAGACCATACGAAAGGCTGTGTCCGCCTCGAACAGTGCCTCAACGTGACCACGACCGCTCTATCAAGAGCGAAACGACAGAGAAGAATACAATGCACTGTGACTTGAGTCTTACCTTGTAATGTTTGATCTAGCTCGCTAAGCGTGAGTACAATGACCACACTGGAGCCCGCCCCACTGAACACCGAAGCGACGCTATCACGCGGGGCTAATAGGACCAAACGCTGACCACGAGAATAACTTTGGCTATTGCTTTAGCCTATGTGACGCACTGTGACTTGAGTCTTACCTTGTAATGTTTGGTCGAGTTCGCTAAGCGTGAGCACGATGACAACGCTGGATCCCGCCCCACTGAACACCGAAGTGACACAGTCACGCGGGGCTAATAGGACTAAACGCTGACCACGAGAGGCTAGCGAGCTGGATAACACACAGATACCTTTGGCTATTGCTTTAGCCTATATGATGTACTGTGAGTCTTACCTTGTAAAGTTTGATCGAGTTCGCTCAGTGTAAGCACAATGACAACACTGGAGCCCGCCCCACTGAACACCGAAGCGACACAGTCACGCGGGGCTAGTAGGACTAAACGCTGACCACGAGAGGCTAACGAGCTGGATAACGCGCATATGCCTTTCGCTGCTGTGAAATCTGCGCCTGAAACACAGAAAACATAATCATTAAGCTCTGAATGTAGTGCGTAAGGTAATTTTAGGCGATGGACTGACAATGGGTAACTGAGGTGGTACACAATTTTCTGAAATTATATTTCATACTGTTTTTTGCGGCGATTTAAGCACTGTCGGCCCTGCAGAGCCAGATTTAAATAGCCCCACCTTAACACCACATTCCTACCACAGATGGGTATAAAGGACGACCATAGAATCAATCTAAGGAATGGGCTGCATCGATACCTATAAACGTAAAAGTAATAAAGTCAATACAAGTATGATAAGTATTTTGTAAATGTTATTTGCCTAAGTCTGCACAAAAAAAAATTACTACTCATTGACCTAGATGATATTTTCACATTTCGCATAAACAAAAAATTATAAAGATGACTGATTATGAGCGACAGTCAGTAATGCTTTTTAAAGGTTTTCTAAAAATTTAAAACGTAAACTTTATAGGATAATAAATTGAGAAGCACCCAGATAAGGGTGCTCTCATAAAAATAAAAATATTATGACAGCGTATAAAAGCTGAATGTATCTTTGATCAGAGTATCTTAATGCCCCTAATTTAAATGATAGTACTCATAAAGAGGGTTTATCTTATATAAATAGAATAATAAAGTGATACAAACTGATATCTATCAATTGCATATATTTCTTGTGATTTTTTTATTTTCTATTGTAATATATTTGAGTTCAATATAGAATATTTTTATGGCTCTTGCGAAGGAGGTATAAATTTGAAGTGAAATAATTTTCATTGTACGCATCTGATTCATCGCAACGCTAGAAAAACGACAGAAAATGGGGAATTCGCATGAGTGATAGAGAAAGCTAACATAACATACGCTTATATAAGTAATAATTTGTGAATTGTGCTATGAATCTGTGGTTTTCAGATTAAAGATAAAAATATACTTAATTTGAACATAATGTTAATATCTATAGAAACTTTTAAAATACATACTATAAAATTTGCGTTTCTTTGTCTGTCTGTCGTGGAATTCGCTAACTCCTCCTATACCACGCAACGGATTATGATGTGGTTTTTTGTATAACACATGCCGGGAAAATGTCTATTTCCTAAATAAGCGAAATCGCTAACGGGCCGCTAGTAGGGTCAAAATCAAATGTTACCTAGGACGTATCTGCAATCGATGACGACGGGCATGGAGCAGTCGCCTTGCTTCTTAGCCGCTCGCTCCACGTACTGCCGGATGTACTCCACACCGGGGAAGTATAAGCTGTTCCCCACTGTTATAAGCAGGTAGTTCAAGCCAGAGTTCGTCTGTAAAGAAATATACGATCATATTTATAAAGTATTATCTCTTTATGGGACAACAACTAAAAAGAAAAGAAAAGAAAAGAAAAGAAAAGAAAAGAAAAGAAAAGAAAAGAAAAGAAAAGAAAAGAAAAGAAAAGAAAAGAAAAGAAAAGAAAAGAAAAGAAAAGAAAAGAAGAGACACATTTAAACTTACCGTGACAATCTCCACTTCAAGCTGTGGCCTTGCACTAGGGTACAGCAACAGTATTACATTGACAGCCACCCCGGCCAGTATTCCTAGTTTCACGCTCACTATCAGACAACTGTCTCTTTTACACACTAGAGCTATCTAAACTTACAGTGACAATCTCCGCTTCAAGCTGCGGCCTCGCACTAGGGTACAGCAACAGTATCACATTGACAGCCACCCCGGCTAGTATTCCTAGTTCCACGCCCACTATCAGACAACTGTCTCTCTCTAACACACTAGAGGTAGAGAGATCTTAACTTACAGCACAGAATAAACAGTAGGACTACCGTACTTACAGTGACAATCTCTGCTTCAAGCTGCGGCCTAGCACTAGGGTACAGCAACAATATTACATTGACAGCCACCCCGGCTAGTATTCCTAGTTCCACCCCCACTATCAGGCAGATGGCGAACGTGGCGAAAGCTGGCACTAGGTCGGCGCGACGGGAGCGCCACATCGGCTTTACTACCTGTAAAACAAAACAATTTCATTGTTAAACATACATACATAGATCACGCTTATATCCCTTGCGGGGTATGTAGAGTGTAATTGGCTGTGAAAAACGGTTATTTAGACCACGTCTGACAAAAATAATTAAGACTGTGTATCGCCATAGTGAGAGGTTGACAGCGTAAAATTGCAATACACATCGACTCTCAAATCCCGTAGTCGATTCTTACGACACCTACGGGAAAGATATGGTGTAAATGCTATATGTAAGAAGATTATTAAAATGTTGAACCTTCTAGAGAAGCATCTCCCAAAGGCATCGCTCCACTGACTTTTTAGGGATTTTATGTGCATTATCTAATTTTAGGCGATAGGCAGACTGTTACCTACTGATAGTGAAAGTGTTACAAAATACAAGAACTAGTAGACTAGTGTAGAAACGACCCTTTTCGTAACTAAGTGACGGCCTGCCGCCCCCGCAAGGGATAAAAGCACGACAGGAAGAGAAAATTGTATCTGATAATGATCACTTTTTTGCCATCACTAATCCATTCATGTTTATTGACTATCAATAAGTGATAAATGATAATTTTTTAATCCTGTTTTCAATAAATATTTTGATATTTTCATGTTTATCAATCTTAATCACCTGATAAGATTAAAATTTGTTCCTATCAAGTTTATTGCATTATATTACGTAAGACATAATCATTTTGATAAGTCGCAGATACCTATGTTGCAGGCGTAAGCCACAGAGCGGTAATCGTAACCTGATGATTAAAGGTTTACATGCATACATGCATGTGCTGTCAAGGTCTTTTAAAACATTTATTTTTTATTATCTTTATCACTTTACATATTAATCCTGTATTTTATTTTGCTAATGAACGTATTTGATGGTAGCCGATTGATTATTTAAATTAAATTATGTAGCTTTTAAATGGGTTTCTATTAGGTACAATTAATATTTGAAGTCTAGGTTTTTAATACTAGCAATTGATCAATAGTTTTTTAGAAAGCTTAAAATAATGATAACCGTTTGTCTAGCCACGAATTTCATAACAACTAAATTAGGAAATGTTCAATGGAGATGCTTCTTCTCCCAAGGTAAGCTGCATTAATACAACCTAGTAATAATATCTAGGAGGATTAAACAATTGTGAAAGATGATTGGCCGCCTGCCTGACGTCAACCCTATTTGGAAATGCTATTGTAGGTGGTATTACCGCCTCCATGCGGTCGACCATAGTCGAGATATTCAGCTAAGGTCAAAAACTCCTACGTCGCCTTTTACGAAACACCTTGAGTGGACTAGGGGTGGCAGTATTCTTAGCCGCTACCACACGGTATACTACTACTACTATAACAGCCACAATAAAGTCCATTGCTGAACATGTGTCTCCCCCTAGTAAGGGGGTATTTGCTTGGTATTTGCCATACTCACCACGCTTGGCAAGATGTTGCAATGCGATTGAGAAATTTATTCCTTAGTCGCCTCTTACGACACCCATGGGAAAGATATGGGGTGATGACATTCAAAGCCGACATCAGACGGTATACTTACTTCGTATTCAATCATGAATATGACAGCGCAGATGACGACGGCGGCGAGCGACGCCTTCGGAATGAAGTAGAAGTATGGAGTTAGCAGGCTTAGCGCCAGCAGTACTAGGATACCTGGAATAAAATGTCTATGTAAATATTTCAGTGCGTTATTTTTACCTGAGAAATAGTCCAGCGTGCGTACCTATCTATAGCAGCTATGTCTCTTTTTTCTGACTCTATTTAACTGAAAAGTGACAGCGCCATGTAACTTGGAACGGTGCATATATCTTTTACTAACTTTTCAATTTTGGTCTATAAAGTTAAACCTGTGTACACTGTGATTGACTGCACTTCTTGAGAACTACTCAGTTATGGGCATAGCGAATATAATAACGAATGGCCCCAGAATGTTAGCGAAAAAGATAAGACTTTAGACAGTAACCCAAAACATAGTCTCCAGTGGCGAAGGAATGCAGATGCCGATTCCCACCCTTCAGAAATATACAAATCCATACTCTCTCATCATACTTTCATTTTGTACATTTTTCTGCTCCGTCCTACCTTCACTAAAATGTCACCCATTGACACTGATACACTAATAGTCTTTATTGATTCTTACCAGTGTAAACATTGCCAAACTGCGTCTGCACACCGCTCGCGTGGTTGACAGCACTTCTCGAGAACGACCCAGTTATAGGCATTGCACTCACGAACGACCCAAGTATGTTAGCGAAAGAGATAGATATAAGTTCCTGCGTTGCGTCCACTGACTCGCCACTGGCTGAAAGGAAAACATACCGTATGATAAATTATACCCGAGTAAGAACGATTCGTCGGGTCCTGTAAAATTGTTGGTAGTGATTTCATTTACAACCACAAGATTATCGATTTACCTATTTATGTGATAAATATAGGGCGAGTTTTTACTAGTGACCGATAGCAAGAACTTAGATCCAGCTGGTGATAGTAGGTCGAAATATGTAATAAATAATTGGACCTCCCATACTAGCTGAAATCAGCTGATCGGCAATTTTGTATGGGAGGTCCAAATTAGTATCGTATTTCGAACTATGGTCCTCGGGGAAAGTTGTTCCTTATCACCAGCCGGTTCTGAGTTTTTGTTTGCTTGGCTATTCTTATTAACTATTCAGAAATCCAGAATAAGTTGATCTCTTAAAAGGTCTCTGTTAACTGGGCACACAATTTATATCTTCACATTTTAGCTTTCGAAAAGATTTACTAATACGATTACTGATATTTTAGTTACAAAATCAAACCCGATAAATTCGCTTACCAAAAGCCTTAGCTATGGCTACATTGCCGAGCACACCAATAATTGGCACCAGCACTATTGAAGAGCCAAGGTCAGCACACATCTCCCAGAATGAGACCGGCCGGTCCCCGATTTGAGTCCCGAACGGCGGCGCTGACCACGAGGGGAGGCCTTCTCTGAAAGAAATAGAATTGAACAATATCCAGAAAAAGCTGAAACATAGGGCTGGAAATTAAGGATTAATCTGGTGTCTCTAAAGCTGTAATCCTCACCTATGAAATCTTAACGAATATAAATTTTGGTCATGCCAAAAAATTGCCCTGAAAATAGTCCTAAATAGCGCCCGATATTCTGGAAATACCCTACCGTTTGCTCATACCAGGGGTGAGGATTACAGCTTAAAGCTTGATCTACATATAATCCTCACCAAAGTACAGATATTCAGGACTATTTCAGGGCTATTTTTAAAATTGCTATTCGTTAAGATTTCATAGGTGAAGATTACAGCTTTAGGACACTTAATCTGTGCTAGCACTAATAGTACCAAGCCAAGCACATATCACCTACACGTGAAAATTGCAGAAAAAATATCAGACAAATGGAATTTGATCCCATGTATCTATCCGCTTATCTAAAGCGTTTAAGCCCTCCGGACGAACGATTTGATTTCTTTGCAAAACTTTAAGACATGTTTGAAAAGGGGCTTAACAAATTCAATTCTGATAAACTGATTCTTACCTTACAGTACCAGTTAGTATGAACGGTGACTCTCCGTAGTTGTTTTTGTAAACAAACGCAATCACCGTACACGTGATGACGACTAAAGCGTTTCTTGAAGTGGACAGAAGCCACAGTGTCTTTTTGAGACCTTTCTGACTTCCGGGTAAGTTGAGATCTTTCATTTTCTGAAAGAAACAGTAGTTATTGTTATAGTGAAAATTTACAATCGGCATTTTTTAAATGTTTTTAGAGATGATTCAAAATTATTTAGTTAGTTGCAGAACTATCCCGGTAGTTGAAGCCATGCCACGCATTATTCGAATTAAAACTTGTATAAATTCACAGGCAACGATTGAGCCGCGGTAGCCCAGTTAGTAGAGGCGACGCTAGTACTGACAAAAGACGCAGGTTCAAATCCTGCCGCGGTAGAAAACGTTGCAAGTTTTTTTAAAAAGCGACGTGAAGTTATTCCATAATACCTTTACAGCCACATCAGTCCACTGTTAGACATGAGCTTCCCCTATATCGGGAGGTATTGCCATATTAACCACGTTTGGCAGGCAGATTGGCGAGCGCAGTGTAAGAAGTATAATACACAGGAAACACTGCTGCCCATTCTCTGGATAATTATCCCTTAGCCGCTTTTTACGACACCCATGGATAGAATTGGGGTTATGCTAATCTAAGCCAGCATCACGCGGCACTATGGTGATTTACAGCACGTTATTTACTTTCATATACAAATAACACAGTGTATACGGAAATGTCAGTGACCTGTGTAAAAATCCGTTATCATGTCTATTTACTCTTAAGTTAGTACAAATTTCACAGTTCTATTGAAAAGTTATCGTAACCAATAAATTGAGTCACACATTTTTAATTGTGTGTAAACGGAAAGCAATCAAAATAAATATGTACCTAATCTAAATGTGGCATGAAGGAAGAAGCATGAACTTTAACAGCTGTAAAATGTGATACCTACTGTTTCGTTGGTAAAATCGTCTTAGTTAAGTTTATGGTTTAAACTCACCCGCATCAGTAGCAAAGTGACGATACACGTTATCCCTAAAGTGCTGTCCGACATCTTTGCATTTGGTATGTTTACTACCACCTGAAAAGTATGAAGACTGTTTTTTTATTATTAAACGAACAAGTATCACTCATTATGTATATTTAAGCGACTTACTTGTTTTATTATTTGGTAGAAGGTGTAGCCCTCTACGTTTCGGCTGGTTAAGACAGCCTTCTTCTCTCATTAACAGAGCGCTCCGCCTATGCAATCCGGAGTTCATAGAGTCGGAACTTAAACATGTTAGAGAGGTGCTAGAATCCAATGGGTACAAGTGGAACCAGAGTTGGCGTATCGCAAACTCATCGAATAAAAAGAGGCCGCAAACTGTAGAACGACGTCCAACGTACGTGCAATATCTTCCGTACATAAAAGGAGTGACGGATAAAATTGCCTTCTTACTGCGACGGAAATACAACATAAAGACTATTTTCCGACCCCACACTCAAGTGAAACACTGGCTGAGATCACCAAAGGATAAGGAGCCCCTATCCGGACCAGGTGTTTACTCTATACCTTGTGAGTGTGGTAAGAGCTATATCGGAGAAACACAGCGGCACGTCTCTACAAGAATCACAGAGCATATACGTAGCGTGAAGAACTGTAACACGGTGACGTCGGCAGTAGCTGAACACTCGCTGGATAGTGGATACGGACACTAACCACTATATTCGGTTCGACAAGACAGCTATTCTGGCTAGGGAAAAGTTCTACGTGCCCCGCAAAGTTCGTGAAGCCATTGAAATAAGCCGTCGTCCGAATTTTAATAGAGATAGTGGTTGGTCGATATCGCCGTCATGGAAGCCAGTGCTAAAAACAGTATTACCGGTGTCAGTGGACAAAATAAGAAGTGACGATATAGTTAGCGTAGTTTGTTCGGGACTTTTCGATGACTCTACAACCACAAACCAACCGCAACCACCACAAGAGCCACCGATTGCGGCTACTGCAGCGCCCTCTATCATCTCAGCGCGCGCGCAGCGAGCCGCGGCGCGTGCCAGTCGACAATTGCAACTGGCGGTCGCGCGTGTGTAATTGTCGTCCTCCAAGAAGAAGGCTGTCTTAACCAGCCGAAACGTAGAGGGCTACACCTTCTACCAAATAATAAAACAAGTAAGTCGCGTAAATATACATAATATGAAGACTGTATTACAAAAACAAGACAAAAACGAATCAAAACGAAACAAAACTTGAACCAAGTCTCGGCTTCAAAACACGGATTTAAGGGTTGGCGTGGACTGTGGAATATGAACATGTTTTTGTGCTATCAGGTCAAAGGGTTTGGAAATGTTACATTTTTACAGTGTCAATGAACCCTTCCTGGACTTGAACTGCAAGCCCAGCAGTCCCTTTAGCTGAGACACGGCTATTATCACAGACGTAGCCGACGTGAACCCTACGGTCACCGGCACTGATATGAAGTCTATTACTTATTGGTTCAAAGTAGAATATTTGGCTAGAAAAATGTTACTTTTTTGACAGTGTCAATGAACCCCCCGGACTTGAACTGCAAGAGCCCAGCAGTCCCTTTAGCTGTGACACGGCGATTATCACAGACGTAGCCGAAGTGAACCCTACGCTCACCGGCACTGATATGAAGTCTATTACTTATTGGTTTAAAGTAGAGGTAGAGTAGAGAATGTTACCTTTTTGACAGTGTCAATGAACCCCCCGGACTTGAACTGCAAGCCCAGCAGTCCCTTTAGCTGTGACACGGCAATTATCACAGACGTAGCCGAAGTGAACCCTACGGTCACCGGCACTGATATGAAGTCTATTACTTATTGGTTTGAAGTAGAGGTAGAGTAGAGAATGTTACCTTTTTGACAGTGTCAATGAACCCCCCGGACTTGAACTGCAAGCCCAGCAGTCCCTTTAGCTGTGACACGGCAATTATCACAGACGTAGCTGACGTGAACCCTACGGTCACCGGCACTGATATGAAGTCTATTACTTACTGGTTTAAAATAGAGTATTTGGCTAGAAAAATGGTACCTTTTTGACAGTGTCAATGAACCCCCCGGACTTGAACTGTAAGCCCAGAAGTCCCTTTAGCTGAGACACGGCGATTATCACAGATGTAGCCGATGTGAAGCCCACGGTCACCGGCACTGATATGAAGTCTATTAGTACACCTGAAACAAAGAGTTCAGAATTAGTCCCGATCTGGTACTATTGAAAGGATTTTGTAAAATTTGCATTTTTGCGAATCAACGCAGTTTTTTTTTGCTATCTGTTGATAATTCAAATCTAATGTTTCAGAGTAAAACAATCTACTAATCTAATCAATCAATCTTATCCTTAATCCAATCTTTTCATACTCTTGTCTGATCATTCAATTCTCCAAACATGATGTAAAAGATAAAAGAAAATAAGCTCGCCATGTTGTTTTAATTGACTCGTAACTTCTCAAAGTAAGATGTCATAAAATTCAGGATAAAACAATAAGTTCCGAGTCCAGTAAAAACCAAATAAAATACTCCTCAATCGGAGGAAAATAAAAGAAAAGTAGCAGTAAATTATACAAAAGTAGCAAACTGAAGCAAACACAATTTAGTTCAGTTCAGAGCTACAGTCTGCTTAACGGCTGGGGCGTATCCACAAACTTCAGAACAAATAAAGTAACAAAGTAGCTAAATACAAATAAGGATTCCTCTTGGGTTAAGGTGCAGGCAGATACACACAATGCGCTTACGTGATCCCTTCCACGTACGTGACGTGATGCTAGTAAGATCCCACTATACTCTATTCACAATTACGAACTAGTATAGTGCCATCTCAATTATTCTAAATTATTATTGTTCACAACATTTCTATGAAATCTATATTTGAGACGTTCTCTCGCTGCATTCGCCACCAAATGGGCGTGGAATGGGGCTCCCTGTCTCACTTGTAGTTGTTTACCACCAAATAGGAACGGGAGCGCCATACAGCTGTAGTTTGGCGGCTAATGCAGCGAGTGGTCGTCTCTATTATAGTGTCTTTTATCTTACGTGCGACGTTGGCGACAAGACCAATCTCGTAGAAGTGCGTTAGGTACGTAGGTACAAACGTACAAATGTAGGCGTCAGATACCGTCAGATCTCGTATGCTGTGCACTTCAAGGCTGGGCCGTAACATAATATCATACGCTTTATTATGTTTTGCAAAAAATTTAATGTTAATTAATTGTCGACACTCAAGGTCGTTATTAGTACAACTTATTTTACAAACACAGCTATGTACATATATGACTGTTTGTTGCCACAATAAATTAAAATAAAATAAATATGTTTAGTGTGCATCTGCTCTGATATGTCGTATGTGTTTGCACCCTAAGTTTAAGAAAGAAAAGCGGGTTGTAAACGTTAAAGTTTTGATTTCCTGCACTACCCTCTTGTATCTCATCTCCTACATTTTTGCTACAGTTGCAGTCGAGACTAGTTCAAGGATTTTGTAATAAACTTCAGGAATTTCGTAATAAACTTGCTAGAGCAAGACTGTACCGGATTGAACCAGTTAAGTGCAATTTTGTCTAAGGAGCTTGAGAGGGAATAAAAATGTTAGGACTTGCGTTTAATCTAGATTTTTAAGAGTTTCGGAGGTGGACAAGAAAGAATGCGCAGTACTTAGGTACACAAGCAAGGCCTTTAATAAATAAAGTAGGTATTTTTAAACTTCAAAGTGATAGGTACTTGGAAAATTTTACTTAGCTAATCATTTTATAACCCACGAATACATATGAAATTTCGTGAAAATCGTTGGAGACGTTTCCAAAATTGCGACTTAAAGCTTATAAGTACTTACTAATGTAAACACTATCGGCTACGTGACTTGTTTCAGAGAGAGCAATCTAATCTCCAAACCATCTACATCTACTAATGTGGTTTCTAGTGTGATTCGATGTAATTTAGCCTATCGAACAGGATATTCACTTCAGAGATCTAATACTAATGTGAGTAATTAGGTACCGAAATAAATTGATATTTCTGCGATAATTAAAATATTACATCACCTACATACTACAGTAAAACGATTAAAAATAATCTAATATTTTGAGAAACAATGTACCAGTACAAAGAACTTACCTAAATGCAATATTCCCATGATAAGTTGTACGACCCCGGTTAGGAAGCACAGCAGGACGGCATAGTCAAAGTTCCTGCCCTGGATCTGCTGGTACGTCATGAGAGCCATCAATGCTGTCGGGCCCAGGGTAATGTCCTTACAGGAGCCAAACAGCATGTACACGAAGCAGCCCATGAAGGAGGAGTAGAGGCCATACTGTAAACAAAATCATCATCATCATCTTGCTGCCATTATCGCAAATTAGTTGGGGTCGGCGCAAGATGTTTTGTTAGAACTCAAAATCATGTATCGGAAAAGGAATTGGCTATGTTGTATTCAGCCAAGGTCAAAAACTCTACGTCGCTATTTACGAAACACCCTAAGTGCACTAGGGGTGGCAGTATTCTTAGCCGTAAACAAAATAATATTTTAAGACTATATTATAGTCTTAAAAATAAATAATATTTTAAGACTATATTATAGTCTTTAAATCTGACCACATGAATTTGTTACATTACCTGTGTTAATAAGATAGATTTATAGAAAGTAGCATATAAAACATGTTGTTTAGTTTCGCATCATGTATACGCGCGTTTTATTGTTTCGCGCCATTTCGTCTGACACCGGCTGCTCGGTCGACGCCATCTTGCTTCTCGCTTTGCGAACCCCGCGAATCGCGCGGTCGGCGATATAACCTCTTGCTTTTGTCACTCGCGCGACCGGTGTTAGGCACATATTTTTAAGTAATTTCTCATGCGGGAGAAGTCCTTTGGTTCGCGTATTGTACAGCAAACGTGTTGCTGTCGCGAGCAGTGGTGTGCGGGAGAAATCTTTGTTATTTCGTGTGTGCTTTGACCACCAGGGAAGAGTTCCCTGTCCAGTGTGGAAGTTAAGCCTATACAATATCGGATTGTTATTTGCGTGTTAAAACATTAAGTTTAAAAATAGAGTGATAAACTAAGGTGAAACCAAAATTGTCGGAGGGACGGAGTGCCACACGAGCTGGTGCCCGGGTGCCGTAAGTCTAGTATCTAAATCCCTATCCAAGTGTCTTCCTCAAACCCTGATACCTTTTTTCCTGTCAAAAACTAGACTTACAAGGGAACGGCGGCGTCATGATTCGCACGGTAAGCAATTCGCTGCTAGGTCCTGTATAAGTATGTTAATTGCAGTGATTTAGCAACATTACGTGGAGGTCACCACCCTGATGACCTTTAGTACAACCGGAACTTGGTACATATACTTTAGACATGAGCCGCGATAGTGCGGTGGAATATTAGTCATATTGTAGGAAATTAAGGGCCGTTGCAGACGGATCCCAGAATTTCTCGGCCGGAAATTTTCCGGAACGAAAATTTTCTCATTAAATTTATTTTATTTAGCCATAGTAAAGAGCACTACGAATCGTAGTCAAATGTTGTTCCGAGGCTGATCGACCATTTAGTTTTAGATTTTAAGATAACTTTAATTTGCTTCCACTGCGCTAAGATCAGCTTCGGAATCAAACACATGTATTGTATTAATATAGCTCATAATCTATAGATTTAAATGATAGAATAATCCATGATCTTGTACGCTTGATGCTCTTGACATTAGATAAGCTAGCATGGTTGCCTTAAGTTTGCCTTTAGTGTTAGTTTTATAAATAAAGAATGCATTGGTTTTAATCTGCCAATAACTTACAACAAAGGTTGCAACGGTCAACATAGCAATAGTTCAGATAATCACGTGATCGGGTTAAATTTTCAATGCTAACTGGTTAAAACAATTACCTACGCACATGCACTAAGGCCGTTAACAAAAGATTGATTAATTTAAAGTTAATAATTGTATGTAACTTTAAATGCCGGAAACCAATCAAGTAATCAAACTTTCGACGATCCGGTCTCAGGTATGGGAAAAAATAAAAAGCAACGTTACTTATTAGTCTTATTACGAGTTCAAGGTTACCTACGAGTAGCGGATCTTTTAATTTCTTTCTATTTCCTAGCCATGCACAGAGCTGCCGTGTGAAGCGGAACTCGTGTATCTTAAAACTGCTCGACTTGAGAAAAACGCATTTGAATCTAAAATATGTTTTTTCCTTCCTAAATGCTATGCGCACATTAAAATCACATATTTTTTTACAAATCTTTTATAATTGTTATTAGTTTGAAGAACATACAAATATTTTTTCATAATACTTGATGCAGAATAAGTTTTAGCCATTTGAAATTTGGAGCAGTGAAAATCTCATACAAATCGTGCTACGCGAGGCCGTGTATCTCCGAGTTACACGCTTTCCGCGAGACAGGTTATGTTCAACGTTTATTTCGCGACGCGCCGCGCCCAGTAGCATTTACTGTAGTTAAATCGTGTAAGTAAGGTACACGCGCAGTGTGTAACAGTAACCGGCAAAGTTAAGTCTTGCCAAATTCGTGTAACTCTGATTTTGTTGTAAGAAATTTCATACAAAATATTTTTTTATTCAAACTCCCCTTATAAAGTAGAAACCGAAAAAACGATTAAGACATGTTAAGCGTAATTCGTGTAATTAGTGTAGTTACACGAGTTCCGCGTAACACGGCAGAGAGCTGCATTTTCATTGACGGAAAATCTACATAAACACAAAGTATTTCACTGGCAGGCTACATCCTTTTACTGGAACGCAAAACAAAACAAACGATGTACCCGGAACTTTACCAAATAAAAGCTTACAACTGCAATTTAAAGGGGCAATCTTTCCCCGAGGAGAACTATTGCTCAGATTCAACGACTGAAGGGATTTCGTATGAAAACATTTTGTACATTCGCAGGCACATTTAGTTTTATGATCTCGACAACGCGACAACATTCCAGTATGAAATCTGAGGTGCAATTTTAAGTTACACACACAGTGCTCTAGATATGAAGAAGGCAGAACTAGCCAATACTTACTTTGTGGCAGAATGTTGAGTTTTATGCAAAATTACAGCACTTTTTTCAGCAACATAAGTTCACTTCTGGGTGTTGGCCTGGAGATGTTTGTCAGACTTACTACCTTTGGGAAGTGGAATAATGAGTGAGGTGCAGGATGTTTCCGTGAAAAACGCCGCTGTTCAGTCCCTATGTTTTCACAGTCGCCACAGTATAGCAACAACTCACCTGAGGCGGTAATCCAGCTAATGTCGCGTACGCCAGCGCTTGCGGTATGACTGTGAGCCCTACTGTGACCCCAGCTATAAAATCTGCTAAAGCCTTGTCTGTGTTGTAGTCGGGCAGCCATTTTGTCACAGGCAGCCGTTTGTGTAGTAGACGTCTCCACCGCGTCTGCCGCTTGTATCGATGCTTCGATGGAGACGACATGTTAGCCTTCAGTTGAGTCTGTCGACAAAGAAATTATAAGTAAGTCTAAACATAAAGATCAGGCTTTCCACCATCTGTACCCAACACGTCCTTCAATTCTTTGGGCACACAGTCAGACGAGCCCCAGATAGTCTGGAGAGGCTTCTCATAACAGGCCGTGTTGAAGGCACAAGAAGCAGAACGAAAGTTTGGAGAAAGCTGGTGACGAATATAGCCCAGTAAAGTCACGTACCTCAGTTATGAGGATACGACAATAAAGAAGAAGAAAGTAAGTCAGTTATGAACGAAAGTTCTTTTTTGTATGTTAGAGATCAAAAGCGGCAACTAATATACAAATACATGGTAAAGATTTTCTACTCTACAAACCCAACTAAACAAAGATTAGCATGTTATATCAATGGCAATTCTTGTCTTACACGAAATATTTTATTAATACAGCGAAATTAATTAATTTTGTAGGTGATATTGGTCCATTGACATTTGCGTATGTGCACAGTTGGCTACCAGAAAATATTCTGTCTATGTAAATAAATTATTCTACTATAAATTGTGTTGCATATACGAAAAAACAATTTACGCGTTATTTTGTTCTTCTTCAAATAATGATTCATAATATTTTTTTACCTGCCATTAGGAAAATAGGTACCTACCTACTTCTATGTTTGTAGGTATGTGTAATGTGTATTTTTCCCTTGATCGTTTAACGATAAAGAAATCCTAAACTTTTAACCCTCTAGTCTAGATGTTAAAATTTTGATTGATTAACTACCTATAACTATAACCTATCAGTTCATATTTATATACATACTAGCTGGTGCCCGCGAACTTCGTTTCGCCAAGGGAAGTTTATGAGCCGACAGAAGCGGCACATCATGCAAAACAACTTTTTCAATACAGAAATTTTCTTATCTCTTAAAATTTGGCCGAGCTCTATGTGTTCCGTTAGATAGGCAGACGGACAGGCCCTCCAGTGCTGATAGGTAAAGGTTCTCACTAATCATAAAATATGATCAAGACGTTTATCTTCCACCATACCACACATCAAAAATATCGCAAACTTTTTACGTGATTCATGCACATTTAGGTTTACCACACAGACTTCTTCATCTTCCTTGCACCTTCTTATTTTGGGTGGTGTTTGTTTTTCTAATTTTTCTGCGCCATGGGGTTGTCGGGTCAGGTAGGTCTTCTTTTTTCGTGAGGTTGGTCATACACACTAACAGATTACGTTTTCAAATGTAGGAAGTGTGATATTGATATTGATTGTTAGCTGGTCCCCGCAAACTTCGTGTCGTTTCGTTCATACCTACATTAAAAATACCAATTTCCACACCAGCGTCTTAAAATTGTATTCATCACGCTAATAATTATGTATTAATTGTTGGAACCATATTTCTAAAACAGTAGATGCATTGCCAGCAGATGCCAGCAGAAGCGTTCCGTTAAGCTGAACATCTTTTGCTTTGGAGCTATTTCAATCTTATAGTTTAGCTGAGCTTCTAGTGGTGTTTCTGGTGGTCTACATCAGCTACTCCAAACTTTCGACGTCTTTTCGCCAGCAGAAGCGTCCCATCAAGCTGATCATTTTTTGTCTTGGAGTCATATCTGTATCTCCTATAGTTTACTTGGGCTCCTGTTGGTGAACCTGTTGGTTTACATCAGTTACTCCAAACTTTCGATGTCTATTTGCCAACAAAAGCGTCCCATCAAGCTTAACAACTTTTGCTTTGGAGTCATATCTGTATCTCTTATAGTTTACCTGGGCTCCTGTTGGTGCAACTGGTGGTCTACATCAGGTACTCCAAACCTTCGATGTCTATTCGCCAGCAGAAGCGTCCCATCAAGCTGAACATTTTTTGTCTTGGAGTCATATCTGTATCTCCTATAGTTTATCTGGGCTCCTGTTGGTGCACCTGGTGGTCTACATCAGGTACTCCAAACCTTAGATGTCTATTCGCCAGCAGAAGCGTCCTATCAAGCCGAACAACTTTTGCTTTGGAGTCATATATCTATATCCTATAGTTTAGCCGGGCTCCTAATGGTGCTTCTGGTGGTCTACATCTGGTACTCCAGAACCTAGAGTGGTAAAATGTATCCTAGATGTTGACCAGACTAATAAGGTATTACGCCACAAAATTTGGTTAAAATCCGTCCAGTAGTTTCACCGTGAAAGATGGACAAACAAACAGACAAACAGACAGACAAACAGACAGACAAACAGACAGACAAACAGACAAAATTTTTTTTATCGATTGTTCTGAGATCTGTATCCTGAGCACAATTGAAAGTAAAAATCCTTTTTTTAAACCATCCCATGTACAGAATTGGTTTCGTTTCTGTTTTATTATATGTATAGATACCTATTAATACCTACTACCTTGCGGGGTAGGCAGAGCGTCAGCAGCTGTACAAAAAGGCCATTTGCAACACGCCTGACAAAAGTTTGAGAATGATTCAGAAGACTGTGTACCACCTTAGTGAATGGTTGTCAGCCTGTCGCCTATAATTGCAATACTCATCAATCCTCAAATCCTTTAGTCGCTTCTTAAAACAACTACGGGAAGATGTGGAGTGATGCTATTTAAAGCCCGAATCAGACGGCAAAAAACTTATTTAATAAAATATAACCAAGCATGGCATCGCATACCTAAATGGTCCGCAGGTGGAAAGCGGTCGCAACATGTGCTAAGCCTTTACCGATACTTGCACGGTTTGCCAACATTTATCCTATCACGATAGTATCACGATTAAACGGATAAGATTTTTATTTTCTCTTTCTGAAAGAAAATAGGGTGACAAAATTAGGAAAAGTGATAACATGTTTCTCGATAAAAATTTGTCACTGCTTGGAGTGTGCTTGTAACTAGTACTTAGGTACACGACAGATTTTAGTGGGCTCTATACCGGTGCCTGAAATAAAAGAAGGAAAATGCGGAAATTCTATTTTGCGGAATACTAGAGCTTTAATTTTGCTACATTTGTGTAGGTACAAACACATACCTTCCCAATTTCTTCAAAAGAAATCTCTGGTTTAGAAACTATTCGCTTGAATATTCTTTGATTATTTCTTCTTTCTTCATTTTTCCGTTGCACCCTGTAGGTATACAAGAACGCTATAAATTAAATATAAAAGTCACTAACACGTGCTCCTTGTTTTTGTTTCTAACTTTATTTAGACGAGGGTTCGTTACATTATAAGGTGACTTTGTATTGGGTTATTTTTAGTCAGTATTTACGCACATTTTGCAGGGTGATTTTACTAATTTTTACTACTTTCTCAGTTTGCGTACCTACACACTAAAAATAACCCGTTATAATATGCACCGTACCAATAAGTAATCGACACGATTATGCATTTTATAAAAGTGTGGCCTATTAAATGAACTTTTATTTCATAATGGTATCTGATTGATTCTGACAGCAATTGTTTTCAATACGGGAAAACTTGTAAAGTTTTCGACCGCTGGCAGGATTTGAATCTGCAACAGTCTGATTTGATTTGGATATGATTTTGCAAGTTCCAAAATGTGTATGTAATCGGGAAGTGTTTTAAAATTTGGTATTTGACTGTCATTTTATTACCATTAATTTAAGAAACTGTTAGACTACCGTCTTATTCCCATTAATGCATCCTGTCCCTAAAGGGATGAACCTATAGCGCGATGTCAATTTGCAACAAGACAGCCTTCCCCGGCAGACCCTGCCCACTAATGACCTGTCATAACAGCCTTTGTGACTGGCCTGGCCTGGCCAGGTAAGCTATTAGGATGTCGGAAATACGGAGGATATGCGAATTGACAGGCAATCAGGAGTACAAGGGGTGGTGATTTCATTCATGAAGATTACATGATCCGTAAAACTATAACTGTAAGCAATGTAAAGCGAACGCAAGTGGTGACAATTAGGTAGCTCCCATACATCATTAGTGGTGACTGCGATTTTTTTGTCCCATACGTAACTAGTGGCCAACCAAGTAGATTACGCGTATAGGGGAACGGATAGTGCACCGAAAGCTGCAAGTAAGGCCATAAAACTAAAGAGATTTCTCAAGAAGCAAACGTTAGAAAACGATAACTAATTTTTAGCTATCACAATCAGTCATTTTCTCCTGATCGCAATTAGCCTGCATCGGCCCTTGATTTTATATGGAAGAATTTGCGATTCGATAGTAAAGGGCTATCATCTACTCATGTAGGTATGTATGTACAAATGCTCCGAAAACCCTTCTGGTTTGTAATTGTTCACTATCTATTATTAGTTCAAAGCCCGCAGTGCCCGCACCTACCCATTATTGGCTCTAATAAAACCGGGCGTTATCGTTTTCATCCCGATATTACCCTACCCTGTCATATATCATCCCTTTACTGAGCTAAAATAGTTCTGTTTTGCCGCAACGTAGCACAATATTACCTAATATTTATTATTTATTCTGGGTGGAATATCGATTGTGACCATTTTATGAAATAACTACCCTTATTCCTCTATTTTACGGGTTTTACTAGTGTATATTATAATATTGGGAGCGAACTACACAAAGGAGCTTTAAATTAAAACCACTAGCTCTATATTGGTTGGTCGTAGTCTAGCAACATCTATTATAACAGCCTGATAGGTAGGTACATAAAATAATCATGGTTTGTATAGAGTTCGCGGGAGATTTCTTAAAAAGATAGATTATTTGATTCAAGATAGGATAGATTATTTGAAACACGACTTGCCGAGTCGTTCAATGACTCAATGTACGTCCTACAACACAGAAAGATCTACAACATTATAACATTACCTTTACCTTTACAGCCACAACAGTCCACTGCTGGACATGGGCTTCCCCCGTATTGGGGGCTATTGCCATACTCACCACGCTTGGCAGGCGGATTGGTGAGCGCAGTGCAAGATGTTTAACTCACAGGGAACGCTGCTGCCCATTCCCTGAATAATTATCCCTTAGTCGCTTTTTACGACACCCACGGGTAGAATTGGGGTGATGCTATTCTACTCCGGCATCACACGGCACGTTTATTAATTATAACATTATTGTAAGAATTTTGTTTTGGTAAAGACTTTAAAAACGACTTAGGGTTAATTATCCAGGAAATGAACAGCAGCGTTTCTTGTGAATAAAACATATTGCACTGCGCTCGCCCATCCGCCTGCCAAACGTGGAGAGTATGGCAATGCCCTAATAAGAGAAGGGAAATATATAAGAGAAGAGGAAGCCCATGTCCAGTAGTGGACTGTTGTGGCTGTAAATTTAAAGGTTTATTTTATGCACCAAAGGGTTTTTTATCCTACGTAAAACCTTAATGCAATAGGTACCTAGGTGGTTAAGAGAACCTAGTACCTAATTTTCCACAGCAATAATTTGTGACCGGCATGATTTATGAAATTGGCTAGCTAGCGAGACAGCCCGCAACGGCCTCGGTCTACCATTGTGATCGAATAATTGGATTTTCAGCACAAATGCGATATGTAATCAAACCATTACCGCTGTACAACAAATGAACAAGTTTGCGGACGGGATCGGTAATAGAGCTATTAATTATTTGGATTGTCTACCCACAGGACGTTAAAAATATTACTGCTAGTTTACAAAGGGTGAACCGATCCATAAAAAAAAGTGAAAAACTACTTTATGGCAGGCTATGATGTGTAGAATTTGGATTTTGGACGGGTCTATCAACGAATTGGTAGTTTATAGCTTTTCTTTTTTGATGACAATATGAATCAAAAGGGAGAAGATGAAGATTTGACGGCTTATAGTTAATAGATAGAGATGAATGGAAGCCTAAAAAAAATTGCCCAAAAAGGCCCACAGTAAATTATTAGATAAGGGCAGGCAGATGACGATGTATTTTGATGGCATTTTCATTTTACGAGAGCTCATGTCTTGAGCAGGCTTCTAAGTATTAAAACATTAATTTAATTCAGAAAGTATTTTACTACGGCACGCAGAAAAATAACTTTCGTATTTAAATCTTCTTCAGGCACTTCAGAGTTATCTTCCTTTTATGTTATGGATGGCAAAAAAACGATAGCTTTCCATCTCCTCGAGTAAAAATATTAAAGCAATATCGGAAAATTCATAGAAAATATTCGCTAGATAGAAGATAGAGAATATTCTATTATCTACCATATTGAATTGAGTACTCGAATAACGCTTAGAAACTCTCTTTGAGACGGCAATCTATCACAAGATGTTACTAGGAATGTTTGAAGAGAACAAGTATGCTACTGGTATTGGAATATTGCAATACGACGATATTATTACTACGAGTTTGAGTAGTTACAAAAATAGTTCAGTTTGGAGTTATTGTATCTTTGGTAATGAAATGAATTTAGGTACCTCTTCACAGTATTAGCATGACTACTGACGCGTCTGAATTTAAGTAATAATTATAATAATATTTCTTCAGACTTAAAAAAATAATATACAATCAAACTTAAGATTCTCTATACCTTTTAAATGTAGGCACAATAAAACGTAGTAAAAACATATTACGAAATATTTTACAGTAATACCTATCTAATTAGAAACATATTGCCTCAGACAGAGTAATTAGCTACTCTCTTCATGGAATTTAAATAAGTAAGTTGTCTATCTCGAATTCTCGAAATACGTAAATTAGTTGAGTCGTGCGATAAGACAGATCACGTTTTTCACCCAGCTTTAGAATATCAAATGGTGCAGAAGTAAATAACTTTATCATGTAAATTCGATTGGCAATGGAACACTGACTTATTGTCATTTTGTTTAAAGTAGATGAATCCAGCGGAGTTAGATGAAGCGTCTTACACATATACCTATCTACCAACTTAATTTATATTCTATGCTAATTCTAAGTGTGTAATGAACAGTTAAATGGTATGGTAAACCTGAAATAATTGGTTTTGCTGTACAATTATAACCGCTGTTTACACTATTTATATTTATAGTAAATTCAATACACTCGCTCTTGTGACGAATAGCGTGAATTTGTTATGATAACTTTTGTGGTAAAAATAAGTTGATAAAATACATTATCTACAAATCAGCTAAGCCGTAGACCGATTTTTTCCTAAAAAAGATTTTTCATTAGCTTACTATTAATGGCGAACTCCACCTAAATAAGAACCTAAGTTACAATGATGTTTATCTTTACGAATCAGATTTTTGCTTTTTTTCGCTGCTATACCTACGTACCTAATGGCAAGATGGAGCTTCAAAATGGTTGTAATATCGGTAAACAAAAGATAGTTTTTACAGTATTACATGAAGTGGTAGAAATGACGCATTGCGGATGTACGTCTTCATAGTTCATACGATTCGTCGGAGAGTTACGAGCCGCGACGCGTGCTTGAGTGAGCCAACTTTAATCTTACAAGTTTCGTTAAGCTACGACAGAGTCTGAGCCAAGAACGAAAACTTTGTTACTAGGTTACATTTAATTTTTATAGCGTGTCCCAAACTGCATATTAGCTGTAAAGTAGGGTTTCTATTTGCTACAGCAGTGCAGTGTATATTAATAGTACAGGGGAAAGTAGGTAAGATTTGTTTATTATGAAATTCAATCGCGATTTCCTATAATAGTTCGGTAAATACATATTCTAACTGCATGCCGACGTGGTGATAGGATTTTACAGAAAATATTTTAATTCTTGTTTGGTATGGTTTATACCATGAACTTCTTAAACACCATCTGCCAAGTACTTCTGACCATTATAGGATGGGCAGACTTAATGATTGTTTATTTTCTTCACGAATAGCTCTAAATGCTGCCATTTGTTTCGTAACGATGTCATATGACGTAAGGTACCTAAAATTGGTACGGGAATTCACATTTTTTACCAACTTCCGGTCAATGCTTTCTTCTGATTATTGCTTAGCCCCTTTCTGACCTACTGCGCCTCATCTTGAGGTCATGTGACGTGGGTAACTTTTAGTTCCTGGATGGGATGGACCCATGGACTATATTATACCTACCCGCTGTTTCGTTAATTTGTGCTATAGGTATGTTTCTTAAGTTTCAGGGGCTGGCTTACCCCTTGAAATATTTTCAGCACTTTTTTATAACCCTATTAAGTTGTAAATAATGATCTTCGCCTATAAGCGATCCAAATTTGTCACTTGTTAGGCAATATTCTGTGTGTAGGCGTAAAATATTGCCTTAACATTTTTCACCTCCAATATTGTATTTCTTATAAAAAGCTCACGGCTTCGACGACAAAGAGCTGTTTTTCCTTTATAATAGTTCAGCAGCGAAGTGTAACAAAAACTGATTGATTTTATTGACTAACACTAGCAATATTCTTGCAAAAAAGCGTCCTTTGGAAAACTTCCATATTTTTTACCACAGGTAGGATTTGAACCTAGGATAGGTATACGCTACATATCACGAAGTGTTTCAAAATTTAGTATGCAAGCGTCTTTCGATTTGTTTATCAGATACCTATTATTTGTTTGACACACTTAACACTTAAGAGGGATCTATAGTCATTATTTTTCATACAAACGCTTTCAACGTATCCCTCTGCCAATTTGCAACCGATCGACTCAATTTTTGGCACGGTTACTCTTCTGGACTAGATCTGTGCTCCATATTCTTTTTCTGGTTGTAATAATGCATTTAAAAAAAGATATGGCCGTGGCAAAATGCTCTAAAATTATCACCAAGTTTACGCCTTGGTATCTTCTAAATACGACAATAATTTTAGCAAAACAAATGATACGGGCATAGAATATTTTATTGGCAGCAAAATGATGCCACTATCAACAAATTTGGTGGCGATTTCGAAAGGGGAACCTGGTAAACCCAGAACGCAAATTTTCCGGTAGCGAGCTATAACTGTCTCTTTTACGGCTGCGGGACGGGTGGGATGCATAAATGAGATAGAAATATTTTTATCAACTGACAGCTCACGAACTTTCAGCTCGGTATAGTAGCCTCTTAAGATGCGCGACTGTTCGTAGTTCTAGATATGTATATCTTTGTCAAATCCAGTGATGATACTGTATTCGAATGAGGACTCTATCGGGAGACTGAAGTCAGCAATATTTTTGCCACTTATTTTTTCCTCAGCTGCTACACTAGAGCAATTTTCCTGTAAAGATTGGCAAGTAAGCGTCCTTCATAGTTGTAGGTAGGTATGTCTTTGTCAAATCCAGTGATGATACTGTATTTGAATAAGGACTCTATCGGGAGACTGAAGTCAGCAATATTTTAGGCACTTATTTTTCCTCAGCTGCTCGACTAGAGCAATTTTCCTGTAAAGATTGGCAAGTAAGCGTCCTTCGATTTGTTCCTTGTCGCGTCGCGCAGGCCCGCGTCGGCACGTAGGGGTCATTAATACAGACCCTCGTGTTTTTCTACTGTTTTTAAGGCGAATGCTTCTTAGAACCTTTAAGACAGATAGATACGTAGATTTTGTTTTTAAGAAAAGCAAAATCCATTAGGTATCGATTATACGGTTATACGGTAGATACGTTTTAGAAGCGTACAAATCGCATCACCTATTTGTGTCTTAAGTGGTAGCGCTCGACAGTACTTTTAGTGCTTTCAAGTCAAAAAAGGAGAAACATTAATTTCTTACCCTGGTTTGCGCAATATTACTCCTATTCGCTACTTAACTGGGTCATAAATAAATTAGGAAACTTGCATGCTTGTCAAAAATACTACTAATCATAATCATCAGCCCACATCCACCCACTGAAGGGTATAGGCATTTTCTCTTTTGCGCCTACTAATACCTACTAACAATTTTATTGTCCAAAAATACTACAGACTTCATTCGTATGCCAAAATATTAAAAGTTAGAGATTTTAAACACTAAAATTATACAAATTTTATTTTTTTGACTCCAATCAAAAAATTGAATTATGACGTCATATTTCTATAATTATTTATACAAAATATCGTTTTCGGCCATCTTATTAAAAAAGGAGCTCATTTAACCTGTCAGTCAAGTAGCGGATTGTGAATGTCTCTTCTAGGAATAACTGTATGTAGGATGTAGACACCATCTATAATTCGTTGGTAGACACAGAAACCGTTACACGTATCCTAGAAATTTTTAATTTTATCAGATTCTTGGCTCTATCTGTACCTTAACTGCTGAGAAAAGATGTGCTTCACACGAGAAAGGAACCCGCCATTATTATCTTGTTTACTTATGTTATACAATTATATGAGCTCTCACACATTACGCCCGTGAGTTGTAGGCAGACGTGCTCAGAATTCCTTATGTTTTTGGATAAAAGAAGCTTATTTTTGCGATGGGTTTAGTCTCAGGCGCGATGAATACATCTTACCGACAGCACAATGTAGGGCTGGTTGAAGCTAGTCTTTTAAATAATAATTTACAATCTACTCTTTGGATTCTATTTTGATCAGAACATAAAGAGATGTCATTAAATACCTAAAGAACCGAAATGGGAGCAAACAAACTTACCTACTCAAAAGTCCAAAGAATACTAGTTATTTCACACAACTACGGAATTTGTTGGCGCCAAACCGAAAAATTTAAAAAGTCGTACTCATATTTGATAGCGGACCCGTGAATTTTAACGAAATGATAGAACGAGACAACATAGGTAGGGGTTTTAAGAAATTGGTGGCACATTTAAAAAATCAAGTTATAATGAATTTTACTCGTATTTACTAAGGGTAGGTAAGTAGTAAAAGTTGATCTTTCAAAGGAATATGTTGATAATTATGCTCCTGACAGTAACTACAAGGTGCGCTACCTACGCTAAATAGGTATGAGGTTTCAATGAATCTTTGTTTTCACGCCTGGCTGGACACGCACGCATCATAGACGCCCATTATCAACTAAAACTATAATTAACATCATCGAGGAAGTTTCAAACAATAAATCTGTAACATTCAAAACTAGTTTAAATTGAAACGTGATCACGTAAAACGCTCCAATAAACTGCTGAACTGTATTAAACGGTTGAAACAAAAGGATCCATTTCCCGCGTCTATTTCCATCGATTCCGATAATCTATTATCCGTTCATTCGCTAAATTGAACGATGCAATCTACTCGATTACAAATTCGGATGGAATATGCTTATTTCTAAAGGCGGTTTTACATTGGCGCAGTGTATCGTACAGTGTGGGCTGCAAGTGCTTGCGTTGTGTTTCGCTTGCGACACGCGCGTTTCACTGAGCGAGCATTCAGCTACTATACCTAGGCAAGGTAGCGTGTGTTAAAAAATATCTCACTACGCGGTCAACACGAGTCTTAGTTTTTTGTGGTAAGGCAAGCACGAAATAGTAGTTTTTATAACAAGGGAATAAAGTGATATATTTAGGGCGAGGGCGGTATTTTGAATCATGAGCGGAACGAGGGATTTTAAAGTAGAATCGTGAGTGAAGCGAGGGATTCAATGTAAGTCGCCCGAGAATAAATAACTTTATACCCGAGTGATACATACTACTTTTCATCCCCCTCTATGAGAAAAACAATAAATACTTACTTAATCTACGAAGTTCCTTAAATATTGCTTGCTATTATCCATCATTTTACAATACATCCTATAAATTGCGTTATAGGTAAATATCCAATATTTACAAAATCATTATCACACATTTCATTTCATATTATTGCAATATAATTGAGGTTATATTGTTGTTGCCCATTGCCGGCCAGTTATCGCGAAAAGAAAAATAAAATTTGACGCACATTACTTTTTAATTTCAAATTTTGCTAGGAATTAGGTCTTTTATAAGCTACATACTAGGTGTAAAATACTCAATAAAATAGCAGATAACAGGTAGTGTTGCAGAGAAAATACCTTGAAAATACCCATGTGTAGTAAATTTTCGATTGATTGGCTGCAAATATTTGTGTTTCAAATTCAAATGAATTTTAATCCCTTGGGATTAAATTACCTATTTTAATCCCACTTATGTGCGACCAAAGCGTAGTTTTTTGAATAGAGGGGATGAAAAACAATTTTTAAATGCAACCTAGAACAACGTGCCTTCGATGAAGCAGCCTAAATGGAAAGCTTCTATGCACTATTTTTTTTTTCAAAGCAGGCCAACAAGGATTCAAGGAAAGCTTCGAGAAAATATAAGGAAACTCGAAAGAAATTAGCTGGAAATAGCCTGATAGTGCACATTCCCGGGTTAGTTACAAATGGCGGGGTCCGTGTTATTCGGACGATCACAAGCGGGCGATTGATCAACCGGGGGCGAGAGTGAGGCACGTCTTACAACCATTCATTCTCACCGTCCGGACCGTGCCAGGCTGGGCCAGCCAGTGTACAATGGCCTCAATGCGCCACAGGATAACTACAAAGTAAGTAAAAAATGCCATTCTTCTTTTCGTGTGGGACACCGAGTCGTTCAACGACCCGATGAACCCTGGTGTCAGAGCTTTTCAACCGCCTACTGCAAGTAGCAGGCCTCTGACATGGTTGTGTAACGACCGCCATCATAGACAGCAACCGGGACCGACGGCTTAACGTGCCCATCCGAAGCACGGAACCATCTTACTTGCGGACAATCAGGTGATTCAGAATGCAATTTAGGTATATCTAGGAAATAAAATAATAGGAAGGGATTAACAATTACTCGAAATCTTGATATGTTTATCGATTACTAAGCATCTAATCTAAGCTAAGACACCTGGACCGATTGAGAAGATATTTTTTGTCTGTATGATCATAGACCAGTATGATAGTAGGTAAATCAAGTCAAATATTGATAGGATTCCTAAAAATCGAAGGAGTTCTTCAAATTTCATACGCAGGTGCCAAATGAACCTGATATTTGTCATACCTACTTGAATCACTCTCAGGCATTTTTTTAGTAACCGAACATCAAATTAAATGCCTAAAGTAATCACAAAGATCTTGCTTTACTTTGGAAGTAACTTTTCATGTTTCTATCAGCCAGCCGGCCCGGTTATTTATTACAGCGATCGCTCAACGCTATCAGCTGTTACACTTTCAGTGGACAAGGGAATCAATTCTGCAGTACAAGGGCTCTGATCAATTTGTACAACATCGGACAATGATAAAGTGTTTTCCTCGCAGGACGTTATTACGATTTTTAGACGCAAAATTAAACCTAACATCCTAATAACATGTATGTTTATTGGTCGTGTTTGATATCAATTGGAAATTGCTTTTATGAAGCTTTTTAAAGAAATTAAGTACTACTGAAATTTTGTAGTCGAAAAGAAAATACATAGTTTATCTATATTTATTGCATTTCTAAAATATGAAACTCAATCAGCAGCGCAGCACATCCTAAGTTTTCAGTTACGGTTGCTAGTAAAATTTTATCCTATTTCCGGAACTCAAGGAAAATATTCTTCAAGATACATCAACGCGAAAACTGCACCCTGAGATATCTGAAGTCGATACCTTCGCATTGTTCTTCTTCGATATCGGAACCAATAAATAAGCAATCGAAAAGCAATAGCAGACGCGCAGGTCATAAATCGAGATAGTTCTGCGACTTCGAGATTTGGCGCATTGCTTGCATCAACTGTCCGCGGGCCAGAGAAACCAGAAAAATAGAGGCACCAAGATTTATTTTAGATAACTTAAAATGTCATCATCATGTGCCTGCTTTTATCGCAAATCAGTTGGGGTTGGCGCAATATGTTTTGTTAGAGCACAAAATCATATAGCAAAAGGATTTGGCAATGTTTTATGACCGGCGGCCGCCTGTACGACGTGAACTTCAACCCTCTTTTAGAAAACGATACGCAAAGCATCATAGTTTCATTTAGCCCATTTCGTTTAGTCAATGGCCTATGGCCTCGGTAAATCCACGACAATAAAAAAAAATGCAAATTTTATCATGTCCTTGTGCATCGTTAAAAAAAATATTGTGCAGCTGTCGAAATATTGAGCCAATCTGCCGGAGAAAACATAATTTTTAGGAATTCAACATTTTGCAAAACAGAATTTATTCAATATTTTCAGAATGCAACATTTTAGGAATTCAAAATTTTGGTCTTTAAGGATTATTCCCAATTAATGTTGACTAGAATTTAAGCATATGGGCGTTATATGTGCTAATCCGGGCCAGTCCATCAAGAAACAGTTCAAGCTTTTAAATATAAAGCCCAAAAGCCTTACCAGTAAATATTAAACTTACGAGTAAATATTAAAGTAAAGTAAGTAAGTGGTAGTGGTAAATATTTTCTATTCTAAAGTTTTTGAGATCTATGTTGCGGAATATAGAGCACTTCAGAGATTTCAGTCAAATCCCAGTTTCCATACGAAGGTAACTTGTATTGCGGAACTCGTAAATCGGTGAACGAGTTCAAATGAATGCACCGTGAATAGTGAATTCTACCTTTTTGATTCACTGCAGTACGACGGTTTGCAGAAAACACGCTTTGTTTGATTACCTATCGGCTTTTTACAAAGGAGACTTGCGTTACCTGCTCAAAGAAAGACTTTGTCGTGGACTTCTTTTTCTGAAACCTTTGGGAACAAGAATGCTGTCACAATTTTGTTTGATTCTTATTGCAATTGGAATAGGTCATTTACACCAGATACCAATAAAAACACGCGAATGTAGAGCGAAGTTATGCGTTGAAGGGGTCTACTAGTTAATACTAGTTACCTATTCTTATAAAATACTAGCGGCCCGTTAGCGGTTTCACCCGCTGCAACTCATTTTTCTGCGGGAAGGGGAAATTTCTTCGGCATATGCTATAAATATAAACCTTTCTCTTCAATCACTATCTATTACAAATAACCGCATCAATATCCGTTGTGTGGTTTGAATGAGCTAGCGAAATAAGCGACAGACAGAGAAACGCATCGGATTCATTTTATCCTATGTATTGATGAAAATTACTGTATGCCAACCCATAAAACATACGCTGATATTTCAAATGGGATAGTAATTTAACGTGATGCTGATGGTATTAGCTTTTGTTAATTTCATACGTAGGTATTTATATTTATTCGAATGTAACACGCAAACGAATAAACTATGCACCTGGCGCCAACATTATTATCTAGAAACAAGTTGCCTAATTAAATTGTAGAATAAACATTACAAAATTTTCGTGCCGTGTGGTGCCGGTTCAGCATAGCATCACCCTAACTGCCCGCGTGTGTCGTAAAAGGGATGAAATCAGAGAATGAAGCACAGTGATTACGGCAAATAGGGGAAAGCCTATATTCAGCAGTGGACTGTTGTGGCCGTTAGAGTATAAACTTTGCACATATCTACCTTTGTTTTTTTCGTTACAAAGACCTGATTGTTGCTTCAATTCTACGGCTGTGCTTATACAGGGCTAATGTGTTTGGACACTTTATTGTTCTTAGCGTGTTGCATGCAGGAGTCGGTCACAAATAGGGATTGCAATCCCGCAGTGCGGGATCCGCAATCCCGCGGGATCCCGCGCTATTTTTGGTCTTGCGGGATCCCGCACCTTCAAAACTCGGATCCGCGGATCCCGCACATTAAAAACTCGCACCAAAAACAAGTCAACTTTTGCTTCCGAATGTCGAAAACTCGACATTCATTACCTAAAAATATGTCTTAACTATCAAAACATTCTAAACTACTAGCGTAGAAGCTGAAAGAGTATTTGTTAAATGTAGTTATTTGAGACGTAGGCTGGGTAATACTCGTAAAACCAATAATACTCTTTGATTAAGAGCATTCTTTTATAACTTACCATTTATCGGGATATTATAAATTGCATATCAAATAAATAATCGCCTATCAATACATATTCATCATTTATATATTTTTTTACATCAAATATCTTACTTCACTACAAATAAACTAAATGTTTAACAAAACATAAACTGCAGCTAATTCGAAATTTTACATCAATATGACATAACTTTTTTCCTCATAATGCAATACAGATAAATTGAATTTTGTACAAAAATACTACATACATAGCATGAATACTGACTGCACAGCAAATTTTCCATATTTCATAGCAAAATAACTATCCCAGTCGCATATTAACCAGTAAGTTTATAGGTTCGTTAGGTATAGCCTAACCGAACCTGGCGCGGAAAGCGCCGGGTTAGGTTAGGTTAGGTTAGAACTTTGACCATAATGCACGAGCCGAGCGAGCGGAGCGAGCGTGCCGCGGCAGCGGCCGGTGATGTGCCAGAAACGACACGCTATGCGCGTCATCAATTTAAAATATGATTATCGATGTGTATGATTAACGATGATGGTTCATCTCTAATAAAAACTGCTGTAAATAATATAAAAATAGAAGCTATATTTAAAAGAAAAAGAGTTAACAGGTATAATGTGCATTAAGATTATTAGCTGTGCATTGATGAAAAAGCTTTTGCTTTAGGAAAAATCGCTGTACGCTGCGAAAATAAATTGTAGTGTGTTTAGTGATATTTTGAGTTGAATATTATGCTGTGCAATCAGTAATTTTGATGGGAATTTGGAATCTTATTGCATAGAAAAAGGATATTTTTTGTTTTGCGTTTAAATACTACCCCCATTTATCTACCTCTAGACGCTAGATTTAAAAATCTCTGACACCAGGGTTCTTCGTGTCGCTGAACGACTCGGTGTCCCACACGAAAAGAAGAAGTTATGTTATCACCATAGGTAGTCCAAGCTGTTGGTAGTAAATTGGAAATTTGTTATTTGATAAGTGTAATGAAAGTTTTGATCTAAATTTGCCCCCTAATTCTGCTTTTTAGTCAATACAATATTAGAATTCATTTATATTATTAAAACAAACTGGCTTAGGGTGGATCTGATACGCCCACAAATAGGGTTTTGTAGTTTTAATATTAAGTTATAAGATTTACAAAGTTAATTTTAAACGCAGATAGAAAACCTTATATATTTTTCTTAAAACTTAATTGGTACCAGTATCCGTTGTACATATTTTTCATGACGACTTTAGATTATGACCTATAATATATTTTTCATCCCCTCTATTCAAAAAACTACGCTTTGGTCGCACATAAGTGGGATTAAAGTAGGTCATTTAATCCCAAGGGATTAAAATTCATTTGAATTTGGAACACAAATATTTGCAGCCAATCAATCGAAAATTTACTACAGATGGGTTTTTCTCTGCAACACTACCTGTTATCTGCTATTTTATTGAGTATTTTACACCTAGTAGGTATGTAGCTCATAAAAGACCTAATTCGTAGAAAAAATTGAAATTAAAAAATAATGGTGTCGAATTATATTTTTCTTTTGGCGCGATAACTGGCCGGCAATGGGCAACAACAATAACCTCACAATTATATGGGGTGTATTTTTATTAGTGGCGGATCCGTTAAGGGTGTGTTCTGTCAATGAATCTGAACAACTTTCCCCAAGGAGCATAGGTCGAAATATGAAAAAAAAAATTGGCCCTCCCATACAAATTGACTCGGCCGGCCAACACACTTAGTATGGGAAGACCAAAATTTTTTTTCGTATTTCGACCTATGTTCCTTGGGGAAATTTGTTCAGTTTCATTGACAGAACACACCCTTAACGGATCCGCCACTAATAAAAATACACCCTATATTGCAATAATATGACATGAAATGTGTGATGATAATGGTTTTGTAAATATTGGATATTTATAACGCAATTTATGGGATGTATTGTAAAATAATGGATAATAGCAAGCAATACAAGGTGTTCCAAAGGAAATACATTAAATTGGAGACGATGTGTAGACCATTGTACTGAACAATTTCCATTATGGCACCAAGTTTGAATTCTTAACAATAAAGAAGTTGAAATTTTCATACAAACTAAATGCCTAGATTTAGTACAACCATTATGTATAACCCCTTATCCAAGATTGCAACCTTGCGTTTTTAACTTGTTGGATTTGAACCTTCGAAAAAGTTTGGAACATAGTTGTCTATGTTTTAAATTTAAACGAAAACTTAAGATAAAGATCTCTTTCTTGGTGTCAACTTTATTTTATTATCGCCTCAAACTAAAAACTTCTTTTGACTTAGAGCACCCATAGAGACGCAAAGACAAAGGGCCAATCAGAGAATCCAGTAGAGTCTGTAATGTCAGCTGTGTCAGTTTTTGACGAACATGACATTGGACCTTAGTCTACGCCACATCTGTTGCTGTTGAGAGTATGCGTGATACGGAACTGTTTTAGAATAGATTTTGAATCGTGTTTCCTAGATACCTAAAACATTCTGCATGTCAGATGAACTAAGAAATAAAACCAACCATCAATTCATCTACTTTCTTTATTTGCCTACCCATATATTTAAAAGGTCATGGCCACCAGTACAAAATTTTCCATTGCAAAACTTAACGGCCTAGATGATTATTCGTCATGGAAATTCGCAATGCGAATGGTTCTTGTGAAAGAAAAGTTGTTCGCGTACACGTCAGAAGCTCCGGCTGACGATCCCAAGGAAAAGGAGAAGGATGAGGAGGCTCTAGCATTAATATGCCTGCATATAGAGCCGCACCTGTATCCGTACGTAAAAGATGCTACGTCCGCAAAGTCTGCATGGGACTCACTTTCAACAGCGTTCGAAGACAAAGGTATCAACCGTAGACTATCTTTATTGAATGCACTGCTGGATGAGAGATATGATAAATATGGATCCATGCACGACTACGTATCTTCAGTAATGAACCACGCACAGAAATTGAAGGAAATCGGCAAGGGCTTAGATGACGACCTCGTTGCCCTAGTGCTTCTCCGTGGACTGCCTGATGAGTTTCAGCCAATGCGCATGGCGATGGAACACTCTGGCATGGAGCTGACTTCGGAGAAAGTTCGAGTGAAACTTCTACAGGAAGATATGCGTCAGAGCACGTCTGCTGGTTCTTCAGGTGCTGCGCATGGTGCTGCGTTGGTCTCCAAAGGGAAAGGAAAGCCACATAAACAAGCTACATCCAAAGTTCGCTGTTTTCGATGCGGAGCCAAAGGACATCGGAAGCCAGACTGCCCTATGGATGAAAATAATCGCTCCACAAAGTCGAAGAACTGTTTGATGACGTCGTTCAGTGCGAGCAGTTCGTTCGATCCCGTGGACTGGTATTTAGATAGCGGCGCTTCGAATCATATGTCTTTTCAACGAAATTGGTTTCAAAATTTTGTAGCGATAAATAACAACAATGATGTGACGTGTGCGAATAATGACAAGTTATCTAGCGCAGGTAAGGGTGACATAGAGATCCGACTGAATGGAGAATGTATGACTGTAAAAAGTTGCGCATTTGTCCCTGGTTTGAAAGTAAACCTCCTTTCGGTTTCTATGATGGTAAAAAGAGGGTGGAAGGTGAATTTTGATGAAACTGGTTGTAAGCTGTATCTTCAGTCGATGGGGAGCCGCTGCGGTGGGTCGAATAAGCTTGTAGCTACTGCAACTGAGGTCTCAGGTATCTATAGACTGGATAATTGCGTTCCTGTTATAGAAGGGGCTTTAGGGACAGTTCAAGCTGGAAATTCGTTATCGCTGTGGCATAAGAGGCTTGGACACGTAAATGTTAATGATTTACGCAAGCTACCCGGCATCGATGGTGGAGAGGTAATGGAACCCTGTGTATCCTGTATTAAGGGTAAGGCGCACCGATTACCATTTCCTGTAGGTCAGGCTGACAGAGCTACAGAAAAGCTTGGTTTGGTTCATGCTGATCTCTGTGGACCAATGTCAGATCGTTCGTATGGAGGTGCTCATTACATGCTACTTATGATCGATGACTACACAAGAAAGCATTTTACGTACTTTCTGAAGTCAAAATCGGAAACTCTTGATCGCTTCAAGGAGTTCGTAGGACATGTGGAGAATGAGACGGGGCTCAAGCTCAAGAAGTTACGAACGGACAAAGGCACAGAATTTGTTAATAAAAAGTTTGATGATTTTCTTAATAAGAATAAGAATAAGAATAAGAATAATTTATTTGTGAAACACAGGTAATTACAATTCAGTAGGTATTAAATATGTCAACATGTCAAGAGGCACTGTGATCAGCCTTACGGCATACAAAAATAACACACAAAGATAATATTAATTTAGATAATAACAAATTTAAACAAATTAATAGTAAATATTTCGTCAATAACTTATGAGGACCGAGTAGACTTATGAGTACACACACAGACAGGAACGATGTATTTGCATCAATTATTTTAAAAAATCTTTGATACTATAGATAGTGTTATTTAGTAGGTGGTTAAATAGTTTTCTTTTAAAAGAGAGAAGGTCTGGACTTTTACGGATCTCTATAGGTACGTTATTATAGATCATGGGAGCCATCCTAAATATACTTTTCTGGTATAGAGCGGTTTTACAAGGATTCAAACGCAGTTGATCAAGACGACGCGCGCGTGTTTCATGTGTAAAAAGATGCTTATTTTTCCAAACAAATATTGCTGTTTCATATATGTATATTGATGGCACTGTTAATAATTTTAATTCTTTGAAGTGCTGCCTACAGCTGTCTGTCTTTTTCAGGTTACAGATTGCTCTAATACACCTTTTCTGACCTTTGAGTATAATGTCCACGTTGGTAGCATTACCCCAGAATATGATACCATATCTTAGTAGTGAACCTATGTGACCATGATATGCTACAAGTACTGCCTGACGATCAACTACTTTTCTTAGATTGTACAAAGCATATGAAAATTTATGTAGCTTATTACAAATAGTGTTTAAGTGTGTTGTCCATTACATGTTACTATCTATGTGCAGTCCCAAAAACTTTGTCGCTATTGTCTCTCCAATTAAATGTCCATCATGAATAATGTCAGAATTTAAATTTGGGTTTCTTTGTGTTAATTTAATTATTTTAGTCTTGTCCAGATTAATTTTTAAATTATTTGATTTAAGCCATTCTATTATTGATATTAAACTACTATTTATGTCATTTTGGTTTTGATACAGTACAGTGCTATCATCTGCAAACAAGATCATTGGCTCTGAAATTGATTTAGGCATGTCATTTATGTATATAAGAAAGAGAAGTGGGCCCAGAACACTACCTTGAGGCACTCCATAAACCACAGTACGTGGACAGGATACATATGCAGTTTCGGTTTTGGTGTCTAAACTTAATCTTGTTATAGATGTAATCTGTGTCCTATCGCTTAAGTAGGATCTGAGTAGGCTTAAAGCATTTCCTCTTATACCATACTTCTCTAATTTCAGTAAGAGTATGTTGTGGTCTACATAATCAAAAGCCTTTGACAAATCCATAAATAAAGCATGTACTGGTTCTCTCTTATCTACACGTGTATAAACGATGTTTAGAAATTTGTAAATAGCCAAGTCAATTGAACTATTTTTGCGGAATCCCTTTTGTTCGTCTGCAAATAGGTAAGGGGATTCAAAGGCAACTGACTGTACCTTACACACCGGAGCAAAACGGAGTTGTTGAGCGGGCAAACCGGACAATAGTAGAGATGGCCAGAACAATGCTGCTGGAGAAAAGCCTGAGTAAGAAATTTTGGGCGGAAGCGTGCAATACAGCTGTCTATACTAAAAACAGGCTACCCCATAGCGCCAACAATGGTAAGATTCCGGAAGAAATGTGGACAGGTAAAGCTCAGACAGTTGACCACTTCAGAGTATTTGGGAGTACTGCATATGTGCATATTCCAAAGGAGACTCGGAAGAAGTGGGACCCGAAAGCAAAGAAATACATCTTTCTGGGTTACTGTGAGGAAACGAAGGGCTATCGTTTCGCAGATCCAGAGAATCCTCGCTCTGTAGTGAGCGCAAGGGATGTTATCTTCACTGAGGATGTTAAAGACTCCAATGCTTCAATGAATCTTGGATCAGAGAAGACAACAGACGGTAAGTCAGTCTGTAAGAATGTTTGTCAAGAACATGATGTGGAGTGGGATTTCTCTAAATCGGCTGAAGACTCCAGTACTCCAGCTGTAGAAGATGTCCAAGTTGATGCTGACACCACTGTCATTCAGAATCAGAATGAGAACACTACAGAAGAATTTGCTACTGCTGATGAGTCTGATGACACTGACGGGGACGCCAGCACAACAGTAGACGCTGCTACAGGTGAAGCTCATAGTGATGACAATGTTCCTGTGACTGAGGCTCCTCGGTATCCTTTGAGGAATAGGATGCTTAAGGAAGAACAAGGTCTATACTGTTTCAATGTTAAAACAGAACCTTTGACTATCAAAGAAGCCTTGAGTCGAGATGACAGAGCAGATTGGCAAGAAGCTATTGATAAAGAGCTGGCTTCAATGGCTGAAAATAATGTTTGGAAGGTGGTAGACAAACCTCCCGGCGCCAAAGTGGTAGGCAACAAATGGATATTCAAATATAAGTTTGATGCAGACGGGAATAAGAGTTACAAGGCCCGGTTAGTCGCAAAAGGCTTTACGCAAACCTTTGGTGTCGACTATTTCGAGACCTTTTCACCCGTCGTGCGAAGGTCCACTATAAGGTTGCTGATGACCCTGGCTGTTCAGCAAAATATGTCGATAAGCCATTTTGATGTAAACACAGCTTTCTTGAATGGTGAGTTGCAGGAAACGGTTTACATGAAATTACCGGACGGACACATGGAAAGTTCCAAAAATAAGGTTTCTTTGTTGCAAAAGGCAATATACGACCTCAAACAAGCATCGAGAAAATGGAACGAAAAAGTGAATGACATTCTTCTTTCACTTGGTCTGACATTGACAAGAAGTAAACATGACAATTGTCTATATTTTGGAAAAAATATTTACATTTGTTTGTACGTAGACGATTTTCTCGTATTTTATAAAGATAAATCAGATAAAGATTTGCTATTAGAAAATCTACGTAAATACTTCAAGATAAAGGACCTCGGAGAAGCACGTCAGTGTCTCGGTATGCGACTAAGTAGAAATGGTGATAAGTTGTATTTAGACCAAAGTAAATACATAGAAAATTTATTGCTTTTGTTTGGTTTCAGCGATTGCAAGGGATGCAAAAACCCGATGGAGTCGAATTTACACGCACTACTTTCAGAGGGAGGTAGTGAGAGCGATAAACTCTTGGATATTGAAAGCAGAGTGCGTTACCAGTCGCTGATAGGAGCTTTAAATTATTTGGCGTGTAACACGCGACCTGACATATCCACAGCAGTGAGTATTTTGTCTCAGTATAATTCCTGCTGCACGGAGATGCATATGAAAGCCGCTAAACGGGTTTTACGGTATTTGAAAGGCTCGATAGACCGCTGCCTACAATTCGTGAAAACTGATATGAGCATCTTGGGGCATGTTGATGCTGATTGGGGCGGAGACATGAAGGACCGGAAGTCATACTCTGGGTTTATTTTTCAGGTAGGAAATAACCCTATTTCGTGGGAATGCAAAAAGCAGACTTGTGTTAGTCTCTCTTCTACGGAGGCGGAATATATAGCGCTTTCAGAGGCTTGTAAGGAGGCAGTCTACTTGAGAAATTTATTAGGATCTTTAGTAGATTATCCAAACACAGTAAAGATACGTGTGGATAATCAAAGCGCAATTAAGTTAGCACAAAACCCAGTTGCACACAAAAGGTCTAAGCATATTGACATACGCTATCATTTTGTTAGAGAGTGTATTAAGGATGGGTTTGTTAATGTGGAATATGTGCCGACAGAAGACAACGTGGCAGATATCCTGACAAAGCCGTTGTGTAGAGTCAAGCATGAGAAGTGTGTGTCAGGCTTAGGTTTAGGCCGATGTTAGTCTTATGGTGATGATGATGCAAGTAAGATGAAGTGTGTTTGAGGGGTCGTGTTGAGAGTATGCGTGATACGGAACTGTTTTAGAATAGATTTTGAATCGTGTTTCCTAGATACCTAAAACATTCTGCATGTCAGATGAACTAAGAAATAAAACCAACCATCAATTCATCTACTTTCTTTATTTGCCTACCCATATATTTAAAAGTTGCCTTGGCAACTAAATTACCTCCAAAACCGTTGCCTTGGCAACAGTTGTGGCGGTAATTTCAAAAGTTTTTCCAAGACGGCAACATGACAAATAAAGGTCCTAATAAATAAAGCTCCTTTCATAATGTGGGATTCAATTAAATTTAAAAAATTTAAGTTGCTAATTACTTCTAAACGAGGGGTTTTCATAACTTGGCCCCATAATGAAAATTGTTCGGTACGATGGCCTACACAACGTCTCCAATTTAATGTATTTAAATTGGAACACCTTGTATAGAACTTCTTATATAAGGTAATTATTTATTGTTTTTCTCATAGAGGGGGACGAAAAGTAGTATATATCACTCGGGTATAAAGTTATTTATTCTCGGTCGACTTACATTGAATCCCTCGCTTCACTCACGATTCTACTTTTAAAATCCATCGCTACGCTCGGGATTATACTCTATAATCCCTCGTTGGCCGTTCATGATTCAAAATAGCGCTCTCGCCCTAAATATATCACTTTATTCCCTTGTTATAAAAACTACTATTTTTTTCAAATTCAGAGTTTGATTGATTGGCTGCAAATATTTGTGTTCCAAATTCAAATGAATTTTAACCCTTGGGATTAAATAATCTATTTTAATCCCACTTTAGTGCGACCAAAGCGTAGTTTTTTGAAAAGAGGGGATGAAAAAACAATTCTTGCCCCCCTGTCACATGTATGAGAGAGGGTTAAACCAATTAATATTAGCAGTAGTAAGAAAAAAGGGTAATATTGAACACAGCTCTAAATACGAAATAAATTTAATTTGATTACACTTATCTCAATTTTATTTAGTTATTTTAGCTCCACATGACAGGAACGATAACTTTTATTGAAGTAAAGTCGATTTTTGAAGAAAAATCTGTATTTCAAATAAGATTTTTAACATGATTACAAAGATGCGGGATCCCGCGGGATCCGCGCGGGATTGGACCAATCCCGCAAATGAATCCCGCGGGATTGAATCAGGTGCGGGATTGCAATCCCTAGTCACAAAGCTAGTAGGTGTAAGAAAGCTGATATAATACACAAGAGCGTCTCTTATTTTTATTACTAACACGAGCTGCCTTTACGACATGATTGGAATTCAGGTTCCAGGGATTGATTTTATATTACGTTCGCACTCTTTAGAATCTCAGGTTCAGAAGTGCCGTATAATTATTATTTAATTTAATATTCATAGCAGAATCAAAATACAACGAGCTTAAAGCACTGTAGCTAGTTATTTATGAATCGACAATATTTTGTTAAGAAAATTTTACAACTCAGTACAACATACAAACATAAATTCACCCAAAATATATTTAGTGTAGTTTTTACGGCATTCATTTACCACTGGCGTACCAAGAATAAGAGTAAGATTAAACAAGAAGGAATTCGCAAAAATCGGAAATAAATGATTAATAACTTCCTGCTAGGAAGGAAATGCTAAGCGATATTTTTAATTTTATAAACTTGCCAAACTTAATATTACCGAGACATGACAAGGTGAAAGTATCATTTCAATGTAATAAATAATTAAGAAGTCGGGATCGATCATTTTATTGAGTTCATTGACATTATTAAACTTGCTTACGTTATTGTTCTTATCACCAAGTTTTATTTTTTAGATACCTATATCATAATAAATGATTTTGTTTTTGCTTTACCTACCTAATTAATTATGCTTCAATTAATTGCTTCGCATAAAGACGATGTCTGGGCATGTCTGGGAAAGAACTTTATTATATTACTAGCAAGATAGATAACCTAGACAGATAATTAACCTCAGTAAAAGAAAAATATCATAACAGCCGTTAATTTTTAAGATAATCTTAGTTTAATGAGCAAAACAATGTACTACGTATACACCTACCTACATTCAAGCATGAGTCACGATTAACGATAACGATATTAATAATTATCAATTAAATATTTTATTATGTATGTACAGTTGCGTGCCGAATCGCAATGTCACGGCTGCATTTATGATAAAATTTACATTTATGTTCACCGCATTTGATCGGAACAACTAAATACGTTTAAAAACGAACTTGATTAAGTTTCTTTTATCATTAGGGTTTTGTTTTTGCTCGAGGCATTTTAAATATGATTAGAAAAAGGTACCTAGAGTGGATGATGTTATATTAGCACTTTTCGGTTAAATGACAAAATGTTAATGATTATGAAACATGACAAAACCATCTTAGAGCTCTATATTGTTCATTCGTCTAAAAAAGACTTCATCATCGACACTATCTGTCGCAAGAACAGACGCGCAACGCGATGTACAAAATGACAAGTGTCAGTGATGTATATGCGTATAGGTGTGCGCGCGCACCTTGTCTAACCAGTAATAAAGTAGCAGTCTTTGGAAGCGGTTGTTTGCATTTCGTAGTTACCTACCTACCCCCAGACAGCTCAGTGGCAACGAGGCTGTTTTTATCAAATTCGCGTGTGCAGTGATGGCGCATTATGGATCTTTATCGATGTTTGACCCACAAACACAAGAATGGTCATATTTTAAAGGTCGACTAACGCAGTTTTTGACTTTGAATGAGATTGTCAAAGAGGAACAAAAACGTGCCCTGTTATTGACGTACCTATCTGAAGAGGCGTATCGTTTACTAGGTAACCTAGCACATCCAAAGAAGGTGGAAACAATCGCTTATAGTGAGCTGCTGTTATTACTCGATGGACATTTTTCACCGAAAAGGTCAACTTTTGCCGATAAGGCTAACTTCTATGATGCTATGCAGGCAGCGGGTGAAAGTGTTCAAGATTGGGCTGCGAGACTTCGTGGATTGGCAGTATATTGTGATTTTGGAACATCTTTTGAAACCTTGTTCCGTGACCGATTCGTGCTAGGCCTAAGACCTGGTCCAGCACGCGACCGTCTTTGTGTGGAAGATGCGAATACCCTCACCGCCGCAAAAGCTTTGGAATTAGCGCAACAAGCTATGTGTGCGGCGCGAGCAAAGACGGTAACTCCAGGTGCAAGCAGCGGAGCAGCGGCATTTATTAAAGAAGAGCCTCTGTTCCGTACCAGCACGAGTTCGGGTCAGGGACGGATCGGCGGCGGCGGCGGCGGCGGCAGGGCCGGCCGCGGCGCTGGCCGCGACCAGCGCGACCAAGTTGCTGATCGATGTGGTGTATGTGGTCTAAAATCCCATTCGTCTGATAGGTGCCGGTATAAGTTTTACAGGTGCCAAAAGTGCAATAGATTAGGCCATCTAAAAAAGGTCTGTGATTCGCGTGTGAATAATATTACGGTAACCCAGGAGAATCACGGTGGGCAGGAACTCGAATTGGACGACTGCGAAAACTGTGAGGAATGCCAGCTGTTTAATCTCAGGTCGGTAGATAACAAACCAATTATTTTACAAGTGAAAATTGGCGGTAAAGATTTTAGTGTTGAGTTAGATTCCGGTTCCAGTAAAAGCGTAATTTCGGACGAACTTTATTACAAAGAATTTTCTCATATACCTTTATCTAGCTGTAGTATGAGGATGTGTTTTTATAACGGTCACAAAATCATTCCGGAAGGATATTTTTCTTGTTTAGTCAATTTCAACAATAAGAACGAAACTATATTGTTTTACGTGGTAAAAAACGGCGGTGAACCGCTAGTAGGGCGTGATTTTATGACCGCTTTTGATGTATATTTCACAGTGAATAGCAATAAATTATTGCCATCTAATGTACATGACCAGCAAATACAAGAATTGTTAAATAAATATCATACCTTGTTCGAAGATGTTTTAGGTACATTTAATAAATTTGAAGTTAATTTACATGTCAAGGAAGGCGTTAACCCTAAATTTTTTAAGGCTCGTCCGTTGCCATTTGCGATAAAGGAGTTGGTGGAATCAGAACTCGCTCGATTAGTCAAAGTAGGTATATTAGTGCCCGTCACTCACTCGGACTACGCAACGCCTATTGTTCCAGTAAAAAAACCCGATGGAAGTATCCGAATTTGTGCAGATTATTCTTTGACTTTAAATCAAGATACACATATCGATAAATACCCATTGCCTCGAATTGAGGAAGTGTTTGCTAAATTGAGCGGTGGTAAACAGTTTTCAAAATTGGACTGTAAACAAGCGTACAATCAGTTGGTTTTGTCGAAAGATTCTCAAAAACTTACCACGATAAACACAACTAAAGGCCTATTTATGTATACTAGGTTGGTTTTTGGACTGGCAAGTGCACCCGCCATATTTCAAAGGACTATTGAGAATTTATTAGCAGGGATCGAAGGCGTGGCAATATTTTTGGATGACGTCTGCGTGACTGGTCCTACACAAGAAATTCATTTACAACGTCTCGATCAAGTATTTAAACGATTTCAGGAGGCTGGTTTAAAACTAGAAAAAAACAAGTGCGTTTTATTTCAGGATAGTGTGTCCTATCTGGGCCACACTATCGACAAGAATGGGTTACATAAGTGCCCTAAAAAGGTAGAAGCTATTAACAAAGCTCCCCCTCCAACTAACATTACAGAGCTAAAGCGTCTATTAGGCATGATTAATTATTACAGGAATTTTATTCCTAACGCATCAATGATTATGGAACCATTTCACGAATTGTTACGTTCTAATACGCAGTGGCATTGGTCAGATAGACAACAGTCGGCTTTCGAGCGAATTAAAAAAGAACTGTCGTCTGAACGCGTCCTAACACATTACGAACACGGCGCTCAATTATATTTAGTAGTTGACGCGAGCCCTAACGGTTTAGGTTGTTTGTTATCACAGGTAGGGCGAGACGGGGTGGAGCGGCCGCTCGCATTCGCATCTCGCACACTGACACCGAGTGAGCGTAATTATAGTCAGTTGCACAAGGAAGCCACTGCTATTGTTTTCGGCGTGAAACATTTTCATTCTTATTTATACGGCCGTAGTGAACCTTTTATCTTAAAAACCGACCACAAACCACTACTTGCGATATTTGGCAAAAAGAAAGGTATTTCAGTAATGACGGCGTCACGGTTGGTGAGATATGCCATTTTCCTATCGGCATATAATTACGACGTTCAATACATAAACACTAAGGAAAACGTAGTGGCAGATTATTTTTCACGAGCAGCAATAAATCACTCGCAGTCGCAGAATAGTACGGGAAGTAAGAAAAATATTAATGACGAGTGCAGCCACCATTCCTTAAATGCAATGCAATTAGATAGTTTACCTATTACATACCGAGAGATAAGGGAGCAGACACTTGTTGACAGTATTTTGAAAACTGTAACCACATACATACAAAAGGGGTGGCCCCGAAACATTAAATGTAAAAATATTTTGCCTTTTTTCTTATGCAGAAATGAGCTGGAGGTTGAAAAGGGTTGCATTCTTCGCGGTCACCGGGTTGTGGTACCTAGTATTTACAAAGAACAGCTTTTGCGTGAATTACACCGCTCACATCAGGGTATTGTAAAAACGAAAAGTTTAGCTCGCTCGAAAATGTGGTGGCCCGGTATTGATCGGGACATTGAATTAATGATAAGTGCATGTACAGTCTGCGCTGCCTTGCGGTCGGCACCGAAGCGTGCTTCGCCCCTGGATTGGCCACTTCCTAAAAAAGTCTGGCAGCGCATCCACCTGGACTATATGTCTTTGGCTAACAGGACTTACCTAATAGTTGTAGATGCTTTCAGTAAATGGGTAGAGTGCTTAGAAATGTTAAATGGAACATCATCAAAACAATTAATTGAAAGTTTACAGAGTTTGTTTTTCCGTTTCGGTTTGCCTTGTACAATTGTTTCTGATAATGATCCAAAAATTGCTTCTAAGGAATTCCAGGATTTTTGTAAAATTAATGGCATTGAGTATCTGAATTCCCCAATTTACCATCCAAATAGCAACGGACTCGCAGAAAATTCAGTGCGTAATTGTAAAAAAATGTTAAAGGCCATACTGGAGAAGACAACATGCATAAATGCAATTAGAAAAAATCTGCAACAATATCTATTCGAGTACCGAAACACAGTTCATTGCACAACAGGGGTATCACCAGCGAAACTTATGTTTGGACGTGATATTCGTGGCCGTTTAGATTTAATTGTTCCACCACGTAATATGGTTGAAAATGTGTCGCACAACTTAACTAAATATGATAGATTATTTACCATAGGACAACAAGTGTGGGTAAGATGTTATCAAAACAGATCACCTTATTGGTCAAAGGGAATAATTACTAAGGTGATAGGTAGGAGAATGTATTTAGTTAAACTAGATGATATTAATTTAGTATGTAAGCGCCATATTGATCAGTTGGTTCGGTATGTACCTTCACAAGATATAGTGACTGAAGGAAATCAAAATGATATATCTAATATTTCCCTTCCCTTTCAAACGGACTCACAAGATCAAACGCAAAGTGATACTAATGATGTTGTAGATAGTAATCATAGCAATGAAAACACTATAGTGTCAAATGTTTCGGCTGACGGAGAATGTGCAGGTGTAGATGAGGAAGATGTGGTCGAGGATTTTTCTGATGCTTTAAACACAGAACCCCAATCAGATGATGGTGATACTGTGCCAGTAGAAGGCTCCCAACCACAAGCATTAGAGTGTCCATCAATTGTTAATCCTACTGGACATAGTTTAAGAGCTAGAGATAAGAAAATTAATTATAAGGTCTGATTTTAATATAAGAATTGTTATTTGTCACCAGGTTCCCGAATTAAGACGGGAGGAGTTGATGTATATGCGTATAGGTGTGCGCGCGCACCTTGTCTAACCAGTAATAAAGTAGCAGTCTTTGGAAGCGGTTGTTTGCATTTCGTAGTTACCTACCTACCCCCAGACAGTTCAGTCAGACAAGCGATTGTAAGTTGTTTTCGATGCGACGCGTGTCTCAAGTGTGAAGCTTTGTCACTTCTATTCCATACATTTTTCATATGGAAACTGTTTCAAGCATCGCGATGTCGCACGTCTCACGTGTCCGACGATCACTTATTTGACAGATGCTATGCAACGCGTCACGCCACACGTCTCATCTGTGGAGCGTGCCCCTTTGTATGGGACGTCCTCTATGGAGACGTCCGATTCTTTTTTCCGTATTTCGAAAAGCTCTTGTTATAAAAATTGGTCAGTCTGTCGCCCAAATAATGCATAGAAAGTAGGAAGCTACTCTCTCTCTCTCTTCGTGTGGGACACCGAGTCGTTCAACGACCCGATGAACCCTTGTGTCAGAGTTTTTCAACCGCCTACTACAAGTAGCAGGCCTCTGACAAGCTACTTAAGTATATGCACTATATAAAAAAATCCCGTAATAAAATAGTATTTTATTTGACAGCCGATGTGGCACAGTGGTTATTATGCCTGCCTGCCACGCAAAGGTTCCGGGTTCAATTCCCGGTGGGGTCACTCACAAAGTTGATATTTATCACTTTGTGAATTTGTTCCCAGTCCGGTTAGGACATTGCAGGCTGAACCACCTGATTGTCCGCAAGTAAGATGGTTCCGTGCTTCGGATGGGCACGTTAAGCCGTCGGTCCCGATTGCTGTCTATGATGGCGGTCGTTACACAACCATGTCAGAGGCCTGCTACTTGCAGTAGGCGGTTGACAAACTCTGACACCAGGGTTCATTGGGTCGTTGAATGACTCGGTGTCCCACACGAAAAGAAGAAAAAGATTTGAAAATAACAATGGTAAATATGCTTTGCTTTATTAATAGATATACAGACAAGAATTAATTGTAGGAAAATTATGAATAACCGCATATTATACGTACTACATAACAGTAGTGTACCTGTCAAGGCAAGGATACTAATAACAAGAGGCCAGCCAGCCCAGCGGTTTTATCCGATGATTACTATTTTCCCATGGAAATAAGAAATATTCCCGTGAAAAATGGTCGGTCCAGTAGTATTAGAGTTTTTTCGATTACATACAAACGAAAAATAACGGTGATCCACTGTCCCGGGTTCAAGTCCCGGCGGTCGCTAGTGAATTTTTCAATTTTCTCATTTTCTATTTACGAAAAATATAGGTATATCCTTTGCAAAATATTAATCTAGAATCTACAACTAGTAGAACTACTGTAGGTAGATCAATTAAAATGCATCAGAATGTTTACACTTGCTGTGCTACACTCTCACATCAACTAGGTACCTAATCTTTATTATTTTTATTCATGTCGTAATTTTTTATCTTTCATTGAACTAAAATAAACTAATTTGCCGATGCTGAAAGAACTTCAATTGCTAAAAGACCATTTATGTACTTGATTGTTTCTCGTTCATTGCAATTCAAAACAATTAAAGTTCAAGATCTTCGCCGAAATAATACCTACATTAAAAAATATTTTGTCGGTAGCTTAGTTGGCAGAGCTATGGGACGGTACCCCACGATCCCGGGTACAAGTCCCGTGAATATTTCAAATTTTCTTATTTTCATGTATTAAATAATAAGTAGGTAATACACTTACAATTTAGTCCCAAATTACAGCTGTTACGTCCAGAAACTTTAAGTATAGTCTCCTATTTTAAAAACTACGCCAAAGTCCACATTACTTATCAATATAAAAATTACACCTGAACACACCACAAAACCATTAAAATATAATAAAAAGTGGCTGCACGGTGCGCGGCGCGGCGTATAACGCGCGTAGGTAGTAGCAACGCGATCAACCGGCTACTGGCGGCGCGTGTGCTGATGGTTAGTTAATAAGTAATGTTGCAGATAATGTTTCGAATATCGGTAAAACATAATTTTTACCCGACTGCCTCAGAAGCGAGGGTTATGTTTTTCGAGAGTAGGTATGTTTGTATGTATGTGGATAAGAAAATTCTTTTTCATAGGCTACAGCCCAACTACATACCTGTAGTTGGATTTTGACATTTGAGGTATCGTTAGATTCGTCTCAGCATCGTGGTGACACTGGCTAAATTATTAAAAAATCTTAAATTCAAAATAGCGGATTTTTATCGCAAAAACAATTTTGAAATTACCGCAGTCGGGATTTTATTTTTTAATACATCTGCTTGTTATTATAATTTTTTTTTAGCACTCGAGGCTATTTCCGCACATTTTATTTTTACATTATTTTTCAAGTATAGTTTTAGGGCCTGTTGAAAATGGATTTGATTCCCAGGTGGATGGATTCTGGAAATACCGCGACAGGCCGAAATCCTATACAAATACAAATACCGAATGTGACTGATTACTACATGAAAGTTAATCATCATAATTGTGATGGACATTAGGATGACTTGTATTGACTTTTATTGACTGCAACACAAGATCTATTGATTGCAATTCAAGCGTGATGATAAAGACGCGCTGAGCTGACTTACATAACAACCGATCATCAAAGTGAGGTCTTATTTATGTTTGTGATGTCTGTACTAAATATTTATATGTGACCAATAGTTAGACCTGAATGTAGTCAGCAGAATTGCACCCAGAAAAAGTGAGTTCTGTTTTAAATGATATCTTTTATTTGCCTTTTATTAAGTAGGTGCTGAAGTGGGTACAGTGGGTACACACAGTACACATAATTTTTCAGCAGAATAGCACCTCATTTTTTTGGGATAATCCAAACAAAGAAATAAAAATCTATAACCTTCGCCCAAACTATATAAGTAGGGTGATGTATCACTCCTATTCCAGTTTGTTCCCAAACCAAAATTCAATTTACAACACGCTTTTTAGGGTTTCGTAGTCTACTAGAAACCCTTATAGTTTCGTCATGTCTGTCTGTCTGTCTGTCTGTCTGTCTGTCTGTCTGTCTGTCTGTCTGTATGCCGCGCCCTCATATCTTCGTCAGTTTTAGAGCTATCGACATGAAATTTGGTGAGAAGATAGATTGTGTTGACCCAAATATAGAAATGTTAAGAAAAAATTATATTAAATATTTTTTGGACCCCCTCCCATACAAGTGAAAGGGGGGCAAAAATTTTTTTTTTCTTCTTTAATATTGAGTAGGGTATCGTTGAATAGGTCTTTTAAAACTAAGGTGAGGTTTCTTTGAAACAAAGTCACTAAAATGTTTCTGTCACGAGATATTTGCTTTTAAAAAGGGCGTTTTTGACCCATAATTTGTTCCAGCTGTAACTTCTAAAGTATAAACGCTAAAAATTTGAAATAAATATGGAATATAGCTTACAATCTGGAGTTACAATGAAAACTATAACGGATATTGTACCCTTAAAGGTTTCAGAAAAAATTGAGTTTTTCTATTTGCGGTTGGTCATCATACTGCTGCTAACAAACCAGCAACAAAATTAAGTTTGTAATGCTGAAAAACCTGATATTTATACGTTGACTACGAAACCCTATTTGTGGGCGTGTCTGACACGCTCTTGGCCGGTTTTTAGGTTTTTTTATCTAGGTGCTAGGCAGGATAAGTTTTTGGTACCCCATAGCTCATACCCAATTGGCTTTTGTCTAAATAAATAAAAAATATTATAACTGCAAATTCAGTTTGCAGACTGGTTTGCCACTGATGTGTGGACCCATGTGTAGTTATGTATTATGCATGACCTTTGTTTAATTGGAATATAAATAGTTTAAGGTCAGAGAGTATGCTTTTCGGGGTGGGAATTTAAATAAATGATTTTCAAATTTGATCAACATTTTTCTTAGTCTTTTTCTCATAGCGCCCCAAAGGGTAAACACTAACCTAAAGTAAGGTTCAGTTCAAGTTCAAGGATTCAAACACTGATCCATTGGAAACCTACTCCACCAGGGTTCTAAACCCTCTGGGCCTGGACAAAATCTTATCTTATCCCTTTTTAATAATAATTGGACATCCTAGCTCAATCAGTTGTAACGAGAGAGATACTAAGAATAATATTCATGAATTATCGTACATAATATATAAAGACGCGCTGAGCTGACTTACATAACAACCGATCATCAAAGTGAGGTCTTATTTATGTTTGTGATGTCTGTACTAAATATTTATATGTGACCAATAGTTAGACCTGAATGTAGTCAGCAGAATTGCACCCAGAAAAAGTGAGTTCTGTTTTAAATGATATCTTTTATTTGCCTTTTATTAAGTAGGTGCTGAAGTGGGTACAGTGGGTACACACAGTACACATAATTTTTCAGCAGAATAGCACCTCATTTTTTTGGGATAATCCAAACAAAGAAATAAAAATCTATAACCTTCGCCCAAACTATATAAGTAGGGTGATGTATCACTCCTATTCCAGTTTGTTCCCAAACCAAAATTCAATTTACAACACGCTTTTTAGGGTTTCGTAGTCTACTAGAAACCCTTATAGTTTCGTCATGTCTGTCTGTCTGTCTGTCTGTCTGTCTGTCTGTCTGTCTGTCTGTCTGTATGCCGCGCCCTCATATCTTCGTCAGTTTTAGAGCTATCGACATGAAATTTGGTGAGAAGATAGATTGTGTTGACCCAAATATAGAAATGTTAAGAAAAAATTATATTAAATATTTTTTGGACCCCCTCCCATACAAGTGAAAGGGGGGCAAAAATTTTTTTTTTCTTCTTTAATATTGAGTAGGGTATCGTTGAATAGGTCTTTTAAAACTAAGGTGAGGTTTCTTTGAAACAAAGTCACTAAAATGTTTCTGTCACGAGATATTTGCTTTTAAAAAGGGCGTTTTTGACCCATAATTTGTTCCAGCTGTAACTTCTAAAGTATAAACGCTAAAAATTTGAAATAAATATGGAATATAGCTTACAATCTGGAGTTACAATGAAAACTATAACGGATATTGTACCCTTAAAGGTTTCAGAAAAAATTGAGTTTTTCTATTTGCGGTTGGTCATCATACTGCTGCTAACAAACCAGCAACAAAATTAAGTTTGTAATGCTGAAAAACCTGATATTTATACGTTGACTACGAAACCCTATTTGTGGGCGTGTCTGACACGCTCTTGGCCGGTTTTTAGGTTTTTTTATCTAGGTGCTAGGCAGGATAAGTTTTTGGTACCCCATAGCTCATACCCAATTGGCTTTTGTCTAAATAAATAAAAAATATTATAACTGCAAATTCAGTTTGCAGACTGGTTTGCCACTGATGTGTGGACCCATGTGTAGTTATGTATTATGCATGACCTTTGTTTAATTGGAATATAAATATTTTAAGGTTAGAGAGTATGCTTTCAGGGTGGGAATTTCAATAAATGATTTTCAAATTTGATCAACATTTTTCTTAGTCTTTTTCTCATAGCGCCCCAAAGGGTAAACACTAACCTAAAGTAAGGTTCAGTTCAAGTTCAAGGATTCAAACACTGATCCATTGGAAACCTACTCCACCAGGGTTCTAAACCCTCTGGGCCTGGACAAAATCTTATCTTATCCCTTTTTAATAATAATTGGACATCCTAGCTCAATCAGTTGTAACGAGAGAGATACTAAGAATAATATTCATGAATTATCCTACATTTAAACACCTATAAATGTAAATAACTGCCACATAATATAGCTTTCTATTAATATTCACTGACAGGTACTTCCTTTGCTACCCACTCACATTTTCATCAAGTACGCTTACTAAACCGTACAATACCTAGAAATTAGGTACTGGGTTACACAATACACTAGTCAAGAAATATTTAGGCCAACTTTTTTTAGCTGAACCGAATCATATTACCGAAACAGAACTGCAGTAACATAATGTTCTAGGAAGTAATGAAAAATCGTACCTTGCAAACGGAGCAGCCAGAAAATATTGCACTAAAACGTTCAAACCGTAGAAATTATTGCACAGAACATATTTATTGTTTTTAGCAAGCCAATTTTAATAGATAAATCACAAATTTTGCCGCAGTTTCAATCGTAAACATTCACTCACTTTCATTAACCCGAACTGACAACTGCTGTCATATGTCTGCAACGCTAGTGTTGTAACTCATGCAAATTGACGAGTCGAGATACAGAGAACAATATACGTGAGCTAGCTCAATCCATAAAATAAACTCTGTTTAATTAAAGGGTACAACGAATGATAACTTTAAATATAAAAATGTTCCAACCACTTCTGCATTATAAATTTAAAGTAAAAATAATGACTAGGTAGTACTATACTCCTCATCAAAAAAAATCGAGACACTTTCGTTTTTATAGTGAAACAAAATATTAAATATATGAAACTTAAAGTTGAATAAAGAACATTGATATTATAATATAGAAACCTCGTAATACTCACTATTAAACGACATTAGACATTCATTCCAAAAGAAACATATGTCTCAGACAATGTGACCTGTACAAAACGTTAAGTTGCAACGCGTTTCGATTTTTCTGATGGGAAGTGTAGATTAAGTAGTTTTTAAAAAGTACTAATTTTATTTTTATTTGTGACTAGCGGCCCGCCCAGCGGTTTCACTCGCTGCAACTTACCTGTTTTCCCGTAGAAATGGGATCTTTGCCCGTAGTAAAAAGTCCATTAATCCATTCTAGCAGAAGTTACTCATCATGACCATGATGGGATGCTGGTGGTCTACATCAGGCACTCCAGACCCTCGTGACCATGTGCCAGTAGAAGCGGCCCGTCATGCTGAATAACTTTAACTTTGAAGCCATTACCGAGTCTAATAAAGTTTAGATGGGGTGCTGGTGGTCTACATCAGGTACTCCAGACCCTCGTGACCATGTGCGAGCAGAAGCGGCCTGTCATGCTGAATAACTTTAACTTTGAAGCCATTACCGAATCTTTTATAGTTTAGATGAGATGCTGGTTGTCTACATCAGGTACTCCAGACCCTCGTGACCATGTGCCAGCAGAAGCAACCTGTCATGCTGAATAACTTTTACTTTGAAACCATTACCCTATCTCTTATAGTTTAGATGGGATGCTTGTGGTCTACATCAGGTACTCCAGATCCTCGATGACCATGTGCCAGCAGAAGCGGCCCGTCATGGTGAACAACTTTTTCTATGAAGCCATGACCGTATCTCTTATATGTAGTTTATATGGGATGCTGGTGGTCTTCATCAGGTACTCCAGATCCTCGAGGGCTGACCATGTCCGTCTTTTATATGATAGTAATATCAGTGCCAAAATTCGCGAGGATCGGTAAAGCGGTTTGGCTCATTTGGGTAATATCTGCTTTATTTCCCCGTTTTCCTGCTGCTAACCGTTTTCTCGTAGGAATGAGGAATTTCCCGTGGTAAAAAGTAGCCTATGTTACTCAGGAATGTTGTAGCTTTTTAATAGTGAAAGAATTTTGGAAATCGGTCCAGTAGTTTCGGAGTTTATCGATTACATACAAACAAACAAAAAAACAAACAAAGTTTTCCTCTTTATTATATTAGTGTAGATTAACATGAGCATAAAATTCAAATATATAAGGTCCTATTAAATTCACTGCAAATATTTTAGGGGCAGATCAAATAAAATATAAGCATGTACTAGGCAAATTTTTAAAGAAATCTACACGCTAGTTTTCGAGAAAACTGCATTTAACTAAAAAAAAAACGAAACGCAAAAAGTGCACCCTGTTTGTCCTAGAAACACACACTTCGATGAATTTAAATTACGCGCCAAACGCGCCGTGCTGTGATTGGTTGGTTGTTAGTGTGCGTGCCGTGTAAGTGAATCATGTTTACATGGCGGAACGTCAGTCGGGTCAGTCAAAGGGTGTTCACATAATTAATTAAAAAGTTTGTTTGAAAATGAAAAAAAAATCTACCGTGTAGATTTTTTTTTAAATGCCTTAGATGTTTTTCTTATACATATTTACGCGTGCCCTTAAAATATTTGCAGTGAATTTAATAGGACCTTATATAATTTATCAATTTAAATACTATACGTTAACTACAAATTTTCCAGATCAAGGAACCAAGTTTCATAACGCTAGTAGCAGTAGAGGTTTTCTACGAAATAACACTATTTAATCTTGCATGACAAAATATGGGGCCCACTTTATATGTTTTTTAAAGAAACGAGGGATCTTTGAGCTTATCATAACAGCCACAACAGTCCGCTGCTGGACATGGGCCTCCCCCTATCGGGGGGTATTGCCATACTCACCACGCTTGGCAGGCGGATTGGCGAGCGCAGTGGCAAGATGTTGCATTTACAGGGAACGCTGCTGCCCATTCCCTAGATGAATATCCCTTAGTCGCTTTTTACGACACCCACGGATAGAATTGGGATGATGTTATTCTAAGCCGGCATCACACGGCACGGCTTTGAGCTTAGAAATTGCAAAAACGAATAATGTAAAATTTGCATCTATCTAGTTATGCACATTTATGCTCATACTTAGCGATTGAAAACTGCTTCATTGTTTTTTTGCATATCTGAACAAAACTGCCTTTTTCCAAAATGAACTCACTCAACTCAATAAACAAATGAGTGGTTGTGCAATGCACATCACTAGTCGACCTATGACGTCAAGTAGCAGAATTCGGATACACATTTTGAACGCAGGTAGGAATCGGATACATGAAAGTTTTGCGCGGGAAGCGAGAGGGTTCGTGCTTAACGTTATTTCTTATTTTTGTAAATTAGTTTTTCGCTGTAATTGTTCTGTTGATGTGGTGAGATTAACTTAATAATGTGCCAGCAGTGAAGAACAATGTGGTTAAAATGAGAAATAAAGTGATCTCGTGCGATTCTTCTTGTTATTCCCCTGTAAAGTTCCGAGAGCATTGGAACGCGAGCGTCACTATCGTGTTCCAATGAGTTTAGGTTAGGTTAGACTTTAATTTGAACTGTGAACTAAAAAAGTCAGAAATTAGATTTGTATTCGTGTTTTAAAGTTTCATATTTAAACTGATGGTCTTGTAACCAATGCTTACTTCTAAAAAAAAAAAAAATCGGATACATGAAAAAAATAAAATGAATAAAGGTTGGAAAAAAGCAAGTACCTACAGTCCAGCAATAAAGAGTAGAAAATAAATAAAATGGAACTAAAATAAATTCATACTAAATTGTTGCCATTCATAGTCAATGTTGCCTCTTTTTCGAAATTTTCGAAAGAAAAAATTTTTTGAAAGAAGAAGAAATTTCATACAAAGTGGCGCCCACATTTTTTGTCTACTCTTTTTTGCTGGACTGTACTCGTACCTATACCTTATTTTATACGTATTTAAATGTGGCCCGTTTCTTGCCGGACGCTCGTCAGGCTACACATCCCCGATGGACCGAATAGTAGGTACCTAATAGGTATTATAAGTGGACAAGGGATGGTCCAACCACCATTCTTAAAATTCCGGATGCTGATGAATCCGGTTTGCCCTTGGAGGAACGCTGGACTACCGGAACGGGACGGAAGATGCGTTGCTCGAAGCGGTTTGCCAATATAAAAAAAACATCTAAAAAACAATAACTTGCATTCAAGCGGAGCTTTACATCCAAACTACCTAAATACATACTACTATAGGTACTATTTATTATTTTTGTATGCAAAAATAGATTCCGTTAAACAGGGACGGGCTGATAATTAAATTTAATATTCATGCGCTAGATCCTTTGGTATTAACGGCGACGAGGACACGAATTTAATTTGACCCTTTGATCTAAATATTGTTAGAGTTTAAACGCTTTTGGGCCAGGCTTTGGAATCTAGGTAGGTAGGTAAGTAATGTAATGTCTTTATGAACTAATTTGACTTTATTGCGGTATTTAAACATTTGAACGTGTGGTACCGGCTAAGAATAGCATCACCCCATATTTTTCCCGTGGATTTCGACTGGCTGACAACCTGTCACTATGGGGATATACAGTCTTCTGAATAACTCTCAAACTTTTGTCAAATGTGGTGTAAATGGCCACAAGGGAGGGATATAATATAGGTATGCATATAGTCTAAGCGGGTACGGTCAAATATCACCCGAAAGCTGTTTTGCCGGCACAGTTGATGCCGCTTTGCTCAGTGATACCAGGGTCCATTGTAAATGATTCCATCCGAGGAAATGAAAAATCCATCCACGGGATTTCAAGATGGCGGACCTTCGTCTTTTTGTATGGCATTAAAAAAATAATTCTTCTGGAGCCCATCGTGTGTGGTATCAATTGAAAAGGCTAGTTGAGACGATTTCAAAAATTTATCGTTTTAAAACATTTCAGTTGCCCTCTTAGAAAAAAAACAAGTTATATTTTTAAAAGTAGTCAAAACATGCCAAGTTTGATGTCCAGTAGGTACAAAATGGCTAACATATAGTTTCATAAAAATATGCCAAATGATCCACCATATCCTTAACTCTAACGTGACGAAAGGAATTTTGAAAATAACTAGATTTAATGTATGTTTTGCAATGGAAAGTAGATCATTGGAAACTGCAGTAGGTTAGTAAGAACTGCTTGTGCGCCTTCATAAATGTTTAAGATGTAATTCTTCTCATGATTGCTTTTACACTTAAAGCTAGATTTTGATGTGCCGGATCATTTTGAATCTGTGGGCACGGTTGTGCCCGCGCCAAGTCGATTAAAAAGCGTATTTGCCATAAGTACCATGTTGCTCTACTCATGAATGCTATCTCAGTTTAGTAGGCCTGTAAGAAAAATTCATGTTAGAAATAAGTAGTGCCTGCTGTATCGTTTTTATTTTTGTATTTGTCCAGTATTTGTTTTTGTGTAGGTACCTACAATAAATGACAAAATTAAATAAAGTTGTTTCTCTCGAAACAGTTCAGGCCAATTTCGACACCCAAAAAAAACGATATTTTGGATAACATTTGAAACCTGTGCGTTAACGACGAAAACAGTCATTAAATAAACATTCAATATTTCAAAAATTCATTCAATTCCCTTGAATCTGTTCCTCATTTGACCAACCATAAAATTTCTAAAACGCTTTAAGATGACAGTACCTAGGTATATGAATGAAGTAAGATCAAAAAAGTCTTATGTAAAGATATGATATACCCTCAAAACACAACTCAAAAAAAAGCAAGTCTCACCACTTATTAAGTACATCTACCGCTAAAAATAAGAGTTTTCGTACATAAAAAAATATTGACTTCGAGTACGGTCGTTCCAATGGGCCATATTTGACAGCCCATACTAAAAAACACATCATCAAAAAAAATAAGCTTATATCTGAAAGTTGTCAAATATGGAGCAACCGAAATTAAATAATTGCAAAAACAAATAATCATATACTTACCTACTACTTGCAAGATATATTTTGTTAAAGACAGCCACTTCACCAGAAAAGTTGTGCAATCCACGACGTCGTCGGTACGAAATAACTTTAGAATCATTGTATTTCATATTTAAACACTAACACGATTCTACAATTAAAACTGCAAATAATGCTGTTTCGCTGTAAATTTAAAATGGTAATCCTGTGTATTCACCTAGAATCACATAGTTAATTGTTACTTTTTCTATTCTTAAACTTAAGTATTTTACTCCATTTAGAGCTTCTATATCTGCTAAATTAAATATTTCTATTTTTATCCAACATATCGTTAAAGGGGTTTCAACTTTGGCTGAAATTGCTTTAAGATAAATATGGTACGGCAAAGCCACTTTTTACTCGACTTGGCGGGGGCACAACCATGCCCGAAGATTCAAAATGATCCGGCACATCATAATCTAGCTAGCTAGTGTAAAAGCAATCATGAGGAGAATTGCATCTTAAGCATTTATGGAGGAGCACAAACAGTTCTTACTAACCTACTGCAGTTCCCAATGATCTACTTTCCATTGCAAAATATAGGGTGATATTTTACTAGTGACCGATAGCGAAAACGCAGAATCAGCTGGTGATAAGGAACAACTTTCCCCAAGGAACATAGGTCGAAATCCGAAAAAAATTTTGGACCTCCCATACAAACTTGCCGATCAGCTGATTACAGTTAGTATGGGAGGTCCAAAATTTTTTTTCGTATTTCGACCTATGTTCCTTGGGGAAAGTTGTTCCTTATCACCAGCCGATTCCGAGTTTTCGCTATCGGTCACTAGTAAAATTTCACCCTATATACATTAAATCTTATTACTTTCAAAATTCCTTTCGTCACGTTAGAGTTAAGGATATGGTGGATCATTTGGCATACTTTTATGAAACTATATGTCAGCCATTTTGTACCTGCTGGACCTCAAACTTGGCATGTTTTGACTACTTTTAAAAATGTAACTTGATTTTTTTCTAAGAGGGAAACTGAAATGTATTAAAACGATATATTTTTGAAATTGTCTTGTCTAGCCCTTTCATTTGATACCCCACACGATGGACTCCAGAAGAATTATTTTTTTAGTGCCATACAAAAAACGAAGGTCCGCCATCTTGAAATCCAGTGGATAGATTTTTCATTTCCTCGGATGGAATCATTCACAATGGTCCCTAGTATCACTGAGCAAAGCGGCATCAACTGTGCCGGCAAAACAGTATTTTTTTGCTAAGGACCATGACTAATATACGTATTTAATAGTTTAAAAAAGTTCTTTACGTCTTTAAACTTTTGGGATTTGCATTGCCAAAAGCGGTGCAGTCAAGTTGAAGAAGCTTAATAACAGGTTTGATACATACCTACTTAACTTAATTAAAAGAGTAAAGCATAGAACGTTTTCACGGTGGTGCTCTGCCTACATACCCTTGACGGCAATACAGACATGCATATTGAAGACCATAAATCCAATGCGTTGGCAAAAGACCGGCATGTTTTTGTGTCGAATCGTTTTCTTCAGGTTATAAATCACGATTTCAATATTTTTATGGAGAGGTAGAGGGATGCCGTAAATCATATTTGAGGTTTCTTCTGCCAAGCAGCGGAGAGGAACACGAAAAATAAAATGGTGAGCACTGATATTATTGGTACTGGAAGTAATTTTTACCTTTTTATTTGGCGATTTTATGTTGTTGTAACTGAAATAGATAAATTAATTTTAGGACCTAGGATCTAGCCTCCTCAAAGTCTCCCTAAGGACTTCCATAGACTGAGATGACTGAAACCAAGACGGCTGCCCGTATTCCTCGAAAATTCATCTGTTTCTACATACATTTTGGTCGGGAGCCGGTAGGGACCTACTTATGTTTTAGGATTATGATTTCTCTAATTTTTAAAATGATTAGAAGTAGATTGAATATTGCGTGGATACTAGATAAGATACTTAAAAAGTACCTACACTACCTACCCTTTGGATATCGAGCTCTGAAACTGAAAGTCTGTCGATCAGAGCTAATAAAGTAGGTCATTTATTATTCCATCTCTGCAAATAACTTCCGGTCGTTATCATGATGGAATCTGTCTGGAAATTCCCGATAATTTGGCGTCGAACCATAAAACGAATTTATAGCGAAATTTCAGCTCAGTTTATTTTGATATTTTGTTGGCGAATTTCGCATTGAATAACAGATTTCGAAATACAGGAAACATACATTTGTACGCTGCATGGTAAGTCGAGGCTACGATACTAATTTTGCTTTGAGGCACGATTTGGGCGATAAGTACCTACAGGGTGTATTAATGTAAGAGATAGCTTTACGAATACCGATAAGGTGCATTTTTTAGACTACCGAACTGAACAATTTTCCATAAGAAAATATTTCAGAAGATGTAAAATTGTTTTTTCTTCCCATGGTAAATGAAGTCACCTGATCGTGATTTTGTATGGGTCCCTCCCATACAAAATTCTAAATTGTTTTTACTTCCCTGAAATATTTTCTAATGGGAAGTTGTTCAGGTACATGAGCCTGAATGCACCCTCTAGCTGAGAACTGTGCATTACCCCCTGCGTATATATATTTTTTTGTGTTGCGATATAGACGAGCGAAGCCTTTACAATCTAAAACTTTGACTTCTTTCAATCACCATCATCATCCTCAAGCCCACACCTCGATCCAACCGCACCCAGACCTTTTCTACAACAGTTTTCTTTCAGGTTTTTAAAATAATGCTTTATAAAAATATGTTGTAGAGCAGCCACCACGTAATTAATATTCTCATATCATTACATTCAGCAAAATCAGATAGATGGGTAAGTAAAACATAGGAGTTTCTCTCCACCCACATTAGCAGCGGTTTCCTGCAGCGTCGGGTAAATGTGGGCAATTTGGGAGAGCGTTTATCACGTAAAGAAAAGTTCTATCGACTTCTGGAGCTGGTAATTCCTCGTTGAAACTCGGGGGTTAATCTCGTTGGCAATACGTCGGCGGCTACGTAACTCTGTTACAAATTTTCTGGAGTTTTAAGTGGAGTTTGAGGTGAATTTGAAAGGTGTTAAGTGCAGGTAATTTGTCTAGGCATAGGACAGCGTTTCCTCTCAAACAAAATTTTGCTATAAGCCAAGCGCACGGTGAGTTCGGCAAATACCTACAAATACATGGAGGTTCAATTTTGTGAAGATAACTTCACTTTTTTGAAATTTGATTTTGATTGCAAAATTCCAGAACTAAAACTTGGTTCAGACAAAAATAGCGTTCCTGAAACATGTTCCCGACTGCCCAGCCTGCAACAGACAAAGTTCCACCGGCGACCCGGGGTTGACAATCGAACTATTTCAGCCTCGAGCGATATTACTTTCCAGCGCTCAGTGGAACGCCAGTAAGCGACACCACCTCAAAGTAGCGCCATTTTGCTGCAGGGATTATTCCGAGCCTCAGAGAAAGGCAATAGGTACGTAGGTATGCTTCAGAAGGAATTCAGTAGGACCTTTTATACATCCAGAATGAAGCCAAGCCTGTCAAAAATCATCGCAATCTAGTGCTGCGTAACGACTACACAATTTTATCAATTTTAAAATCCCTACCAAGGTAAGTACCTATCCTTTTTCTTCGTTTCCTAGTTTTGTTTTTAGCATACAAGTGACAACAGTTTTTCATGGCCTCATTCTGGTTGTTCATAGAGATTTCCCCTGCTCTGGTTTCCGTGCAAAATGGAAAATCTAACTATCGAATATTTCATCGCGAGCGTGTCTGGTTGCCTCGTCGAAGCAGGATTTTGCAATTTTTCTCGCGCGCAATCTGCACCGGTGAAAAATGAGAGACCGCCTTAGTCTTCGTTATAAAAGTCACGTAGGTAGGACCTACCTTGGTAGTTACCTACTATGCACATTGTAATTGTAACCAAGCTAAGAATGGGCGTATCAGCCATGTTGAAATTGAAATTCAGGAGACTAGTGTTTGGTCCGCAGGGGTTGAGCAAGTAAATATTAGCGAATATGAAATGAGAATGTCTGAAGGGTTGTGTTTTGACGGGAAAAGTTGGTACAAATAGTTTGTCTTTTACCCCATGGTGGTTATCGGTTTCAACCCTCCGGTGAATAATTTAAATGATGAATTACAATTTAATATGTATTCTGGGTCAGTTCAAGGCAGGCCTTTATTTTAATTGGGTCATGGAATATCTCTACCACGTACCTATACCGAGTGTAATTTAACCCATTTCGTAGTCTAGCAATAGCAGATGAATCTATGACCGGTCACCTGTTCAGGAATGGCAATAAAATTCAAATTTTTTGACAGTTTGATGATCGAGAACTTTAAGGACTGTCCGCACAGCGAATTTTATTCGCACGATATTTTATTGTTTTTGAAATACCACGCGATGTTTTTTCCTTCATTGCGGATACTTGCATACGAGTAAGAAAAACGCGCTGTTTAGGTGGAAATCTGTTTGAAAAATAATAAATGATTTTTGGGAAATGTTCGCTGTTACCGATAGATAACACGTATTCACAAAGTTATCGGCACCCACCCCTTTTGTCTTATGCATAGCCTATCTTTAAAATACAGACAAAAAAATAATTTTCACAGCAAAGTAGAGTCAAAACGGCACAATAACTTCGCTCCGCAGTCCAGATGCTTAAACCAGAAGTTTGTTCGTGTTATTCAGCCGCTGCAAAGACGGAAGTATAACTTGATCGTCAACAACTGTGAATATTTCAACCCTATAAAACTAGTCCGTGACTTCAGATCAGGAGTCAAGAGTTGTAGTCGCTTAGTTCAATAAATCTGCGCCTCTATGTATTTTCTTTCAAATTTCTATTGGTTCAAATCTTTAAATTTTAACAGCCAATACTGGACATGCGCTTTTTATACTACAAATAACCAGCATAGATTGATGTGGTAACGATAGAACATGGGTGGGCTAAACATTATTGATGATAATAATAACCTATCTACCTATAAATAATCGGTAAACTAAAAATAATAATAAAAATATGTCAATTCCTTCGATGATGCTCTAATTTTTCTATATATATATCAAAGTCACTATTTACATTGTCTATCAAAATATCAATCAAGCCTAATGGCCTTTAGTTAGATCAAGGAGTTCGTAACATTCCTCCCGGCCAAAAAAACGAAAAATATAAGTACAATTCAAATAATCACAACAAAAAAATAAACATAAAATTGGCACTGCCTCCTAAACTATAGTCACTACCTCTTAGACTATAATTTATAATTTTGACACTGTCTCTTGGACTATAATTTTTACACATTTAAATTAAAATTATTCTGTACACAATAAAATTAATTTAGTAAATGGTCGCCTTAATATGCCGCCCGTCGTGCGCACGTCAGCCACTCTACAGATGCCGTCTGGCCCAGGGAAAACTTTAGTCACCACACCTCTAAGCCAAACATTTCTAGGTAGAGATGGATCCGCTACCAAAACCAAAGACCCCTCGCTCAAAAGACAATCCTGCACTCGAGACGGTCGAGGAACCAACGTGGGCAAGTATTCGCGCAGCCAACGCTTCCAAATTGCATCTGCCAACCGCTGCTGATCGTAGCGCCTAGTCGAGTAACCATGAATGTCGCTTGTAGCCCTAAACAAGGCACGATAATCAGTTCCATAACAGCAAGATACATTAAAATGACATGACCTAAGATCTCGCAGAAACTCATTCCAGGCATGGTTCCAGGTTCGTGTAAAACTATCGCCTATTAAATAGTCCCATTTGACACCACTTCGCCACAGTTGCTGTAACAAAATTTTACCTCGGATCACAATTGGGCTAAGGAATCCTAGCGGGTCGAAAACGGACATGATCACCTTCAGCATTTCTCGTTTAGTCGGTTTTCGTAATCCGTTTACTATATCCGCATCCAGTTTCTTAAAACTCAAATCAAATCCGAGTACGTCTCTCTGCGGCTTCCATATCATTCCTAAGGTACGTTGAGCACTTTCGTTCTGCAACAAACTAACTGACGGTGTCTCTGTTTGCACAGGAAGACACTCAGGTTTATTCGATACGAAACCTCTAATCTCGAATCCACCAGCAAGATGAATCGCAATGACGTCGGAAACTAGCTGCTTCATCTCTTCGACGGTATCCACGCTGTCACAATAGTCATCGACGTAATGCCGCTGTTTAATAGCCAATACGGCGCGCGGGTGAGATTCAGCATAATCATCAGCATTTCTTCTTATAATATACGTTGCTGTGCACGGGGAAGATTTCGCGCCAAAAATCATAGATGTCATTTTGTACGTACGGGGAGGTTTGTCTCTGTCCATCCCGCGCCACAAAAATAGTTGCGACTTTTGATCCTCTTTGTTGATTTTTACGCGCATAAACCATAGTCTAATAAAACATGGTCTTTCCTTCCCAGAGAAACACAAGACAACGTCACTTAGTATTGCCATTTTATTTCAATAAAATACGTTATGGGGTAAATTCAATCTCAGAAAAGTGACCTAAAATATTTCTTAATAATTTAATAATTTAGATTTACGTGTGTATTAACTTGAACTTTACAACAACACTTCAACTGTATTTATTAGTTAACAGTATCATAAACGATTTACAAAAAACATCATAAGAGTGGGTAGTTCTGGTAACCCACAAGCATGATGACGTAGACTTGTGTTGGTCACGTGGTCCACGAGTCTCGGAACGGAATACCAGGCGGAGTATCTTATTATACCATGGCATAAACATTTCTTTGATATCTCCCGTGACTGCTACTGCCCTCTCTCGAAAGCGAAACAAAACACCAACTAACGAATTCAAGAGGTCGGGGCCTGCTAGCAACTCTGTATTCAAAGAAATACCTCTCGTCTCCGCTCTCGCATCGTGAACTTGACGAAGTTTACCTGGTTTATTCGGATTTCGTACTCCAAAGTGCGGCAAGTACCAAAGCCGTGGGCCGGTCAAAATTTCACGGACTTCTTCCGCGTAATCTTTTTCTAATAAGTTGTCCACTTGCTTCGAGTAGTCGGCGGCGAAGGCAGGGTCGGCGTCCATCATCTTCTCTATAACATTTAAACGCTGTATAGCACTCTTTTTATTGTCGGGCAGCGTGACGTCATCAGATCGCCATAGAAGTCCTGTTTCCCATTTATTGCCAATTTTTCTAGATTTCGTGTCGAGAATATTCAATGCGCGTTGTTCATCTGGTGAAAGCTTATTATGGTCGTGATGTTTCACACCAAGGCTGTCGACACGAAAATAATCTTTGACTAGATCATGCAATTCAATGTCCGCTTCAGAGTGATGAATATGGTTACTGAATTCTTTATTTACCTTGCAGCAGGATGAGACAAAACCGTGAAGTACCCAGCCTAGGTTAGTCCGCGAGGCAACAGGCTCGTTTGGTCGTCCTTCTCGATTCTCTCTTATCAAAATCAACTGCAGATAATCCTGGCCAATAAGAATTTCAGGATAACCCTCATATTCCTCTATTGGGACGTCCTGCAAATGTAAACAACTATCGATTAGTTTTTTATCGACCTTTTGAGTAGGCAAACGGAGAGAGTCTACAGTACGTATTTTCGGTAGGTGGAAGGAACCCGTGGACGTATGCAGAGTGACAGAAACGGAATGGCTATCGTTCTCTCTCTTTGCTTCACCGACAGCACCCTGCAAGTTGAGGTTAACACGAGGACCCTCCGCGCCTATTTTATTAGCTAAGTGGGAGTCTATCAAACTTATAGTGGAGCCCCCGTCAATCATTAGGCATGTGCGGATGCTACCGGTAGGACCCTCAACAGTGACAGGTAAGACTCCTACATACCTTCGCCCCGTCTGCTCCGGTTTAGTCCATAAGTTTGCAGTAGTCTCAGTCGTTTTGTCGTCTTTGTCGTGAGACTGCTTGCTTTTGGTCCAATTCACCCAGTCTTCACGGTGGAGCAGTGTGTGGTGCCCGCGAGCGCACTTGCTGCATTGTCGCTTCGATCTGCAGCGCTCTCTTCGATGTTTTGAACTAAAACATTTGAAACAAAGTTTTTTCTTGCATATCCACTCCCACTTTTCATTAGTAGACAAGCAGTTAAATAAGGAGCAGCTTTCCAGATCGTGATTCTTCTCGCAGTACGGACAGTGCGGTCGTGGCGCGTCGGATTCCCCTTCGCGCTTCTGAAAGGAAACAGCATTGACAGAAGCCTCATTGGTCGTAGTGGGCGCACCAACACTGGAATCATCATCGGCCATCGCGAGTACGGGATGACGGTTAAAGCCTGAGGAAAAAGTCTTAGATTTTAGTTGCGGTTCCATTACCCCAGCCCTACATACTAGTTCGGCCTCGCGCATCAAATAATCGGATAATGCGGCTAACTTGGGACGGCGGGCGGCATTAAGGGTAACGCTATAATCAATCCACCTAAAAACTAAATTTTCAGTTAATTTGCTAACTATTTCACTCACTAATTCCGGACTATATAAATAATCAGTACAGTTCGTGGCTGTAATTGCAGCTAAACAGTTTGACACCTTAGTTGCGAGCGTTACTAACTCCGTTCTTGATCCAGTGAGCTTTGGTATTTTCTTTATCTCGCCGATAATCTTGTGCAAGATAAGATATGGTCTACCGACGCGCATTTCCAGAGTTTTCATGATCTCGTCCGCCGAGGACACGGTGATGATGCGGGCGGCTACGACTTCCCACGCCTCTCCGCGTAGGCATCTTTGTAGACGAGCCACGTTCTCCTCTTCCGTGTACTGGCCTATCTTCGTCGTAGAATCGAATGCGTGTTTGAAGCGCAGCCATTCGAGTGGATCACCGGAAAAGGTAGGCAGGTTTCTTGCCGACATGCGGCCCAGTAGCTTCTCGTGTTGAATCGGCTGTGTCTGCGGTGGTCGATTGGCTATCGCAACTGCGTTGGTGATCGCACGCGTAAGATTCGCTATTTCGACGCTATGGCCGTGTGCGGCAGTATTTGGGTTAGCGCTGTGGTACTCACTAGCCGTGGTAGTCGCGTTCACAGGCTGTGGGTTGCGCGTCTGTGTCTCACTAGCATTACACGAATGTTCATGCGCCGAATTAGTCTTGAGCCACTGCACGACACGTGAATGCGAAGATCGACTCGACACTCTATCGCCTTCGTCAGCTTCGATTTGCACCCTTTGCTCCTCTAGTCTAGCTTGTATTTTGGCGCGCTCTGCTGCTAGGCGACGCTCTTCTATCTGGCGTTGCTGTTCCAACTGTTTTTGTTCCATTTGTAAGCGCTTCTCCTCTAACTCGGCTAGTTCTCGTGCAGCTTGAGCTTCTGCCAACCGGCGCATGGTCGCGGCGCTGGAGCGCGTGCTCGATGATCGCGAGCACGGCGCTCTCGGTTGGTCAGAGACAGCTTGTTGGTCGACAGAATCAATAAGTGGTTCACTTACTTGGGCCTGGTCATTGTTCGTGCCCTTATTTATGTTAAGGTTTATAATGATTTAGAAACCTTCTTTGAGATTTGGTGGCCTATGATGTTTTTATAAAAGTTTACCTTGTCTATTTATGTCACTATGTCACTGTCTGTTCTGAAAATATATTGTGAAGACATGTTTGCGAAAATTATGTGGTTTCTGTTGTAAATAAATAGTTAGTTGGCGATAGGTAAACCACTGCACACTCTGCTGAAAACCAGATACATTAAGTGGTTATGGGCCTGCAGTAACGATTTTTTACCGAAATGGAGCTAAGCAAAGTTCAGATTCAAAAGCTTGACGCGACCAATTGGACCCATTGGAAGTACCGAATTGAAACGCTGCTACGCGGATTGGGTATGATGGATCTAGTTCAGGGAAGGTCAAAGCGGCCTGTGAAACCAGCAGTCGGCAGTGACGCAGCTGCTGTCAAGGCGATGTCAGAATTTGAAAAATCTGATGCGGAGTACACTAAGGCTGAGTGTACTGCCCTGCTCCTGTTAACTAACAACATTTCGGACGAGACGCTTGACAAAGTAATGAGATTCTCCAATCCAAAGGACGTATGGGACGAATTACACAGATTATATGACGGTGTTGATGACAACAAACTGTATGAAGTCTGTATGGAATTCTTCCAATGTCGGCATGAACCATCCTGTGACATTGCATCTCACATTTCGAAACTGAAGAATTTGTGGCACCGAATGAAACAAGAACTGTCAAAAGAAGATGAAGCGAAGGAACTTCCAGAAGTCCTCCTCATCTGCAAGATTCTGGACACGTTGCCTGCAGAATACTTCTCTTTCAAGTCGAGCTGGATGTTAATGGATAAGAAGGATAGGACAATCGAGAACATCACCAGTCAACTTTGTGCGCATGAGAAAGCGCTGGCAAACAAAGAGGATGCTGGACCGTTGGAAGCGCTCGCGATAACCAAAGCAAAGAATTTTCGCAAGAACAAGATCAAAGAAAAGGAAAATACGTCAGTAAAGGGACCTAGATGTTACATCTGCAAGAGATTTGGACATCTGAAGAGGGATTGCCCCGAGAAGGAAGAAAGTGATGGTGGTAAAAGTAGCTCAAGAAGAGGCACTACTAATACTAATATCGCACTTTCGATATACTCAACTGACAGATGCGTTGATCGTGAAGCCTGGTATGTGGACAATGGAGCCACCAATCACGTAACGATGCGCAAGGATATTTTCCGGAATTTTACAGAATTCGACGAAACGCACACAGTCATGACGGCGGACGGGACGATTATACCTGCTTTAGGGAAAGGCACAGTTGTAATCGCGGCCACCATAGACGGGAAGCGTATGACAGCCACTCTGGAGAACGTGTGGCTGGTTCCTCAAATAAGTAAGAATTTATTCTCGGTACTTTCGGCTCACGACAGGAATGCAAAGAGCATATTTACGTCGAGAGTGACCACCTGTGAGTTGAGGATGGGTGATGGTAAAGTTTTTGCTTGCGGGAAGAGGGAGAAACATGGCGGACTATACAAGTTGAATTTCAAGGCCATACCTCAAGCAGCGATAATCAACATGGTTGATGACGAGAATAAGAAGATGGACATGCTACAATTGTACCATGAACGCATGGGCCATCAGAGTAAAAGGCATGTCAGGAGTTTGATCGATAGAGAATTGGGGATCAAAACGAAGGATTCGGGTGAATTATGCGAAGGATGCATATTCGGGAAAGCACATCGCAAGAAGTTTGGTGTTCGAGAGAAGGCTTCGACACCAGGAGAGCGAATTCATGCGGATGTGTGTGGCCCGTTCCCTCCGTCCAATTCTAAGAACCGATACTTTGTACTTTTCAAGGATGAATTTACCAAATTCCGTTTTGTGTACATGATGAAGCACAAATCAGAGGTACCAAGCAAGCTTAAACTCATGCTAGCTGCTGCGAAGACAGCAGGTCATAGCATTAAGGAGTTTCTAAGCGACAATGGAGGCGAATTTGATAATAGAGAAGTCAGAAAAGAGTTAGACAAGTACGGGATCAAACAAAGACTCACCATGCCGTACACCCCGGAGCAAAATGGATGCTCTGAACGCGATAACCGGACGATCGTGGAATCGGCGAGAGCCATGATGCACGCGCATGAGGAACTGCCTCAGTATATGTGGGCTGAATTAGTAAACACGGCGGTTTATGTACTGAACAGAAGCGGGCCAAGCTCTGTTAAGGATAAGTCACCATTTGAGCTTTGGATAGGCAAGAAGCCTCAGCTTAAACACCTGAGGATTATTGGGTCCACGTGCTATGCGCATATTCCGAAGCAACAAAGAAAGAAGCTGCACAAAAAGGCCAAGAAATGCGTGTTAATCGGCTATGATAACGATGATGGTTACAGACTATGGAACAAGGAATCGAACACTATCGTGCGATCAAGGGATGTTACCTTTGATGAGAGGCCCCTAGTTTCGAAGATCCATGAAGAGTCTGAGGAAGCTGGCGGTGATTTCACAGAAATTGAGGTGGAGGTTCAAGGTCGCTCTACGAAAGAGACCCCAGTGACAATCGATGAAGGTGATGGTACCTCGGAACCTTATGGCACCCCCACAAGGGAAGAAACGCCACCGATGGTAGAGGCATATTACCAGCCTGAAGATGCATTTGAATCTGTTGAATCAGGGGGGGAAGAAGTGGAGGAAGGGGAAGATGACCCTACCACAGAGGATCCCGAGCCGGAAATACTCGCGGATAGAGCCGTGAGAGTATTGAGAGACCGCTCGAATCTTAGGGCTCCCGATAGATTCAAAGATTACTGCGTACTGGCGGTAGAAGGGGAACGACTGGAACCCACCTGCTTTAAAGAAGCAGTAGCCTGTCCTGAGAAGGATTTGTGGAAAGAGGCTATGGATAAGGAGATCAATTCTTTGAAAGAAAATAAAACTTGGGAATTGGAAAAACTTCCGAAGAATAGGAAGGCTATCCCCTGCAAATGGGTTTATAAGATAAAGCTAAATGCTGACGGAACTGTTGACAAGTACAAGGCGCGACTTGTTGCCAAGGGCTTCAAACAGAAGAAAGGCGAGGATTACGACCAGACTTTCAGCCCTGTGGCAAAGATGGCGACTGTGCGATCAGTTATCAGCATAGCGGCTAGCGAAGGGATGAAGTTGACGCAGTTTGACGTCTCAACAGCATTTTTGTATGGTTCCCTAGCTGATGAGGAAATATATATGAAACAGCCGGAAGGCTACGATGATGGATCAGGACGAGTTTGTCGATTAAAGAAAAGTCTTTACGGGTTGAAGCAAGCTCCAAGGTGCTGGAACGCAACAATACTTGACTTCTTCAAGAAAGTTGGTTTTCAAGTCAGCAAGGCCGATCCATGTTTGTTCTACCGGACCAATGAGAACGGAAAACTTATCGTAGCCCTGTACGTTGATGACGGACTAGTCGCGGGGAGTAATCAGATGGTGATTGATGAGTTTCTAAAGCAACTCAAATCAAGGTTCAAGATTACTACCAAACCGGCGACTTACTTTCTCGGTCTGGAGATTTTGAGTAAAGAAGATGGCATTCTGGTACATCAGAAGTCTTACGCTCAAAAGGTCCTACAGAGGTTTGGCATGAAAGACTGCAAACCTGTCACTACTCCAATAGTGAAAGAAGATGTACTATCAAAGGAAGAAAAGGTGGATCTGAACCTTACCGAGAATTACAGGCAGATTGTAGGAAGTCTAGCCTACTTGATGGTTGGTACGCGACCGGACTTAGCGTACGCTATTAGCGTCGCATCACGCAACCTGGAAAAGCCCTCACCAATTGACTGCCTAAGAGTCAAAAGGATATTCAGATACCTGCAATATACAACGGACTTAGGAGTCATGTACAAAAAGAACCACAAGAAAGGAATCTTGGAAAGTTATAGTGACGCTGACCATGGCGGAGATATTTCCACTGGCCGATCGACATCGGGAGTATTATGCATGTATGCAGGTGGAGCAATCTCCTGGCTTAGTCAGAGACAAGCAAGTGTGGCTATATCAACAACGGAAGCAGAAGTTGTCGCAGCCAGCGAAGCTGCAAGAGAGACAATCTGGTTGACGAGGTTGTTTAATGACTTGGTCGAACTAAAGCAGATACCAATCTTGAAGATTGATAATGAAGCAGCTCTGAGATTAGCTGAGAATCCGGAATTTCATCGGAGGACGAAGCACATCCGGATAAGGCACTTCTTTGTGAGAGAGCTTGTGACAAGTGAAGAGCTCAAAGTTGAGAAAGTGAGCACTGAGCTTCAAGTGGCGGATTTGCTGACCAAACCGCTTGCACGGCCACGGCTGAATAAACTTAGTGAACTAATAGGTTTACTAAATCAGGGGAGGTGTTAAGGTTTATAATGATTTAGAAACCTTCTTTGAGATTTGGTGGCCTATGATGTTTTTATAAAAGTTTACCTTGTCTATTTATGTCACTATGTCACTGTCTGTTCTGAAAATATATTGTGAAGACATGTTTGCGAAAATTATGTGGTTTCTGTTGTAAATAAATAGTTAGTTGGCGATAGGTAAACCACTGCACACTCTGCTGAAAACCAGATACATTAAGTATTTAATCTTGCGCTACGGCGCAATGTTTTTTCCTGATCCATTACGGCAAATTAAAGGACCACAAAATATAAATAATCGGTAAACTAAAAATAATAATAAAAATATGTCAATTCCTTCGATGATGCTCTAATTTTTCTATATATATATCAAAGTCACTATTTACATTGTCTATCAAAATATCAATCAAGCCTAATGGCCTTTAGTTAGATCAAGGAGTTCGTAACACTACCTTTTAGGCATTCGGAGACAGACAGAAACATAAAAATCACCAGCTTGAATCTGCGATAATGAACAGCACAGTCTATTATGTGCTGATTGGCCCAATCCTCTAGCCCGATAACAATATTACTAACTTCGAGCTTGAGCGACAACAAAGCAGTTTGATGTAGTTCCCTCCAACTCAGACAAGCTGGGGCTCCGATATTTATGACAACTTCCTCGGTTGAACACAGACACAAACTTGTGAACTAGCTCAACCCTTTGGGAGAACTCTCGCCAAGCGGAAATCTCCATAACTTACGGGAAATTGAATGCCTCTGTAGTTTCGCTGCAGTAGACAATTAATAAGTGACTGAGTCTTCAAGTGAAGCTTTTATCCTACACGGCTTAAACTAATAGAAAACAAATCAAATCACATTACATAACGAAATCAACTTTAAGAAAATCTCTAACTTTAGGCTTCCCCTATCCGAGTCTGTTAGGTGCCAACATTTTATTTATATCAGGGTCTTGCTGCGGCTTCTCCGTGCCGGCTGTCGAAGCTGATTCCCTGATTATCTGCTGCTCAGCTGAAGTGAAGTCCGCAAAGAAATTAGGACCTACTTGCGGGCCCAGGGAGTCTCTGTTCATCTCATTAATTATATGCAAAGTTTTCAGAAAGTTATTGTACCTGAACTGGTACTCTTGTTCGTTTTGGAACTTCTTGTTGTAGCGTTTTACGAACTCCTGGTACAGCCGCGGACCTTCCTGTATTGGGTACTGTACCATGTCCGGATTCGCACCTGGAGGTAGCCAGTGCTGCTCGACTGATAGTTTGATCGTAAATGTGCAAAACACAAATAAATATTTCATGTTTATATTGCAAAATACACTCACTTTGGTAGCAATAGTCAAGGCAGGTAAGTAGATATACTCGAGTGGTATTTTAATTGCAAATATTTAATTAAAATAATCGTTAAATAACTATTCTAGCCTGCAGATAACAAAAAACATTGGCTGGAGAAGTAAAATTCAAACAATCTGATATGATTTTCAGATTCAAGATGATCGATGTTTAGAAAAGTTCACAACGCTACAGTTTTTTAAACGTTTTATAAAGAATTTACTCGTAAGTACCTACCCATCAGTTGTCTACCTTTAGGTATCATTTTCACTGTATGCAAGCGAGCCAGCAACGTAGAAATTAGGTTTAAATGTGCATTTGACTTTATTTATACAAGTTTAATGGCTATGAAGGGTTTAATTATGGCTCAATTTTAACTCCATCTCATTATGCCAAAGCGCTACCGACATACTTTGTCAGATTGGAAAAGGAAAATTCATTTACTTAGTTTTCATATCGGTGGAATTATACCTCTATAAGTAAATGTGAAACAACTCATGAAACCTGAAACACCTTTTCACGAGAAAACCTTTGTTTTCACTCTTGACAACACAGTTATTGTATTTCTGTGCTCCCAATAGGTTTGACAATGTTTTTATCCAATCAAGAACAAATTGGCTGTGAAAACAAAAAAATAAGAAAAGAGTCGCTTTTTTAGAGCTCAAAGGCAAACGATAAAGTTTTTGTAGGGCCGAAATAAACCTCTAAAATTTAAATTCATTCTTTGACTAAAATAAACTCCTTTGAAAACAGTAGGCAATTCGTATTTTGCTAGGCCTAATTTCTTGTCTACAGGCCCAGCTGCTTTCTTCAAATCTGAACCTTTGTGTGTTTATTCTGAAACAGGTAATATCTTTCTAAATAGGGTGGAGGCACACATGATTAATGACGTAGATTATCCTGCGTTAGATCTGTACGAGTACCTCACACGGCGTGTTTACCTTCCTAAGTAAGATATCTTCACTGGAGATTTCAGCGTTATCCTATGTAAGACGCTGCGTATCGAAGCGTACGTAGCAGGTCTTACGTACCTACTCATTGTAGCGTCAGCATAATTTATCAGGTCTCTGCGTCTTATCTTTTCAATTAATACGAACCCGATCCTGAAGCTTGATACCATGCACAGGCCGCTCCATTGCAACTGTTCAGCTATTTGATTTTGCGTAAAAAAGTAGGTAGTTGTTTTCAATATTGAGTTTAAGTAATAGCATATCAGTTCAGCTTTTTACTTAAAATCTAATGAAGACGATTTTCTTAGTTTTCTTCTGTAGGTTAGACATTAGACATATGTTCGGTACCTACGCGTTATTCTATTGTCCTATAAAAAATATGCCTAGTTGGTTGGTATATTTTAGAAGATCTGAATTTGGTTTAGGTATATTAAAATTCCGACTCCGATACGATGTTGTCATATCTCATGCATTCAAACATGACAATGTCACGTCATATTACTAGTAAAGGTATGTCAAAGGTATTGTATTACAGAAAATCACGAAAAACCTGTCAAAACACTGTCAAATGTAAAGTTGGTATAATTTCGCATCCTGCTGCTGTAATGAAATAATGAAAATAAATAACTTGGTGGCAGACTTCCCAGGGTAGGTACCTAAATAAAATGAATAGGAAGAAGTCACAAGGACCCAACTGATAAAAGCGTAATGAATTCACGTCGAGGATTAGCCCTTACAATATGAGCCCCATTCCGCAAGGGCGGTGACAAATACATGTGACGACGTGGGATATTATTACATACAACACTAGCGGCCCGTCTGGCGGTTTCATTTTCCATCCCGTGCTGCACTTTTTATTATTATTATGTTTTATGGTATTTTCATCTCGGTTTCGGAAAAACGAACCGGTATTATTATTATAATTAGCCTGCTAGATCCCACTGCTGGGCAAAGGCCTCCCCGCAATCTTCCACTCCTTTCGGTCTAATGCCGCAGTCATCCACTCCTGTAAGTAGGCGTCGAGATCGTCCCGCCATCTTAGCATAGAGCGTTTTTTTTGTCGTTGTAAAAGTAATCTTTCTTATTCAGGGATAACGAAATAAAAATGTTTTCAATAGCCAGATCAGTTGCTTCAGAAGTTAATTGATTTGGTTTCTGTCTCATTTATATTCATATTTGTGTCGCTCTCAGCTAATCAAAATTTTTTGCTTACGATACTTTATTTCAAAACGAGATGAGAGATTGTTTTAATCAATTATTATACGCAAAACGCAAAACAAGGCAAAGCGACATAAATCTGCGCGGGAAAACTTTCTATCAACAACCAGCCATTTTACTTATGAATAATGTGACCTCAAACGGGGATAATGCCTCCCCCACTCTGAGAACATGACTTGGCCTTTTGTTCATAGAACACTAAATCACAACTTTAGACAAAGCAAATAAATGCATGAAGACAATACGAATATATTTTCTGCTGTTATAGTAGGTATAAATAACCATTATTATGTTCGATTACTGCTTGCAGAAAATTGCTTTATAGCCGTACTAAGCAAGCATAATAAAAGCTAGATATTTCTCAGACGAACTACAAAGGTGTAAGTATTTCAAAATTACTTAAGTGTAACTTCTGCGTTCTTTTAGAAAAAATGTTCCTTTTTATAACTTTTTTCTCAGTTATACAAATAAGGGTCACTGGCATTTCAGGGCCTCGAATCTGTCTACGCATCTTTGACATTTGTTGACGTATCGCTAAAGCGATATGACGCTTCTGGCTTCGGTTACTATTTTTGCCGTTTTGGGAACGGTCCATTACGGCATTTGTTACCAAAATCATGCTCGTCTTGCTTAGAGCCAGCAATGTAGGGCTTTGTACGCGCGTTTTAAAACACTGTCATCTAATTGCCAAAAAAAATTATACGTCAAAAAGCGATAAAAAAAAATTGTGTCCACCATCTCTTTCACTTTTTATCGCAACAGTAGAAACAGAAAATATGTTTCAAATATCGTTTATTCCATTCATTCATATATCAGTCAGATTCAGCATTGTTTGTTTACAAAACAATATTTTTTAGAAATCCATCTAATTTAGTATTGAATAAACAATTTTCAAGAATATTTTGAATGGGTAACAGCGTCCCTTGCGTGTTTAACATCCTACAATGTGCTCGCCAACACATCTACCAAGAGTGTGGTGAGTTAGACGATACACCGTCTATAGATATGGACCCAGCAGTGGACTATTGTAAGTGTAATAAATTATTCATTTACCTTCTACTTTCTGTTTGGATTCTTTGGAAAACGTATACCTTACGCAATAACAGTAGTAAAAACAATAATGTAAACTATTATCTATCATAGGTACGACGTTGTTGGATGACTCCGTGCGTGTCCCACTCGAAAGAAAAAAGACAAGATGTATTATGTAATGTTTACTATGATCATCATCGTGCGGCAGACTCCTGCAGCCGACCTGGCTCCGCACGTATCAACCCGTCGTTCCTGTGGATTCAGCCAGGAAGGCCGAAAGGGTGGCGCAGGTCCTGGGTAGCCATGCGTTTTCCATAATTGCCTCCCAGGCAACGCAGAGTCTGTAAAGAGCGTGCAAAAAGCCATGCCGCTCCCGCATCGGCTTATACAGCCATGAAAAATCTCGCCTCAGCCACTGAATAAATCGTCTGACATAGACGTATGAGGCCAATGATGATGACGATTATTGCAATAGTAATGAGCTGAGCTGAGCGTCGCGTTCGTGTGTGATTCAAAAGAGTGGACTCTGCTTCCGACCGCCTGTAATACCAAAACACTTCGCCTGCCTCCCTGGAAGAAGTTGCACAGAGAAAGCGGAGAGACACATGATGATGTCGTCTTGAGACGAATGACATAACCACCAGCACATAAATCAACACCGTAAGTTATTTAGATAAAGACTCACAATACACCACGTTAAGTACGATTCTAGATTCGCTGCCGGGTACCTACACACCGCCAGTCAGTGTGCTTTCTAAGTTACAGTATTGGCACTGATGACCCCTCTACCCGTCTACGTTTTCCTACTAATGAATTCGTGAAATGAGATAAGTGTATTTTAGTTTTAGCTGCATTTTAAAGTTCTTTTTAGTAGTAGCTATTTGAAGGAAGGAATTACTAGACATAACTATGTAGGTAAGTAAGTATTCTATTTTGATTAACTTTAACAACTTCAATTCTAAATAGCGAATCTGAGTCAAATTAGATACATACACTATCCCTATTGACTACTTTAGTCAGGCATCTATTTTCAGTTGACTGTTGTTGTGGTTGTTGATGATGATTGATGTGATGATTTAAGAGTATTGTTGTATAAGCAGAGTATTGCTGCCGTGTGATGCCGGCTTACAATAGCATCACCCCAATTCTACCCGTGGGTGTAGTAAAAAGCAACTAAGGGATAATCATCCAGGGAATAGGCAGCAGCGTTCCCTGTCAACGCAACATCTTGCGCTGCGCTCGCCAATCCGCCTGCCAAGCGTTGTGAGTATGGCAATACCCCCCGATAGGGGGAAGCCCATGTCCAGCAGTGGACTGTTGTGGCTGTTATGATGACTATGGTCATGGTTGTATAAGTACAACCAGTCTAGCTTGACCAGCTGGAACATTTAATGTGGGAGATCCTATAAATATACATATTTCGATGTATGCTCCTACGGAAATGCGGTTCAGTTTAACGGACTGTTAGACCCTTAAAATATTTGCAGTTTATTTAAATTTTTTATTTTTTATATCCCTGTAGTGAAAAATTACAAATAATAACAATGATTATTTCTGATTATATTCTAGTTCACCTGCGTTCCGGTGCGCCAGTGTGTGCTAGTTCAATGCAACGCAGTATCCATGCAGACTTGCAGAATAAGGACAATTGAAGTACAAAAGACTCGCCGCCTCGTTGTGCCCGAACCAAACGAAAAGCAGTCAATCGATTTAAAGGAGAAACATCAGGGAAACCTAGTAGTTATTGATACCTAAAGCATCTTACCTAAGCATTTTTAGCTGGGATAGTTGCCTGCATGGTAAAATAAATCAGAAAATATAGACGCCCGTCGCGTCACGATTCCAGTAAACATAGCACTACCATCGTCAAATGTTTCCAATCTATCGTTTGTATCTCGAAATGATAACAACACCACACATTTTTCACCTAAAGCTTTAGCTCCAAAAATAATTAGAAGAATAGTGCGGAAAAATTTTACTCATTTCGTTCGTTTCTTTTTCTTGGTCTGTAAAATGATAAATTAATGGACCAAGCTGAAACCAGGACCTTTCTATTTTGTAAATAAACAAAAAAAGCGAGCATTGGAACAATATTCTTATTATAATAATCCATAATGTAATGATATTTATAGATCAAATAAGATAATTATTAACAAAAGACAAAATAGCGATCGTGCTGTGGTTCGTGCAGATCATAAAAATTGTATGAGAGAGCTCTAGCGTGTAAACCAAAAACACTGTATGTGCGAGCACCTAAGTTTTGAGAAAATTAGCAAAAACGTTTTTTATTGAAATTTGCTTTTTTTATGAATAACCTAAAACATTTCAACTTTTGTATGACTTGAACTAATGGATATTGGTAATACCTTACTAGCCATTCCAATTTTACACAAAATGACATTATATAAACAGAAATATAATTAAAATACAGTAATCTGCTTCTGCGTGATGAACATACAGCATAAATATTGTTGCTTTGTAAAGCAAAAACACTGTATTGGTTCATACAGTGTATTTCTTTTACAATAATACTGTAGCGCAAAGTAGGGATGGAGTTAGCCTATCAGCAGCAGACTGCTCTGATATGGTTGCAATGACCTCTAACATGGTTGCAGAGTCCTCTGACATGGTTGCAGAGTCCTCTGACATGGTTGCAGCGTTCTCTGACATGTTTGTAATGACCTCTGACATGGTTGCAGGGTCCTCTGACATAGTTGCAGAGACCTCTGACATGGTTGCAATTACCTCTGGCATGGTTGCAGAGTCCTCTGACATGGTTGCAATGACATCTGACATGGTTGCAGAGTCCTCTGACATGATTGCAGCGTCCTCTGATATGATTGCAGAGTCCTCTGGCATGGTTGTACTGACCTCTAACATGGTTAGAATGACCTTTGACATGAATTTAGAGTCCTCTGACATGGTTGCAGAATCCTCTGACATGGTTCCAGAAATATCTGACATGGTTCCAGAAACCGTTGACATGGTTGTAGAGTCTCTTATATGGCTACAATTACCTCTGACAAGGTTGCAGAGGCCTCTGACATGGTTGCAGAGGCCTCTGACATGGTTGCAATGACCTCTGACATGGTTGCAGAGTCCTCTGACATGGTTGCAGAGTCCTCTTACATGGTTGCAGAGTCCTCTAACATGGTTGCAGCGTCCTCTGACATGATTGCAGAGTCCTCTGACACGGTTGTAATGACCTATGAAATGGATGCAGCGTCCTCTGACATAATTGCAGAGTCCTCTGTTATGGTTGCAATGACCTTTGACATGGTTGCAGAGTCCTCTGACATGATTGCAGAGACCTCTGACGTGTTTGCAATGAGTTCTGACATGGTTCCAGAGACCACTGACGTGGTTGCAATGAACTCTGACATGGTTCAGAGGCCTTTATTGTGGTGGCAGAGTCCCCTGATATAGTTGCAGAGGCCTCTGATATGAATACAGAGTCCTCCAACATGGTTACAGAGGCCTCTGACATGGTTGCAGAGACCTCTGACATGGTTGCAGAGACCTCTGATATGGTTGTAATGACCTCTGATATGGTAAAAATGACCTCTGAAATGAATTCAGAGTCCTCTGACGTGGTTGCAGAATCCTCTGACATGGTTCCAGAAACATCTGAAATGGTTCCAGAAACCTCTGACATGGTTGCAGAGTCTCTTATATGGCTACAATGACCTCTGACAAGGTTGCAGAGGTCTCTGACATGGTTGCAGAGTCCTCTCATATGGTTTCAGAGTCCTCTGACATGGTTGCAGAGTCCTCTGACATGGTTACAGAGGCCTCTGATGTGGTGGCACAGGCCTAAAATACGTTTCCACAGAACCCGACCATTAAGTAAGGTTACTTAGAAATAGAATCATTCGAGATTTCGCATTCGGGGCACGCGCAATATTGTAAAGGAGAAACACTGTAAGTGCGTTTACAGTGTTATGGCTTTACAAAACATGGTTATATGCACATACAGTTTTTTTTTGTTTGTCTATAACTTCAATTGTATTCACTTTTATGATGAAATATTAAGTTGAGGGTATGTATTAGAGTCTAAATAATGTAATTAACCTTATAGAGCTAAAACACTGTATGTGACACTTACAGTGTTTTTCCTTTACACGCTAGAGCTACATGAGACATTTGCAGAAATATATCGCAATAGGTACATACATTTCGGCAGCTCATTTAGAAAAACATGAAGTTACTTTTTTAAATGATTAACAACCAGCCAAGCTTGGAGCCCTTTAGCACCCTCTAGGTACAAAATAGCTGACATACCTATATTTGTTAAAAATACGCCTAATGGAATGATTCGCCATATCCTAAATATCACCATAACACCACAGTTTAAACTAACCTTATATATAATAGTTCCTAGATTTTAGCGGTTGTCCACAACAGTCAAAATATCGAAAAACTAATAAAATTCGTAATGTACTTAATTAAAATTAAAATTACATTACCCGTACTTTACAAAACAATAGGTATATTGCACTTTTAGATCATACGATATCCAAGCTATAATTTCGAAAATAAAATCCCTGGTTTACAGAAATCCCTCGATTTTTCAACAGATGTTGCTGATAGTTAACAAAAAACTTTGAAGAAAGGGATGAAACAACGATATTTGGAAAATGAAACTTCCTAATTTTTGCTCTTTTGTGGGTAGGTAGGTATAAGATTCCGTTTAACGAGTAGAACTGCACTAAATTTAATAGGAACCCACGCGCCATCTTCTGATATGGTCCAATAAGGTCCTATTAAATTAACTGCAAATATTTAGGGGCAGATCAAATAAAATATAAGCATGTACTGGGCAATTTTTAAGAAAAATCTACACGCTAGTTTTTGAGAAATATGCATTTAACTAAAAATTACAAATCGAATAAAGTTTGTCCTAGAAACACGCTTCTTCGATGAATTGAATTTACGCGCCAAAAAAAGGTGCTGTGATTGGTTGGTTGTTAGTGTGCGTGAAATGTAAGTTGTCTACGTTGCGGGAGGTAGGTAAGTCGGGTCAGTCAAAGGTTGTTCACGTAATGAATTAAAAAGTTTGTTTGAAAATTATTACGAAGGGATAACTAGATTTAATAAGTACTCACGAGTTATCTAAACAAAATATTATACCACGAACACAAAATAGCGCGGAGTCATGACACAACCGGTTTAGCTATTTTGTAGGTCAGAGTCACCCAGGATTTAACTTTTTGTCTGACAAAATTATCATGGAAATCGTTCACCAGACCAGACAAGTGAAATGGAAAAAGTACTAAACGCAGCACCATCCCTAAAAAGAAGAACAAAGTACGTAGACAATACTGTTAGACTAGAAAATATTTTTATGAATAAATCTACATATTCAAATCCGGCAATTTTGCAGGCTGTTGCCGCTAATTTAAAATTAATGTAGAGGTAAATAAATAAATAATGGTGAACATAAACACGCTACTTTTAAACAAATGTACGTACCTACGTAAGTAAATTTAAAAGTTTAGATAGTTAGGTAAGCTTAATATTTTAAGATAAATGCCATAATGGCTATTTTACATTTTGACATACTTCATTCATGACTATTACCTACGAAATGATATTATTTAATTTTGTATGTTAATACGGACACTATTAAAATACTTGTTACAAAAAATATACGTTTTTATTTGATTTAACTTTTTGTTTCTATAAATACTCCATATTATAGGAATATTACAAATTAGGTACCTAAGTTACATAAATATTTCATTACCTACTTACTTGTTATGAATAGTTATGAAGATTTTCAGTTATGGTTAAAAACATCATGCTAGACAATATTATGGAAAAATATGGTTATGCCAAATTATCCATTATGTAAATTTATAACTATGCCAATTTACCATTATGCGAAATAACTACTATGCCGACAATTTTATGCGTCATGCAAATAAATAGGTGAGGAGTACAAATGTTATGCATTCGAAGGGACACCCTTTTCTTATACATATTTACGCATGCCATTAAAAAAATTGCAGTGAATTTAATAGGACCTTATAGGTAAATCTTGGATGAAGCTAGGTATACATACAGGTTGTAAGGAAAAGTAGTACGAACCTTCAAACCACACGTTTTATAGGTATGATAGTGATAAAGTATCTTACAAGTGTTCAAACACTTTATGAAAATATTAGAAGATTAAATATTTTTCAAAAACTTTTAATTAAATTGTTCAACCCAACACAGTGCACTGTACTGTGTCTGTACAGTCAATTATTACGGCTCGGATAACTTTGCACCGTTCTTTCGTCGATCTACAAAGGTGCAACCGCAACTGTATGTGATCGTAACGATATGCTGTTTAAAAATACAGGTTTATAGTTGAAGAGCCGAGGGGGTAAGTGGCTATCTCATAAGGTACCACGATAGGCTAGGTTTAGATCGTTAACCGAGACTTAAACAAGTCGTATGACCCAGGTCTGCCAGAGCAAATCCTGCCGAAACATAAAAATAATCGATATTTTTTGAAGACATATTTTCGTAGAAATTATGTCATAAGGTACCGCAATGAAAGTGCTGGCATCAGTTAACAATTAAAAAATTATGTAAAAAAAGCTTGGTCTGCCACTGCGCACCCTGCCGGAAGTGCTTGGCAGACCTCTCCACAGATGCTTTTCCGACACCCCTAAACTATCTCATCGAGTACCACGATGCGACCAGCACTACATAATAGCCAAGATCACTCTGACAATAGATCACAAGGTCTGCCAGGCCTAAACTTGCCGCATCTTAGTGTTTCAGACATTTGAAGTTGTAGGTTCAGTGTATGAAAACTGACCTATATCTTTTTTCCTCCGTGTTTGATTTTGATGGAGCCTTAATACGAAATGCCCTCCATAATAAGGAGCTTCGAGTCATATAGGACAGTCGGGTGGAAGGTCTCAGTATTCAACGCAATCCTGTCAAAAAGTTTGAAATGCAGGTTAGGTGTATGAAAACTGGCCAATATCTTTTCCCCCACTGGTTTGATTTTGATGGTGCCTTGACATATCATAAGGTACCCGAATGACAGTGCCAGCATCAGCTTACCATTGATAAATTATGTTAAAAAAACTTGGTCTGCCACTGCGCACTCTGCCGGAAGTCCTTGGCAGGCCCCTCCAAATATACCCTTCCGAAACCCTTAACCTATCTCATCTAAGGACTTCCGGCAGAGTGCGCAGTGGTAGACCAAGTTTTTTTAACATAATTTGTCAATGGTAAGCTGATGCAAGCACTTTTATTCGAGTTCCTTATGATATGATAATTTTAACTGATAAAATCTGCAGAAGTTATCGAATATTTTCATATTTAGCAGGATTGTGCACAGAACAGAGACCTTTTATCCAATTGACCTATATAAATGGAATCTCCTGATCATCACAAGCATTTCATATCAAGGCACCATCAAAATCAAACCAGTGGGGGAAAAGATATAGGCCAGTTTTCATACACTTTACCTACAATTTCACACTTTTCGACAGGATTGTGTACAATACAGAGACCATCCACTTCACTGACCTATATGACTCAAAGCTCCTAGTTATGGAGAGCATTTCATATTAGGGCGCCATCAAAATCAAACCCGGGGGGAAAAATATATAGTCCAGTTTTCATACACCAAACCTGCATTTCAAACTTTTTGACAGGATTGCGTTGAATACTGAGACCTTCCACCCAACTGTCTTATATGACTCGAAGCTCCTCATTATGGAGAGCATTTCGTATTAAGGCTCCATCAAAATCAAACACGGGGGAAAAAAGATATAGGTCAGTTTTCATACACTGAACCTACAACTTCAAATGACTGAAACACTAGGATGCGGCAAGTTTAGGCCTGGCAGACCTTGTGATCTATTGTCAGAGTGATCTTGGCTATTATGTAGTGGTGGTCGCGTCGTGGTACCCGATGAGATAGTTTAGGGGTGTCGGAAGGGCATCTTTGGAGAGGTCTGCCAAGTACTTCCGGCAGGGTGCGCAGTGGCAGACCAAGCTTTCTTTACATAATTTTTCAATGGTTAACTGATGCCAGCACTTTCATTGTGGTACCTTATGACATAATTTTTACGAAAAAATATCTTCAAAAAATATCGATTATTTTTATGTTTCGGCAGGATTGGCTCTGGCAGACCTGGGTCATACGACTTGTTTAAGTCTTGGTTAACGATCCAAACCTAGCCTATCGTGGTACCTTATGAGATAGCCACTTACCCCCTCGGCTCTTTAACTATTAGTAAATTATGTTTTTTTAATACCTATTGTTTATTATTTGTTTTAAGCATATAGCAAAATCGTAGACTCTATAAGCCATGGTCTGATGAAGATCCAGTATTCGTTTGGTAATAAGGCTGATAAGGCTTTCATTTTGGTTCGGGGGCACGAGAAGCTGCAAGGAAACGATATGCTTCTACCCCCCGCGCGCCTGTTCCTGTAGCAAGCAACGAATTATTGGTAGCAAGTCGAAACTATACAGTGCAAAACTAACATATGCATCTGTAAAAAAACTGAAATACTCTGCAATTCAAGGTACCACAATTCGTAGAATGGAAAAAGGTAATTTTTTGACTTTCCTTGTTCCCCCGAACCGCAATAAAACTTATAATATCTTCTTAGGACAGTGGTTGATCGAAGTCTACGATCTTGCCATATGCCGGATATTAGCCAAAATCCTAGAACGATGGCCGAGCAACGTCGACGATTTTGCCATCGTACTGCAATATACAAATAGATTCAAGCATAATATAAGCTTAAATGGAATCAATTTAAGTTGTTGAATAATACCTCAATTATTCAAACTAAAAAAAACTATAGTTTATTCGTCATCTATAGATTACTCTTTGGTTGGACAGATACATCTAGCACTGATAGTAGATATCATAAAGCTGGGTTGACACGATAAGAGTTGGCTTGGACATTCACATCAGACAGAGTCCACTCGTACGAGTCAGTTTCAGGATTCAGAGTCAGGCTTACACGTTTATATTACAATTTCACCCAAGTTCCAGCGCCTTTTTTTCTTGGAACCGCCATTAGACATTTTTTTTTAAATGATCAAAGCTTAGATCCGATCCACATACGTATAAAGAATGTTCAGCGGCCAATCATATAACTTTAACTATAATAAAGAAATAGCATCAAGGAACCTTAGACTTGGCATGATTTGTCTAGATTTAAATTATTGTTTAAAACGCTCCATGGTCACGAGTAGACAATGGAGCGTGCAACCGCTCCGAAATATCGAGGTAAACAAAAACCTAATCGCGGTAATAATCCCGTTTTAAACAATAATTTAAGTGTTGTGAACAACCGTGAAAACCTAAAAACTTATAAAGTCTAGATTTCATTACTTTTTAGAGATGAACAAGCAGCTCCAACAAGAATTGGATAGTTTTTTACATAATGTTTTTGGAGGGATTCTGGTTTTTACTGAATGACTGACTCACTTAGAGATAATCAAAATATTTGAGTACTTCTACAAGACATGAAGCTAGTCGTTAGCATGAAAGTAAGGTCCGAGTAGTAGATAGTCTGAGTGCACTCAACACCTATCGTGTCAACTCTGCTTTAAGTATTTTCAAAAAAATCTTTCCAAAATCAGCTCCAGTGCTGCACTTCACTTATTTCATTGTGTTCTGTAGTTTTGATCGCATAGCCGTCTACTGAAGAAAAATGAAAATAACGGAAGAACAATTAGATGAGTTACTAATATTTCTTCAAAATAACAAGGATTTAGCCTTGGGCCGACTACAGTCGCAGTTGGCACATGAGAAATCACGTTTTCTCTGGGAGAAATGCGCTCAAACTGTAAACAAATATGGACCAGCTAGAGATGGCGCCGGATGGTCCAAGGTTAGTTCAGTCCAGTTTAGTTTAAAATTCTAATACCTTTAAACGAGCAAGAATTGATTAACCGAGAAAACTTGGTCAAGCAGGTACTAAATAATTATAAGATAATGAGTTTCATTTTAAAAGGAGTCTAGGTTGGTCATTCTTATTTATTGCGTTTCCAGTATTGGGCCGATTACAAGAATAAAGTCAAACATAAAATAACTCAGTGGAATGTAAATTTACAAAAAACTGGTGGCTAATCTCAGTCGATTTACCGCACGTATGTACCTACGTTTTAGTTGCTGGCTCTCAAACCATAATGTGAACTTCGCAACTTGCGAAATCTAGGTAAGTATCTGTTATGTAGGTATATCGAATAAGTGAATTCCTTTCTAATCAATGCTCCTTTTTTCGTGTGGTACACCGAAGCGTCTAACGACGAGATGAAACCTTGTATCAAGGATTTTCAAGCACCTCTCTCTCTCTCTCTTCGTGTGGGACACCGAGTCGTTCAACGACCCGATGAACCCTGATGTCAGAGTTTTTCAACCGCCTACTGCAAGTAGCAGGCCTCTGACATGGTTGTGTAACTACCGCCATCATATAGACAGCAACCGGGACCGACGGCTTAACGTGCCCATCCGAAGCACGGAACCATCTTACTTGCGGACAATCAGCTTAACGTGCCTTCCAAAGTACGGAACCATTTTGCTTCAGGTCGTTTGAGTCCTAACCAGACTGTTAACAAGTTCATATAGTGATGATAAATAGATAGGTAGGTCGGTAGGTAGGTAGGTAGGTATCAAGTTTGTGTGAGCTTTACTTTCTATCGTCTCATAAGATAAGTAGGTAGGTAGGTAGGAACTTACTATTGTATAATGTTATACTAGCTTATTTTAATTCGATTTAAAAACACTTGCAATACTTGTCTTGCAGTTACTTAGATTACCTATGTACTGAACAGACAAATTAAATACCTTTTTTTTATGTGACAACCCTATGAGAGCGCGCGCGGCCGGGTCATTGTCCGGCGGCGTCCAGTGGAGATTGAGCCGTTCGCGTGCAGTAATAAGTTTTAATTTTGCTCGCGGGCGGTCGGCTAAGCCGAGAGTAGGTATCTTTTTATACCTAACTATGGCTTTTGTTAGGGAGTGAATCTTCTGTACCCTAGTACTATTATATATTCTGTGCCCAAAGTGCATGGTGGGGGGTGTATTGCACGACATGATGATCGTTGACATCACGTGTGTGGTAGAGTAGAGATTTGACTTGATCGATAATATAACATGCATTTCTAACTGAATAGATATTGTTTTAATTTATATAATATTCATTGTTGAGCATGTTCGCTCACTTCGTTCGCTCCAGGGGGTCACAACTATAACCTAACTTAACCCCCTGCACACATTCCCCCCCGCGGCCGAACGCCCGTGGAACGCGACGTAAGCGCGGCGTCTGCGCGGCGTTCACGCAGCGCTCGCGCGGCGCTGTACAACGCGAAGCCCGCGCCCCGCATACGGTGCGCTGTCGCAACGTCCGCGCCGCGCCGACGCCGGCAGTACGCTCAGGAAACGCGTACGCTCGGCCAACGCCCAATGTGGGGGCAGCCTAAGGCCAGTCATGGGACATTAATGGGACAGTCATGGAAGCACCGACAAATAAAAAAATAAAATCTTCTCAAATGGTCACACTGTCCGCGCGCGCTGTCGATATCATCAGAAACCTCGGCAATATTTTCGAGGTTCCATAGATTTTCATTTAAAAAAAATCCAAATTTCGGCGCGTGCGGTTTGGCTGGGCGCGCATATTTGCTTTCACCTTAAAAATTGAGGTGACCCCACTTGTAAAATGATTCCATGCGCCTTTCTTTTTAAAAGGAAATCTTAAGCAATGAACAGCCATATTATTCGATTTATACCGGGGATGTACTTACACGCCCCGCTATGTAGTTATAATCTTATAATATAACCTATTTTTGTTAGTAAAAGTAAAAACAAATTTTTAGACGAAACTAATATTTATAAACTTTATCGCTTTTTTTGACATAAAATGCACATGGAAAGCTATTCTTATCTGACATCGATTTTATGTCATATTCATGTTCCTATTCGGATAATTCATTCATTTTTGAATGAATGATATTCATTTTTTGACAAGCACTCACACATATGCAAAAAATATTTGTTATACATTGATTGTTATAAAGCAAACATGTTTTTGGTCAGTACAAAATGTTCAATGTACTTCTATGTTAGAGCGTTTTGTCGCCGATGAACCAGAAACACTCATGACGTTTTCTTTGACGCGCAAATGACACATCGTGAACGTGGCAGATTTGGGGCCCAGTGCTGCAAAACAATATATCGTAGAAGGGGCAAACAGTGGGTAAACGGATTCTCTAATGGAGAACACGCTTCGGCAAGATACTGTTGAACATAAAGACTGAGTTTGGTGACTTATAGGCTGGTTATGACTGAATAACGAAATCGGTAAATCGTTCCTTATGGCATACCCTGGAGAAGACCTACGTCTAGCTGTAGTCTCTTATAAGCTGAAAATGGTGTTAAACGATAAGTAAACACTCGACACTTAATTACAATCTGACAATTCGAAGAGCAAGTTTTGGAATTCCGGAATCCCTGCTATCGCTTCAATTGCAAGCTTTGCTGTAGTGATGCAAAACGTGTTGAACTATCGATAGATATGTATGATATGGATTTTTGCTAAAGAATTTTCGATTTATTGGAAAATTTTTCTTCTTTTGTCGCGTGTCGAAAAAGATGAAAATGACAGTGCTACCTAGTTTATTTAAGTCAGTAACGTGAAATCGAACCTAGTGGCCTATAATCTTTAACGGTACTTATCTAAGTATCATTTTTTTCGGGTCTCATATGAAATCCCTACCCTTTGTGCGCCTTAGGTACTCACTATTACTTGGTTAATACTTTGGTAATAGTCAGTTTAATGTTGCTATATCGATACTAGTATCAAAGCTATCGACAAAGTACCATCCAAAGCTCTTCTGTCTGAAACTATCTATTGTTCTATTGTATATCCGATCGATATTTAATAAGGGTCTCTAGTCTATTCAGTCAGAGGGACAATAAGGTTGCGATTCTCATGAGATTTGAGTGACAAGTCAGCTTAAATTTCAATTTTAAACTCACCAACTAGAAATTCAGTCACAGTTCAGATAATCGTATTTTTTAAATATGATTACAAAAATTTTTGGTGCAAGTTATGATTAAACATTAGAATATTTTTTAAATTTAAATTTAATATCGTACCACAACATGAAATATTTAAGTTATATATCTTTTACGAAAAACATTCAAAACTTTGATGTAATACCTAATATTGAATATATTATTCAACATAGAAGCGAAAGGGTTCGCAAAAGTTGGCGTGAAAAAGGGGAGACCTTTGCCTCCGTAAAAACAGTTTTCCATAAACAATTGCTATCATAACTTCCTCGGGGCCCGGGACAAACATTAGGGCAACTTCGAAACCTTTTGACATATTTACAGAAGCAAACAGAGACATAGTGAATGCTTTTATGGAAATATTACCGTTTGTCGAACGGGTGTCGTCATAAATATTTGGAAAAAAGCGAACATTTTGCTGGATCAACCTGTTCTCACCCGTGTGCTTTCAACTTGGGTTTGTTTTTTAATCATTTACCCATCGAGAAACGACGGGCCTACCATCCCCATACCCATACCATCACCGGGAATGGGACGGAAGATACGCTTTGCTTGAAGTATTTACCTAATGGATGTAATGACATAGCACACACGTCAATGCAATAACATATAAGTACCACAGATGAACTTAAATATGTAGACTAGCTAATAAGTAGGTAATCATTAGATTATTAAGTTTTAAGTTACCATCTGTACATATACTTAGTAAAACAGCGCAAGCGAAACCAACACCAGTGGGAGTGCAGTTTTGGGACCCAGCTCGTTGGATGGCTGCCACTAAATCAACTGTTCTGTTGACACTGCCCTGTTTGAGCATGTCCAGTTTGTCAGAGCCAGCTAATACGGAAGCTTCGTATCGTGAAAATTTTGTTTGTATTGTAAGCAAAGGTTGAAAACGACCGGTGGTTGCACGACTTGTATGGCAAATGGTTCTGTTTATTTTGACGATGCACTGAGTTAAATTGACACATTTTTAATAAAAGCGTTTTTCCGCAAATGCTTGCTGTGTTAGAGCAGTATAAAATTTAAGGTCCATCCGCTATTATAGTGTCATGACCAGCCTAAGTGAATGGCCAAGTTACGCTAGTCGCTCGCAATACTTAAATACTACGCAACCAGTGTAACCAGTAAGAGGGGACTCTCGCTTAGGCTGGTCATGACACTATGAAATCGGATGGATTTTACCTATGTACTGGTTTTTCTGATAAACTGTATGAAAAACCAATTTACCATACTATCCTGACATATTATTCGGAGATGAACTTTCTGTTTGCCTATCTTTTTAAAAAAAATCTGTCGATACAAATCCATATTTCGAATGCGTATGACCCATAACACCCATCAGTATTAATTCAGGTACGTTTGTTTGCACAGCGATATGCTTTTATACCGCTTGTTTGTGCCGCTGTGCCTCTGTGACTTTGTGCCGCTGTGCCTGTGTGACTTTGTGCCTCTAGTCCTCTGTGACTTTGTGCCGCTTTGTTGACTACTAACATTGTAAACTTTCATTCACTGCGGAGTACTGCGGACCATGTGTTGATTTAGCCAATACTCTCCAGTTAGTGCCCTAGATATTTTGAGGCAGTCTGGGTCGAATATTTCGGGTTAACCTGGATTGACTATATATATTCGGCTGCTTCCAACTACCAAACTTGAAACTTGAAGGTGTTGAAGAGTTTAGTCACTTACTGTTTATAAAGAATACAGGAAAGTTTAGATAAGATAGTCAAAGAAAACAAAACAAAACTTATCCTCTTCGTTGTTTGAAACTTTGTCGAGAGAACAATGTAGTGGCTTGTATTGACCAACGCACAACCTAGCTCTACCTCTTGGTTGCTTCCAGTAGAAAATTAAAAGTTGACTATAACGTAGTTTTATAATAATACCGATGTGGGTATTGGTCTGGTCGCAAAACGCATTGCCAATGTTTTTTCATAAGTAGGCAATTGCGATTTTATCATTAGATACTTACTATTATATGACGCGTCAGGATCGGGGGGACCGGGCATCGTGGGGCTTCTTGGGTAGCGTGTATGACGATGAAGTAAACTCAGGAACGATTTAATGAATTTCAGGCTTTATTTTCAGCAAATTTACACTTCAGAGAAATGAAAGTACACAGGTAAGTACACACGAGACAAAATTGCCACAGAAACCGACAAGTCTCTTGGCAGAGGAGATTCTTCCACCAAAATCAAGAAAAAAGTGCGTGACGCTCCATTTGAAATTTACAAGGTGGTCTCCGATCCCCGCCAAAAGCCTTGCCCAAGCGATAAAACCGAGGGAAAACCATTCTCAGCCAATCGCTTGCGTTTCTACAGCAAATACCAATCAAGATACATTCAGGTTATCAAACATTACAACATAAATCGGCAAAATAAATCATACGGAAGTTACAAAATAAACAGTGATAATGAAATGGACCAATTACAAGTAAGAAAGTGCTGTCATTCTAGCCAACAGTACAAACTGAACTAGGAAGTGGTAATAAAATTAATTTGACATTTATTCTAGTAAGAAAACTACTACTAGACCATGTACGAATTGTATGACAAGTACAGCCCTCTGTGGGCAAGTCAAGAAATTAACTCAAAGGTGACAGTTGAAACATTCGGATACTAGAAATCAAAATGTTATAAATTCGGATACATAATCACAAAAATCGGTTTGACGCGTTGCCGACAGGTGGCGCTTCTCTCACACTTCGACACGGCCATCCTGAGCTTCAACCGTCCTCGGTGAAGTACCTGGTGACAAAAATCATTGGAAAGTAATCTGCTCGGCTTACCTGACATTACAATGACAAAATAAACAAGTGCAAAAATAACATGGAGAAAACATAAAAGCTAAATTTTACATAGCCAACTCTACAGTTAAAATTATCATTACAGTATCTTAAATTAAAAATTCATCGAATGTAATGCAAACAGTAAAGTTAAAGTCAGAAGTAGAGTTCAACACAACAAAGTTGTCAACGACCAACAGATTCAAGCCATAAAAAAATAAAATAAAAAAAATGATTGAAATTCTCAAATCAAACAATTGGGATTACTGCCTAAACATGGCTAGCCAGTCCTTCGGCTTGGGCACCAGTCCTTCGGTACCGTGCTTCCAACACCAGCAAATGCCATCACAGCTGCGTAAGTGCTACTCCCCGCAAAGAGTATGCCATGCAAAAAAAACAGCCAACACGCACTTCTTACATGCTCCGGCGTACCATTGATGGTGAGGTTGCAAAAAAAAAAAGAAACCAATCAAGGCAAAACAAAACAAAACACCCAGTCCTTCGGGTCTGTATTCAGTCCATCGAATACCTGTATTCAGTCCATCGAATACAATCTAGTCAGAAAACCCAATTAGTTAGAAGCAGAAGCAGTATCAATATCAGAGTCATCGCTCTGTTCACACTCTAATTGTAGCTCCGGAGGAATCTGTTGATCGGGGACTTTTCTAACTCTATCATGGGCATACTTGTAAGTTCGCTTGGAAGTAAGAGATTTCAGCAAATACCTATCGCCATCTAAAACTTCAATCACTCTAAAAGGTCCTTTAAATTTAGCATCTAATTTCACCTGATTTCGCTCTTCGTTTTCAATTAAGACGTAGTCGCCTACTACGCATTTTGAAGTTTGGCTTTATTTCTGTCAAATCGCTCTTTATCATAGTCGGAGTTTTCCACTATGCTTCGAGATGCTTGCTCTCTCATTGCATCCATGTCAATTAGCTCATCATTGTCATCTACGGTCATTAAATCAAGAGGTCGGGCAACTTTACCGATCATAAGCTCGAGAGGACTGGCTTTTGTGACGCGGTTTATGGTAGAGTTTATAGCTAACTGAATATCGCCTAATGCATCTTGCCATGAGCGCTCCTGGCTAGCCTCCACCGAAGTTAACATACCCTTCAGAGTGCTCATGACTCTTTCGACCTGCCCGTTGGCGCGACTGGCGCCGGTTGCAATCAAGTGGAGATCAATGTTGTGACTGTCACAAAAGTTGGCAAAATCTCTACTGGTGAAACAACGACCCTGGTCTGCGACCACCCTCTGGGGTGCACCAAACAACGATATGCCAGACTTCAAAGCTCTAATACTACTGACACTATCTATGTTCCTGGAATGAACCAAAAGCACAAACTTTGTAAACGCATCGATTAGAACAAAGACGTATTCCTTGTCATTGTTTTTACCACTCAGTTTGCCCGAGGCATCAATGTGGATAGTATGCCAAGGAATAGCGGTCTTTGGAATCGGATGAAGTTCCGCTTGAACTCTACCAGAGTGAGATTTTGATACCTTGCAAGTGATGCAAGTGTCCACAAACTTTCTTACATACTTGGACATACCAGGAAACCAATAATGGTCATACACTTTTTCAAGTGTTTTTTCCCAGCCTAAGTGCATGATCGACTCGTGAACGTTATTGATGACGGCCCATCTAAATGCACGGGGAACAATAAGTAGGGAGACATCGAGTGCGACCGTTTCGTTGTATCTTGCGGTGAAGAATATTGAAACGAACCTCGTATGTTTTCCTAATATCCTCAGGAAGTGCCTCATTTTGCAAGTCTGCAAAAATTTTTTGTAGTTCCTCATCCTTCTCCTGTTCTGCCTGCAACCAAGTGCTTGAAAGAGAGGCTATGTCTACCCGCTTTTGTTCTACGCGCATGTCAGGAGTTGGGACTTCTGAAGGGATCGGGTTTCGAGAAAGACAGTCTACATGTGACATCCTCGTACCTGCGCGGTGCTCTATGTCAAAATCAAAGGATTGAAGGTAAGCCCACCAACGATGTACCCGGGGTGAGAGATCTACCTTCGTCTTGGATGCCTTCACTGAATTACAGTCTGTCACGACTTTGAATTTTCGGCCTTGAAGGTATTGTCGAAAATGCTTGACAGAGTTGACAACCGCTAAAGTCTCAAGCTCGTACGAATGGTACCTGGATTCAGCCGGGGATGTTCGACGACTGTAATAAGCAACTGCGTGTTGCTTATTATCGACCTTTTGGAGGAGCATAGCGCCATATCCGTCTGAACTGGCATCAGTGTGCAGCTCAACTGGAAGGTCTGGGTTAAAGATCATGAGCACAGGTTCACTGGTCAACTGTGCTATGATGTTTTGGCGTATTTCCTCGTGTTCAGGTTTCCATTCCAGAGACTTCTTTTTGCTACTAGTGAGCTTGTACAAAGGAGTCATGGTTTTGGAGAAGTCACGGACAAATTGCCGAAAGTATGAAGCCAAGCCAATAAATTGGCGAAGTTGGGTGACTGTAGTAGGAGGAGGAAGCTTGGTAATAGCTTCGATTTTACCTGGGTTCGGCTGAAGGCGACCTTCTTCGATAACGAAGCCCAAATACTCTATGCGCTTCTTCAGAAAGGAACACTTGGACAAGTTTAATGAAAAACCTGCCTTACTGAGCACGTCAAGGACAAGGCGAAGACGTTCAAGTCCCTGCTCAATCGTTGAAGACAAGATCAGCAAATCATCGATGTAGCAAACAACAAAGGAATGAGCAAGATCACCTAATGCATTCATGATTGACCGCTGATAGACTGAACTTGCGTTTTTCAAACCAAAGGGCATAGTCAGATACTCCCATTGGCCCTCAGGAGTCACGAACGCAGTTCTTTCTATCGACTCCTCTGCAACAGGGATCTGATGGTAACCACTAAGCATATCTAGAGCCGTAAACCACCTAGCGTCTCCTAATCTAGCAACTTGATCGTTGATGAGAGGTAAGGGGTATCTGTCCGGCACGGTGTTCTCGTTCAGCTCGCGGTAGTCGATGCACATCCTATAAGAATCGTCTTTCTTTCTAACAAGCAACGCTGGACTAGAAAATGGTGAACTGCTTGGCCGTATAACCCCCGCATCAAGCAGCTCCTTGACCTTGGAACGAACAATCGCTTTCTCTTCTGGACCTAATCTGTATGGACGTCTTTGTACAGTTTTGCTAGGATCGACAAGACGAATCTCCAGCTGTCCCGTGGTAACACGTGAGGTAGGTACACCTGTAGGAAAAGAGGACTCGAACTCCTGCAGTATGTCGACTAAACCCTGAATACGTTCCGTCGGTAAATCGGTATCAACATTGCTAAAATCAGGCGTAGCTGCATTCAAACTACACTCTACTTGTAGCGGAATACAGCGACTGAAAGTGGCCCAGTCAAGGGTCATATTGACATTGATATCTGGAGTAACAATCTCACGACCTATTAGGACATCATCGTTCATAAACTGATCTGGTAAGACATGGAATAGAATCTCGAAAGGCAACCCGTCGATTTCTACTTGACACTCAATTTGCAAAGTACTAAACACGCAAGCTTGACCAATACCAGTCACGGTCACAGTATTATTCAAACGTCTACCAGGAAATCTAGATGCAATGGATTCTTTAATGAGAGAGCATTCTGCACCCGAATCATAGTGAAAAAGAAGCGACTCACCAGCTATATTTATCCGTCCGGTAGGCTTGCCGACGTGGCACACGTCGACTCGACGCGTGCTGCTACTGTTGACTGCACCATCAGAGACGCCGCTGGCCGCCGCGCTGCCGGTGGCACCTCCTTTCCCAGTGAAGCTCTTGCCCGCAGTGGAGGGTGGATGACGACACTTGGTGGCGTAGTGACCAGCTTCTCCACATCTGAAACAGGTAACGCCAGATGCGTTTGATCGCTGCTTGGGTACAGACGGTGGCGGCGAAGCAGAAAAAGAAACAGAACGATTACGTGACCTTGTGACATCTTTGGAGCGGCAATCGGGACTGCGATGTCCCAGCTTCCCACACGTATAGCAGCGCACAGGTCCTGGTGCAGCAGCTGGCCGGAACCGCTTGCTCTGGATCCCCTCGCTTGCAGCAGCTTCACTTCGCCGCTTCAGGAAGGAGCAGGCTTGTAACTCGCGTTGTAGGTGCTCTCGTGTCTTGATTTCTGCTGTGAACGCCACTCTTTGCAACCTGCTATCAAATTGAGATACATGGGCAAGAATCATGGCGTATGTGATTTGTTCCACAGTCATGTCCTTGAATCGGGCCATCAAGGTCGTTGAAAGCCGTGCTGCGTACGACGCCATATTTTCGTTGTCCTTCGGTTTGCTATTTTGTAAATTGATGAGGGTAGCAGCAGGCGTTTCGATCAAGCCATAACGCGCCAGGAAAATTTCTTTGAACTGCATCCATGTCATTCCGGCAAACGATATTTGAGAAAGCCATTGTGATGCGCTTCCCTTTAGGGCTCCACTAAGTGCCAGAATAAGTGCACTTCCATCCTGCTCTTGATCATTGAGGCATATGTCTGCCGTGGCGCACCATGCCCTCGCGTCAACATCCGCATTTTGGGGGTCAAAAACTGGTAGATTAATTTTGCGGGTACTCACAGGGCGCATGGCATCGATGAGATTCATCATGTTCCTGTTTTGTGCTTCCAGCAACGTGCGCAGGAGGTTTTCGTCCATGTTCGCCGTGGATACACATCCTCGGTTTTCAGGTGGCTGGTCGTCTTGAACACGCTGTCGTCCCGCTTCTGATGACGCGTCAGGATCGGGGGGACCGGGCATCGTGGGGCTTCTTGGGTAGCGTGTATGACGATGAAGTAAACTCAGGAACGATTTAATGAATTTCAGGCTTTATTTTCAGCAAATTTACACTTCAGAGAAATGAAAGTACACAGGTAAGTACACACGAGACAAAATTGCCACAGAAACCGACAAGTCTCTTGGCAGAGGAGATTCTTCCACCAAAATCAAGAAAAAAGTGCGTGACGCTCCATTTGAAATTTACAAGGTGGTCTCCGATCCCCGCCAAAGCCTTGCCCAAGCGATAAAACCGAGGAAAACCATTCTCAGCCAATCGCTTGCGTTTCTACAGCAAATACCAATCAAGATACATTCAGGTTATCAAACATTACAACATAAATCGGCAAAATAAATCATACGGAAGTTACAAAATAAACAGTGATAATGAAATGGACCAATTACAAGTAAGAAAGTGCTGTCATTCTAGCCAACAGTACAAACTGAACTAGGAAGTGGTAATAAAATTAATTTGACATTTATTCTAGTAAGAAAACTACTACTAGACCATGTACGAATTGTATGACAAGTACAGCCCTCTGTGGGCAAGTCAAGAAATTAACTCAAAGGTGACAGTTGAAACATTCGGATACTAGAAATCAAAATGTTATAAATTCGGATACATAATCACAAAAATCGGTTTGACGCGTTGCCGACAGGTGGCGCTTCTCTCACACTTCGACATATATATATTCTCTAAATTAGCGCAATATCTGCTCTGACAGAGAGCGACCCTTCTGCGGCCGCTCTCAATTACATTATTGGGTTAATATACTGTCATAAAACAAAAGAACACTAAAACGCTATATCTAATAGAGAAAATGGGCTTTTATTCCATCGGGGCTGTTCCCGATATCCTTTTACTAATAGATTGATGTCATCAGCTACAACTGCGGCTTTGTCAATCGGTTTATTATAGCATCATATTTCTACAAAGAGGAAAATAAATTTTCTGTAATTTGTAAATGGCATCAAAATAAATTTTCTGTAATTTGTAAATGGCATCAAAGTATTGTACTGGTAGGTATGTAACTTTGTTTGTAAGTCTACATTGTCTTCTAGATCGCTAGTGCCAAAAGATATTAACATTAACATTATTATGATGACGTTTATAATGGTCGTTATTTACATTTCTCGTTACTAGATTAAACCTAAAAATTTCACTTAGTTTGCTTGGTTCGATTTGCTACCTCAAAAAAAAGAGAACTTGTGGGCAACCTTGATTTTTGTTTGGCATAAAGGCACATTTGAAATGCAAGTCTATTCCCGCGAGGCAATTTTGTGCTATTTAATTCTCAAAGGTGAAGTTTACTAAGCGCGGCGGTCATGATCAAAGTCAGGGATAACATTACATTATTCATGAAAATAGAGTTTCATGCCTTTGAAAATAAACCAGTCTGTTTTTGAATTTTGTCAAAATTAATTAGCAGAAAATTGAACATAAACGAATTTATCTTTGAGAGAGATGTTTACATCAGTAACTTAATATTTATTTTAATTAGCGCTAACAGTTAGGTTCTGAGTTTAGTTTTTTACCGTATTTTGTAGTCTTCATAAGTTTACCAAAATCTGCTTGTCCCCAAAATATGAACAGTGCTGGTTGGAGTTTTGAGTTTCAAGTCGCAAATTGGATAACTTGATCAAATATTTTTCACGCATCATTTCCGTACTATTTTAAATTCCGTACCGCGCGGTTTTTTCATATCTAACTGCTCAGAACTAAACTAGGTACTATGCATATTTCGCAAGGCATACCGCACTTTCCTTTGAATTGTGAAATATTTTTGAGATAGTAGACATTTTGATATCTTGGTCATACCTACTGCAACTTAATAAAGGTCTAAATAAATAGGTAGAGCAGCTTACAAGGCAGTTGGTTTAGTAGAGGTGGAGAGAGTCTACTAAATTGCGGAACGACTGTATGCAACACAAACATTTCACTACGTAATTTAAATTACTCCCCAAACTTCCTCCTCGCAAACACTAAATACTACGCAGTGCACAAATATCAAATGTTGGAGTTTCGTTCCCTAGGATATATACATACAGGATGTGAAAAAACCGCATTTATAGGTATTTTGAGGGGTAAACAAGTCATGAAACCTGACCGAGTAAATTTGTATACCTAACCTATATTCCTTAGGAAAAGTTGTTTTTTTCGTGGGCTGGTTCATCCCTTAAAATACTTGTAGCTGTTTTTTACACTCTGTATAATATGTACATACCTATTGATGCCGAATGGCAACTGAGCAATTTGCGGAGCTGCCTGGAAATTAATCTAACATTGCTTTACGATAATCGTCCTCAAATACCTAAGCCCGCAATTTGAATTGTTCGAACACGAACTGAAATATAATCTATGACTATGAGATTACGAGCACAACATTTCATTTGGTATGTACAGATTTATAACTTTTACTAGTGGCCCGTTAGCGGTTACATCCGCTGCAACTCATTTTCCAGTGGGAATGAGGCATTTTGCCGGCATGTGATAAACATATAAACCTTCCTCATAAATTACTCTACCTATTACAAAAAACCGGCCAAGTGCGAGTTGGACTCGCCCACCGAGGGTTTTGTAGGTACTAAGATTTGTAGGTTATTCTGGTTGGTATTTCATATGATACTCCACTTGGACAACTAGCCAAATTTCTTATAATTTCTTATTTTTTTTATACCTAACTTGAAGTTAGGTGTTTGATTTTTTCTCAACTATTAGCGTTTATAGACTAGAGAATACGGTTTTAATTTCAACTCGATATCTTTACTCGTTCCTGAGACAAAGGGTCTTGACAGAATGTCAGTCAGACAGACGGATGGATGACAACGTGATCCTATAAAGGTCCAGTTTTTTACCTTTAGGTACGGAACCCTAAAAACCGAATCAAAATTCATTGCATGGTTTAGGAGAAGTTTCACGACGGTTAGACAGAGAAACTTGAAAAGCGACATAATTTTATACTATATATTGAGAAAGTGCTTAGTAATAATCACATATTAGCTAACATAAAGTTTCACACTTATTAATGGCTCTATCTTGATCAGATTAAGAAAAACAAGATATTCGAAGGATTAGGTAGACATATTTAATAAAAACTCAGATCATGTAGTGAACCTGGATACTTGATTTTCAGAATTAGTACCTTCCTACGTAAATAAACTATTAAAAATAAAATAATAACTGTTCTACTATCTATTTAGTTTCGAACCACTCATTGAATTACATAGGTTCAGAATCTGCCCCTTTCCTATATCATCAGATACTTGATTACAATGTATCTCAATGTAATGTTATTGATGATAGATAAGACACTTTGTAGTATAATGCCATTTTAAAGTTCTCTATTCACCCTCAGTTTTATCACCTAAAACTTTTCCAATCACGCGATAGATTTACTGCAAAACTCTTAAAACAGGTTACATTATTTTCTTCCCCGCTTTTTAGTATCTAATTTCTAAATTAATCTTCATAAATAGAAGGTTTTTTTTAACCGAAAGCGCTATTTGAACTTTTTCCAACCGCATTTGGAACTGTCTTCAAATTCTATTGAGGTTTATCCTTGAGAGAATCTCCGCAAACCTAATTTACAAAACCTTCACTCGTATCAAACATTTGTTTCTACTGCCAAAGACTGAAATATGAATTTCTTTGTTTAGCACAATTCTGAGAAGATCAAGAAACGCTAGGACAACGCTTGCGAGAAGCGAAAATCATTCCGCAAAGTATGTGATCCCACCCTTTTTATAGCCGAGATAAATTATGACATAAAATATTTATCTCCAACTAGGGATATGTAACGTGTCTGCTTGTCTGCTCCTTTTTAGATGATAATGCAATAAATCCCTGTTTATATGACAACAAAAATAAATTGGGACCATTTATAGAGATGGCAATCACTGTGGAATGTATAGTTGGTTATTGGCTGGTTAGTGGTAAACAGAGGCGTGTTTACTGTGGATGAATCCTACCTATAGTAGGTACTTTCAACCAATAGCCAACCTTATAACTAACTTTTTGATAGCTCTAATATTCAAGCTATGTTTTACACAAAATGTTTTGTTCAGACCTTTCTAAAAGAATCAAACAAAGAATGTAGACGTGACAGCGAACAAAAATAAACTGGGGCCCTGAAAAGCCGTCGCTTTTTACGCAGAGTTTATCAAATAACTCAAAGAAACGTGCGCGAATTTGCTGAAGTTTTGACGGATGTCTCTCGGGGATTAGCGCGTGGAGGCATTGCGTGGAAGCAGCGCCGTACCTAGGTGACCAAAGCCTCGGGGGGAGAATAAAAAATATCCTTGGATAAGATCCCCCAATAAACTACCTATCGTTGATTTTGATTGAACATGCTGTAATCACGTAATCCAAATGCGTAATACTTTCATTGCAAATTGGATAAAACACTCTAAAAATGTGCTGTCACCAGCTAAATGAGCTCCAAAAAACCAGCACGCTATCGTAGCGACCGGATTTTTTATCTCTCCTATGTTCAGTTAGATGGCGGTCGTTACACAACCATGTCAGAGGCCTGTTAGGTACTTGTAGTAGGTGGTTGAAAAATTTCTTACACCTGACCGGAGTTCATAGGGTCGTTAGTTGATTCGGCGTTCCACTCGAAAAGAAGCAGAAGAGGAACTCATTGAGAGGAGTTCATTGAGAGCCAATGGCCCCCTGAGCTCGAAGGCAGTTGAGGACTGCCCCGCCTGCCCTGTTGTAGCTCGACACTGCGTGGAGGTATGGAGAAAACCTCGCCACCCGCAAATTGCTGCCTCGTGACGCCATTCCGGCAGATGACCCGTCATTTATACAGCTCCCGGCTAAATCCAGTTAATGACTGAACCCGAAACATTCCTAATGGGTATGATATTAGCGGATTTACGTGTCGGCTCTAATTACGTTACGTGTGTCTGTATTTCGTACGTGCGTCACATCCCTGTTTTCTTAAGGCCGGAAAATAATGCCAGAGATGTGACCAATCATACAGAAAAACCACGACTACAAAAGTACTTACAAGAACGTTCATGTCGGTCTCTATCTCACTGAGGAAGCCTCAAACTCCACAGAGAGGGCAAGGAGAGGACATAGGACGTAGGGCATGACGCTTGACGTTTGACATCGCGACGTTACCATACAAAATGTACGAAAAAGTATTGACAAAGGCACACACAAGCGTCGCCAAAGCGTCGCATCTATGACAGCTAGCGTCAAAAACTAAGAAGAATATTTGACGATCACTTGTCTGTCAACTGTCATTCTTACGTCCTATGCCCTTCGTCTTTTTGGTGGAGTTTGCGCCGAATAGTGGAAAAATATTTTGTTTTATCGAAGTTTTATGTCATATTCATACCGGGTGTTAGGCAGAACGTTGGACATACGAAAAAGAGTGTTTCTAATCATGATTCTGAACAACTTTTACTATGAGGCCACATGCGAATTAGCATAAAAAATTTTAGGTGTTCCATACATCTTTGCCGACTAGGTATGAATTTTTCTATGGAAAATTCAAATATTTTTTTGCGAATTCGCAGGTAGCGCCATAGTAAAAGTTGTTCAGAATCACGAGTATTAACACCCTTTTCCGTATGTTCAACGTTTTGCAGAACACCCTATATAGCAATAATAAGTAATATCTCGGGTAGGTATCCCAAGGGAGAGATCCTTTGACGATGTTATCGAGACAACAACAAACAGACAAAGAACAAACTTCATGTCACTCTTGTGTCACTCGTGGTGGATATTGTTGGACTACGAAACTGAAAAGATTGGTTGATGTTGCCGCTCTATTGGAGTTCGAGCTAGCTATAGTTGATCTAAGTACGTCTGCTATTTATGTACTTAAATGATGATGTATGATTTATGATGAAATTCACAAAATATTTGATTAAGAATTTGAATATGACGCCTTGTCAAATCTTGTGGTAACTAAAATATCGACAACGCTGCGATGTTTGAAATGTATCGACTCACTTAGATGTCTAGGACGTTTGTACTATAATATGTGCACGGTTCCTAGTGCACGTTAAAAATTACAAATTATCAATACGTACCTATCTACTTAGTGTAAAACGAAGTCGCTTGTAGCATCCCTGTCCATCTGTCTGTCTGTACAAACTCCTTATGCTTTTTTTTATTTTTATACGTTTTTTATTAGATAAAGTGATTCCATAGAAACTATTGTATGTGTATAATACGGGCACGCAGGTCTTATTCCTATAGGACATCGGTTCGTAGTGCGTGAAATCGCTGGTAAGGCTGCGCGCTAGTGTTTTATAAACCCCGGTTCCCTTCATGAGCTTTCAGTCTCGGACCCCTTCCTTACCCCTTTGATTTGTCATATACATTCATACATAGATAGGTAGAATGTCTTGTAAAAGTTTGTCCCCCCGTGCTACGTTCCCGTCCATTAGAAAATGAGAAAACATTCTCCAAACAAGAAACAAGAGCTGTGTGGGAAGAGTCTTTAGTGGCTATTACACTTACCCTGCCGACTAGGCCCGATATGACATACATTTCTAATAATCTTGAATTTATTTAAACTCACGTTTCAAAAAATCGGGGCGTGTCGTCAAGGTAATGTAATATTTTTCTATTTTTTAATACCATGGTTATAACGTCAAGATTCGAACAAAAACGTGTCACTGATACTGTTACACTTTACACCCCATGTAGGTGCTGTATTTGAGCGCCTCAGATTACCCAATATTAGCTTAGGACTAATGATTCATTTGCCTCGGGTTTTGTTGTTTTATTCTGTGCCTTGGTATCTCGTATTTCCATCCTTAGTTTTGCCTTTACCGAATATAGGTACATAATTACTATATTTGCGTCTACTCGTATGCACAATGCTTGTTATTAGACAAGCACAGTGTTTTGTTGAGTTATAAAACATATAAAATCGACCTTTAGAGAATTGATTCGTATAGCCAAATCAGTTAGGCGAAATAGTTTGGCCTCGAGGAAGAAGGGAAAGATAGAGAGATCATTATGACAATTTAATACCTACGTATTCCATGTGGTTCAATTCTTCCCCATTTCATCGTGTTGCAATATGGTTTTAAAATTGCCCAATGAAGCTTAATAATTAATTTCTATTCACGGCAGCGGTGTTGCAATAGGTAGATTTTAGATAACACACAATAGAACAGAATTATAGTCAAATATTGTTTCATTGCTTGTTTCAGACAAACAATCACAACAGTCTCTTTACAACTGTCTCTTTATGTACAAGTACATCAGAAAAACTGGTAAGAATCTCTTATCCTTGAAGAGTTGTATACAAACACTGTTGTATTGTCTAACAAGTTTTTTCGGTAAGATTTTATTTTATTTTATAGATAATCTTACATAAAATACCCAAAGAATATGAATTTTCCTTCGACACATGGGTAGGCTGCTGGAAGAGACCTCTTCTTTAGAGATAAGCTCGCCTTTACTACTTAATATATTGTTATATTTTCTATTATAAAGTTGCAATAAAGAATATATATAATCTTCAAATTCTACGTTATTGAGGTAGTCTAGTCGAGTTATTTTTACCAACGAGAATTGTTTTTAGCTAAATGTTTTGTTATCTTCTCTTGGCTTGAAACTGGCCCGGAAAATCCACTGTACCTTAAACTTTTTACGCGCCGTCTTTACCTTCCCTTGATAAGCGTGTTATCAACGCCTTCGCAGCTTATTGCCACGGGTAGGGTAGTTTATTTTCCGCCTATCTTTCTTGATGCGCCAAAACCAAGATAATCCTTTGTTACCCTTCCTTACCTCCAAAAAACAAGAAAATGAGCTAACTCATGGTTGCCAAATCACCCAAAGAAAATTTTTCATTTTGTAATTTGGTGTTTGTTTGTCTCCAGCTATCGTCAAGGAGCAACTCTCTAATTTATTAGTTAAGTTGCGCAGTAGATGAGCAAGTTCACAGTACTTACCTATAGCCAAAAGCAGTAGCAAAACTTCATACCACTCAGAAACTCTCTCATTCACCACTATAACTAACCGATTCTCCAAACTACAGGCACTAAGGAAACGACTGATCAAATGACTACTTATAACGGAATAGACGTTTTCATGCAGTACAAGATAGCCTCTCTATTAACTTACTAATGGTGAAGGATATCTACTAATCATTGTAAATTTAAAAGATACTGTAATTATACAATAAACTAAACTGGCAAATTTAATGCTTCGAAATAAACAGAAACTATTCATTCCCAAAAACAACGGTTCGAGTTCGCTACTGTTTTTGTCCGCATATTATATACTGTGGCAAGCAGTGTTTGCACACATAAATAGTGGCTGAGTCGCAGGAAGTAAGGAAATTGGCTGAACATAATTATGTAAATAAATCATCATTCAAAATTTTTTATATGCCTAGGAAGAACATGCATCACTAGTCAATTCGTTTTTGGACTAGATATAGAAATATTGATAGTTTAGTATAGCCAGTTTTTCATATTTCAAAAATATTAACGCCTTTTATTTTTGGCTTATAGTTTCTGAACTATTAGCCGAACCTTATTTTGTGTAATTTCAGGTGTATGCTAAATTACTTTAGGTTTCAGTAAAAAAAGTGCGGTATCTCAAACAATCCCATACGACACAACGTCATCTCTACGCACGTAATGACGTCGTGAATACGTGCACGTCACGCTCACGGGCTCAGTGTGTGGTTCCCTTAAACCAAAATTGTTGTGCGCTGGGAGGCGGGAACTGAGTGCTACGGGCTACGAAAGCTTCCCGCTACGGCGTAGCAGACACTACAAAATCTTTCTGGTTCCGTACATAGTTACACAGATACACACATACAGCACGCGTATAGCTTTTGCGGTACAGGTAGATCTAACTTCAAAAAGGCGTGACGCACTAAAGTCAATTTTAAACATGACTTTATTGTAGTTCTTAAACAAAATTGGAGGAATCAAGAATCTGCGGGAGCATCCGTCAATATCCAAAAGATTATTAGACAAGTATACAAAATTACAACTACGTAAAATATACACTTCGATGGGAAAACCTTGGACTAGAGATAGCAGGAAAAAGGCTTAACAATTTGCCGTTCGCGGATGATATTGTCCTGTTTTCTGATAAGCCCACTGATCTACAGACCATGATACAAGATCTAAGCGACGCTTCACTTGAAGTAGGCCTGGAAATCAATTTAAGCAAAACTAAGATCATGACAAATTGCTCTCATACTACCACGGACATCAAGGTAAACAACCACCATTGAAATTAAATAATAATAATAGGTAATAAGTTTTTTTACAAACATTGTATATGATTTTGACTCCAACTTAAATATTTAATTTTGACGTCATATTTCACTACTTTCATACAAAATATCGTTTTTGGAGCTCATTTGACCTGTCAGTCATTACATTAGCGGATTAAGAAATAAAAACTTCTTTGTCCTAAGGATTTGACACAATTTTAACTATAATTTACGTCTCAATTGCAAATACCAATCGCGGAAATTGGCAAATATTGTACCTATGTCAATGTTATGTATTTGCATTGGTAATTTATTTCTGAAGGTTTTCCAATGACGCAACTTGCGTTTGCCTGCAAAGTCTAAGCTTATGTCAAATGTATGGAGGTTTTGTTCGAATATGCATAGTTTTAGTTAGTTAGTTACTTGAGGTGAAACGTCAGTACAACATTTGATAGGTACTTAGCAAAATAACCACAATACTATACTTTTACTACCTACAGAGATAGCAGTACAAGCCGCCACTGTCCCTTGTCAACTCGTAAATTAGCAATTATTCCGTCTCTCAGGTAAAAGCGAGGTGTTTGCGTGCTCGTAACAACTGTTTATGGCGTCGTTAGCCGAACAAAAGTCCTCTGGTGATATCTGTGTGGTAGGTAATGTGGTCTGGGAATGTGCCTATTTATAAAAACGTACATATTTAATTTTGTGTCTCAAATGAGTTCAGTCGTAGAATATTAAGCTGTATATTGAAGATTTTTGGCTTAAGTTACTTTTATATCCCGCAATTTTTATTCCGTGACTGTGTTTATGGTACTATAAACAAAAATAAAACTGCTACAAAACATTTTAATAAATTTATTTTACTAAATTAATTATGGCAAGTTCAAGGCATTATAAGGCAAACAGAACTATTTATCAACAAATAGACAGCAACAATAATATTTACTTGTTTCTAATAATCACACTTGTAACCAAAAAGGTAGAGGGCTCGTTTGCGATAAGAGCTGCGAGTAGGTACTCCAGCTAAGCTTGCGTAAGCTTTATCTATGCAAAGAAATAATGTTGAATGAATTTGTAACAAAAACTCGCTAAACGCGACACATTTGTGGAAAATAATGTGGTATCGGCTATCACTTGTGGCACTGGCACATTTTCGCAACAATATTTAGTCTAAAGTCTGATGTTTATTTAAGTTCGCAGTTAATCTAACCGAAGTCTTATTTCACAAGCTTCAGCATCATACGTCCTAGAAGTAAGTTGCTATGGCTGTTGAGACGAGACTGCTTGAGAAGACACGCCCATCCACTACTGAAACAAAACAAAATAACCACTCAAAACAATATATTTAATCGTGTAACTTTAGCTTGTAATTCATACGTACACTTGTCACACTTTAAAGTCTTACGGGGTAAGCAGAGAATCAAAGGCGGTAAAAATACAAAACCGTGTACTACCTACCTAAATACGGTTATACAAATATTTGAATGAATGAATGTACGATTCTTTATTCGCACTGTACAAATGATGGTAATTTTACAATATTAATTTGCGCCGTTTATTGGCTGGCATACAAATACTAAGTAATTAAATATACCTAATTTAGAAGCATTTTAGAAATATTGTGTATCACCGATATAAAAAGATACGTCGTCAATATTCTAACTAATTACAATATGCACAGATTACATAGTCACGTGAGTATCTAGTAATAAGTTAAAATAAGTATCTTTGTTACTATTATCATCTTTACGTGAAGATTTTATCTGTTTTTTTACTCGCTCAGTTCACGGTCATCTGACAAGGATTGGTTTCCTGGTTTTTAAAAGGTTATTTTTATGATCAAATCACTCAATGTATTACTACCAAATTTTAATCATAAACAGTAAATCATAGTGTCCTAGTACCCCGACTCATTTGTGACTTGTACTGTTTGGGATGCCTATATGTAAGGTTTGACTAAAAAACTGTCATCTATCTAAAGTATGGCCAACGAAACGAGATAATTAATGTAAACAACTTTTGTATGACTCGGTGACAGTTATTACAATCTGTCCTTATCTGTCATATGGTAAAATGTCAGCTGTCTCTTTTAGATTTGTTTACACTTTTTATCTCGTCTGGTTGGCCTTACTTTACACGTGAAGAGTAATTTAATTTTAACATAAAATAGTCTGTTTCAAACGTATGATACTGAGTAGTATAACAGACTATAAGAACTAACTCCAAAATATATTATATTTTCTTGCTGGACTGAACACAGAACTACCCTCTTCAAAGGGGGTCGGGGCAGAAGCATTTTGTTACAATGTCCGATAGCAAAAACTCGGCTAACCATACCGTCATACCATGCATATTTATGTGGGTCGACTCTGAGAGATAAATCACTGAGCAGGCGTTATGCACATAACTCTTACAGTACGGACCACTTGACATTGGCAAGGTCTCTGGAATATTCCGGAGCTGTTTTTTCTAGAAAAGCTTAAGTTAACTTTTTGAATACGTTTGTATTTAAGAGTCGTATTTTGTAGTTAGCATTTTTGATGTGCCTACCTTATTAATTACGATTCTCGGCATAAATATTCATTGCCAACATTTTAATATCTTGACAAACTTTGTTTATTTAGGTATATAAATTCATAGAAACAAACAGAACAAAAGATGGCATTCTGTTTTTTGTCGCCTGAGCAGTAGTGTAGTACCTAAAGATATTGTGAAAATATATTCGTTTCGTAATATTGCTAAAAGCTAACCCTTCCAGTGTCCAAGAATCCATGACAGAACCCTCTCCGAGATTGCGGAGAGGTTATCAGCGGGACCTAATTTAATTCATTACCAGAAGCCTGTGTTGAACCTTTCCTCTCGGAAGGGATATCGATGTTTGAATCTTCAGAGCGGGGTTTTGCATACAAAATGATTGGAATAATGATAGTAATTTTTGGTGTATGTATTTGGAAGCAGTGCGAGTAGAATTTACGTGAGGTAGTTACTAAACTGTTGTATGATTATTCGAGTTCACTTCTGTGATAGATATTTAAAATCTTTTTTCATTCTCTAACCAAACCCAACTTCTCTTGTGTATAAGATTATGACTCATACAAAATTCTAAAGCTCAGTAAAAGACGCACGTAACAAACTTTTAAGAAATCGTTTTGCACATTTCTTATTTTTATGCGGCGGCGGCGTAAGAATTTATTTCCCTAAACTCTTTGTGAAGGCGTCAATTTTGTGATTTTTCAGAAATTTAATTATTTTTACCCTGGAACTCGAACGTTTTAAAAATCACTCCTCTTTTCAGGGATCTCGAAAACTTGCCTGTTTAAAATCCTTACCCGGGATTATTAATGTGGTCCCAGCTAAAACCGTAGGTACCTACGTTTCCTTACGCTTTTGACGCTCGTGCGTATTAATTAGTAAAGAACAGATGCCACGAAAACTGGATAGGGAATAAACAGGACTGTATGACGTATATGGACTCATAGGTGACACATTGTAGTATCGTATACGGCTCCGGGTAACTAAATTGTCATGAAACGATGCGATGACGTCCAACTTACATCGCTCTGCTTGCTTTTGAGAAATTATAAGAGTCAAAACATTTACCGTGATAGGTACCTAATACCAAAAAATTTAGATATGGTTTAAGTCGCTTGACAACGTCAAATCGTATGTAAAATTTATTTGAACACTGTCTAAACGCGCGCCTAACTTTTTTTGTAATAACACGGTTATTTCTTAGTAGGAATTAACAAAATTTTCTTTGTGATAGGTAGTAGTATTCTAGGTAATTCAATGTAATAATGTATGCTATTTGTAAGGCACAATTTTCTCTTTTTTTATAACAATTTTGTGTTCCTAGTATAAACGCGGCTCGAGCGAGATAAAAATAATAAAAATAAAGGCACTGTCTCGAGGCTGGTCATGCCTGGTTCAGTTCAGACCCTGGTCCGACTTTTGGTCCCTATACTGTGTTAAACGGACTAAAGCAAGCTCAAGGCCAATTTTCCTGGGGGAAATTCTACTTGTCTAAATAACAGAATACAGGGTGTAAGGGACGGTGTACCGAAAACTTTGCAGGCGTGACCAGACCATGAAACTGAACAACTTTTACTATGGAGCTAATGGTGGGAAATGAGAAAAGTTTTTCGACCTCCCATACAATATTCGCGATCAGCTGACTGACTTTGTATGGGAAGTTAAAAATCTTTTTTCGTTTCCCACCACACGTTCCATGGGGAAATATGTTCAGTTTCATGGTCTGAGCACGCCTGCAAAGTTTTCGTTACACCGTCCCTTACACCCCGTATATAATAGTGCTCGTCTGAATTCAACAATATATTAAAACTATTGCGCTTAAATTATGAAGTAAATGCACTCACCTGCTATAAGTACGTTCTCTGAATTTAGTAGCGCTTTTCTTCTTCTATCTCATCATCATCATCAGCTAACCAGCTTTCCATATCCGAAAACAAATTGATGTCAAAAGTAGCTGTCTTTCCTTCCTCTCCAGCGTTGAGTCTGATAATTTCTTCCAAATTCTTTTTGAATATTTCGAAATGCTTCATCTTAATTCTCTCGCTCTTGTAAGTCTTGGAGTAGTCCTGGATGAACTTTTCGAACAGTTGCGGTGCATCTTTCAGGTCGTAGTGTGGCTTGATGCTGACATCGTCATCAGGATCACTGTCGTAGTCTCTGAACTCGCGACAATTTGCGATAGTCACGAAGTAAACAAAAACGGCGAGTATGGGTATAAGGCACTGCATGATGTATTGGTGACTGCGAGCCGCCGCCGCTTGTTCGTAACTGCGTGTATCGAATGACGCGATTTGACCTCGAAAACTAGTTTCTTAAGATCGTATGCCAAAGGTTGCTGATTTGCATCGATATTTATACTCGATGTTGCAAAAAAGTGTAAATAAACATAAGCTTTTTTATTAGTTTTACATATTGTGTTTCATTAATTTGTTTTTATTGTTTTTCTGTGTTTTATTTGTTTTTATGTTAAAAGAACATATTATGAGTAAGAAAAGTACTATTAGCTGCTAATCAAAACTACAAGTAAGTTTATGGGATCAAGTTATACTTGTTTTATGCACAGTTACTAAGAATAACCAGTATACGTTGGTTCTTCAAAGGGTTAAGCTAATGTCTCACGTCTAAGCACTTCAGGTTACGTAGTCAGGCTGGCTCCAGAATATTTAAAGTAAGTAGCTACTATGCACTACTTTCGCGTGTTGACTGAGAATGAAAGATCATGTCGTGTTCTGGCTGGAGCGCAGCGCAGCAGCATAAATAGTTAAGCTGAGCATCTGCTGAGCTACACTACATGGCTACATGAACCCTTTTTATTTTTCCGTTGCATGCTACTAGAACATTGCTCTCAATAGTCTACGCTCTAATTTTTCGAAGTTTCTTTGTATTTGTATCATGGACGTAGTAGTAAAGGACCTACTTCGTTTTTGGAATTAAACATGGATCGTACCTACCTAGGTACCGAAAAAATACATAGATATAGTAAATGGTTGTAGGTCTACCGTTACGGTACATTTTTGTTACGTAATTAGGTAGATTCATAAATTGGACGTTGGATATATACCTATATTCTTTTACCAGCATTTGATTTTAAAACGGTGGTTGGTAGGATCGGACTCTCAGGTTTTCTTATCCCCACTATTATTTGGTATATAGGATTAAATTTAGTTAAGTATTAATCATTTAGGGTGGGTATGTTTTCCTCATAAAACTAAACAACTTATATTTTAAACTTTCTTCAAACATGAAAAAGAACACTTGGTTGGACCTCCCATACAAACATGTTGAAAAAGTGCTTAGAAAAAGTGTGTTACATAGTATGGGCGATCCATTACCTAATGTAACCTATATATCTATGGTAACATCTAGTAAGAACGTACTTCCACAAAATTATACTAGCTTAGCTAGAGTTTGGACTCTAACTAAATTGTCTGATCCCGACATACGAAACTTTGTTGGACCCTGTGCTCAAAAAGCAAATAGTTCTTGCTCACGCGACTTGTCTGACAATTGTACAAGTTGAATAATAAATTAGCAGATTCTCTTGTTCCGGAGATAAGCGAGGCGGACAAAGCATTACCTTGTTTTTGGCAAGTCATGGAGGAGAGCTGTAAAATAAACTGTGCGAGGCGGTGCGGTCACGTCGCCCTATCTGCGGCAATAAGCTGCGGGGTACAGATAAAACTTATACGCTAAAGAAAGGTAAAAAGCCTTGAGAAAATGCTTCCAGTCAGGATTTTCTGCGCCGGGTAAGGTTTTATACCGTTTTATAAATGTATATTTTATATTAATATGTTTGAGTTAATAATTGGTATTAGCTGATGTCATATTTGTTTTATAAGATAAAATACTGAGTGTATTATATGTCATCTTATCTTCATCAATACTTATTTTAAAAAAGAAGAGCCCCTATGTAAAATTAACATTTGCGTAAATCTCATTTCACAAATAATATGGGAAAGAGAACTGTTTATTGCTCGGTAGTGACGGTGATCAAAAGTTTCATAGATATGAGCCACGGCCGATCCCCCATACTGAGTGACAAACGTCTCGTCCTGTTATTCCGGGTCACCCTTGAACTGAATAAATTGCTAACAATTTTCGGGGTCGTTTACTACGCGCCGGGATGCCAATGATACGCTGCTCAAACTTTCAGCCAATGTATATAGATCTACCTAAAAAGGTGCGTTCGCTAGATCCTTACAAATTGCTTGTAACACCAATTTGGTGGTAGTTTTCCCTTGCTCGCTGGTTTCCTTTAACGGGGTCTTGTTAATTCTATCCCGAAGGCGGGGAATGGTGTCTGTTTTTGTCAACACTCTCGTCTCTCGGTTGTTTAAACATGAATGACGCGTTTACGTATTCAGGAGTTCATCCTCCCGCTAACAAGGACTCCAGAATTCTCCAGATAAGTGCACAAACATCGTCGTTTGAATTCCCAAAGGCGTTCTGTCCTTATTATCCGGGATTTAGAATTAACGTGTAAGGAATGTAAGATGCCTACGTCTGTGACATAGAATGAGAGTATTACTTGGCATAAAACGTTTGTACGGAGGATAGAAATGTGACGCTCACAAGCGATGTCCCTATAGACAATGGGAATCGTGTATCCATTTTCGGGAGATTATCTGGATGTTACAAGCAATGATTGCCGTGTGGAGTGAGGATTTAGCTAAATACCAACACACATTAATCAATAAATAATCATGCTTCTAATATTATTTAAATTACATCTGCATCCGAAACGAGCAAAGCAAATAAAACGGTTATAGCTTTAAACGCGTTCAAATTATCATAATGTCGACAGACATTCTCATATGCCTATAGCCTTATTATTTCAGCCTACACTTTCACTACGAATGATTTACATACAAAAGGAAAAAGGTAAGGAATCCGATAGCCTCTACTACGTATTCTTGTCAGGATCTCGGATTTAGTAAAGGATTTGTCGGTCAATTTTACTTCAGTAAGTTTTTGTTGTGGATAAATAAGAGGTCAGATTTAGATGTGTCCCTGTCCTCAGCCTTCGTATACATATAAAAGCTGACAGTCTTTTTATATTTTGCCGATTGTGTATTTTTATTTTAAAAGTTGAGTAGAGAGAGATGGTACTTAAGTATAATTTTTGACGATATTATAATCCTTAACACAAAATATGACATAATTACTTATAAACTGACTGACACAACCTAATGATCTTCTACAGGGAGTAACAGAAAGGGTATAACAAGCCGAAAGGAGGTGAAGGTACTCATGAAACTGAACAACTTTTCCCATGGAACATGGGTCGAAATATGGAAAAAGAAATTGGACCTCCCATACAAAATTGCCGATCAACTGATTTATTTACTATGGGGGATCCAAATTTTTTTTTCATATCTCGACCCATGTTCCATGGGGAAAGTTGTTCAGTTTCATGAGTACCTTGACCTCCTTTCGGCTTGTTATACCCTTTCCGTTACTCCCGGTATAAAAAATACTAATTTGATACAATTTGCAACAGAAAAAAATAAGGTATCTTCTTAAGTTTGCTCAAGGCCCATAGGGAACGTAATCATATAATGGTTTCCCATATACTTAGGTGCTACGAAATACCAGTTAGTTGATCCTTCAAATATATAGGTAGATGTACTGCTAATATTACTGTAGGTACGACTAAACAAAGAAAAATTCACATTCTTTCCTATGTCAGTCATAGTGGATTGAGTACGGTCGCGGAGAGAGCTTGTCTCGTCGAGTTTTCTATGTGAATGCGCTGATACCCTTTACATGTAAATGTCTGAACACACCGACTGTGATATGTGTAACTTCAATACGCTTCAGTTATACTGAGAATTATAGATCAAAGAAAGGAAAACTCAGAAACTTCTCGTATTGCACATGGCAGCAGGCGCTATTTTATTTAACCGCAACAATAAGAAATTAAACTTAAAAAAAAATCACACAATTTCCATCAATCACTGAAAAAGGAAACACAATCTAGACAAGTGTCATCAGTTTTCTAGTTTGCTGCCTCATATATAACTCAATAGGTAATTAATAATTTGAAAAAACACTTTGAATGTTTTTAAAATAACAGCTAAAAGTAGAAGTAAAAAGAATTCGTGGAAAACTTGAAACATTCATTTTCTCTACAGCAATGTTTATTAGCTAACAAAGGTGTTTCTGTCTTAATTAAGAGGGTCATAACGACACCCATTTGCATTTCTCCCCCACGTACAATCAGCAGCACATTTACTTACTCATTTAAAAGAGATCAATCTATACTGGTGATTCTTATAAACTGTATGAAAAAGCAGTTTAAGTAGATCCTTTAAAGGGTAGGTGTAGATGTACAGCCTACTGGTCAGGTTTGTCTCTGCGTTCTACGAGACGGCATATAACGTAATGTTTAACTTGATTGAGGAGGGTTGTATTTTGTAACTGTGTCGTTGGTGGGGTGAAAACCAGACTTTATTAATATTATAATACCGTAGTTAACACGTCATGACGTACCTACTTAGTTATGGTGTCGTTGTCGGAAGGGATTGAGCACAATGCAGGTGGATTTATGCCAACTTCAATTAAGAAGAAATAGATGGAAAGTTTTATAACCTCTCAGAAGTTTTACGTAACGTTACAGAATATCTATATAACGATTTTTAAAATAGTAGAACCTAGAAGTATATTTATTGTGCAGTCACACGATTTTAAATGTTTGTTTAACCACTGAGCTGAAAATAATTGAATATGATGCTATACCCGCAAATAAAATTGTTCACGCACAAATTTATTTCAATTCAATGGAATTCCGGTTGCAATGGCACGTTAAAGTTTAAACGCTTGGTGAATTTTATAAGTATCCATTTTCAACAATAATTTTATTTGCTTTAAATGACGCTAACACTTGCATTTCACATTTTGATGTAATATGTGCGAATATTTACACCCATTCGACGCAAATAACCAAAATAATCGATAGATAAAGAAAATTTACGAAATGAACAATTTATTACAAATTCCACATATCGAACGGTTTGAAAGTGTACCTAAGTTTCAGTAGGTAGATTGGTAGTCTGATAAAAGAGACGAAATTCGGGAATTTTGTATCAAAACGAGTCGAACCTTCGTAAGTCGCCGTTACAATTATAATTAAAACTGGGGGACACCTGGGCAATATTTAGGTCTAATTAGGCTGAATCAGCAAGGGATGAAGCTCAACTAGACATTATTCAAAAACAATTTGAATTTGAGCCCCTAAGCAGTACAAATGTTTACCTGGAGAATAGAAATTTAGGTCTACTGAATTAGGTCAACTAAGTATCTCATTAAAATACTAGGTATAACAAGACTTTATCAAAACACTGCTAAAAAGGTACTACAGCAGCACATCAACCCTCCCATTTAAGGTATCAACTTCTACTGGTTATTATTAGTAACTGTATGAAAAACTAGTATCAGCTGATCCCTTAAACGGGTGAAAGGAGGAGCTAGTCTGTAGTTAGGTATATCAATTCATTTTACGATGTCATGAAAAAGAAATTCAGCAGACATACAGACGTATTCTAAGAAGAGATAAATATTTTACGTCTTATCATATCATAATTCATATCAGCTATAAAAAGGGTGGGTTAGGGGTTCACGCTCTGCGTCAAACGATTTTCGCTTTTCGCGAAGGATTTGCCAGATAGAGTAGGTATACTGACTACCGGCAACACATTTAGGGAACTAACTTAAACTGGTTATTTTTAATTTGTGAAAAAATTCTTTAACCATTCGTACCTAGGAGGCTCTTGAATTTTTCTGACTTGGAATCAACAACCCAACTGCACCCTTTCCTAAAAGGCCGATGCGACTGAAACCAAAAGTAGTAAAATCGATTGAAAAAATCTTTAGTCCAAAGTCCAAGTCCAGTCTATGAAACTGAGACATCGTCCGCACTACCGCGACTAGGCTAGCGAGAGAGCGACGCGGGCGACCATCCGTTTGACGCGCGTCCTTCAAAAGCTAGTCTTTCGTGATCCCAAACACGTGATTGTTGTCAAATAGAGGTCATGCGTAGACGCATACGTCGACTAGATGTTGGAGATTGGATGTCAATTTGACACAAGTTTGACGTATCGCCCGCCGGCTCGCTCGCCCGCCAGTGGTAGTAATCTATACATATAATAAAACAGAAACGAAACCAATTCTGTACATGGGATAGTTTAAAAAAAGGATTTTTACTTTCAATTGTGCTCAGGATACAGATCTCAGAACAATCGATAAAAAAAAATTTGTCTGTTTGTCTGTCTGTTTGTCTGTCTGTTTGTTTGTCCATCTTTCACGGATAAACTACTGGACGGATTTTAACCAAATTTTGTGTCGTAATACCTTATTAGTCGGGTCAACATCTAGGATACATTTTACCACTCTAGGGTCTGGAGTACCAGATGTAGACCACCAGAAGCACCATTAGGAGCCCGGCTAAACTATAGGATATAGATATATGACTCTAATGCAAAAGTTAATCGGCTTGATAGGACGCTTCTGCTGGCGAATAGACAGCCAAGGTTTGGAGTACCTGATGTAGACCACCAGGAGCACCAACAGGAGACCAGGTAAACTATAGGAGATAGAGATATGACTCCAAAACAAAAGTTGTTCGGCTCGATAGGACGCTTCTGCTGGCGAATAGACATCCAAGGTTTGGAGTACCTGATGTAGACCACCAGGCGCACCAACAGGAGCCCAAGTAACCTATAGGAGATAGAGATATGACTCCAAAGCAAAAGTTGTTCAACTTTATAGGACGCTTCTGCTGGCACAAAGACATCGAAGGTTTGGAGTACCTGATGTAGACCACCAGGTGCATCAACAGCAGCCCAAGTAAACTATAGGAGATACAGATATGACTCCATGACAAAAATTGTTCAGTTTGATGGGACGCTTACTGCTCGCGAATAGACATCGAAGGTTTGGAGTACCTGATGTAGACCACCAGTTGCACCTACAAGAGCCCAGGTAAACTATAGGAGAAACAGATATGACTCCAAAGTAAAAGTTGTTAAGCTTGATGGGACGCTTTTGTTGGCAAATAGACATCGAAAGTTGGAGTACCTATGTAGACCAAGAGGTTCACCAAGAGGAGCCCAAGTAAACTATAGGAGATAGAGATATGATTCCAAAGCAAAAGTTGTTCAGCTTGATAGAACGCTTCTGCTGGCGAAATGACATCGAAAGTTTGGAGTACCTGACCTGATGTAAACCCCTAACAGGAGTACAGGTAAACTATAGGAGATACAGATATGACTCCAAAGCAATAGTTATTTAGCTTGATGGGACGCTTCTGCTGGCGGAAAGACATCGAAAGTTTGGAGTAGCTGATGTAGACCACCAGTAACACCACTAGAAGCTCAGCTAAACTAAAATAGATATTGAATTGGCTCCAAAGTAAAAGTTGTTCAGCTTGACGGAACGCATCTGCTGGCAATGCATCTACGGTTTTAGAAATATGGTTCCAACAAATAATACATAATTAGCGTGATGGATACAATTTTTAAGACGCTGGTGTTTTGTATTTTTCAATGTAGGTATAAGGAACGAAACGACACGAAGTTCGCGGGGACCAGCTAACAATCAATATCAATATCAACATCACACTCCCTACATTTTAAAATGTAATCTGTTAGTGTGTATGACTGACCTCACGAAAAAAGAAGACCTACCTGACCCGACAACCCCAGAAACAACCTTATGGCGCCTAAAAATTAGAAGAGCAAACACCACCCATAATAAGAAGGTGCAAGAAAGATGAAGAAGTCTGTGTGGTAAACCTAAATGTGCATGAATCACGCAAAAAGCTTGCGATATTTTTTATGGTGGAAGATAAACGTCTTGATCATATTTTATGATTAGAGAGAACCTTAATCAGCACTGGAGGGCCTGTCTGTCTGCCTTTCGGACGGCACACATACCTAGAGCTGGGAAAAAATTTTAGAGATAAGAAAATTTCTGTATTGAAAAAGTTGTTTTGCATGATGTGCCGCTTCTGTCGGCTCATAAACTTCCCTTGGCGAAACGAAGTTCGCGGGTACCAGCTAGTAAATAATAATAAAAATACCTTTATTGTTTGTAGTGCGGACGACGCCTGAACAACTTTCCTTAAACGTAACAGCCGACCGAGTTTTGATTAGGAGGACCAATTTTTTCTTCCTATTTCGATATTTCGACATAATGTTACTTGTGGAAAGATTTCCGTTTCACGAACTCGATCACCCGTCAAAATATTTTTATTTAGTAACACTACCAAGTATAAAAGCGTATCTGATGTCGGTATTAAAGAGATAAGTTACGAAGTTATAAAAGCAAGTCTTGAAGATAAAGTAAGTCACTTTGAGAATTTTCAGTAATTCTATAGAATAATTGGAAAAGTTTCGATGTCAGAAGTGGGATGGCCGCGAAAGGACTATAAAATTGCAGTTAACGGCAGCAAACGACTTCTCAATACCATTATACTGAGATACGATGTAATTGAGTGTCTGACCCTTGTCCCCGATAGAGGACAATAACGGAACAAGCTCTAACTCTGTAGCAATTAAGTCAGACAATGTGATTTCGAAATTGATAGTCCTGTTTTGTGGTTCGACACTTGCCCTACAATTCGGCGGCTTATTCGCATGGTTATCAGCAATCACCATAGCATATCAATCAGCCTAATGCAGCCCTCTCCTTGGATACGCTATAAGGCGCGATCTATAGATTTTGCCATCTGGGCGCTAGCAGCCGCCTTCTATACGCTATCTGTCTTACGCCACACTTGGCGAGGCGTGGCTAGAGTTTCTAGAACTCTTTCGTTTATAGGTTCCAAGACAGATGTGTTAGTAATTAATATGATATTCGCACACAGAAGAAGCTTTGCTCCGTAGCCGAGTGAAATACCCCCCTAGGTACGAAATGTAATAAAACCTTTTCTATAGATTACTATTAATGTAAGCCGTTATTTCATAACGAACGGTTCTTTAAGAATTTCAGTGGCTTAGATATAAAATAGCAATTTTGAAAAGAAATTGGAACAGACAACAAAATTATCATAATGGCTCATTTGCGATATTAATGTGGCGCAGATGTTCAAGCGGAAATTTCGCAAACTTTTATGGTTCATTCATTGTCATGTAATTAAGCTATATTCTGTGAAACAAGATTGTTGTTTTCTTGTTTATTAAGTTACTTTAACTTGTTTCCTGTTCGAGATTGTGAAGGAACAAGACAATGCTGTGCGTTTGAATGGCCCGGAATCGAGAAACGGTACAACTTCTTGTGATTTGTTGGAAAAATATTTTAGTTTAGTCACGGTATTTTATGAGATATGACAACATGCATAGAAAAATCTTTGATATCTTATTCGTATCGACACTCGATTGTTCAGTTTCATAGAGTAGATGCACTGCATGCAATGCATAATCCGTTCGTTTTCGGAAGGGTTTCCCTTACACCTTGTATACTATACGATAAAAGGTTACCGACATCTAACCCGCGCGACTCGGCAATCCTATAGCCCGAGCGGCGACTGGTCTCATCCATACCTCACAAAAGAATAGAATAATTTAGCTATGTACGGGTAGAGGAGCTCGAGTACTTCGGATTGGTCGTGGTCTGCCGCGGCGCAGCTTGGCACGTTTGGCGGAGTAGCTAAAAGTTTGCCCTCTGAAAAAAGTTAAAAATATCTCATCGAAGAATAGAATGAGACATGGCTGTAGCGATAGGAGCAGTTTAGTAAAGCGTATAAATCTTGGTCTGCCGGCTGCTATCTTGGCACGTTTGGCGGAGTAGCTAAAAGTATGCCCTCTTAAAAAAGTAAAAAATATCTCATCGAAGAATAGAATGAAAATATATCGTACCGATAGCTTGCTTGAGTCTGCCTACATATATACTGGTCTGCCTGGCCACAGCCTGGCAGTTTTCCCGGTACGACTACTTTTACTTTTTAGTAAAATTTTATCTCTTCGAATAAAAGAATAAAAATATGTCGTACCGATAGCTTGCTTAAGTCTGCCTAGAAAAATACTGGTCTGCCTGACCACAGCCTGGCAGTTTTCAGATACGACCACTTTACTTTTTTTGAGAAATTTTATTTCTTCGAATAACAGAATGAAACTAAGTTGTAATAATAGTTTATTTAAAGCTGAACACATATCCCTTGTCTGCCTGAGCTCAGTCCGGTAGTTTCTTCGATGCGATCACTTTTCACTCTCAGTAAATTTCAATTTTAAGGACCTGACTTTGTTTATTAGGAGTGGGCCTGGCCAATAAAATGAAAATTTGTCAGTGTATAGAGTGAGATTTACAGAGCTGTAATCTCTCAATGTCCAAATGAAGAAAATGTTTTCCCAAGTATTGTATTTTTGAAATAATTACTACGATACATCTGAAGTTGTAGATTCTTGAAATTAACATACTTATTCTTCATCTAGACATTGAGAGATTACAGCTCTGTAAATCTCACTCTATACACCGACAAATTTTCATTTTATTGACGAGGCCTCCTAATAAACAAAGTCAGGTCCTAAAATGAAATTTACTGAGAGTGAAAAGTGATCGCATCGAGAAACTACCGGACTGAGCTCAGGCAGACCAAGATATGTGTTCAGCTTTAAATAAACAACTTAGTTTCATTCTGTTATTCGAAGAAATAAAAATTTCTCAAAAAAGTAAAAGTGGTCGGACTGAAAACTGCCAGGCTGTGGCCAGGCAGACCAGTATATATAGGCAGACTCAAGCAAGTTATCGGTACGATATATTTTCATTCTATTCTTCGATGAGATATTTTTACTTTTTAAGGGGCATACTTTAGCTACTCCGCCAAACGTGCAAGATACCAGACCAAGATTTATAAGCTTTACTAAACTGCTCTATCGCTACTTCGATGAGATATTTTAACTTTTTCAGAGGGCAAACTTTAGCTACTCCGCCAAACGTGCGCCGCGGCAGACCACGACCAATCCGAAGTACTCGAGCTCCTCTACCCGTACATAGCTAAATTATTCTATTCTTTTGTGAGGTATGGATGAGACCAGTCGCCGCTCGGGCTACTAGTTGATCGATCTTCAATTTTGGGCGGGAAAATATTTGCGGGCGATCGTGTTGGCTTGCCACGGGAATGCTAGAGTATGGAAATCGCAGGATACGTAGGAGTGACTTCAAGGCTTTATAATGTCACATTTTTGTATACAATATAAGGCCATTATAATGTAATGACAATGACTAATGACATAATTTTACAAACAATGCTATTTTTTTTAAATTAGTTTTTTTTTGCTGCAATAAGTGACACAAGTCTTGTTTGATGCTGCTCTTGATTTCGTTATTTGGTCAGCAACATATTTCTAAACAAAATAGAGCCTATAATCCCCTAACAACGATTTCTCATATACATCGCGGAAGCATGTGCGAAATTCGTTAATCAGAGCCGCCGCTGGCCGATCGCCGCGCGCATTACACCGTTCACCAACGTCGCCCGTCCCGTATCCGACGTCCATCGACGTGATTTTTTGCTCCGGTGCTCTACACCGCGTGCCTTGGATGCCCGCTACTCGCATGTTTGCTGAATTTTGGGTATCGAGGTTTGTGATTGCGGATTGCTTTTGATTTGGACATGTATGGGCTAGAGCCGAATCGAAACGCTAGCCTCGCATCGAAAATTGGAAGTTTCTAATCTCACGTTTATGTTGCCAGTGAATAACTTACGTCATTTTATTACAGAACAGGAATGTGAACAATAATAAGATATCTTGCTAAGTAGATTGTGCAAGATGAAAACTTTATCTATTATTCACAGTATTTTTAAGTAAGTAAGTATACGGGCGCATCAATTTCCCAGCTGAGTATAAACTTTTAACTTATTCAAAGGTTCCTGAGAAAGTCTGAGCTTTCTAAAAGCTCATAAATCCTGGTTGTTTGTTATTTTACAGCAAAATGTTAGGAAGTGTAATATACTTGTAGCGATCATTTAAGAAGTAATATACCTACGCGAGCTTTGCGCGTGTTGAGCGCTTGGACCTACTAGGTGGATAATCATACGTGTAACCTACGCGTCCATCACGCGCATTGCCGCTGGTTGAGCGCCAATTTGAATCCACAATCCATGTTTTTGGGCACCACGAAGTTGAGATTGAACTATGGTATGTAATGCTTCTTGTGCCGGTCCTTGAGTAATATATCATCACTGGTAGTTTCTTGTTTGGGTTAAGAAGTGTGTCGTTCGTGTGGAACTTTGGATTCCACAGCCATGGAGAGAGCATAAATTAAGGCATACATCAAATGTTTTTGCACAGACAAATAAGTAATGGTCCTTCTGAAACTTATAGTTCGCAGTAGAAGTCCAGAAGAACCATAAAAATTTGCGACTTCCCTATACTTACAACCCAAAACCTTAATGTTGCCAAATACAAACACAAAGACGGTAATACAAACCTTCACAATCAGCTAGCTAGCAAATCGAACGAGTATCTATAAACAAGGTTAGTGTCAACAGACCAGTTGATTTAGTGGCAGCGATCCAACGACCCCTTTTCGATATTCTATGTTTGATGAAACGATAGGTTATGTTTTCATTTCCATAACATATCCGCTTTGTCTCTTTTCCTGGTGTAAATAATGTTGAAAGGACCTTCCAAGAGAATGATGGAAATCAGCGATGTAGTTGTGTCGTGGACTTTTAGGTTTTAGGCATGGGATATGAAAAAAAGAGTAATCTTTGATTTGATATTCACACAATCTTCTCTCCGTTCTCTTGTAAACAACATACACACAAAGTGTTTTGACAAAAAGTTATTCATACTGTTTCTCTACAACAAAGTTACGAATAGCGCTTGTTTATGGAAAACAACGTCTTAATTTGAGAACTTACTGTGTATCTTTGCAATACATGGAAAGTTCATAAATGCGCTGTGCATATTAATATCAGAGCAGGGTTGAACTTTCATTGCTGTAAGCGGATAGAAAATACAGCTCTATCTACTCTGCAGCATTTATTTTCTCCGGGAGAAATTGCGAGTTTCTTAACGGAGTTGGATTGAAATTCCTCGGAAATCTTTGTAGAATAAGTAAGAATCAGGCCTGTACCTGATCCGGGCTCCAATCAGCTACAGTATCACCGGCGAGTAGTCGTGAGAGAAATACCAAGAGCTCATTAGTCCTAAAACAACACTAACTTGGTTTAAACAGGGGACAGTTTGATTCGAGGACATCATGATAAATATGCGTAAAGTTGGCAACTTCAAACTTGGTTGAAAAGGATAATGCAAATTCAACTCTCGAGGAAGGACGCTTGCGAGGGTTAAGTTTCATCAGTTTGCGTTCAGGAAAATAAACTTTGTTTTCCACAGAAGTTGCGATAAGCATCATGGAACACCCCATTTCTACCCGCGGATGACGTAAAAGGCGACTACGGAATGAATCCAGGTAATGGGCAGCAGTATATCCTGTTCTTGTTCTTCTTTGATTGGGACACCTAGTCGTCCAACGACCCGAAGAACCACCAACGAAGGTGTCAAGAGTTTTTCAACCGTCTCATTAGTGTAGATATTAATAAAGATACAAATGTTATTTTTTTGCGAATAAACAAGAGATAAACATTTACCACAGGAAGGTTTTAGTTGGAAACTAAAATTGCGTTCTTAACTCTGAACAATTTGCTAACTAGTTTGAATTGTAAAGAAAATTGGTTAAAAAGTTACGAAGTAACAACTGAATGTTGTGCAGCTCCTTTTTCTACTTTCATTGTAGTAAAACAATTTTATATTTTTAATGAGCTTGTTTAAAAAAAAACCGGGAAGATATATATTCAGAAAGTTAACAAGAAAAAGTAATTTGAAGCCAAGAAGGCAAAGCGGTTTTAATCACACATCAATCTCAAAATTGGACTGGATATTTACCTACATAGGACTTTCGAATACATCCATTCAAGTCCGGGATCGAGATGGAAGACCCGTGTTGTTCGAAGATCCTTTACCTACAAAATTAGGAAATATAGAGTATTGAAAAATACTTAGTATTGAGTTTTGTGTAAGGTGTGTCTCTAATCCACATATTTCATTTTATGCTATTTTTTACGCTTGCATCAATTTTCAATTCAATTTTGAGGTGTGTACAGTTAAATTAATATTATAAAATATACTATAATAACGTCATCTATGTGAGAGTTATACAGTGTAAAAACCCAGTTTGAGTCGTGTTTTTCCAATATAAACGAAAGTATGTTAGCATAATTAAGTTTATTAAATAAAGTCAAATCTTATCTTATCTTACACACCTAAAATGACACGAAATAATAAATTGGGTTCGACTAATAGTTCAAAAACTATTAGCTATAAACAAATTAATAATATTTTTGAAACATGAAAAGCTAGCGGTACTGGGCTATTTAGGCACAAAGATCGTTCAAGGATCCGACGATCGTTTATATTAATTGTCAAAAACAGACCCTACTTTGTGAAAACTCAACCGGAATAAAATAATGAGTAAAGCTTTGATGAGGAAAAATTGAAAATCGGGGATTCAGAACGAACTGAAACATCAGTTTTCCGTACTGTTTTCTCGGTTCATTATTTAGGTACATATGTACCCTATGACATATTTTATTCTACTCTCAGAAATAACTTCAGTTAGATACTATTTGAACAATAAAATGGTAGGTACATGCGTATTTTGCAATTTTAGTCGATTGGCTGACAACCTGCCACTTACCTACTACGTGAAACACCATTTTATAAGTGGCCCTCAAATGTTTGCCAGACATGATAGTTTACGCTCTACCTATACCTAGGGGTGTTAAAATTGATGCTTATCTGTACGCTTTTATTGTAGGTAAATTGTTTTAAGTTGTAGACTTGTTATGTAAATACTGACATTTACCTAAGTACCTACCATTTAAATAAATTATATTTTTTTCTATTTATAGTTATTTAAAAATAAAACGAGTAATATAAGGTATTATTTGCACAAAAACACTATAATTCAATGCAACAAAAATGCATTGGGATTAATTAATTATTATTTAGCCCGTCATTCCAGTATTCGCTCACACAAGGTTGAGCTAATGTTAAAGAATAACAATCAAACCAATCCGGCAAAGAATTAAGTAATAAAACAAAAATGACACAAATATGTGACGTATTAATTATTTTATCTACACTCATTTCATAATATTCGTTTTACAGAATCGAAAGCACTAGCGTGTAAAGGAAAAACACTGTAAGTACCACATACAGTGTTTTAGCTCTATAAGGTTAATTACATTATTTAGACTCTAATACATACCCTGAACTTAATATTTCATCATAAAAGTGAATACAATTGAAGTTATAGACAAACAAAAAAAAACTGTAAGTGCATAAAACCATGTTTTGTAAAGCCATAACACTGTAAACGCACTTACAGTGTTTCTCCTTTACAATATTGTGCGTGATCCTTACGCGAAATCTCGAATGATTCTATTTATAAGTAACCTTACTTAATGGTTGGGTTGTGTGGAACCACAAAGGCCTCTGTAAGCATGTCAGAGGACTCTGCCACCATGTCAGACGACTCTGCCACCATGTCAGAGGACTCTGCCACCATGTCAGAGGAGTCTGCAACCATGTGAGAGGACTCTGCAACCATGTCAGAGGACTTTGCAACCATGTCAGAGGACTCTGCAACCATGTCAGAGGCTTCTGTAAACATGTGAGAGGACTCTGCAACCATGTCAGAGGACTCTGCCACCATGTCAGAGGACTCTGCAACCATGTCAGAGGCTTCTGTAAACATGTGAGAGGACTCTGCAACCATGTCAGAGGACTCTGCAACCATGTCAGAGGCTTCTGTAAACATGTGAGAGGACTCTGCAACCATGTCAGAGGACTCTGCAACCATGTCAGAGGACTCTGCAACCATGTCAAAGGACTCTGCAACCATGTCAGAGGACTCTGCAACCATGTCAGAGGACTCTGCAACCATGTCAGAGGCTTCCGTAAACATGTGAGAGGACTCTGCAACCATGTCAGAGGACTTTACAACCAAGTCAGAGGTCATTACAACCATGTTAGAGGACTCTGCAATCATGTCAGAGGACGCTGCAACCATGTCAGAGGACTCTGCAACCATGTCAGAGGTCATTGCAGCCATGTCAAAGGACTCTGCAACCATGTCAGAGGACTCAGCAATCATGTCAGAAGACGCTGCAACCATGTCAGAGGACATTACAACCATGTCAGAGGACTCTGCAATTATGTCAGAGGACTCTGCAACCATGTCAGAGGCTTCTGTAAACATGTAAGAGGACTCTGCAACTATGTCAGAGGACTCTGCAACCATGTCAGAGGACTCTGCAACCATGTCAGAGGACTCTGCCACCATGTCAGAGGACTCTGCAACCATGTCAGAGGCTTCTGTAAACATGTGAGAGGACTCTGCAACCATGTCAGAGGACTCTGCAACCATGTCAGAGGCTTCTGTAAACATGTCAGAGGACTCTGCAACCATGTCAGAGGACTTTGCAACCAAGTCAGAGGTCATTACAATCATGTCAGAGGACTCTGCAATCATGTCAGAGGACGCTGCAACCATGTCAGAGGACTCTGCAACCATGTCAGAGGTCATTGCAGCCATGTCAAAGGACTCTGCAACCATGTCAGAGGACTCAGCAATCATGTCAGAAGACGCTGCAACCATGTCAGAGGACTCTGCAACCATATCAGAGGACATTACAACCATGTCAGAGGACTATGCAATCATGTCAGAGGACGCTGCAACCATGTCAGAGGACTATGCAACCATGTCAGAGGCCATCGCAACCATGTCAGAGGTCATTGCAACCATATCAGAGGTTTCTGCAACCATGTCAGAGGACTCTGCGACTATGTCAGAGGTCATTACAACCATGTCAGAACACTCTGCAATCATGTCAGAGGACGCTGCAACCATGTCAGAGGACTCTGCAATCATATCAGAGGTCATTACAACCATATCAGAGCACTCTGCTGCTGATAGGCTAACTTCATCCCTACTTTGCGCAACAGAAATATTGTAAAAGAAAAACACTGTATGAACCAATACAGTGTTTTTGCTTTACAAAGCCACAATATTTATGCCGTAAGTTCATCACGCAGAAGCAGATTACTGTATTTGCATTATATTTCTGTTAGTTTAATGTCTTTTTGTGTAAAATTGGAATGGCTAGTAAGGTATTACCAGTATCCATTAGTTCAAGTCATAAAAAAGTTCAAATGATTTAAGTTATTCATAAAAAAAGCAAATTTCAACAAAAATCGTTTTTGCTCATTTTCTCAAAACTTAGGTGCTCGCACATACAGTGTTTTTGGTTTACACGCTAGAGCAGGTACATAATGAACTGCATTAAGAAATATGCAGCCTTAAATAGTAGTTTATGCAACTGTCTAATAATGAGAGGCTTTAGGATGAGAGTGTCTGTTTATCACACGAGGGTGATAATAGTATGACGCGAGCATTCTAAAGCCTAATTATTTGCAGTTGCATACACTATTTTATCTACAATTTACAAGAAAAACTATGAAAAATAATTCATACCTCCGCACTTCACTATGGCGATTGCAAGCATATCTACTGAACCAACAACTGAAAGACTTTTATACATAAGTAACTTTTTAACTAAACATTAAAATGGAAGCTCATAAAAACGGAACAACTTTTAAAATTAAAAAGCATTAATCGGTAAATTTTAATTCGGAAAATGATTTGAAGCAAAGATTTAATAATAAATAAGTCCTCATAATTTCAAGTGTCGTCCCATTCTTTGATTGTGTCGTGACATTTGTTTTTTTTTTATTATCTTACTGCTAAATGTCGATATCATAAAGTCAGAAAAAAGTACTTTATGACATCGACATTTTACTTTATGATATCGACATTTTTTTTTAAAGGCTGAATGGCTGTAAAGCAGTTGCTTATACATTTGCTTTCGAATTTGTAATAGGAACATTATGTATGAAGTGTAGATAAAATAATTTATCTACATTCATCTCGTAATATTCGTTTTACAGAATCGAAAGTAAGAACGTAATGAACTGCATTAAGAAGTAAGCAGCCTTAAAAAATAATTCCCTTACTAAATAAAAAAAAATTGAATCGTAACGGAACGTATTTTGTATTTATTTATTGAATATAAAAAAGTTTACAATTTCGTTGCTTGGCACTCATAAACCAGAACTGGTTTGTCCGAGCGCTGCACACTCCTCCTAATATAAAACATAAATATTTAACTTAATTAATATACATTTCAAGACGACATTCATACTTAAATCTAGATTATTAAAGGTAATGTGTTTATAAATATAAATAAAAATATATGTGGATACTCTCTTCCGCTATGATAACAACACATCGACATTAGAATTAATAATTTTAAAGGTTGTTCCCATTTTCAACATTCGTCTATTTTAGGTTAGTTGTATAAAATAACTTTTTAATTTGATATTTAACATTTTTAGTTGTTAGTTTTGATTTAAGTGGTAAAGGTATATATTGATTAATTAATCTTGGTACTACATAATTACAAGTTCGTTTACCATAATAATTTCTAGCACGCGTAGTTTGCAATTGGCGATTAGTCACTTGCCTGGTAACTTTAGAGTGACTTATTACATTTCCATGATATTTAAAATAGTTTTTCTGCAGTAATAAAAGATTAACTTTCTCTTGAATAGGTAGTACATTACAATACCTAAACAATTTATAATCTTCACCGCGATATTTTTCTTTTATTTTGTAAGGAACAGTTTTCTTCAGCAGACGCAACTGCATCTGGTATATTCTATCTAATGTTTAGTATTTTAAAAAAAAGAAACAAAACGAATACCTATGCCACTTTTATTTCCTGAATCAACCGTAAGTCAAATAAAAAAAAAAACAAATGTCACCGGGGGGGGGACGAGACTTGAAATTATGAGGACTTATTTGTTATATTAAATCTTTGCTTCAAATCATTTTTCGAATTAGAATACACCGATAAATGCTTTCTTAGTTTCAAAAGTTGTTCAGTTTTTATGAGCCTCCATTTTAACATTTGGTTGTAAAGTTACTTATGTATAAGAGTCGTTCAGTTGGTGGTTCAGAGGCAGTGCAGTGCGGAGGTTTGAATTATTTTTCATAGTTTTTTTTGTAGATTGTAGATAAAATAGTGTATGCAACTGCATATAATTAGACTTTAGAATGCTCGTGTTAAACTATTATCACAAGTGTGATAAACAGACATTTGCGTTGCCTTCCGTTATAAGACAGTTGCTTAAACTACTTTAAATTGTCATGTCGTTGGACACCACCAAAGCAAAAGCATTCAGAGATACATATTTTGCTTCAGTACTTACCTACTTAACTATATCTTTATATCTGTTTTAATAGTTTCAGAAAAATACACTGTTGGTTTTTCCTGACAAAATAAAATAATTACCTAATTTCCAGGTATTTTTAGGTAAAGTTTTGTAATAAACTATTTAAAGATAAAATGTGAGAATTCGTCAAAGAATCTTCATTAAGACTAAACAGAAAAATACTGAACCTCAATATGGCACGATATCATTACCCAAAAAGGACTGCAGACGTCATTAAATTTCGCTTTTAAGCTTAACGCTCGAGTGCGATAAGCGGATTTTGATTCCACGTCTCGTTTTTACGATGCGCGCTCACATCTGCTCACTATGGCGTAAAAACGTTCGCACACGGGATTATGTTGTCAATGTAAACAATGTGAAGGAGAATATTCCATGCAAGTGATACAGATGGAACACGTCCAATCAATTCATGCAGCTGGTTTTCATAATGAAGTTAGAGGCCATAATGTACTAGTTAGTGTATTACTGTTGCTAAAATGTGAATAGGACTAAATGGTAGCTTTGGTATTTTGGTAAATACAATTCCAACGAAGAACTTCAAACCCTTGGCGGAATATAAAGGCGCTTTTCAAACTAAGAGGAAATGACTAGATCAAACAACCTATTCTCCACTCATTAGTGAGAAGATTGGTGTAATAAAAAGAGCCTCAACTTTTCAAATTGAGCTAGAAAGCTGAAAATCGGCATTAAGGTAATCAAAGTCAAAATCAAAAATGGTTATTTAAATTAAGACATAAAAATATCACTTAATGATAGATATTACGCAGAACCACACGGCATGTAACTTTATGCCTTAACGAACCTGCCCAGAAGTGCTCCTATTCTAAAGATCTTTGTAGGCTCTAAGCTACCCTAGCTAAGTTTGCAAAAAAAAAACATTAATAGTAATAGCCGAAACGGGGTTAAACACAAAATAAAAAATTAGGTAAAAAATAAAAATAAAAATTTTGTAGAATATTCTAACTGTTTCGTCTTAAAAAATACTTTATATAAAAAATAACATGTTTCCAGACCCTCTCTTGCTGTGACGTATTTTCTTATCAACTTTTAAGCGTGTGGCTTAGAGAAAGGATAGAAATTACGTTTGCCACGTATATTGGAGTAAATATACGATAGAGGAAAATGGTAGGCGCTCCATCATGTGATACGTCTTCGTTTCATATTATGCTAACATTTATTTCACTCCATTTTTATATTCTGACTGCAGCCGTACGTCAGGTATCAGTTTTATTACAACGAAAAAGGGTACATTTTGATATGACTATGTTTTTTATCTCGATGGCAATAAAAGAGAATGCCAAAAATTATGCATTACTTTACTACGCATCTTGCCAACAGCAGGTACAGGAGAATGATATTTTATTTTGTACATGACAAACAGGCTTGCTAAAAGTATTATATCTACACTATCATACTACTGTCCCTATTATAAATTCAAAGGCGAATTTATTATAAGAAACTGCTTTAAAGCATTCAGACTTTAAAAAAATATTTATGTGTTGTCATTAAGTACTTTACACCATACCTTCTCTTGGCAATAAAACTAATATTTTCATTATGCAATTGTATTTGGGAAATTGAAACGAATTTGGTACATTTTTATTTCCTGTGCCAGCAATAAGACTATGATATAAAAACAAATGTCACCCGGACGGGACGGGACGGGACTGCAAATTATTAGTACTTACTAGCTGCCCGTCAGCGGTTTCACCCGCTGCAACTTATTATTCCGCGGGAAGAAAGCATTACTCGCCAAGAGATGTCGCTGTTAGTTTTTGGCGAAAACGTTTAAAACGCGAATCGGCTCAGTCACGCCACCTATGCAAAAATATTAGAATATGCGTGATCCCGTAGGAATGAGACATTTTCCCGTGGTAAAAAGTAGCCTATGTGTTATTCTAGATACTCTTCTATATTTGTGAAAAATTTCATGTCAATCTAACCAGCCGTTTTAGCGTGATGTCGTAACAAACACACACACAAACATCCGCCTTTATAATATTAGTAGGATTTATTCTTAATTCTGTGCTTAAAATCATTATTCTCGAAATTTTCCCAAAAAAGTTGTTTAATTTTATAAATTGTTAACTTAGAAAAGTCGATCAATTGGTGGAATTGTTTCTTGTAATCGCCATATTGCAGTGCAAAGAATATTTTTTTAATTTTTTCTATGAACGTGTAGATAAAATAGAGTAAGAAACTGCATATAATTAAGCATTACAATGCTCGTGACAAATAATTATCACACTAGTAAACAGACAATCTCATTCTAATGTCTCTCATTATAAGACAGTTGCATAAACTACTATTAAAGTTATTTTCGATGTGATTGTAAAAAATGCGAATTAGTACGATTGTATATTTGTACACCACACGGACGAAATAATTGGATATCACACGGAATCATTCCTTTTTTTTTCTCGAAACCGATAATAATTTCCGTGTTTGCGCTGGTGTGGGAGATCGGTAAATTAGATCAGCGCCCGGGGCCTGGGGGGTTAATGTGAAGGTTGAATAGTACGCACGGAGCATCAGCAAACATCCGAAAGAGGCCTGATTTTTATCATTAACTAGGTAAATTGGTCAATAATTAATCTTCCTTACACATGCACTAGCATTGACATAGTAACGAGAGGCCGTTTCAACTACTAAAAGAAGTGTAGTGTGTAGATATGTCGTACAATACAACGTACAACGTCAAAGATCTATGAATAAAAATATTTAGAAATTATGGTCCTAAATCTTGTGATAAATGTCTGGTGCGGAAAGTTAATAAGGATGAAGCAGCATTAGTAGCCATAGTAGGTACACTTTTGATAGGAACGCTTGTGCCTTAACATGTGTGTACTTTTATTGGCGTCACGGGACTTTAAATATAAGTATTTTAATACATAGCGGTTTCATCTGCTGCAACTCATTTTCCTGCGGGAACATGGCATTTTTCCAGCATGTGTTTTATACTTTCTATTGAATAACTCTGTCTATCAAAAAATTGCATCAAAAACTGTTCCGCGGTTAAGGAGGAGTTAGCAAATTAAAAAAGTGACTTCATGTTATACTAAGTAGGTTTGTTAGTATTGATATTTGATCTGAGGGACAACACGAGAGAGTTGCCATCAGACCCATTACGCTTATTTTTCTTTTTATTGAGTGCGAACCACTCCAGGCTCACCAATTTTCCAATCGCCTCCTCGCATGAATATTGCCGACGTAATGGGAAAAGACGAGGACAAAATTATGACCCAGTCGAAGCTAGTCATTTTCTAGTAGAATCTGAGTAGCTATGTATGTATAGGATAATATATTTTATGCCGTCATTCACGGATATTATCCCGACGTCCTCGCAGTTAAGTATTTGCGAAATGGTGCTCATATTGTAAGGGCTAATCCTCAACGTGAATTCATCACGCCATACGGGCCCTTATCGCTGCGCCCTCCCGACATTATTCTCGTAACTAGTCGTAACTTTTTGTCCCCTGGCCGTAGATACGATAAGAAAATCTACAATAAATGTGGGTCACTGCCACAAAGTTTAGTTGCAGATTTACGTCTAGAACATGCCTCAAAGTTTGGTAAAAATATAGATTCACGCCTAGAACATGCCCTGAAAATATTTTATGTCATCCACAAAACACCCTGTATAAAAGAAGCTAAGAAGACTTTCAGTTTAAAAATTACCAAGAGCTTTGTGATGTGATGACGCTCGCACAATGACTACATTTGCGACACGACATGTCTTTCTTCTAGTTTCTGACTGGTCAGGATGAGTGTGACCACCTAATGGCCGACGGCGTCCGTCCCGTTCCTTGTACCTGGTTGTAACATGGGCGATTGGAGATCCACTCGTCATTTCAAAAGTAATATATATTCAGGGCGAGGGCGCTATTTTGAATCACGAGCGGAACGAAGGATTTTTTAATATACATACATACATACATCACGCCTTTATCCCTTGCGGGGTAGGCAGAGCATCAACGGCCGTAAAAGTACGGTCGTTATCGCCACGTCTGACATATATTTGAGGGCCGTTTTAGCTATTGTCGTGTATCGCTATAGTGACAGGTTGTCAGCCTGTCGCCTAAAATTGCAATACACATGATACCCTCGAGTCCTTTAGCCGCTTCTTACGACACCCACAGGAAAGAAATGGGGTGATGCTATTCTAAGCCGGCATCACACGGCAATATAAAATATAAAAAATAATATAAAGTAGAATCCTGAGCGAAGCTAGGAAAATAACTTTATGCCCGAGCGATGTAAAAATATATTAGATTCCTCACATCTTGAGGTATTCGAAAATACCCCATGTTGTATGTTTCGCGATTATTTTTAGTTTCCGAGTTATTCAACTTTCAAAGTTGTATAGGAAAATCTCGACTGGCAGTAATGGCAGCGTCTCCAAAATTATTTGCCTTTAAAAACCAAAATCTCTCTTACTCAGACACTTTTATTTCCCCTTTTCGACTATGCAGATACTTGCTACTTGGATGCCACTGAGGAGTTGCTGAACAAAATCGAACGTATACAAAACCTTTGTATTCGCTTTATTTTCGGCTTACGTAAATACGACCACGTTTCAGAGTTTCGTTCTCGTCTCAAGTGGCTTCCGATTCGGCAACGTAGAAACGCTCATGTGCTCTCCTGTCTCTTCAATGTTCTTCTTCTCCTTCTTATCTCAAAGAGCGTTTTAATTTCTTACGTCCTCAGGACAAGCCCAGTCGCTCCCATGACAGAATAATTCTGGGTATACAATCGTGCATAGCCAATTCGTTACAAACCATAAGTTAAATACCTATAATTATATCAAAAAGTACCTGTACATACCTCTATCGAGACCGTTAACAAAAGTAATAAGTGGATTATTTACCTTCATTTGTAACAAACCGACCCCGCAGCCTTATGAAGGGCTATATACGCCTACAGGCACCAGCCTCTGTTGTTATGAAGATGATGTCTTGAGTTCTAGTGTTCATAGAAACCCAGACCTCTATTTATAGTATAAATTAATGGCTCGTGATATAAAAGTGATGTCTAGTTAATTATGGACCCATACGTTGTGTTTAAATAAAGTAATATGTAACCCAAAAATTCTTTTAAAGGTAATTGAGACATCTCTGCACAAAAAGTGACTCCATAAACAGGAGAGGGAAAAGGGCAGGAAACTGAGCTCCAAACGGGCCCCCAGTACTTCAACGCCCGAGGAAAGTGGAAGCCCTCGCCAATAGATACCTTTCTGTATTCATAAACGCTCCCCGGTTATCCCCACATAATCAGCCCTACGCATGCAAATTCTTCATGCATAAAACTTCATTGTATAGATAACCATTAGAGCGTCCACCAAATACAAACGGTAAATTATCTGCTTCCCCCAGAAGAAGGATAGATATGGTGAGACCTGCGTCTCTGCTAATAGATGCGTCAGCCACAGACGCTTGTGGTGCTTAAAAGCACCACGAAGAAGGATAGGTGATCAGATTCAGATGTCCTTTGCAGAACAAATAAAGTAGTTTAGAATAAACAGTCTTATGACTGACCAACTGACACCCAAGTGTCTAGTTGGTTAAGTAAGTATGTATGTTGTAAATAGGTATGTTATCAGTCAAATGACATGATTTCAACAATTATCTTTAGGTTTCCCTAAAGAGGTACCGGCAAGGCCAGTAAAAGCACCGAATATGAAATTGCACTGGTCAGTCAGTCTCCACCCACATTTAACTCCTACGAAAGTCAGAATATAATATGAGATGCTTTATGCAAGTCCCAAATCACATGTGAGCATACATTCTTATCAGTTGTAGACGAGAGAGCAATATTTTGCCCATCCCAATAGAAAGTAGATAAGATATGTTGATCACATGAACTTCCTGAGAGCATGTGGGCTTCCATGACCAGAATCTGCCATTACAACCATATCATCATATCAGCCATAGGACGTCCACTGCTGAACATAGGCCTCCCCCAAATATTTCCACCTTGTCCGATTAGAAGCGGCCTGCATCCAGCATTTCCCCGCGGACTTGACCAGATCGTCTGTCCATCTCGCGGGGGGCCGTCCTACGCTGCGCCTGCCGGTACGTGGTCTCCACTCGAGAACTCTCCTGCTCCACCGATTATCCGTCCTTCGAGCAATGTGGCCTGCCCATTGCCACTTCAGCTTACTGACTCTCTTAGCTATGTCGGTTACCTTGGTTCGTTTACGGATCTCCTCGTTTCTGATTCGATCACGTAAGGAAACACCGAGCATAGCTCTCTCCATAGCTCGCTGAGTGACTCCTAGTCTATTTAGGAGGCCGACAGTTAGAGACCACGTCTCGGCACCGTAGGTCATCACTGGCATGACACACTGTTCAAACACTTTCGTCTTGAGACACTGAGGAATTTTGGACGTGAAGACGCTGCGTAACTTCCCGAATGCTGCCCAGCCGAGCTGGATTCGCCGAGTGACCTCCTTCTCAAAGTTAGATCTTCCTAGTTGGACTGTTTGTCCTAGATAGACGTATTTGTCCACCACTTCGAGTATTGAGTTCCCTACCGATATTGGGGTGGGCGCTACATGAGAGTTGGCCATGACTTTCGTCTTGTCCATATTCATCTTGAGTCCCACTTGTTGGGAAACCCGATTGAGGTCCTGTAGCATTTTGCTGAGGTCTTCGAATGACTCTGCCATGACCACGATATCGTCAGCAAACCGAAGGTGAGTGATGTATTCGCCATTGATATTGATGCCAAGTTCTTCCCATTCCAGGAGCTTGAAGGCATCTTCCATTGCATTGGTGAAGAGCTTCGGAGATAATACATCTCCTTGTCTTACACCCCTCTGCAATGGAATAGCCGCCGTGGTCTGATCTTGTATTCGAACTGACATTGTGGCGTTTCTATATAAACACTTCAACACTTCAATATACCTGTAGTCAATGTGGCACTGCTGTAGAGCCTGCAGCACTGCCCACGTCTCGATAGAATCAAAGGCCTTCTCATAGTCCACAAACGCTAAGCATAGTGGCAAATTGTACTCCTCGGTCTTCTGTACAATCTGCCGCAGCGTAAAAATGTGATCTATGGTACTGTACCCTTTTCGGAAGCCGGCTTGTTCGGGAGGCTGGAAGTCATCAAACCTGCGAGCCAGACGGTTCGTAATAACCCTCGAAAACAGCTTGTGAACATGACTCAGAAGCGAGATGGGCCTATAATTCTTAAGGAAAGTCTTATCACCCTTCTTAAAGAAAAGCACCACCACGCTTCTGTTCCATGCTTCTGGCGTCACACCTTCGAACAAGACTGAATTAAAGAGCTTCTGAAGGACTTTAAGTACTGGTGTTCCACCCGCTTTCAGTAGCTCTGATGTGATTCCGTCCTCGCCCGGCGCCTTGTTGTTTTTGAGCTGTTTAAGGGCCATCCTAATCTCATACAAGCTGATGTCCGGGATATCTTCGGTATAGTGTCGGGTAAGTTTTGCTCTAGGGTCTGTTGAGCTATTAACAGGTTTTGCAACTGAAGTGTACAGCTGTCCATAGAACCGTTCGATCTCCCTCAGTACCTCTGGCCTCGTGGACGCTACCCTGCCGTCCTCCGTCTTCAGCTTTGTCAGCTGGCTCTGCCCAATAGACTGGTCCCTGGCGAAAACTTTGATGCCCTTGTTTCGCTCAATCGTTTCTTTAATATTTTTAGTATTAAAGTCTCGAATATCGCTCCGCAGGACTGGCATATCTGTCTGTTGAGCCGCCGATATGACTCCGTGTCATCAGAGGATTGCAGCGTCAAAGAACGCCTTTCAGCCATGAGGTTCAGAGTTCGATCGGTTAGTTTTTGAGGTCTATTTTTACGACAGGGCTTAAAGAACTTGGAGCCGACTGTGTGGACAGTTTCCACCAAACTGTTATTTATACCGTCCACGGTATCGCAATCTAGGCAAGCAAAGCGATTTGTAAGTTCCAGTTGGAAGCTTTCCGGGTTTTGAATATGGGTCGCAGATGGTCGGAGCGTAGACTTCACTAGGCGAGACCGTTCTAGTTTGACGTTTATGTTCAATGTGCCTCTGACCATTCGGTGATCGCTTCCGGTTTTAACCCTGTTGATCACGGAGACATCATTGAAAATTTGTCTCTTTGTGGCCATAATGAAGTCTATCTCATTTTTGGTAGAACCGTCGGGGCTCAACCAGGTCCATTTCCTATGAGGCGGCTTTCTGAAGAACGAGTTCATCATGTAGAGTTCCTCCTTCTCCAGGAAATCGGCCAGCCTCTGGCCCCTCGGATTCCGATCTCCATATCCAAATGGCCCCACCCCCAACTCATCACCGCTTCTCTCGCCCAACTTTGCGTTGAAGTCCCCCATTACAACACTGTAGTGCGACTTTGAAGCATGTATGGCTTGTGAGATGTCCTCATACAAAACTTCTACTTCATCGTCAGGGTGTTTCGAGGTCGGTGCGTAAACCTGTATGACCTTCAGCGAATATCTTTTAGATATTCTGAGTATCAGGTACGCCACCCTGCTTGATATGCTTGTAATAGAGATGATATTGTTGACGAGGGACTTGTGCACGATAAACCCGATATAGCGGGTGACAGGAGGTATCCAGGTGGTGTCGGGAAAAGGGTAGCTACCCGCCTGGCCGGGTGTTGTGGCCAGGGGACCGACTGGTCCACCTGGATGGGTTTGGAAGTTGTATATATGCGGTGCGCGGTGAACACTTCGATACCGCGTTTTAGGCCCATTGTTCTGTCACGCAGCGCCATCTTGCGGAATGTTGAGAACTTCTGTTGCGTCTTGCTTGCTTGTGAACCACTTGAGTGAGCTTCGTGTTGTAGCTGCCAGAGGTCGCTACACCGACACCACCTTGGGACTGTTGATCGCCCTCCCGGTAATAGAACAGGTGACCGGATTTGAGGGTTATCGTGTCCTCCCCCTCTCTTCGGACTTCAGATAACCCTATGATATCCCAGTTCAGCCTGCCTATCTCTTCTTCCAGCTCGGCGAGCTTCTCGTCAGTCCTTAAAGTGCGCGTGTTGTATGTCATCAGTGATAATCTACGTCGGTTGTCCGTGGGTGCGTTTGCTTTGTTCGTTTGACGGAGGAGCGCCGCCCGGGGATTCTTAGCACCCCTGGTTCCAGTGATTGGCCGGCGCCCGTCAACGCCAGTTCTGCAACTGGAGCCGCCGGGAACTTGGGGCCATGGTTTGACTTGTACTGCCATGTTTATTTAGGGGGGTTGGATCGTCACCCGCCACGCTGATCCAGTGCGGGTTGGCGGGTCGCCATTGCCTCGTCCGTTGACCAGCAGGGTGCACCACGGGCAGGTAAGGTTGGCTTGGGCCCCGAAGGTGTTGGTAGGGCCCCTTACACCCCTATCGAATGCTAGATAATAAATAGATAGGTATTCGATGAAGATATGATAAAAGTTGTCCCATTACATTTGATGACAACCATTGTAATTAGTAGGTAAGTTGTAGTCATAGTTTTACTATGATGGGCACCATTTTAGCCAGTCATAAGAAGAACTTTAAGAACTTCATGACTAGAATATTACTTTAGATATGATTCATCTGAATCTGTTATAGGATAGGATGATAGGAAAGGATATTATCCATTCTACCAGCCATACATATATTCTTATATAACACAGTACTTAGCAATATAGCAAGTACTATAAAATAATATTGTTGTAGATAGATGTTGTCACTGCAGGACACATTCCAATACTGAAGACAGTTTTCTTTGTATAACAAGAATACTGTTGTAGATGATTATTTATCCACTGCCGGACATAACCAAGCAGAAGTAGTAAATTAGCAGATATCTAACAATATCTACCTATGTATACTTCATACATAGGAACATCAATCAATCAAGTCCATAGTCACTCAGCAACCATAGTATAAATAGAAATCTGTCCACTGATGGACCAAGCCAAACAGTAGGTAAGTAGATACAATATGTAAGTATGTTATAACCACAGAAACTTTATCCAGTAAATCCTTAATCGCTCAGCAATTATAAAATAGTAATTTATCCACTGATGACCACAGCAAATCTACACTAATATAATAAAGAGGAAAACTTTGTTTGTTTTTTTGTTTGTTTGTTTGTTTGTATGTAATCGATAAACTCCGAAACTACTGGACCGATTTCCAAAATTATTTCACTATTAGAAAGCTACAACATCCCTGAGTAACATAGGCTACTTTTTACCACGGGAAAATTCCTCATTCCTACGGGAAAACGGTTAGCAGCAGGAAAACGGGGAAATAAAGCAGATCCCACCAAAAACATTTACTTGTAAAAAGAACCAAGTCTCGCCTCTCAGTTATCTACTGTAAAAAGTTGTGAGATCCATGTGATGCCAAGTCGGTTATTGATTTATTCAAGGACTACTTCAGGGAACTTTCATCTTAAGCTATTGCGTAATTAGGTAACAGACATCATTTTACAGGAACTATATCGATATATAAAAACTTTTATATTTACAATAACTAGAATGACCCGGCCATCGCACTAGACCATCGTATCTCACAAGCAAATAGTGTGCGATTGCCAAGTCATTCTAGTTATTGTAAATATAAAAGTTTTTAAATATCGTTATAGTTACTGTAAGATGATGTCTGTTACCTAATTACGCAATAGCTTAAGATGAAAGTTCCCTGAAGTAGTCCTTGAATAAATCAATAACCGACTTGGCATCACATGGATCTCACAACTTTTTACAGTAGATAACTGAGAGGCGAGACTTGGTTCTTTTTACAAGTAAATGTTTTTGGTGGGATCTCATCTCTTTTTGTAGATAGTCTTCCTCTTTCTCTTATCTGGAACTACTTCTTGAGCCTCAGCCACAGAATATCCTCAGCTACAGATTTCCTCAAAGCCCACCCGCAAAGTTAACTTTGTAATCCTATACATTTGTATGGAAATACAAAGTTAGTTATGCGGTTGCAACCGAATTTGCAGAATGTTATAGTTTTCCCTTTATTCATACACTAAATACAAGGTGTATTCTAAATTTTAAGCTCCTCAGTCTGCTAGAAGTACCTTAGAATTTTGATGATCGGTCAGTCAGTCAGTCAGGCAGAAAATTAAGAAACTTTGACTAACTATAACTTCTAAACTACTGGTCCAAATTAAATGAAATTTGAATTGTATCGTGTCTATGCAGTGCTGGATAAGATATTTTAAAATGAGGGTTCTAAACTTATCGACAAGGGAGTTATGGGGGGTTAAAAATGGCCTGAACTGGTTCGAGAAAAGGATGGTACGGCCGTGCCGCTTTCAGCTCGACTTGGTGGGGGCACTGCCGTGCCCCCAGATATTACCCATATTAGCCAAACCGCTTTACCGATCCTCGCGAATTTTGGCACTGATATTACTATCATATAAAAGACGGACATGGTCAGCCATCGAGGATCTGGAGTACCTGATGAAGACCACCAGCATCCCATATAAACTATAAGAGATACGGTCATGGCTTCATAGAAAAAGTTGTTCACCATGACGGGCCGCTTCTGCTGGCACATGGTCATTGAGGATCTGGAGTACCTGACGTAGACCACAAGCATCCCATCTAAACTATAAGAGATAGGGTAATGGTTTCAAAGTAAAAGTTATTCAGCACGACAGGCTGCTTCTGCTGGCACATGGTCACGAGGGTCTGGAGTACCTACCTGATGTAGACCACCAGCACCCCATCTAAACTTTATTAGACTCGGTAATGGCTTCAAAGTTAAAGTTATTCAGCATGACGGGCCGCTTCTACTGGCACATGGTCACGAGGGTCTGGAGTGCCTGATGTAGACCACCAGCATCCCATCAAAACTATAAGAGATACGGTAATGGCTTCAAAGTTAAAGTTATTCGCCATGACAGGCCGCCTCTGCTGGCACATGGTCATGATGAGTAACTTCTGCTAGAATGGATTAATGGACTTTTTACTACGGGCAAAGATCCCATTTCTACGGGAAAACAGGTAAGTAGCAGCGAGTGAAACCGCTGGGCGGGCCGCTAGTAATAGATAAGTAGATAACAATATCTACTTATGTAAGTTTTAACTCAGGAACTTTATCCTAGTCGCATAACAATAATAATTAAGATAAATTATTTTAATTGAAACTACATTAATTTGGTTAATAAGGTAATATATGGCTGGCAAACGGATAAGCAGATAGGAATAATAGGATTTTACAGGTTATCCTACCTACTCCTAAATACTAAGATGAAACCTAAGCTATCTAACGACACTAATTAGCCCAGATTTCCCTAATTTATGATTAGATGTGGATACTATAAAGTTTATATGAAACAATCAGAACGCAGATTCTTTAAACATCTGACCCGACAACAAAACAAAATGAATATAGGAAAAATCTACTAAAACCATAAAGATTCAAAGCGAAGATTTTTCTCATCTTATCAGCTGCATTGTAAATGCTGAATTGACTAGAAACTACAACCTATTATGACTCATTAGCATGTCTGTACACCTGTATATAAGAACATACTGCTGATAAGACAAGAGAATAGCAAAGATTATACTTATCCATCTGGAACTCGAAGTCGCCAGCACGCGAAGAACCAACAACGACGACATCCACCCACCAGGCCGATTCCAGTGCACGCTGAAGTACGCATCCTCTGCATCCAACACCACACCCTCGACGTGCTACACGGGTTCCAAGCACTTTTCACAAACCAAACACACTCGCGAATCGACGGGTGACCAGGCAAACGTCGATACTCCCTGGTCCGCGGCGCGATACTTCACCAGGACTGATAAACTAATCACAGCACTTTTACTAGGTATTCCTTTTCTGTCCTGGGAGACTCCACGATTAGAACTAAACTGCCCGCAGGCCGTATGGCTCGCTATTTTATACCAAAAAGCTTCGAACTTACGAGAAGAATTATTTTCTAGAAATCTGCTACTCATCAAGAAAGAAGATATTCTCCTCTCTTTCATACATATTTTAGAAGACATTCGACTATTCTAGAATTTTTTATAATGTCTTGTTTCGCTACTTGTTGCCAGATACCAATTCAGGGAAGGGGCCACGACCCATCCTGACATCCAAGAAAAACTTTTAGTGTATATTGAGTAAATCATGGGTTTACCAATATTATTAAACATTTATTGTTGGTTTATAGAATTTTTAGAAAATACATCAATTTTCTATAAACCGAAAGTGTGACTAATAGAATAAAACCTTAGGTATTTCAGTCGCTATGGCACTATAATAGGCCTAGTAGGACCCTGTCTAAGGTGACACTTTGCAGTTTCCGCTACTCGACAATAGATGGCTCTAAAAAAAAATAGCAAAATGTTATGTCCTGTATCATATAAGCACGAAAAATTATAAATGCTACTGCAAACGCTGTGCAACTATCAGCTAATTATCCAAAATTATTTAGACTTGCCTATACGAACGATACGATGAGAAAAAACCAAGAAAATAACTTACAACTTCACTGTTTCATACACATAGCGCCATCTATCAGCTGTGTTCTTGAACTTCTATAACAATTTTGACAGAACAGAACCAAGTACTAATCGCATCTTATACCAATAGATGTCGCTGTTTTGAAATCTTTTAATAAAGGCCGAGACACATATGTGACACATTGACTCAAAAGTCTAACAAAGTTTATCTCAATTGATCTTATTACGAAATCTTCTCACAATCGGAATAAATTGTGTTCAATAAATAAGAGAAAACGCTTTAGAATTTATTTTCACAGTAACGAAGAAAATTGATGGAAACAATAATGAAAGCGAAACTTAGTTTAAAAATAGACGTGTCTTTTTTTACTCGTACATACTCGAATAAAAAATGTTTTTACTTCTTTTAGACTATTTTATATTATGTTACTCGTATTATACAAAATGGTCTAAAAGAACTGCATTGAAAGACAGAATGTGAGTTCTGACACCACTCACACCTACCGCATGTTTTGCGTATTTTGTCGAAAAACCGGATACAATGACACATGCCACCGCATCAAAATTTGCGGTTCCGGTTTGTCATTTGTAATCTTTCGTTACAAGGTGGTTGTCTAAACCGCGACGACGGCTACGAGTACAAGTTTATGAATCGGTAATTCGGGTTCCAGGTATAAGATTTCCAGAAAATATTTGGTAGACAAAGAACATAATTAAATTAGCGTGAGTAAAAGTTTGATAGGTACATCAAACAACATGTGCTACATAAGATTACAGTGCACCTGGCGATTACTTCGTTAGATAATGTTTGTATGCTCGGTATCGCAGAAACAATGAAGATAATACGTGCCACATACGAGGTTTAACAAAATTCTCCCTCTTTCTTCAACCCTATCTGCCGCACAGATGAGCGTTTCTTACGAGCGAGCTTATCTGCTGACGGTGCGATAGTCTTGTCTCTGCTGACGGTACACGAGCTTGCAGATATAAAGCTGTTTCAAAATGGAACACTGTAACACTATTATTCTTAGGATGTACCTTACCTGTAATGGAAAATCGTAGCTAATTAACTTTGATTTTGAATTGCTTTTGAACTAGACGTAATAGTTTTGTAGTAGGTACCTATAATATATAGCTAATATATTAGCTGTTTCCAAAAACAAATGCTTAAATACGTATAAGTATTTAATCTTAAACATTTTTATATAGCTAACTAAATTCATAAATGATTTAGGTGCCTTTTTAAATCTGTGAAATTGAATTGTAGTACAGAAAGACATAAATCCTGAGGCTTGGTAATTTGATTGCAAAAGCCGTGATTCGAAATGCTCGCAGATAAAAGTAGGTAATTGAATGATCAACAATATTTTCAGAACAAATGCTGGACGTGTATTGTTTGATGTTCGTTTTCGCGATTTTCATAAATGCTACGGGACAACTACAGCAACAACTACTAAAACACTTTCGAAAGAATGGGGAGTTGAATCACCTGCCTGCCAATTATTTCAATCCAGTAAATGGACCATTGCTATTTGGAAATTTCATCAAAATGTATAATAAAACATACAAATCTAATGAAGAGTACCAGTTCAGATACAAAAACTTTCTGAACACTCTAAAAGATATAAAGTACATAAACACGCAACCTGAAAACCTTGTGAGAGTAGCACCAAATGTGTACGCAGATTTGACTGATGACGAAAAGTTACGTTTGGAACAGAAGTTATATCCTTCAACAACAGGAACTAATGTGCCAGCTTGGATGACATTCAATTTAAAAAGTACTACAGAACCTGCATTTTTAAAAGACATAAGAGTCGATTTTGATTCGGATTCTACTGGTAATGAGGAAATACGTGCGCTTAAAGCTGTTACAGATAATAATGTCAGAGAGTCTATAAACACGCCTCCACTCACACGAAATATCAATATGAATATCGATTTTGGGGATTAAAGTAAGGTACGATGATTAGGTATTTCAATATAAATAAGTGTAATATTTTCGAAAAATAGTTACCTAATGCCAACCCATTTTAGACTAGCGATGCCATATGGCATCAGAATTTCGGTTTTAAAATATTTACACTTTTGAACACTATTTCGTTAGTCAATTTAGTCCGCAAAATATCACACCCACTTGTATTTTCAAAAACTCCGTCTATAATGGGTACTTGCTAACCGAGCAATATTAATACCCAAAACGATAATGATTTTTTGAATTAGAAATTAATTTCACAGGTGACGTTTGGATTCAAATAACTTAAGACTGCATCATGATTCCGAGTTTTAATAAAACACTTGTTGCAACATTACGCAACGATTAAAATATTAACATATCAATCAACGATGTGTGCGACCATAATAGGTAATATGGAAAGATTAGCGCCACAATTAAAAATATTATTAACTGAAACCAATTCTCGGAAATTTCGATTAACATTTATTTGGCATACAAATAACAGTTCGCGAACTGTCAGTTATTATACAATCGGAATCGTTTACCTGGCACTCATAATTGATCGAATCAAATTAATTTGTCCAAACATTTCCCTTATTGGCATTTAAGCGTTTTAACAAATTAAACGCGAAATTCCAACTCAGTTCGCTCACAATAAACGGCAAAGTTGAGTATAGTATGATTGAGTACTGTTATATGAGCACAAAGATGTGAGGGTTGAAAAGAGAGAGTTTCTCTGAGGTGAAGCACAGTTGAAATGTAAACAGTAGTTAAACGACTCAAGGTACATATATGCCTTCATAAATTAAATCAGAAAGATGCTCAGAAATAAGACAATCATCAAATGGCAGTTGCTTGAAAAGTGTAATAATGCAGCTACATTATTAAACTTTTCAAGCAACTGCCATTACGCTTACTCCCAATACTCGTAGTTTCATGCTGTTACACAATTATATTATTTTTCGGTATTTCGCTTTCCCGAAGTTTTTCAGTTTTTGAATTGTGGTTCCGAGTTGAAATCGTCTTGTATTGAATAGTCATCCAGGCGGTTAGGTAATGATCTTCAGTCAAAAGAACAAAATGAAGTTTGGCTACTGGGTCTTCAACTTATACTGTGCGCGTTGCCACATTAGCAGCGGTTTCCTGCAGCGTCGGGTAAATGTGGGCAATTTGGGAGAGCGTTTATCACGTAAAGAAAAGTTCTGGCGACGTCTGGAGCTGGTAATGCCTCGCCGGAATTCGAGGGTTAATCACGCCGCTCATACATCACGGCTTAATTTAATACGAACAACTTTGTTCGGGTTTTACGAGACCACATGAGCATGGGAATACATTATCGACATGTGTTGCATGGCCGTAATGGTAATAGGTATTTTTTTCTCTGTATATTTGTTAATTAATGTATATATTTTTTGCAAAGTTTCAACACATTATACAGAAGTGCATAATAAATATAGGGTATAGATACTTACATATCAAATTTTACTTTATTTTCTGACACACATCCATCCTTACTATTAATTAGTAGGAAATTATTAATTAGTAAGTATATTCTAGGTAGGTTTTTAATACTTTTACATAATTAAATCCAAAATAATATTCTGGACAGCAAAATGCAAATGATAGTGTGACTTTATCAATTTTCCATAAAACTGTAGCTTTTATCGGCACTCAGTCACGCGGCAGCTGACGCGGCTCCCGCTCCGCTAGAAAATTTACAATATTTCCCGAACAGAATCAATTTACTGCGATAGAGTGTTAGCGTCGCTTCTGTCTCGTCTCATCGGAGAAAAAAGTCACGTATTATGGAGGTTGAACGCTCTGTAAGTCCTCTAGCACACGAACGATTTTTCTTCAAGCAAACTAAGTTTTAAACAAAACGGCGATGAAACAACTTGATATCTAAAACATACCCAGATACAAAAAAAATATAAACGTACCTACACCGACAAATATTAAATCAAGGAAGCATTTAGTTAAAAAGTTATGTACATACATTAAAAAAGAAATAGATTTTAGTAATTGTTAGTTTCTTAATTAGACAGTATTAAACCGTAGAAAGAACAGAATGCTTCGGAATTCTGAATTCAGAATTCCTGAATGTTTGATGATAAATAACTGATGAATGCAGCAGGTAGGTAATTACAAACATTAAAGGAAAATCATGAATTCTTAGTAAAATCATTCTTGTGTGGAAGCCCTTAGGATAATAGCGTCATAGAATAGGTGATTAGGAACTGTATCTTAGAATAAAGCGGCGGTGTGCGTCCGAGCTCACATTACCCGGGAAATGTGAGTTTGGGAAGAAAGCCTGATAGGTGTAATGGTAGCTTTAATGGTGTCGTGGAAAGCGACTTATTTGACATATCTGCCAAACATTGTTGTTGGGTATGTGATGATTTTTCACGTGCGACTCAACTTGATTTTCCATTTCTTTGGGACATAGGTAAGTGCCTATTACTCTACAATACAAATAACATGATTTTAATACTATAATCTGTGACTCGCTGAAATGGAGGTCATAAAACATGCTGTAATAAATACTACCCTGGCCTTACCTGGCCTTTATAAATAATTATTTAATTAATAATAAAATAACATAGCAACAGTACTAACAGATAAGATGTGTTTTGAAAATAATTGGTTATAAAGCCTAGGGAAAACTTCACGTTTTGCGGCTTCATATAACGACCTTCTGTTTTTTTCTTATTTAACCTCAAAAAATATTTGACAAAGCTGTATGGCCTCAAAATGTAGTGCCAAAAAAGGTGTCTAAGCTGTACGTACGTCAAAAATATATGACATAACTTGAAAAACAACCCAAGTACTTTAGTTTTTAAACCTACACGATTATTATGACTTGCGGAGTGGATCGTTTTCCATACAAAATTTAAATGGAGTTACGTCTTTAAATGAGACAAAATTATGATTAAAAAACTTGATGGGAAGTCCCGTGCTTTTATAACATTGTCGCAAAATAAAACAAATAATTTTTTAACCATCAGATTTCTCTGTAAAAACCGTGTCGCCACTTAATGAACATAGATGGAGCTACTGCTGCAATAAACACATTTAATTTTTTTGTGGAGAAAATACTTGATCTTTTTTTACGTTAAGCAGTTTTGCGACATATTTACGTGTGCCTTCCTCATCTCACATAAAGATTTTTTGATAAAATTGTTGTTTAGCTCATGTGTAACTCGGTTGAAGTTCAGATTTTAGTTTGTATGACGTAACGATCCCCCTTAAAATACACAGCACATTAACTGTTTCACCTATTTGTACCATAGTTTACCTGCGCACAAAAATGTCCTCTGGATTTCTCAAATTAAGACTTATTTGTAACTACTTCTTGTTTGGTACAATAAAGTTATTACATATACACATCTGCCTACAACGAAATCATCCAAGTGTAGGTACAATTATGCAACTTGCGCTTGGCCTGGCTCCATCTACCGGGCTGGAAACCTATTGTCTAATTTCTAATTGTATGCACCAAAATGACATATGCTGACAAAAACTATTAGCGGCCACCCACCAAGCGTCAACCAATTAGAAATTCGACTATAGTAAGAAATGCAGTTATTACCTACCTACAGTGTGTATTGGATCTGAATCCTTCGGTGAAACTAACGTAAATATATTTTTTTAAACTTTTATTCGTTCAAAAGACGCGTAGATTGACGTTATGATAGGTGTTGTAATCAAATGATGAAATTTTCACCGCTTTTCCTCAACCGTTATATCCCAAAATGGTCATAAATCATCCTTGGAGTTTGATGGTGTTTGCAAAGGGACCGTTATGTAAAATCATTCAAACGATAAAAAATCCATTTATTAGATTGGGATGTGTTAACTCAATTGAGGGAGTTGGTGTGGTTAGGTAAAAAGTTCATCGAAATTAAGTGGATCAAAAACTAGTTTAATCGTTATATTGCAAATCGCATAACTCAAGATGCAGTCGAAAGTAGATACTTATCATACACATTGCATTGGTGTGTATTTGTATAAACTAGCTAAAAGCTCTAGCAATATTTAGAAGTTAGGAAAAACGATAAACGCCTTATCCTTTCTCCATATTCCTCCCTCCTAAATCGCCGAATAACTAAGGTTGTAATTTCACGTTTGGGAGGTTCCCTCTTTCTTGTTTGTAATGTAAATTTTCCTCATTCGGCCACGGAGCTCGAACGAAATCTCTCCTTTTATCCGGATCCGATGTCAGGATAACGGGAGATTTAATATTGAATCGTGTAAATTCTTCCCCACTTTTACAATGTCGGACTTGAGTTAGGCAATTTCACGCAAGATCAGCCCTTACGCAACTGAATATTTTCTTAGGATGGTAGGTAAGAGGATCCGTATCTATTATGATCGGATTGCAGTCTTATTCTCGATTATGAAGGGTTATTGAATGTAGTAACCGTATCATTGCCCGCAATTGATATCTAATGCGAAAAATCAATTCCATTTCGCGGAAAACAGGAAAATCGTAACAGTAATAAGCAATTGTTTTTCATAGATATGAGATCCTCGGTATTATCTGCAACTTTGTGCTGGGGTTTTATCTTTTTGGGCCTGTTTGATGATTACAAAGCGAGTTTGCTTCTGAAAGATTCAGCAGCGAGACCAAAATTCGACTTTTTCAAAAAGAAGTACAATAAGATATACAAATCCGAACTGGACGAACATCAGGCTTATGTGAACTTTGTGAACAATTGGAATCAGATGGACAAGTTAAACGAAAAGCGCATTGATGCAATTGAAACTTATCATTTAAATAGTTTTGCAGATCTAAGTCCTGTTTACATACAACAACATTATGCGGTGAACCTAACACCCTGTAAGTGTCGTGATTATTAAACATTTTTTTTTATTTCGTGTGGAATTTTAAAAACACTCATTTAATTCAGGAATGTCTTTCTCGTTTTATTTTGAAGATGACAATGAAATAGGAGAAGCGGCAGATGCTAAAGCTCTGCGTGAGTCGAAACAGAAAGCAGACAACGTGAAACTGTATGATCTGGATAACGCAGAAGAATTATACAAGAAATTCTTAAAGAAGTTCCGCAAACCAACCTACGGGAAGACTAAGTTTGCGTGGCGATTCAGGAAATTTGTTCAAACATTGGCAAGAATTAACAGACATAATCTACTTAATAATGATAAGAAGACCTTTGATATCCATGCAGACGAACTCACAGAGCCTAAGAAAATAACTTTTTCATAGTTTTCCTATTATTTATTTTCTGAATTTTGATACTGCCCATATAATTTTCATGATTTTGCACAACCAAAACTCACTGCATTAAAACTAAAATAACTGGAACTGGTTTTGTCATATTTGTAGATAATGAAAGTCGTGTAAAATGAAATACTATTTTGCGTTGTTAAAGGTAACAAAGAAAGGAATTCTTTTGAGAAAAAAATCTTATGTAATATCCTCTCACAAAACATTAATTCCAGCGTGCTATCGTCCCTAGGCAGCTTCTCAATGTTTGAAAAGCGGCTTGTCTACATTCGTTACCGCATCAGAGATTCCAAGGCACGTTTTGTTGCTGAAACGGAGACAAGCAGCGCAGCGCGCGCCATGTCTGTCGTTCCTGTTTCTTCGTAGCTTTGAGGAGTATGCGAGCGAACACAACCTTACGCTCCCTGGGATTGAGCTAGTGCTGTGATGGTTGTTTAATTATCTGTTACCGATTTCAGAAATAATACCTATAGTTCTACCAATGTTTTGTGATAGTTGGGACTGATAGATTTTTCTTCTTGCAATGCCTTATTCCTGTGGGACGAGATAATGGCGAGCAACTGTTCCGCAACTATGGCTGTACTAGTATGATATCTTACGACTGATGGTTTGTGGTTTTGATTTAACTTAATATCACCCTATTTCACTGGTAGATAATCACTATCAGCTTATAACTAGCATAGCAGTCAGATAACTGTAACTTTTAAATAAAAAATATTATGTCAGTTTGGTAATAAAGTTTTCCTAAACCTGAAAGTACTATTATTATTTTTATCTCTTTGTGCTGCATGTAACAGATACCGCAGACTGAGTGCGGTTCGCTCTCTGCTGAACTCGGCGGATAAAAGATAAACGCAGATTGTCGTGGACAACGGTTCTAGCAAACCATTATTTAGGTTAAAAGCGCATTCGCTTTGTTCAAACGATAAAAAAAAATAGTTAGCGATCAAAACGTAACAATGGAATAACTTTCAAGTATACTGCTTTATGGTTTTGTTTTGTGCCAAAGTTTTTACGTAGAGTTGTTGTTTTACTTTTTGTATTGTATACTGACAATATCCGAAACGTACCCGGAAATATCACGGCCATTTTACAGTTCAACATCGGGAGAGTTTGACTACAATACCGGTTGACAATACTGGGTTATTCTATTAGCTATCAAAGTGTCCATGGCACAGGCACGACCCAATTGTATTGGCTTGCTCGCTTTGCTTTCCGAAACACACATAGTGTACACAATGACACACCAATTTTTATTTAAAAATTTACTCAAACCCAAAAACACCATTCGTACACTTCTGTATGCAACAAAACAAAAAGGAACTCTTTATCTCGTACACAGGTTGAACTAGACATTGCAATTTACAACGAAGGAAATTACAGGAAACAGCAATGTGCTACAGCATATGTATGTAGCACATTGCAGCCTATTCTCGAGTAAGTAGATAATACAGGGCGTAAGGGACAGCTCTCCGGCTGATAAGGTGCATTGAAACTGAATAAGCAAGTTCCCATAATAAAATATTTTAGGAGACGCAAGAAAATATTGACTCCCCATAGTAGATAAATGCAGTCAGCTGATCGTGATTTCTACGGAGGGTAAATTTTTTTTACTTCTCCTGAAATATTTTCTTATAGAAAGTTGTTCAGTTTTATGGTCTGAATGCATCTTATCAGTATTCGGAGAGCTATCCCCTACTCGTAAAGTATGGCCAACGAAACGAGATAATTAATGTAAACAATTTTTGTATGACTCGGTGACAGTTTTTACAATCTGTCCTTATCTGTCATATTATGGTATAATGTCAGCTGTCTCTTTCAGATTTGTTTACACTTTTTATCTCGTCTGGTTGGCCTGACTTTAGTTTTTAAAAGACCGACCTAACTGTTACGACTTAATGTAAAGACGTTTGTGTATTGTCCAGCTTATCCTCTAGCGTTAGGTTTCATCCCTAGAGGAATCATGTAGTTCAGGCAACATTACGCTCAGTGTAAGCTTTCTATCCTCAGCTCTTGTGAATAAGATCAGAGATCTAAGTACGATGATGTACGACACATCGGTTTTTGACAGCCAGCATATAGATGACAACCACTACTTACCCGCAATTTGCATGCGGTGACATGTGCCATGGTATGCGGTTTTTGTATAGGATATAGTAAATATCTTTTCATAGGTATTACAACTAGTCTAAGCGGGTACGGTCAAATATCACCAGAAAGCTGTTTTGCCGGCACAGTTGATGCCGCTTTGCTCAGTGATACTAAGGACCATTGTGAATGATTCCATCCGAGGAAACGAAAAATCCGTCCACTGGATTTCAAGATGGCGGACCTTCGTTTTTTTGTATGGCACTAAAAAAATAATTCTTCTGGAGCCCATCGTGTGGGGTATCAAATGAAAGGGCTTGACGAGACAATTTCAAAAATATATCGTTTTATTTCATTTCAGTAGCCCTCTTAGAAAAAAATCAAGTTAAATTTTTAAAAGTAGTCAATCCATGCCAAGTTTGAGGTCCAGTAGGTACAAAATGGCTGACATATAGTTTCTTAAAAGTATGCCAAATGATCCACCATATCCTGAACTCTAACGTGACGAAAGGAATTTCGAAAATAATAAGATTTAATGTATATTTTGCAATGGAAAGTAGATCATTTTGAACTGCAGGCTGCAGCTTGTGCGCCTCCATAAATGTTTAAGATCCAATTCTTCTCATGATTGCTTTTACACTTAAATCATGTTCCGGATCATTTTGAATTTGCAAGCATGGTTGTGCCCCCGCCAAGTCGAGTAAAAAGGGGATTTGCCTTAGGTACCATATTGCTCTACTCATGAATGTTTTATTAGGCCTGCTGTAAAAAAAATCTTGCTAGAAATAAGTATTGCCTTCTGTGTCGTTTTTATTTTTGTATTTGTCCTGTATTAGTTTTTGTGTACAATAAATGATTAAATTAAATATAAATATTTCTCTCGAAACAGTTCAGGCCAATTTCGAACACACGAACAACGATATTTTGGATAACATTTCAAACCTGTGTTTTAAGGACCCAACCAGTCATAAAATAAACATTGCATATTTAAAAAAAATCATCCAATTCCCTTAAATCTGTTATTAATTCGACCGACCATAAAACTTCTAAAGCACTTTTAGATGAAATGTACCTATAGGTATGAATGAAGAGAGATTAAAATAGCCTTATATATGTCGCAGGGATTTAGTCAAAGACGTTATATTATAATTTCACTAGTGAAATTGTAATTACACTTATTATTGTCAATAACGACAGTTTCGTATAATTTCACGGGCTTATTTCAGTGATATTGTAATTTCACTGGACCGCAAAAGTGATATTATAATAAATCTAGGTTTATTGTGGTGGGAGCCCCGCGTGATCTGATTGGTCAAGACTTAAACAGTCACCATTTGCAAAATATTTGTTGTAAACATTGGAGCGTGCTTAAATATTTTTGGTGCTTTTGAGGTATTTACTTAAAAATTCTAAAAGCTACAGTACAAAATATACCATTCCAGTGAATGGATTTGGATTCGTTATTATTGCTAAGTATAAAGTATGAAAAAGTGCTCTTATGCCTACTTACCAGCCTCAGATATTTACTTCGTAACATTGTTAATGTTAAATTTGTTATTATGTTTTTGTTATGTAATTTTAGTTACATAATTATGTAACCATGAGTTTAAGTAACATATTATTTCGATAATTAGTACATTTTAATTCTTAATTATTATGTAAGCTTTATTCAGAGCCATAAATTGAGGCTAGTTATCAACTTGTTATGACGAGTAGTACCTACTATTACCTATTAAATAACATTTTCAGTATATTTTGGTTCTTATTTTTACAGTATAGTTAGTAACTCTAAAAAAGTTACAAATAAAATTTCAAATTAAGTCTTTTATTTCCTAACTCTAAGCTTAATATTTGTAGCTAATGTCGGTAACGAAAGCGGACCAATCAGCGATCGGTCTGATAATCTAACGGCTTTCTCAAACCAGTGCTATTGTCAATATATCACTGACTTACAATTTCACTGTATCGGTCTAGTTCAAATTATAATGTCACTGAAACTAGCCCGTTAAATTGTAAGTAATGCAAACGATTGATAATAAATCAGTGCAATTATAATGACACTAGTGAAATTACAATATCACGGCTTTTTTAATATGCAACATATATAAAGATATGAGATACGATTACAACACAACTGAAAAAAAAGCAAGTCTCACCGCTACTCATCTCAACTCTACATCTACATCTAACGCAAAAAATGAGAGTTTTCGTATATAAAATATTGACTTAGAGTATGGTCGTTCCAATAGGCCATATTTAACAGCCCATACATAGACACAGCATCAAAGAAAAATAACCTCATATCTCAAAATTGACAAATATGGCGTATTTGAGCGACCGTATTTAAAGAATTGCAAAAACAAATAATCATATTCTTACTACTTGCAAGATATATTTTGTTAAAGACAGCCAAGTTCGCTACTCCACCAGAAAAGCTGTGCAATACACGACGTCGTCGGTACGAAATAACTGTAGCGTCATTATATTTCATACTTATACACTAAACACTAACAAGATTCTACAATTAAAACTGCAACGAATGCTGTTTCGTTGTAAATTTAAAATGGTAATCGTGTGTATTTACCTACATAGAATCACATAGTTAATTGCTTTTTTATACTTAAACTTAACACTTAAGTATTTTACTCCATTTAGAGCTTCTATATTATTATCTGCTAAATGAAATATTTCAATTTTTATCCAACATAATCGTTTATAGGCTTATTAAGATAAGATAAGGAGATATCGTTAAAGGGGTCTCATCTTTGGTCGAAACTGCTTTAAGAAAAATATGGTACGGCAAAACCGCTTTTTACTGGACTTGGCGGTGGCACAACCGTGCCCGCACATTCAAAATGATCCGGCACATCATAATCTAGCTTAAAGTGTAAAAGCAATCTTGAGAAGAATTGCATTTTAAACATTTATGGAGGCGCACAAACAGGTCTTACTAACCTACTGCAGTTCCCAATGATCTACTTTCCATTGCAAAATATACATTAAATCTTATTATTTTCGAAATTCCTTTCGTCACGTTAGAGTTCAGGATATGGTGGATCATTTGGCATACTTTTAAGAAACTATATGTCAGCCATTTTGTACCTACTGGACCTCAAACTTGGCATGTTTTGACTACTTTTAAAAATTTAACTTGATTTTTTTCTAAGAGGGCTACTGAAATGAAATAAAACGATATATTTTTGAAATCGTCTCGTCAAGTCCTTTCATTTGATACCCCACACGATGGGCTCCAGAAGAATTATTTTTTTAGTGCCATACAAAAAAACGAAGGTCCGCCATCTTGAAATCCAGTGGACGGATTTTTCATTTCCTCGGATGGAATCATTCACAATGGTCCCTAGTATCACTGAGCAAAGCGGCATCAACTGTGCCGGCAAAACAGTATTTTTTTGCTAAGGACCATGACTAAACCGAATCCAGCTAAACTCTTCCGGCACTGCGACAGGTTTTGGATTTTTCTGAGGACGGAATGTATAGTCGTATATAATTTGCACAGAAAATGTTTAATGCCATCTTTCTAGGCGTTATCAGAAAAAACAAACCCAATATCTATTGGGTTATCAAAATGTGGAAATCGGAAAAGACGAAGCCCTCAATTTTCAATTTTTTCTATGAGTGTCGTCACAAATATTCGAAGTTGATGAGATGGAAACGCAGAGGATAGAAATAATAAAATTCAATAAAAACCGGACGCTGATGAGGGTTTGACGAGCGGAGCGGAATGAAGGCGTCATCTCCGGACAGCTGCTGAAACGAGCACGAATCATTGGAAAATTAATAATTAATTTTCCTAAACTATAAAGACATTTCATCAAGTAGTCATAGAGTTTTTCGAAGTTATCCAACTACCTATTGACTCTTTCCAACTCAAATTGTTAAAAAACCTACTTACTTCTTTGAAAGGCAAAGCTATCATGACGCAAGTATTTGCAACGTTTCTTAATTTATTACATTGTTTTGTTTCCAATGAAACAAAAGTTTGTGCTCTACCTTCTTGAAACTCATCTCGATAATAACGTACCGACTTTCAGACTACACGAACGTTAGGCGTTTCATTTCCAACTTTTCACTTAACCATTCCGTCTTAACAAACTCGATCCCATTTTATCAATTGTAAAAGTTTAAAAACTTAATCCACTTAAGGACCCTTTAGGGGGAGTTTGCAGTGCGCATGACGTGGCCCTAGCGGGAACCAAGGACACTCGCCTCGCAGACACTGGCTGGTGAGGTCGCGCGTGCCGACCGCCGAACATGGCCCTACATCGCGAGCGGAGGCTGTCAACACTGGCCGCCGGATAAAAAAAATTAAAAAGTTAAAAGAAATGACTGACATTCCGCGTTGTGAGCAAAATTCTAAATTCAAAAACTAGACGCAGTAAAATTGCACGAAAAAGGAACCTGTTACTTAAATGGAAGTGGAAGTTTTAATTGAACGATGTGACTAAATGAACTTTTAATTTGATTTGGTGTGCATGTGAAAATGTTCAAGTACATTTTGGAACTAATGAAGCGAACGGGAGTTGTGAAAATGAAGTTTCTTTCACTCATAGCACTTTTCGGTAAGTATAAAATTTTGCTTTTATTCCACTCGGATTTTGCAGTCTATGACAAAATATGTTAAAGGTAAAAATCACGGCCATTTGTTTCGATAATAACATTTTGCACAGATTTTGTATTTCAAGGGTCTGGAATTTATGAAAAAATATTGTAATAAACGTAAAAATTTATTTTACTAGATATCATAAAGAAATAAGAAAACATCGCAGTCAACCGTTCCATTCTACACGAATGCTTTTGCAAGCCTCCTTTCAGTGGATGTACCTATTGAGTCGTTTGTATGTCTCTAGATGAAAAAACCAAACCTTATAAATAAAATGGATACTTATTACGAAATAGCGGGTTCAACTAAAAGAAGAATAATTTTGCAATAATTTTCACATGTTTTGCGTCAGTCGGAATAGGCATTATTATTTTATCAACAAAAATTAATAATTTAAAAAAAAATATACCCATGACATGACAAATTTGGCGTAAAATTTATCTGTCCCGCGGGAACGGGTGCAAGAGAGACGGAGTCATGGAGGTTACATTTTTAATGTTCCATTTTTAGGAAAGCTCTCAAGACCAGAGGAGGAAGGTTTCGTGAAATATTGAGCAAGGTCGCTGACCTGAAAAGATTACCTACAAAGATCAACAGCGTGTTATAAACTTGGTAATTTCGTCGGTTCTTTACTAGATACAGGCATGTATGCAATAGTATTTCAAGGAAGGAAAATGAATATTTTAATGATGACATAAAATTGCTGATCATTTTTTTATCAAATTTGAACACGTAATAATCACTGATTGATAGTAGGTACAATAAAAACTAAAATGTAGCTTTTACGATCAACACGGTGTTTTTATCAAACTTTTTTTACCTAAATAGTTACGTTTCTGTACGGTAGTCAATAAATAGACTATCAGGAAAACTGGGACCTTCGCTCAATTTTTCTTATGAGAACTTATATCGGATCAGAGAGATGCCACCCAGCATTTCCGATAAATAATACCGCTGAATGTATCCCAGGATTTATCCTCGCATATAAGTCAGTTTCCGCCGATGCGGTCGCCGTAATCTCCTTCGGGGCATCCATAACGCGCTTATTCCCTATTTGAAACTGTTTTCTATTTGGATAGTTGATGCGATTTATTTTGCGATTGAAGTATTTTTATTTTCATTTCATGTGTTGTCTATGGTTGGTTGTGTATTCTATGGTTTTGCAATTTTCAACGATGCTTCAAATTAAGGCATCAATTAAAACTTCGATAGGTATGAAAATAATGTGTTGAAAATTGGCTAAAATTGAAAAATGACGACGGCACTACGAATTCCGAAAGTCATAGGTTGAAATCCTACCAGCGTAGGAAAACTTGGCAAGTCTTCTTAAAAATAGATATACTGGTAATAGTGTCGGTCCTACCTATGAATGTCAGTGGCTTTTATATAGCGTAGGTACCCGTTGCATAGCGTTAACTTATCTTATCTTAATTAAGTTTTAACTGGACTGAAAACCAATTTTGTCATTATCAGAAAAAAAAACTGCCAACTAACTATTCCTACTCAAGTCAAGCTGATGTATTAAAAAACAAAAATCCGACTGGGGTAATTACAAAGTTGTATTTTGCGATAAAAAATCCGCCATCTTGAATTTATGAATTTTTTATATAACCAGTGTCACTCGCGCTGCTGAGACGAATCTAACGATACCTCATATGTCAAAATCCAACAATCCGTTTGGGATGTAAGCCTGTGAAAAAGAATTTTCTTGTCCACATACATACAAACTCTCGAAAAACATAAACCTCCTTCTGAGGGTGAAAAGGTTAAAATTCTGACATGAGTAGAAAATCGCTCAATATTAAATTAAATTTTTCAGTAAATATTTATTTCGTATTAAATTATTTTCGTATTTAATAATTTCACAGGAAAGCTGTGTTATTTGATCAGTATGGTTGTTAAACACTAATTAATTTCTGGTAATTATTTGTTATTTTAATACGCCGTGCCTACAAAATTTGGCAGGAATAAGGAATTTGTGGAAAATTAAACGATAATATTTGTATATCCAGGTTGGGTAAACCGGCAAAATAATTTGGGTCGAAATACTGTTATTTTATTCAAGAACAATTTGAATAATGCTGGCTTAGCAAATATTTAAGTTTTTCTACTTAAAAGATAAAAAATATGACAATTGTTTGTGACTTTTGCGCTTTGTACACATTATTGTCTTGTTTTAATTGGGTCGACGCGCGGATCGAGTAGTACAGTTGCTGGTTGCACAGTTCGAAACGTCGAGGAAAAAGGTAAATGTTCGCATGTTTACCTACTACTCGATCCGCGCGTCGACCCGATTAAAACAAAACAATAAAAATATAACAACTTACATGCAAAAACTAAACGCAGTAAAATTGCACGAAAAAGGTACCTGTTACATAAATGGAAGTGACAGTTTTAATTGAACGATGTGACTAAATGAACTTTTAATTTGATTTGGTGTGCATGTGAAAATGTTCAAATACATTTTGAAACTAATGAAGCGAACGGGAATTTGGAAATAAAAATATGACAACTTACAGGCAAAAATTTTTAAGTCATATATTCATACCAACTACATTTTTTTGACTGAATTTCATGCATGTGTTTTCTCTACTAGGATTTTAATGCACACGCAGTGCAATAGTATTAAAAAAAATATAGTAAATTGAAAAAATGTCATGCATCGGCTGGGGCTACATCTATGTGTATTGGAAGACTTTTTATGTATTCTGTCATGACATACCTAATTAACTTTACACATTCAAGTTCAAATAAAATTAGGTATAGGTGCTCCGGATAACTACCCGTTGCAGTCACGGTCGTAAAACGTGTTGCAATTAATACTATCCTGGCCTTTAAAGTTTAAATAGTACATTGTTGTCGAGGCCGGGAAAACAAGGCTTTGCTGGACGAGTAGAGTTTGAAGTCTATTTACTAAGTACTTACGTACTTTATAAAAAATGTTTTCCACACTCACTTTGGTTTCAGCCCTTATATTTGGCGGCATGTAATCCATTTCGATACTACAATACAACAGCCCCAATCATGAAAATTTTCACGTTTTCCCAGTTTGTTTTTCCACCAATTGTGTATTTTTTTATAAATAGGCCTTTAGCAAGGCACGGAATTCATTGCTATTCAGCCATTCTATTTGTTTAGTTCATACCTTTTTTTATTCTATTGGTTTATACTGGATAGGCAAGGGTTATAAAATCATACAGCCTTGCCTTTAGTTAGTTAATATAAACTTTTCATGCAAAATTACGTTGAGACATGACACACAATGGGAAACTTTGCGTATTCTTTTTTGAAAGAAATGAAAATATTTTCTAGCATGTTTGAGAAAAATAGGTAATTGATTTCAAAACAGCGAGATCATTAGTATTGTTGCTATGCCAAAAGATAGTTTTTTTATATTATAAAGGCTAGGGCTAGTTTTTTTATATATCAGGGCTGTATTTATTACAACACTTTTTACGACTCCGACTGCAGCAAGTGGTTAACCGGAGATTAGATCTCGGGCTGAAATAAACGACGACTAAATAATTACAAATATACATTATCACGCCTATATCTCTTGCGGGGTAGGCAGCGCGTAAACCACGTCTGACAAAAATTTGACTTATTCAGAAGACTGTGTATCAACATAGTGACAGGTTTTCAGACTGTCACCTAAACTTGCAATACACATTAACTCTCAAATCCCTTAGCCGCTTCTTACGACACCCACGGAAAAGATATGAGGTAATGCTATTCTAAGCCGGCACCACACGGTATAATTTTGATTTCGATTTTTATTACCTGTTTATTCTAAAGCATTGTTGAAGGTTATTACAAAAGCGAGAAATTTTAATGGATAAAATCTTGAATTGGAGAAGCCATTGTTGAGTTTGTTAACGTTAATTTTCATTAAAAATTTGAAAATAAGAAATAGATAAAATGACATGCATCGACCGGGGATCGAACCCGGGCCGCATGGGTAAACGCCCCACCGCTCTGCCACTGAGCTATCGATGCACGGCCGATGAACGCCAAATTATCTATCTCTTGATGCTCGTCTCCAAGCGACGATCCAGCGACATCTGTAGAAAGTATTTAGAACTTCCTACATGGGCGTTTACCCATGCGGCCCGGGTTCGATCCCCGGTCGATGCATGTCATTTTATCTATTTCTTATTTTCACTTGTGAGAATAATATAGCACTGTGAGTGCATTACAATCCCAATACATTAAAAATTTGTCTAAATAAATGAAGTTTGTACATTGACGACGTGCTGCTGGCCGCGTGCCAGCCGCGTTGTCAGTCACTCTTTGTGTTGCTGCATTCTATACAATGCTAGAAATGAGTGGAGATAGATACCTACATAGATGGATAAAGTTTGATGAATTGTTAGCTTTATAGTAACCTTGTCATGGATCTAGCTGAAATCCGCCGGACGAAGCGCATACCTTCTCGAGCGACCTTCGATAGCTCTACGAGATACCTGTAGCATTTAAAAACTCTTATAAGTAATTTTCAGCCTGAATACCGTTCACCTACCCGATATCATGATGGATGGATGGATGATGTAGACAAACATCTGCATGTAGACAAACATGGCTCTCCGCTGATACCTGGTCTATAATTCAACAGCGAAAGAATCTGAAAATGTCAGGACTGACAACCGAAGAGGATCGTGAAGCATACTCGGACTTGGGCAGATTTATTCAACTACATTGCCGTCGCGACAAAAACCAGTTTGTTGAAAATATTTGTCAGGAGATAGAAAACCACGCGCTGAAAATTCAAAGTTCGGATCTGTTTAAAAAAGTTAAACTCCTCTCAAAACAATCTAAACCCAAAACATGGGTAGTTGAAGACGAGAATGGAGCGTTACTTCATGATTTGAACGCAATAGCAGACAGGTGGCGCAAATATTGCGAAACCCTATATAAAAACCCGCAGAATCTTGTACAAACACAAACAACGTGGGACAACCTGACACCAGAACCTCCCATACTACTGTCCGAGGTAACAGCTGCTATTGCTACCCTGAAAGACAAAAAAGCACCCGGGCCTGATCAATTAACAGCCGAAATTATTAAGGCAATGGGGGTCACTGGAGCTAACGCAATACATAAAATATGTGACAATATATGGCGAACTGGGGAATGGCCTGGTGACTGGGCAAAATCAATTATACTGCCTCTGCACAAAAAAGGATCTACTTCAAAATGTGATAATTATAGAACGCTAGCCTTGATATCACATGCCAGCAAAATTTTGCTTCACATTATAAACAACAGAATGCGTTATTACTTAGACTGGCAAATACCTCAGGAACAGGCTGGATTCGTCAAGGGCAAAGGGACACGCGAGCAAATCTTAAATATTCGCCAAATAATTGAAAAGTCCTACGAATTTAACACACCTGTCATCTTGTGTTTTATCGACTACAGTAAAGCCTTTGACTGCGTCATCTGGTCGGCTCTATGGAAGGTTTTAGAAGAACTTGGAGTACCTGAACATCTGGTCGCGCTAATTCGATCGCTCTATATGAACAACCAGGGCATAGTAAGAGTTGAAAGGATAACATCTGAGCCTTTTAATTTTGGAAAAGGTGTAAGACAGGGTTGCATTCTATCCCCCTATTCTATTTAATATCTATGGAGAATATATAGTAAGGAGAACACTTGAAAACTGGGATGGAGGTGTAACCATAGGTGGCACTAAAATCACTAATCTCCGTTACGCAGATGACACCACGCTTCTCGCTGCAAATGAATCTGAAATGGTGGACCTCCTTGATAGAATGGAAAGGATCAGCCTGGAACTTGGTCTCAAGATCAACCATTCTAAGACCAAAGTTATGGTAGTTGACCGCACCAATTCGCTCCAGTTAACAGGCACTCTCTCTCTTGAAAAGGTAGATGACTTCACGTACCTAGGCGCTACCATCAGCAACACAGGCTCTTGTGAAAAAGAAGTCAGGAGACGTATCGGCATGGCCAAAAGTGCGATGTCCCAGCTGCAGTGTATATGGAAAGACCGAAACATATCTCGCAAGACAAAGATAAAGTTGGTCCGCTCTCTCGTCTTTTCCATATTCAGCTACGGCGCCGAAACATGGACGTTGAAGAAGGCCGACCGTGACCGCATTGACGCTTTTGAGATGTGGTGCTGGAGGAAAATGTTACAAATACCGTGGACAGCATACCGTAGTAACATCTCTATCCTTCGTGAACTAAATATCAAAAACAGGCTCTCCACTATTTGCCTTAGAAGGATTCTGGAGTTCTTTGGCCACATCGCCCGAAAAGATGGACACAACCTGGAACAGCTCATAATCACAGGAAAAGTCGATGGTAAACGACCAAGAGGTCGCAGTCTAACCAGGTGGTCTGACCAAATTCGCTCGGCACTGGACACCAAGCTGCACGTTGCGCTCCATGTCGCCAAAGATAGGCAGCGATGGAAAAGCATCGTGAATGAGAAGATACGTTCCCATCGGGGGATTCACGACCCTCAGTAATGAGGATTACGACGCGAGGAGGGGGACCCGATATCAAGTTCTTCAGAAATTAATTACCATTTAGGCAAACTCATAAAGACAACATAATTTATCCAACGAAAATAATCCCGAAATTTTCTTCACGGCAGATCTCTGAAATGAATATTGAATAAGTCACGGCTCCGTGTAATAAAATCCTCGTTTGCAAAATGAAAACGTAGATGGAAACTTGGGTCCGTGAAGAAAAACAAGTCGGGTTTGAAACGTTCGTACGTTTAATACAAAAGTTTCTTTTGTATTTGAACGAATAACATCGATTGTGTTATTACAAAGAAACTAAAATAAAGTTGGACAAGTCAAATAGGAGTCAGAAGTCAAAAGAACGCCGTATTTACTTTGCGGTTTCTCTGCAATGTGAAAATGGATTCCAGGAATTCGATTTAGGCGAACAGGCAGGAGTACAGACAGCTCCCACGCCACCGGGGATCGCATAGGAAATTGTTAATCCCATTGAAGCAAAACACATAGGAGAGCTGCGTAATAGCGCTCACTGCGATTTGGCGCCCATCCAGTCAAAGATTGTGCTTTACTATCCCGATTATTTTCACTGGTGCACTATTCAAACTGCTTTGGAATTGTACGACTGAATAGACATGAAAGAAATTCGTGTGCAGCGACCGACTGTAATGATGGCCGTTTATTCTTCTGGAAGCGCGCTCGCAGGAAACTCACAAATAAAACTGTAATGGCGTTCTAAGATACCCGAGCAAAATTTTATTTCAGCACTTTTCCCTTTTCTTTTATTTTTAGGAGCACACGTGGCAGTAAATGTACCGCAGGTTTTTCATCGAGAAACTAATTTTATCATATAGCCTATGTCATACGAAAACTGTGGAATCAGATATTTTTTATTTACTTCGATCGAACCCACGTCCATTGACTTCCTGTTTAAAAATATAATAACTCGTTTAAGATAGGTAGGTACGAAAGCAGTTGAAACTGATTAATATAAGTACTTGTAAAATTTAAAACCTAAATATTATACTATCACAAACAAGAAGAAGAATAATTGTAGAATGTTTGCTTCAAATCACACTATAGTTGACAATCTTCTCTTTTAACCTGATTCCTATTCCATTTACCTGATAATTGCGTCTTTGCTGAAGCGCCCCGCTTTGACTGTCATCCGTCAGACGTGATGGTCCGTCAATCTGTTTGAAACCCTTTACGAACATCCAATACAGCCTAATTATCAGTCCTTGCAAAGCCACAGCAGCTATTGAGGTCCAATACTGCATAGGAATGGTCAATTTTGGTTAATGGACACGTAAGCAAGCTGTGACTGAGACTCAAACGACCAGCCGCTTATATATATGCTTTTGGCAAAACTATGCATAAAATGTGTGAAAACCATACTCCTTGGCAAAACGTAGTGAATTTAGTTTGAACGTTCATCCAGGTAAACAGGCAAAATTTTAATTGTTTTAAATGATATTTATCAAAATTTGGTATTGTTGCAAATCGAAGTAACAAGAACAAATTAACACAAAGGCCAAAATTTCTCAGTCTCGATTTGAATGGAATTTGGCTTCAAATCAAATAGATAGAGCTTAGTCACAAATAGTACCTCTGTCTACAGACGATTCATTCGAACAGTTCATTACTTAGATCCCCACAGGGTAAACTAAAGGCATTAGACGCGTGCTCATTTGTTAGACTAGGTACGTCTATATCGCTGCGTTAGCTCGTACTATCAGCAGAACGGTAACCACCTAGTTTAAGTATTAGAACCGGTTCAATATGTGAACTGTCAAATATGCGAAAACGATCGCGACGCTTGCTTAAAAAGTTATATCAACCACCAAATTATGGTTTCTGTTTATGGTGCTTTACTAGTTGGACCAGAATAACCAGACGCATCCATCAACGCACCGTTGGGCATGCGTCGTCGTATTTATATGGGATCAAGGTGGAAATATGCATTTTCCTAACGCTGCGATAGCGCAGCGCATAAATAAAGTCGAAACGGACTTTATACGTGTAAAGCGCCTATTTCTATGGGCTTTTCAATCTTTTTATAATGCACAAGAAAGATAAAAGATGAACGTAGCGCCAAAAATAAATTAAAATAAAAAAGATGAGTCTGTATAATAACGGAAACTTGTTTATTATACCTTATTATTATAGGTACATAGTATCTATCTTCATTTCAGATTTAAATTTTTGAATAAAAGTGACTAATTTTATTACCTTGTCTAAACAATCACCTTAGTTTAATTGCTTAGCCATTCTAAAAACCATGTTATGGGTCAAATGTTGCATTTATTTCTGCGTACTGGCAACCGGCCAGGAACTGCCTTTCAGCTGTCGATACCATCTGAAACCCATAAAGTATCCGTGAAACATTCACTAAATTTTATTTTTCGGTGATGTTTTATATATACGACTGGTTCTTTCTCTTACAGCATTATATGTATAGAGAGAACAAACTAGTGTCACATTAACTAAAAAAAATATTTAAGTCACCTTAACTGATCGGAATGCAATATTTTGTAAAAAGGGTGCTATGAAAGTACTACCTACTTTCCTTCAAACCACGCATTTTAGTATAGGTATAATAAAGTATGTGTGTATGTTCAAAGTTTCAAACATTTTATGAATTAAATTGTTCAACCCTACAACACAGCACACTGTACAGTCAATTACCGCTCGGACAAATGTGCTCCGTTCTTTCGCCACGCGCAATATGGTCTACAACAGTATAACCGCAACAGTATGTAACTGTAACGATGCGCAATGTCACGCTCAGAGCTAGGGTTGAGCACTTTATACAGTATTTATAAATTATGTTTCATTTAAAAATAACTTATGTACTGATTGGGATAAGGGCATGCAGATGATCACGCTTTTTTATATATTTTTAACATGCTTAAGGCACTTTGGTATACCTAGAGAACAGTGATTTAAAAGAACGTGCTACTTTTCCTAGCACCTGGTATGTTATAAATAAATCTTAATGTAACATTGGGTAAGACAAAGAATTACTAAAACAAAAAGAATATAAAATTAATTGACATATTTCTACGTGTATTTACGTGCATTTCACAAAACTTAATACAAGTTATACGAAGAGGCCACGTCATGTATGACGGAGACATGGTTCTTCTTTTGTTCAAGTTTATGTATTAAGCTAAAGTAAATACGTATTGTAGGTTTTATTTATGAGGACCCCTACAAATGTTTGTAATATTAATGAAACAGCAAAACTGATGAATATTCAACAAGCGACTTCTCTCATCTAGAGTTAACTCTAGTTGAAATAACGCTGCCTACGCTATGAAATGGTATGGAATAAATAAAAATATGAAAGCATATTACTGAATCTTTCCTTGTAGGTATCAATTAAAATTAAGTTGTACGTAGGTATGAATAAAAATAAGTTTCTTACCAACTTGAATAATAATACTGTTAAATAAAATAGGTATTCACCAGCGTGCTTACCTACCTTAAGTTCAGTGAGTATAAATAGAAACCGCGGTCGGATTTGCATTTGAGTTGGAACGTTTTCATGAAAGGAACGCAAGTGGAATAGGTAGGAAGGTGGTAGGTATATTTAGGTATGATTTTTAGAAGAGTGCAAATACTTACATAAAACTTGAAAACAGATAATAGCAATTTTTTCTACCACGGACAGAATTTGAAACAAAGCAAATATAGCTTTGCCGATTCGCTAGTTTCGCTACACATTTCCTTTTATCTATAACTGACTAGAGTCTCAACGACATTTAAAAACTTTGATCAATTACCTTCTTATCCAAATACAAATATAATCAAAGTAATCAATAGATACCTATTCCAATGTAATCCCTGTGAATTTATGTAGAACTCTTGTCTGTGGTTACGGAAATCCGCATCATTTCATTTATTTAATTTTACCTCTCCTCTTGGGAATCGTGAGTGACAGCTGTAACATTTGCTCATAATGATCAAAGCCTTTTTTCAACCCCTCGTGGGCGCGTGAACATGTGGTTCAAATTTAATCAAGGGTTTCCTGAGGTTTAGCTAAATGAACCTTGATGTTTGGGGAGATCCTTCGTAAACATTTGCTTCCTCCGTTTGCCAGGGTACATGTTTGTAATAATATGCTTAAACAAGATTTAGGTATGTACGTGAATGACTGAACCCTTTCGGTGTTTACGTAGCCCGATTTGGTAAAAATCACTGTACAAAAGAATTTTCGTTGTTGGTGTACAATTGGTATTACAAGTGAGTGTTAGAAAAAAATACACAAACACATTTTTTAAATTTCTATTTTGAAGTTTCTTACTTATAAGCTTCCCTTTCAATAAGACCCAGTTTACAATAACAGATTGAGAATCTTTTTGATCCGAATGCCCACAGTAGATCATGTTATCTCACACGGTGCATAAATCGTGCTATCACAATAAGCTACAGTCTCCGCTTCATACTGCGGCGTCCCTCAGGCAGACAGGAGATTTACACACAAGAGTATTTGCAAACGTGTCTGAGAGGCATTGTACTTCATTGGGTTGTAGGGTAGTATTGGTCTTTTATCAAATACGTGGAAACTAACTACCGAGGAAATATTTTTTAATCATCAAAAAGTGAAGAGTTATTCTTTCCAGTGTTCAGATATTTACCTGACCGAAATAAAATATTTTGTGAAACGCGGATGGCAACATTATTTGAATAAGGTTGCTACGCTGCCGTAGCATAGGACTACGAAAACTGGAGTTCACAAACTTTGAAACAAAATTCAATCATTATGTGCTAATTTGATAGATAGATTGATAGATAGATTAATCGTTTAATATAAAAAACATTACAAAATACATTTTAATGGGAGCCCGTAAACTTACAAAGTTTGTCTTGGCTCCTATCCGCAATTGAGAATTAAAATTTTTAGTAATTCAACGTTTTGGTTCTAAAGTTGAAATTATATACTTATTGCAGATGGCAACAAACGCGACTGTACATAAATGCACCAATAACGGTAGGAAGTAACTGATCTTTGACATTGACACATTTTCGACCAATCGCAGAAAAAGGCACAGTCTAAAATGGCGCTATAGGTAAGTTATCTAGTTAGCTACCTCGTTTAGCGAAGGCATTGTTAAATAATAGTACTTTCAAATATAGGGTACATAGAAATCTTAACGGACGTAAGAGGTTCGCGTGGTTGGGTGAATCCGGATCCTTTCATACGAAATATCGTCGGTAGAGCCGAGTGCAGTGCGCACTCGTGTGAACATGTCTTTACAGCGCGTTTACTTTGAATGCTTCGAATTGTAGTTTGTATTTTCTCTTGCTTTGCTCGATGCAAATTTATGTTTAAGTACCAAAGAGTTCCTTTTTAATGTAATGAATTTCCGTCTATTCAGTAAAAATGATTTTTATAAATTCTTTTTCTAGAGTTTTGTCTTTTTTTGAGTTTCTTACTTTTTTGTAGAAAATGCTCCTACAGAAAATTTAAAAAAATGTATTTTGTCTGACGATTTCATTAATGTATTGTTTGCACTCTTTTAAGGTTGTGCCGGTTCAATTGAATGGGATTAAGCGACTGTTGAAATAAATTTTGGGGCACTACGTGTACCTATATAACGAACACTTTTAAAATACATAACGAACACTTTTAAAAGTAACGTAAAAAGTCTTTTATGCAATCTGAACAGACCCAGGTTATTTGATAAAAAACTTCGTGCTAATTTCTAAAAGCGTAATTTACATTTTCAGTCCGCGCGCTTTTAACGCAGAGGAGCGAAGTGGACTCAAAATTGAAAATAAAACTAGAACACTTCTCTCAATGGCAGTTTTTTATAATGTGAGACTAAAATGTTTGCAGCTAGCTCGAAATTTCAATTATTCTGTTTTAGCGCTAAGTAACAGCCCTTTGAACATGATCATTGCAAATGTGAATAACAAAACAAAGTAAAAGTAAGAGTATGTTTCATAATACTGTAATTCATGGGTTTTACGGCGAACAAATACTGATAGATCTTTTATAGAATATATTGGATAAAAATACTTTACTAAAATATGTAGAATAGATTTATTTACGTTTTAATATTCCACAAAACTTAGAATATTGTTTGTTTGTCCCCAGCAATATCGTCTGGTTTCGAGATCAGCCAGGTGGCGGTGCCGCTGTACGCGGACCCTCGGCGCGCAGCCGAGCTGAGCTGCCACTTCCAGATGGACGAGCAGCGCCTGCACTCCGTCAAGTGGTACCGCGACATGAACGAGATCTTCCGATACAACCCCTCGCTCAAGGTCAGTCCGCACATTAAATTCTCACTCAAATTGTAGCAAACTAATGTAGCAGTGGGCTGGTCATAATGTTTTGCGTAGAACCAATAGACGATGGAGTAAGCGGGTTTTAGAGTAAAGGCTACGCCGTAATGGCCGTGTGGTGCCGGCAGAGTAGAATAGCAACACCCCCTCTCTTCCCATGGGGATCGTAAGAGGGTAAGAGGACCAACCGTATGATGGCAGTTAATCCACCACAAAAGCATTCCCAAAGAGGGTAGACGTTTGGTAGGCGGCTGGTCGTAAAATTAAGCCAAATCCTTTTGCAACACGTGTTTGTGTTCAACAAAACGTGTTGCGCCGCTTCAGGTAATTGGGATAAGGGCAGAAAGATGATGATGATGATGCTACGCCTCTGCAAGTGTAGCTTTGGACGCTCTCCGGCCGAATAAACCGATGTCTTAAATTGGGCGGCTAGTAGCAACTGGAGGAGACCTACGTCGATCAGTGTTCTGCTACAGACTGATATTTATGTGGTGATCTGCTGAACCCCTCGTTTAACAAACAGAAAGCAAAATAGACAATACTTTAGTATAGGCATTAAATCTTGTACTTGTTTATAATATCTAAGTCCATACCTGCTTCACAGCCCCGTGCAAGTACATATACAGAAAATCCTACTTACGTATTCTTGATAATTCCGACTGAACCTCCGTAAACCTATCAAACATTATTTTCACTGATGCGGATTTTGGCTGTTTTAGTTTTGTATTGGGATTATAAGGAACTCGCAGTGCTATTAGGTATTATTATCATTAATGAAAATACTTTTATTTTGTCCTATTTCTACTTCAAAATATATGGCATTCAATAAATTATAGCCTATGCAGTTATTTCCAGTTGCACTAGTGCCTTAATTAACGAAAGACAGGGTGCGACTCAGCTATCAATCTCACTTCACAGCAGCTAACAAACATGAAATATAGGTACCCTATGTCTTGATCAAATGCCTTGTAATTGTTTCGATAACCCATACTGCCTGGCACGAAACTACCTTAATCAATTTACCTCCGATGCACAAAGGCAACAGTTGCCCGTACCTACACTACAACAGAACTGCATCTCGTTAGCTCTTGCATACATTACCTAGTTACACTAGCGTCTTACATACAAGATGAGTGTATTGTATCTAGTCTGAGTTAGAACGTTGTTTCAGGCTAATTGACTGCGGTACAAGTTTAATTTTGAACTATTTCAAGCCTCTGTAGCAAATCTTATCAATAATAATTAATACCAAACCGAACATTCTCTCACCAATTATTATTGTCTGCCAATACTAACAATCTGATTCCCATTTAGATTGAATGCAATCAGTGAACCGGAATCGAGTTACACATTGCTACATTGATACTCATGCATGATAAAGGGCTTGTGAAAATGACATATCGGTTATTGTGGTATTAGTTACTGTACATACGTTTCATGAATAGGCCAATTTATCAAAGGAAGAGTAATGTAGGCAATGTGCAACCCGAGGCAATGTCTAGATATAAGCTTGAATCTAGATAGTATTTAGAAGTAGGTACCTATAAGTATGTGTTGTGTGTACGCAGCCCCCGATCCGTCTGTTCAACGTGTCGGGCATCATGGTGCAAGGCGGCGCGTGCGAGCAGGGCTCGTGCACGGTGCGCGTGATGCCGCCTCCAGTAGCCGCCAGGGCTGCGTACAGCTGCGAGGTCTCCACTGAGGGACCCAAGTTCCAGATCGCCAGTCTCACAAAGCACATGACTGTTGTCGGTAAGTGTGTACGTAAAAGTATAGGAGTATCGCCTTTCAGCGCAACTAATAAATCTACTTTCGCTACGAACATAGCGCCGGCGTTACAAAACTGAAATGTACGATTGCTTTAGCGTCTTTGTAAGCAAATGCAGCGCTTGTCGGGCGCTTTCACACTCAATTGTGAACATCATCCGTTTGTCGACTCGAGTGCAATGTTCTATCTCCTTCGCAACGAGAACTCGCTGCATCAAAGTGCATTCTTTATTATTATTTATGTTCTGACCGACTAACTTTGCAACGTCTGACTTTCATAATGCTTATATAATGTATTCTACAGTAATGGAAAACAACTAACTTTATTTAGTTTTAGGAAAATTTTTAAATGCAAAGTTTTCTAGACAATTACTTACTTTATATCTACTAAAATTGAACGTTAAATAAGTTTTTAATTATATATAAATATCAGATTTCAAAAATAAAGCTGGAATTTTTCACGTTTCATGTCGTGCTTTATCTACAGCGAGCATATTGTACAAAGCTTTGTATTGAAATATGATTTTGCAAGTACGACATTTCTCTTTATGGGAGACGCGTGTAGAGTCGACTGAATACGTCCTTTGCCTCATTTCCATACTTGAATAGAAAGCCCATTAGAATGTGAAACTAATTACGATCCTCTTAGGAGAAATACAGGGTGAATTGCGAATTTCATTTTATTTGAAAAAGAACAATTACATTAGGTTAGATTGTTCTTCAACTTTATGTCATACATATTATTAATCACAAGTTTAATAAAGGTAAAGGTAATGTCGCTGATAAAGGTAATAATATTTTGGACATATTATTAGAACATCCTGTGGAACTATTTCAATGTCGGGCAATGGATGTTAATCCTATCTGCCTACATTAGACCCTTTGGTAATGCCATTCACAGAGCTATCTTCTAACTTGAGCCAATTCCCAACATAACAAATAGATAGGTAGATTTACCTACCTGTGTTTTTAATGATCATAATTTAGGCGGGGATAAAGGCGTGATATATGTATGTATGTATAATTAATAAATTTCATAACTTACCAAACAGTTCATGTAGGCAAGTTGCTTGAAGAACAATTTTTCAATTCTTTATTTTATTCTTCTTCGCGATCACATTATGCAGAAAATTTTTGTTTGATTAGTTGTTATTGAATTTTTAGAACCTGTAGTGTGAGATAAACAAACATGCAGGCGTCGTAACAAAATAAAAACTATGAAACCATGGCGTAAGAGCTACCTACACTTACCTAATATCTTTATGCTCGTGAACTACGGAGATATTAGTCACCATGACGGGCCCATATACCACCTAATATTTTGGCATCACTATGAACAAACTGTGATGGTGGTGTAGCCAAAGTGACTCTGAAGCTCATCTCCAGTAACACTATTGCAATCAAACTTTATCTATGAAATTCAGAGCACTTTGTGATAAATTTAATTGATATTAACATTCAACCCCTCAGCAATGCCGGAGAAGGACCCGGTGATAATAGGCGCGCCAAAGCTGGTGCAGCCCGGCGAGCAAATGCTCCTCAACTGCACTACGGACTACTCGCTGCCGCACTCCGAGATTAATTGGTACATTGACAACGAACTTCAGAAGGTACGTGACATCCAATTGATGTATGGTATGGCAGGCATCTCATTTGACGTCCGTTGCTGCGCTTTTTTGGCGCATCTGTGACGGATGCGTTAAGAAAATCCCAATTTCCACCTTCAAATAGTTTGACAGACGCATCATCGATCTAGACATCGTACTCGTATTTGTATGTGATATAAATGCGCAGCAACGGATGTAACCTGTGATCCTTGCTTATGTTAATCACAAAAATATTCGTCATTGTCAGAACATAATACTTGGACAACTACACACAGGCTTTATAAAGCCAGATTCCCCTCAAATTAATCGTTGTTCGAGGCTTTCCCGTTTGTGAATCCTATTCAATTGACGCACATAGGATTCCATTTCAGGGAACCACTATTCATTATTGTGATTGGTGACACAAATACACACGAACCGTATTAGTATCCCTCCGAAATGTGTACAGTCGTGCTCAGGGTGTTTAGAAGTTTTGGACTAAGGACCGTAATTATGCCGCCCGCATAAGACTTAGGCGAGAAATATACGGTAAAGTACGTTTGTGCGTCATTTGTTAGATATTTTACTTAATTTTCTACGAATACGGTTTATGTGAAATTGTTTGACAGACGTGTCCATCGACGCAGCAAACCGTATTTGTATGATAGTACGGTGGATAATAGAATAAATGACGTACAGACAGACGTTGCGTGTGTTTCTTGCCTACGAATCGAGTATCAAGCTTAACGTGAACTATCACTGTGATAGTATTGCTTGGTGTGTATTTGCGTCCCAATGGCACACAGAGAATCCAATTTGAGAGGATCGCTGTTCATTATCGTGATCGTAATCTAGTATCTAGAGGGATGATGGCACGTCCTCGTGTTGATTTTGATAATTAGCGGTGAGATACTGACACGCTGCTTAATGCTGATACAGACATAATGAACCTTCTGCAGTATACTCCGCTTCGAAACATATATGAATACCTGTAAGAAAGCGATCTGTACCGATATTTAAGGTGGCCTGAGCTAATGAATGAGGCTCGCTCTTTTATCCTATTTACTCAGGCAAATTGAAAAACCTTCGGTAGGCAATTCGGTTCATTGCTTTATTATTCGTAGGGATCGTACAGGTTCTGAGAAAGCTATTTCTGAAAAGGTTTAATCTTTATAGGGGTACGATTTTCAGGCTTTTTTTATAAAAAGTACAGAGAATTTTTCTATACATAAAACATTCGTCGTGTTTCACTAAAATCCATCAAGAAAATTATGCAAACCATATAAGTAAACAGCAGTAAAATTCTTACATTCCGCCTTTTGCCAATGTAAAGTGCCATAATATTCTTCGAGAATATTATGGTAACAGACAGACACTTTTTTTACTCTTTGTAACATTGTCGCGTTATTGCTACTCGGCTTTCCAACTCCGCACGTTACAAACCTTTGTTACTCTGTATTGCGCCAGCCTATTGTAAAGCGACTTAAGCAGTGGAACTCCTGAGGCACTCTTTATATCTCCACTAATGGCCTTTTAAAAAGACCAGTAAATCCCTCTAAAATGCTCCTTCTGCAGGATATACCTTAAAATTTAAAACAGGTTGAGCATTAATCTTAGCAGAAGCTTCTGCTAGGTATGCTTATTCTGTTTGTGAGGATAAAAGAAACGGTTGCCTTTGTTAGTTCGTTGCAACAAAAAATTTAGTTTTCCTTTGCACGAAAAAACAAAACCGTTTTGTAGGTAACGTTTATTAAGTATTACATGGATTTTATTTTGTTTGAACTTATTTTGCGGAATCGCTGAGCAATTTTCGGATTACGATCACTACGATGTGCCGCTGCAGCTTTGAATATTGACTGATGAGCATAAAAATGTTGATGCTACGTTATAATTCAACGTCACGTATTACATAACCGAAGAGAAGACGTGAGGAATAAAGTAAGCGAGTAAGTATGTGGAAAAGATTAAACATGTAAACCGGGGATGGGAACATATTAATCTCCTGAGATGTTCGGCTTACTGTACGACAAAGACGAGACGTCGACATTTTACTTAACTCAAAATTCTTTTTAACAGCGCTGCGAAAATACGAAATATGACATTCCTCCGCTCGCATATTTTCAGGCAATCATTCACATTACAATATTTTATCTCATTTATTCTCAATTATTCAGATATGCGAACGAAATTTCGTGGTTTGTTGCTGAATAAAAGCTAATAGGTATATGAAATAATATGATTTAAAGAAAACTCTTGAATCATAATTAGGGTCCGACTGCCAAGCGCTATTATATACCCCCCAATAGAGGGATGCCTATCTTGAGCAGTGGACTGGTGCAGACGTCTAGGATAGCTTTAGTCTAATTTAATATTTTTTGTCAGCCTGAACCGTGGCAGCGCACAGAGCTGAGCGCGCCGCAGGAGGGCGGTCTGCGCGCGTCGTGGCGCATCTTGCGCGTGCGCGTCCCGCCCAGCGCGAGCGGCGCGCTGCGCATACGCTGCGAGGCGGTGCTGCAAGTGGAGCCGCCTGTCGTGCGCGACGCGGTGGCGACCATCACTGTGTACTCGCGCACTGAACTCTCCAAATATGTATCCAGTGATGGTAAGTTTTTACATCCGACATTGATCACTAATAATAGTTTATGCAATTGCCTTATAATAAGAGGCTTTAGGATGTGAGTGTCTGTTTATCACACGAGGCGCAGCCGAGTGTGATAATAGTTTGACACGAGGATTCTAAAGCCTAATTATATTGCAATTGCATACACTATTTTATCTACACTTTACAAGAAAAACTATGAAAAATAATTCATACCTCCGCACTTCACTATGGCGATTGCAAGCATATCTACTGAACCAACAACTGAACGACTTTTATACATATGTAACTTTTTAACTAAACGTTAAAATGTAAGCTCATAAAAACGGAACAACTTTTAAAATTAAAAAGCATTAATCGGTAAATTTTAATTCGGAAAATGATTTGAAGCAAAGATTTAATAATAAATAAGTCCTCATAATTTCAAGTGTCGTCCCATTCTTCGATTGTGTCATGACATTTGTTTTTTTTTTATTATCTTACTGCTAAATGTCGATATCATAAAGTCAGAAAAAAGTACTTTATGACATCGACATTTTACTTTATGACATCGTCATTTTTTTTAAAGGCTGAATGGCTGTAAAGCAGTTGCTTATACATTTGCTTTCGAATTTGTAATAGGAACATTATGTATGAAGTGTAGATAAAACGTATTTTCAACTAACATTTCGTTGTGGTTTGCTGCCCCTCAATTATATATTATTTACCGACACAGGATATCTCGTTTTCCTCCTCTTACCGTAAAAAATATCCATTGCTGTTAAGCCATAAATATAAATAGCTTTTCAATTTCATAGCCTTATCAAGATTGAACAAGCCGATAAACTCAATTTCTATGTAAATGAAAACTAACCATGAAGAATAATGAAAAACTGTGGAAGATGGCCTCATAACAAAGCTTCGAGATTGCTCGATCAAAGTACCTACTTTGATGTAAAGTGCTGATTACATTGTGTCCAGACTGACGCCAACAAGGTTTTGAGAAACTTTTGCTACTTTGTTATAAAATGTATTCTAGTTATAGGTACCTACTGATAAGACTTTAATAAATGTACCTACCAAAATCTCTCATTTAGCGCATTCGTATTGTAACGCATGCGTCTGCCAAACATCGCAAGCTTATGCGTTGTTCAAACGTCAGTCAATGACATTTTTTAGTATGGGGAATGCATCCTTGCATCTCATACGTAAACGAACCTCAACAGTCCCGCCTAAGAAACAAAAATCGTTTTAAAGATATTATTAAATCATATTCGTAGATAAAAGTTGTTAAACGTCAGTGTCTTTTCTCGTAGGTAGGTATTTCACTAGAATCAAATAGAAACTCTATAGCTTGCTTATATACCGGGAGCTGAAAGGAGGTCAAGGTACTCATGAAACTGAACAAATTCCCCAATGGAACATGGGCCGAAAATTGAAAAAAAATTTACCTCCCATAGTAAGTCAATCAGACGAAAGGACTTTTTTCTTTAGATTTTCGGAATTTTTCATATTTCGGCATATGTTCCATGGAGAAAGTTGTTCAGTTTCATGAGTACCTTAACCTCCTTTCGGCTTGTTATACCCTTTCTGTTACTGTATATGTACTCTAAGTTTTAACCTTATTAGAGTTTCCGGAAACGTAGTTTTATTAAACGAATTAATATTTTTTTCCAGGTACAAGTCACATCAAAGGAACGAGTGCTAATTATATTTTGATCGCATTTGTTTGGACTTGCAAAGAAATATTAAGGTTTGTGAGCTTATGAGAGACGATCTAAAAGATTTTAGTGATATTAGATTAAAAAAAACTAGATAATAGCATATCTGACCGGCATCTGTGGTTTTGTTAGAAATCCATTAGTTAAAGTAAGTAATTTTAATGGTAAAAGCAGATTTGAAATGTACCTATGTGTGTCCGACGTCAATTTTATACGGGGTGTAAGGCACGGACAAAGGACGGTAGAAATCTTTTTTGACTCCTCATTCCTCATAAAAACTGACCTGTCACGTCATGCTGTGCGTCAGTTTGTAAGAGGGGTTAATGAACTTTTGTCCGAACATAGGTAAATGTAAATTATATTCGGCATAGATCAAGCTATTCGGCTATTTCGGTGGGGATGTTAATCAATGGCGGCCTGCCGGCAGTCCTTGGAAGGGTATTTTTAGTAAAAGCTTTGTTTGTAAAGGATTTGACATAATCTGGTTATGATATTGAATATTAAGTACATATTTTGTAAATAGAGAATTTATTGTAAACTTAACTATCTATATGAATTGAATGAGATAAGTACCTTATTAATTTTCAATCTGCCATCGCTATCGATAACTAAGTGTACCTTTACCTGTTATGTATGAATTATAAAATACGTCTATCTCTTGTTTATCAAAGTTACTCAGAAGACGAAAATTATGAACTGAATGAAAGATAAAATGTTTATATGAGTAGGTATATCAGGGAGGCATTTTAAAATGAATTCCACATAACATTAGAAATACCTATTGATAAAGAAAGTGAAATGTTAAACATATAAAATTTTTGAAAAGGTATACCCACAGCGTTTATATTTTTTCTGTTCAATTGAGAATTATTAAACTTGTGAACATTCTCCCGTCTTTGAAAATCATGTTTCTGAACTTACTTCTTAAACTTTTATGAGGGTACGTATTAACCTTTTAATTCTCAATTAAGATAAAAATACGTTGTGTGCATTAAAACTTAATAAAATATTGTCTTAATATATAAGTTTTACAGATAGATTGTAATATTAATAAATATAATCTATGGCTGTGTTTAATTGGTAGGTTTGTCAATTCTGTGCACCACTCATTTTTGACTTTAATGTACAGTAACACAAAATTATTCTTTTTCTTTGTATAAATATTGTAAAATTTAAATGGAATACGTAAATAAATATATGGAAAACATTTTTTTTTGACTTTTTTTCCTACTCGAGTTTCCAATTCATCAATTATCATAAGATCAAACACGGGTGTTACATCTTTTACCATGAAACACAGGTTTAGTATAGTTGCATTTCCGAATCCAAATTATTACGATTTAAATGTGGATTTGTTTAAGACATTCGCGCTTTGTACATGTCGCCGTGAAATTACAAACACCACTAGATTATAATATTTCTCGCTAAATTACAATCTGTCGAAATATTGTAAGATATACACACGAATAACAATTTAACGTGACAATTTTCAAAATATTACAATATTATGAAGCAAAACGTTAAACTGTCAACTCTCGTTCTGATTGGTCGAATGTCATGTATATCGCGCCGCCATGTTTATTTGACAGCTAATCGGCATATCGAACGTAAGCAAACAGTGCCGTAAGATTGTTTTCTTATATCGTAAGTTTATATGAGCAATTTTCATCATGAAATTATAAAAAAGGAATCAAAAACTGTTTGTTTACGTTCGTGAATCAACGAAATGACAATCAGCTGTGAAACAAACATGGCATCGCTGGCCACATATTGCTTGATTTGACCAAACAGAACGTGAGCTGCGTATCGTATCACACTTTTACGGTTTTAGTTAGTTATATTGTAATCTACTGAAAAATTATACGTTGAATCGTAATAGGTACGTGTGAATATGTTACAATATTTTGACAGATTATAATTTACCGAGATAAATTATAATCCAGCGTTTATTGTAATTTTACGGTGACATACACATTATTGTTATGCTTTAATCGGGTCGACGCGCGGATCAAGAAGGTAAATATGCGAGCATTTACCTTTTTCCTCTACGTTTCGAACTGGTTGCACAGCCCGTGGTCGCGAGGAGACTGATGACGCAGTCCTCTCCACGGACCGTCAATATTATCCTAGAATGGTTCGTTATCCTAGAATAAATGTGGATTGTTGAACGAGGATCATTAACCCGAACGTTCCACAAGATGGAACTAACTACGAGCATAAAACCAAAATGAGCATACCTAAAGCCAGTAAAAAACGGCGAAAACAAATATAAATAAACGTCAAAAGGAGGACGCATAAAATAATAGGCAGCCCGAATTGGCGATAAAAATAATATTCATACTGTGCAATTATTTTTCCAAATACACCAGCACTTTTATGTTCTTAGCAAGATGAGCAAAACTCAGATAAAATAATATGGCAGACGCCAAAACAATTCTGTAACCAACGTTCTTCCGCGTAAATTCCCAAATAGAAGTCATTATGTCCCATAATTACTGTAAAACATAAAATTCCGCAACCAAATCATTAATAATATCTAATCTGTGACCATACATAGGTTATTAACATTTTTATGTAAGTATTTGCTTTACGAATGTTTAGTCAATTATCACATCGTCGCCATCCGATATTTTTCTGCTTTTTGGAAGATGGAGCATTTTGATAGCATTGCTTCATATTCTTTATTATTTAATCTGGTGAGACTTAAGGCTTTTGAGTAGACTAATAAATACGCAAATGACTAGCCCCGTTAGGGGGGGTAGAGCAATTTAGTCGTCGGAGCGGATCATATTATCCGTATTCCAAATATAAATGACGCACAGTTCCGCAGGGACGTGCCAAATGGCTAAATTAAAATGTAGTAGGAATTAATTTGTAATACAAACGAAACATCAAACTACAAAAAAATTCAAAGTCTTTATTGAGCAGATAATAGAGTCGCAACTGTCTCGCTGATAGGCCGCATACTATACAAGGGAAAAACGCTGTTTCGACTTTTTGCGTACAGTGAGAAAAGAGACATTACCGCAGTGCTATGTCACTGATGTGTTACTGAGGGTGTTTTGAAAAAATATTATTTGTCTTTCTTTTTCTTGGCTGTCTTAACACTGAAGAGAAGAACTCTTCAGTTAAATCTTACACAAGAGGAATATAAGTAAAACAAATTTTATTACAGTTCTACACTCATGAATGTTTACTATTTTGTAGATTTTTTTCCACAAGATATTCATCATTTTTACTTACTGACCTATGTAATGATTTCGTGAAAAGTTACTCCATTTTACGCACTTAGTTTGCTCTTGAAAATATGCGACCCTGTATAACAAGCCGCAGTGAGGCTGGCGGGGCTCCATGCTGGCGCCGCGACAACGAGCGAGCCATGAAAATTGTATCATTGTTTGTAGCAATGAATACTACTACCTACTTTAATTGTCATTTGCAATTCAACACAAAGGGGACAGTCGCTTACACATTAAATTGTAAATAAATTGTACTGGTAGGATAGAAATCATTCAGGCATAATGGAATCTGTAAAATTAAAACTAAAACAACCTGTTATTACAAGCATCAACATAATCTTTTAGTAACTTAAAAGATTTTATATACAAAGATATTATATGAATGAACTATGAAATGTAGAGTAGGTAAACCTAAAGATCCCAAGATTAAATTTGGGTCAGAAAAGACGTTTCTGAGCCATCAAGTAATAAAAGTAATTACCTATAACAATAAAAATGTGTAGAATTTATCTTCTCTTCCATCAAATATCAAAATACTGATGGCAAAGCAACAAAAATGCAAATCTGCACATAAATTTCCCAAAAATAAACATAAACGACATGACAAACACAAAATTTTAAATTTATGTGTCAGTAGGGAAATAAAATTCTAATCTAATCTAATGCAATTCAAATGTTTTATAGCATTCTCAGACTATCGCTGCTATTATATATTGGATTTTTTTGACAGTAAAGCCAACAGCAGATACAACAAAATAATTAAAACTATTAAAACAGACAGTCAATTACAGGTTTCCACGGATAGAGATGCATTTTTACAAAGAGATTTTATATTACTCTCATAAATTGAAAATTAATTTCATACATCAAAAAGAAATTCATTCTTTTAATCATACCGCCATATTTTCTCCTGTCAATCAGAATCGAGGCCATTGATTATTTATTTTTATTTCTGTTTTACTTTTAATTGATTTACTATTTTGTTAATAATATTATCCCATTATAAGGCTGCATCTACTATTGTGTATGTTATCATCCGCTAACCGCAAATCAGACGTGATATGAGATGTCTGTCACCTCAGTCGCTAAATGCGCTCCAAAATGCTTACCGCTAAACGGTGACGTCTTTTACCGGGAGATCAATTTCGACTGATATAAAAAACATATTATTTTAAAGCTTAGTTAAAATGCTACTTAGGCACATATTTCATTTGATTGTTAGGACCGCCGTTTTTTTTATATTTATAAAAAACCAAATGGACAATACTAAAAATGAAACGAACATGCATTTTTGTTGCATTGCCATCGAAATCATATGGAACCTTCTTAGATGACGGCATAGTATATATAAAAACTTCATGAATTATGGCAGAAGTATCAATGTTAAAAAGTAAACTGTCATTCATATCTGTCATTAAACCAAAACAAACACAAACACTGTATTTCGTTCTTTATAAATAGGTATATTTTAATGCCCTAGAACATTTTAAACTTATCTATGCATCGAATTTTATTAAATACCTAAATTGTATTCAAATAGGACTTCATTTGCACATGTTGTATACTGGATTGTACTGATTTAGAGGCAAAAACACAAGAAATCATGTTATTCGATAAGAAGCACACTTAATCACTTAAAACCTTCTAATGTAACCTTCTAATTATTGACGATCCCCTGGTCTGCAGGTAACGGTAAAATATGTTATAAACAATAAATACAACAATAAATCGCACAAAATAAGTAAAATAATTATCAAAGCTCAAAGTAAACAAATCAATTGTCAAACATAATACTTGACAACCAAGGGATATTTTTTTGCATCTAAAGAGTTTTTTTAATGAGGTTGCATGTGTAGAGTAGATAGAAAAAGTAAAGGCTCCCGTAGACAGGACGCGTCGCCTTGTGTCGTGTCACGTCGCGTAGCGTGTATTTCTACGCAGGCGCGCAGTCCCTGCCACACCGGCAAGCATACGCAGCGCATGCCCTTACTTCAAGCATTGCAGGTCCTCGCATTGATAGTCCCAGCGACGCAGCGCACGCCCTTAAAGCTAATGCAGACCGAACGTAGCACGCGTGCGTGCGTGCAGAAATGGAATGGAGACGTCAGATGACAGACGTACGCACGCAACGCAACACCTAGGCCCCAAGTCCGCTAATTTTTAGCCATTGTAATGCCAGCGACACACAACTGTCATTCTATTGCTACTGTGATTTTCTATTAAAAACTGTTAGCAGACTAAAGTACGAAATGACCGAAACCATGCAACTGACAAGCCATCGACATCCAAGTGAAACGATTTTCATTTAGCAGACTTGGGGCCCTGTCATCTCTATACTATTTACTGCACGAAAGCATCCGCGCTGCGCTCCGTCTGCGTTAAGGCTCCCGCATACCAGATACGGCACGCAATACAATTAAAATAAGAAGTCCAGAAAATGTCGCGTATATGCGCACTTCATACAACTCCATACATTACAACCATTGCGTGCGTCTGCGTCTACGCGACGTAGCATTCGGTCTGCTGGAGCCTTAATAAAAAGGTTTTTGGCTCGGATACGTGCTCTTTTAGCGGTGCCAAACTGAGAGTTTACCATAGTGTTGCCAGCATTATCATTATGATTACCACTTCACTTATTTAAAACTTATTTTAATAAAAAACGGCGATGATTTTTTAAAATATAACTTAGGAGTTTTGCTTTATTAATTATGTACTTTAAACCTGTATAACTCTCACTTCAGTCGAAATTCTTCGCCCGCGTTTCATACTTTTCCGGATGTCTCTTTTGTAGGTAATGGTTTTCAGTATTTTGACATTGAAACTGTCCCGTTAAAATATTAAGGATGCGATTTATGAGAAATCATACCGTAGGTACCTACATAGTTTATCAACAGGGCAGACGGAAATGTCTTATCTAGTAATTCTTGCGACAGTGGCAAGAATCATAAAGCAAAATCACAATGTAATCGTCTACATAGGTAGGTACATTATTTTCACTAGTTTTAAATCCGAATTTAAATCAAAGAAATCCTTTTCAACCCTACTTTGTGATTCTCAAAAGCTTAGGCACATTCCAAGCTTAGGCACATTAAATGTTAAAAGGTTACAGAGAAACCAGAGAATTTATAGTTACGTTTTACAGTGAGTCCAGAGAAGAGAAAATGCTGAGCTTAAAAACTGTCCAAGAGCGTGTTAGACACGCCCACGAATCGGGTCTCGTAGTCAAAGTCAGGTTAACACAAAGTTAATTTTGTTGCTGGTTTATTTGCAGCTGTATGGTTAATAACCGCAAATTGTTTTTTTTATTTATCTTAATATTTTAGTGGTACAGTATCTATTAAAGTTTTCATGGGCACTGCAGAATGAGAACTAAGTATATTCCACATTTTTTTGTACTTTCATCGTTTATATACTTTAGGATACTTACTGGAACAATTTATAGCTCAAAAACGCCGCTTTTAAAAGCAAATATTTCGAGAAAGAAACATTTTAGTGATTTTGTTTCAAAGATACCTCCCCTTAGTTTTAAAAGACTTATTCAACGATACACTACTCAAAATAACAAGAGAAAAAAAATGTTGCCTGCCATTCAATTGTACGGGACGGGACATTTGGTATATTTTTCTCAACATTTTAAAGTTCGGGTCAATACGGTCTTGTCTTCACACCAAATTTTGTGTCGATAGCTACAAAAACGACGAGACGTTATAAGGGCGAGACACACAGACAGACTTGACGAAATGATAAGGGCTTCTAGTAGACTACGAAACCCTAAAAAGGCATTGTTTGTTTTTGAACTGTGAATAATGTTAACTAACGACTCGTATATTCATAATCCACAAATGTTGATAGTCATTTTGAGCACGTTCCGTTCCAAATGGAATAAGAAAATGAAAATACGAAAAAACAGGGAAGCAAATTACAGGAAGCGACGGAAACTAAAATAATGCAGGACGGGTGCCCCGGCTTGAACTGTGAAATATTTGCATCCAAACGAGGCGAAGCCACAATAAGATGGAAAAGCAGAATCCAGCTGCGAAGTAATGCATGCTGTCCGCTCGCTAATAGCCCATCATGTATTACACCCACTTACTGTTATAATACCGGAATATGAGTGGAAATTTCATTACAGATAACCTAGTGCCTGCCAGCGCAGATTAGAGTTTCATTACACGAGCGTTTCTGTTTTATGCAAAACAAAATGAACGAACAGCACAAGCAGGAAAATGCCAGGCTAAAACTAACCGTCTTTTTCTGGGAACCATTTTAATATTTCCCTTTTTATAATAACGATCATAAAAAGGTTTTACAGAATTTTAGTACAATCCTTGTTACAATACCGCAATTGCACGCAGAAGAATACACCCGAATTTAATTCATGCTTGGTCCCGGCGGGTTGAGGCGAGCCCTGGCGCGTCGCAGACTGATATTGTGAAACTTTTCTTCGACGCAATCTACATAAAAAATGAGCTGAGGGTTCGCGGTGACCCGCTGGTAAATGAAAGCCGTTTGAACTGTTAATTTTGTTTGCATACAAAATGGAATCTGACATGAAAATTATTTGCTCCTAAGGATAGAAACACACGTAACGTCCATTTGTGGGTTATTTTTGTACTGCGAAACTAATGCGTGAGACAATACGAATTTCGATCAGTTTAGGTATGTCAAAATGTTTGACAGAAGCATCCGTCGACGCAGCGTGGTGCGATATTTATGCGTTAACGGATGCATCTGTCAAAGCGTTTGACATAAACTGTATTTGTATGAAAATGAGGTAGAAAATCGTATTTCTTGAACGCAACGGATAGCGCTGCGCATGAATAACGCACAAACGAACGTTACGTGTGTTTCCCGCCTAATCTTCCAGAGACTTTTCATTTTCACAAGACCAGGGACAGAGATTTGTTTATTGAGTATTTTGTTATTCTAAAGCGACCACACATACCTATTATGTAAATGAAGACTTTAAACTTTATTATTTATTATCTTCTTGAATCATTCTAGGTGGTTGTTCATTTTCCCAAAAATAAACGTAGGTATTATTTTTACGGGAGCAGTACTGACACCAACGCAACGTGAAAATGGATGTTATTTTTGGTGTTTGCCTCTTTGGCAGCTTTTGACAACGCCGCTTGTTGTTTTTTTTTGCGTGTTGGTTCGATAAAAACAACAACCGCCATTGTAGAGCCATCAGATTATTCGGTTGGAGTGAATGTTTTGTTTTGACGGAAACAATGGAAACAATCTGGAACAATCAACTGGATTATATTATCGGAGCTTTCCAGCAGTGATGCAATAATATTTTATTTTATACGTGATGTCTTTATACGTATAAGATAATGTATTCCTATAAAATTGACATTGCTACTGCACCACCTAAGTTTTTTAATCTTGTTTTTTTAGAACGCGGAATTTCAACTTGTGTTACATATGACAACTCGTGGGTAAAATCTTTGATATCATAATTTAATAAAGGATATAATCAATTTTAGGCCCACCTGGAATGCCGATGGTCTCACCACATATTCCGAAAACGGTATTGTTTAAGAATCTTACTAAAATTAAAAATTATGATTGTTTTTTTCTATCAAAATCTTGCAAATATGATCTTTAAACGAAACGGGAGTCACAAATTGAAAATTAAAAGATATTCTTATATTTTTCCGTGGTTTTGCCGGATCTTTGACTGTCAGTATTACTGAACAAACTATTGTTGAGTAGAGTATTGCTGAAGAAACTATTTCTATCACCTCTTTTTGCTCTGCTCTCAAGCTGACATATGAAGAGAAAATAGGGGTAAAATGGAGAAGTTAGCAAAACAAGTATAAAATGAAATCGCTTTTTGCGTTTCTTTGTCTATCTGCCGTGGACTTCTGTCCTAACCACGTAACGGATTTTGATGCGGTTTTTTCTAACGGATAGATTATTTAAAGTGGAAGGTTTATACCTACGCACTATAACACATACTTAAGGAAAATACCCTTCATACTGCGGGAAAATAAGTCGCAGCGAGTGAATTCGCTACCGGGCCCGTAGTCTACACTAATATAAGAGGAATTCTTTGTTTGTTTTTTTGTATGTATGTAATCGATAAACTTGAAACTACTGGACCTATTTCGAAAATTCTTTCACCTTTAGAAAGCTACAACAATATAAGGTCCTATTAAATTCACTGCAAATCTTTTAAGGGCATGCGTAAATATGTAAAAACATCTAACACATTTAAAAAAAAAATCGACGTGCTAGATTTTTTTTTCATTTTCAAACAATCTTTTTGATTAATTATGTGACCATCCTTTGACTGACCCGACTGACGTTCCGCCACGTAGACAGGATTAACCTAAGCAGCATGTACACTAACAACCAACCAATCACAGCATCTGTTTTTGCTGTGTAAATTAAATTCATCGAAGTAGCGTTAGGTTAGTGGTGTGTCTAGGACAAACAGGGTGCACTTTTTCGTTTTGTGTTTTTTCGTTAAATGCAATTTTCTCGAAAACTAGCGAGTAGATTTTTTTAAAAGTTTGCCTAGTACATGCTTATATTTTATTTGATCTGCCCCTAAAATATTTGAAATGAATTTAATAGGACCTTATATTATTAATTCTCATGCAAGTGGATCAGCATCTTCTATCGACGATTATACTACATTTTTTTAATAGCTGTCAAAAAAGGCTTCATAGAAAATGTATTGTAGGTTAGACATGAATTCACCGCTTGTGTCCCGTAGCGGTCAGTAGGGTGTTTTCGAAATACAGAGCAAGAGAATGACAGTTTATAAGATAATAGAATTAAAGTATAGTGTCGCTGGCACTACAATGACAAAAAGAGAATCGGGGCCCAGTTCGTTAAAAAAATGCAAGTTGTATAGGCGACTTAATTATTACTGAAATACTTATCTAGGGTACCATTTTGCCCCATACTACTCTGCATTAATTAATTCAAAGAGAAATCTCATAAGAAAAAATATACTTTTGATAGCTGTCATGTAGAACTTATCTATGGCTAGTGACTTGACGATAACTTTTGTTTGGCGTTTTATGGGCATTCTTTTCTTGTTGCATCGATTGGGGCATCGATTATTTCGTAACATCGTGAGATTGTGTTATCTGATAATAATTAGTAAAAAATTAATGAATTTTAATTATGCATGATTCACTGCAACAACCGCCGCAATGTATTAATTGCAGTATTCTTTTGCAAAGAAATGTGCAGAGTTTTCTTTTAATAGAAGCTGCATTGGAAATTCAGGAACTCATCTGCTTATGGATTTCACGCGAGGTAAGAGTAAAATAAAGCAAAAAGATAGCTTATAACTTATAATCTTGGTGAAACTCACGCCTTACGTGTACGATACGTGTAGGTACCTACATAGAATCATTTAACAATTTTATTAAGACTGTACTCTGACACCAGGGTTTATCGGGTCATTTTACGACTCGGTGTCTCACCTGAAGAGAGAAAGATTACTTAATAAATATTTATCTTCTTTTTTCAGATAAGCTTATCAGACGCAGTATGCACAAGTTGCTACTCAATAATTCTAGAAAATATTCAGTCCGGAGAACAAATAAGGCGATTTGGCCATACAAGAATATGTATGCCTTGTGGTTCGTCTATATTACGATATAAACAAACTCAGACCGTACCTAGGGACTGCCCAGAACGTAATATTATTTTGCAGTGGATCCCATCTCACCAGGTAAATTCAATATATTTTTAATTGCTTTATATACCTACAAACTGAAAACTTACATTATTCCTATACCAAGTCCTTATGAAACGATTACATACATACACATATCACTCTTTATGGGCGTTAAACTCACGATGATGCCATGTTTGCTGGTCTTGCAAACAAAGGCAAAACGACATCTAAACATGCATGTGCCAGTCTCCAATTCCACCTTCACTTGTAGTGCGTGCGGAAAGTCATGCTGCTCCGTATCGGCTTGTACAGCCATGAAAAATCTTGCCTTAGACACTGAATAAATCGTCTGTCACAGACGTATGAGGCCGATGATGATGATATTGATAATAAACTATAGTGTTTGAATTAACATTTTGTGTATCACCATAGTGACAGGTGATCAACCTATCTCCTAAAATTGCAGTACACGTCATCTTTCAAATCTTTTAGTCTTACCTACTATACCCAAACAATCTCTAATAATAGACTTAGGATACAATATGGCTCATATTAATAGTAATCGTGTGGTGGTGGTACAGGTACAAGAAAATAAAAGATACAATAATTATTATCATACTTAATTGAAAATGGGCAAGAAGGGTGCTTACTACGCGCAGTGCATGTATGACACGGTACCTTCTGTCTCGCAGGCAACCTTCTGGCTTCTGCGCGCTGCCACTAGACTGCGCCACATTGGCATTGAACGGCCGTCAACGACTGCTGAATATTCAATATTATGTTTACAGATTAACCGCTTGGAGGAAGTTTGCATGAAATGCTGGTACAAAGCTCGTCGTGCAGTGCAAAGGCAGCGGCAACAGGATGACACACGACAACTTGGCACTAACAACCAGCTTCCCCTACCGCAGTCTCTGTCTCCGCCTCCGCCTCCGCCTTCGCCTCCGTCTCCGCTTCCCCCTACGCCTCCGCCTCCGCCTCAATCTCCGCCTCCGCCTCTGCCTTTTCTTTCGCTTCCGCCCCCACCTCTGCCTCTTCTTTCACCACCACCTTTGCCTCTTCTTTCGCCTTCGCCTCCACCTCCGTTTCCATCTCCGCCTCCACCTCCACCTCCACCTCTGCCCCCATCTCAACCTCCGCTTTCGCCTCCACCTCCACCTCCGCCTCCGCCTCCGCCTCCGCCTCCGCCTCCGCCTCCGCCTCCGCCTCCGCCTCCGCCTCCGCCTCCGCCTCCGCCTCCGCCTCCGCCTCCGCCTCCGCCTCCGCCTCCGCCTCCGCCTCCGCCTCCGCCTCCGCCTCCGCCTCCGCCTCCGCCTCCGCCTCCGCCTCCGCCTCCGCCTCCGCCGCCGCCACCTGCTGTACCTGAACGTCCCACAATTACTATGACGAATTATAGACGTGCGGCTGCTACTTCCCGCACTGCATCTTCCGACTCTGTGAAAATAGATCGAGGTTATTAGTGCCTATATATTTAAAAGAGAGATTAATAATTGACCACTCGTTTTATGTGCCCCGATGTGCCCGAATTTGTGGGTACCACTTAAACGAAACGCACTTTGAGTGGAACAATTTATATGCCATAAGCAATTGTTCAAAGTTTACAGCAATTCAGATGGATGACCTTTGTGCGCTACTTAAGAGTGGTGCACAAAGGTCATACGATATAGAAAACATCATAAAATATAATTCAACCTTATGTAAATATTGGTTGGGCTATACTTATGAACAATTTCAACAATTACTTATTGAAATTCCAGCTATTAGTGAGAGGGTCAAGTCTCCTAAAACTAGCTTGGCTATGTTTTTAATGAAATTGCGCACTGGTGAGACCAATGATCGCATAGCGTCTCTCTTCCATGTGGCTTCTGGAACAGTCTTCAACCACCTCAATATTGTGAGAGAATGCTTTAAAGACCAGTTCATTCAGTTACATTTAGGAAGAAATACTTTAAGTATCCAGCAAGTTGCACAGTATAACCTGATGATACCAAATGGTTTGTTTGGTGACCCGGACGCGGACCCAGAATTTATGCCGGCGATAGCAATTGGTGATGGCACATACGTGTATATCCAGAAAAGCAGCAATTACTTGTACCAAAAGCAAACATACAGTTTGCACAAGTTCCGCAACCTGGTAAAACCATTTTTACTCGTGTGTTGTAATGGTTACATAATTGATGTTTTCGGACCATACCCTGCTATTGAATCAGATTCTTCCATAATGCTGAGGTTGTTTCATGATGGTAGTCCACTCAGAAGCTATTTCAGACCAAATGATGTTTTCATCCTTGACAGAGGGTTTAGGGACGCTATTCCAGTCCTGCAACAGCTAGGTTACAAGGCATACATACCTGAAACCAAAGAACCCGAGGAACATCAGCTGTCAACCCTAGCAGCAAACAAATCGAGATGCGTCACTTTATGCAGATGGGTGGTAGAGGTTGTGAATGGCAGGTTCAAGCGTGACTTTAAGTTATTCCGGCAAAATTATTTTAATCGAGCCTCCAGCCACTTAATGCTGGACTTCAGGATTGCTGCAGCGTTGACAAACAGATTCCATGTCAAAATCAGAGACAACATCCATGCTGCAGCAATCTTAGCTCAAGCTCAAGCAAAACTTAACACAACGAACAACTTAGCACCCTACATAGAAACGCACCATTTGAACCGAGTGAGGGCACAGTTCACTAGAATCGATGGAAATCTTCCCGAACTCGACAATTTTCCCCGCCTGACTTTCAACGACCTAATTTTATTCGCTCTGGGTATTTACCAAATAAAACAGGCTCGTTCGTACTATGGCGAGCATGTTAGGGCAGCTGGAGGGGTTTATAGTATAGAAGTGTTTCGGGAACCTGTTGGTGAGTTCGGTCCGAACAATTACCTTTTACGTGGGAAAATTGAATCGAGGCACACCACCAGGAAAACCTATTTTAGCTACATCTTAGTCGACAGTAACCCATCTGTAGTTAACACCCGAGCTGCTTTAGTGGAATACTGCTGCAACTGTTTAGTGGGCAGACGCACAGTGGGGTGTTGTGCTCATGTCATGTCAATAGTATGGTTTTATCATGGGCACGATACCAAGACAGCTTAGAGCCCCAGCATCATTTTTAGATAATGTTCTTCTTATAACGGATGATTTTGAAAATGAAGAATAGTTAGTTGTAGAACAAGAGAGCAAACTTCATTTTAGGCTGAATCATTTCAAATATTTTAGTCCGTGGGCCCTTCTAGACAGTTACGCCACTTAAGTACGTCAAATGACATGAAGATGTATTGTAAATATGTAGGTACAATATTTTGTATGTAAGTAAGCAATGTATGCTACATTAGGTAAATAACATATTTATTGTAAATATTTTTATTTATTGTAAAAATATCCAAAATAAAATAGTTTTAAGGTTGTAAATAAGTTAAATATTTAATTTAAGCTTAAAATCTTTGCAAACATATTGTATAAAAGTAAAAACATTATAAATATTTTATTGTAAGAATGTAATTTTTTACGTAATAATTACATCTGTAAATAATAAATATTATGCAATAAAACAATAACATTTTGTGCAATAAAATGTTATCGTATAAATAATAATAATATGTATACAGGGTAACAGAAAGGGTATAACAAGCCGAAAAGAGGTCAAGGTACTAATGAAACTGAACAACTTTCCCCATGGAACATGGGTCCAAATGTGAAAAAAATATTGGACCTCTCATACAAAATCGCAGATGAGCTAATTGATTTACTATGGGAGGTCCAAATGTTTTCTTCAAGGAACATGCTTGGGGAAAGTTGTTCAGTTTCATGAGTACCTTGAACTCCTTTCGGCTTGTTATACCCTTTCCGTTACTTCCGGTATAATAGAATTGTTAATATTTTAATTTATTGTAAGAATATAATTAAAAAACATTAATTGTAAAATTGAAAATAAGTTTTTTATATTCATATATTTAACAGATACAATTACTTTGTTTTTAAAATTATCTTTTATTTATGATCATATAACACAAAAGGTTCAGTAGTAAAAGAACAGAGGCAACAGGCTGATCCACAACATTTTATGAAATGTAGCAAACATTATCATTATTAATATACATACTAATGAGGTCGCTTTTTCCATTTCTCTATCTACCGTGAAATTCGCTGACTCCTCCTTAACCACGCAACTGATTTTGATGTTTTTTAATAGATAGAGTAATTCAAGGGGAAGGTTTATATTCCGTTGCTTAACACATGCCGACACAATCCTTATCCTTCCTTTCTTTCGTGTGGGACACCGAGTCGTTCAACGACCTGATGAACCCTGGTGTCAGAGTTTTTCAACCGCCTACTGCAAGTAGCAGGCCTCTGACATGGTTGTTTAACGACCGCCATCATAGACAGCAACCGGGACCGACGGCTTAACGTGCCCATCCGAAGCACGGAACCATCTTACTTGCGGATAATCAGGTGGTTCAGCCTGCAATGTCCTAACCAGACTGGGAACAAATTCACAAAGTGATAAATATCAACTTTGTGGTGACCCCAGGAATTGAACCCGGAACCTTTGCGTGGCAGGCAGGCATACTAACCACTGCGCCACATCGGCTGTCACAATCCTTATTATCCGCGGGAAAATAAGCTGCAGCGAGTGATACCGCTAACGAAAAGCTGCTATTTATTTTTTGCTCATTTTGCTCTGAAGGGTATCTATCCCCATAGATGCTCTACCTACACCGTAAAGGCTGCCTAAAGGCGTGACTTTGTGTGGAACGTAAAACAAAGTGACAGCAAAACTTCTATGAAAATTGTTATTTTTAGGTTATGTTGTATTTTGCGTCTTTTTATCAGTTTCCCGTTTCATAATTTAAAAGTAGTTATACCACAATAATCTAGATAGTACAAGGAATAATGTAATACCAGTTTCATGATTAAACATTTCGATTTACGAGGCATTTGTGAGGGGCCTAAACTTGTATGGCCATTTGATTATATCCTTTGGTATTAATTTGACAATAAATTATAAAATCCTGAAATAAATAACGAAATTATTACAAATTAATTAGGTAGGTGAACATTTGCTAACCGTGTAGGTAATTACAACCTTAGGCTTCCAATACCGAGTTACCTCATAGGTTCTAAATATTCGAGTAAAAAATCCTAGTTCAACACCCCGATAAATGCGTCACATAATCTTCAATTCAGATGTCAAACAAAGCGGTGACTCCTCTAAAAGCTCTCGAACAGGCCAATTTAGTAGGAAATTTATTGTTAGCTGAAAAAATAGTTTTGAGATAAGTAGGCAGTTTGGTAGCGATTATGAACGTACGTAAGTATCAAAGTACACGATATAAAACTAAACTATTCCATGTTTTCAGTTTTTTATCTCACCTATTTAATGTTTTCAGTTCTTCGTATCAACATTAAGTGGAACTACAGCCATGAATCACCCGCGAGCGTTCCATTTCCTGGTCCTTTGTTGCTGAGATGGATGGTCGAACTGCTGGAGACGAGGAAATATTTCATCGGACATCTTGAAATTCTATTTTCTAGGACATTTGTGTAGGATTATAGTACTTAGACACATGTCATATTATACGTAAGTGTCTAGACACACTACGATCGAAGTTACTTCGGACCAAAATTCGGCGGCGTAATTTAGGTAGGTGACGGAATTTCAGCTGTAATGAAAATAACATTGCTGGCGTATTTGCGCCAAATTCCGTTGCGAAATTTCGGTCGTGTGTCTAGACACTAACAATAAAAATCCTGCGCATTGTTCAGTCAAGAAATTTTTAATTTTACCTACCTACGAGATACGGCAAGCTGCTTGATAATACATAATATATTGGATGTCATAGTCATACATTCCGAAATTAGGCGATGACAGGCGCTCTAAACTGACGATGACTTTCTATGAAAGCGCTCATCTTCGGTTTCTCATTAAATTAAAGAAAGCCATGTGATTTTTGTAGTCCATTAGCTAAGAGGCACTGAAGTTGGGAATAAATAATGATCGTTGGCAGAGTCTTACTAAATGCGACATTAGGGAGCAGTTCCACCTTAAGCTAGAGTCAGGTGAAAGGTGTGTAACTAAATGTCTGCCTACCTAATAAAATCTTTAATGAATTTAATAGTGTAAAACTTGGCCTTTGATACCTAACTCGTCTAGTGGATTTAGTTCAGACTCTACGTTGTGAGATTATAAGTACGCGCGTTTCTACATAAGGAAAGAACATAAAATAGGGAAGCTGGAACGGAATACACGACATTATTATAAATTAAAATAAGCGTCCACTTAGCTGTAATAACTCCAGACGTCCTAGAGCGCACATATTGATCTGAAGCCATCGCGGGTCTCGTTCTGAGCTGGCAGCGTTGACTCGATTAGCTCGTAGTCTTACACGGCCTAGCGGTCCTTTCTTCGTGAACGGCTGCTTTACCTGTTTTATTAAGGGTAAAAGAAAAACAATAATATCACGGTTGTGCGAAGATCGACTCGAACGGCGGCAAGTTACGCGTGCTGTAAGAAAAGAGTATGACACGACTTCCCAGGGAAAGGTTAGGTTTTGATAGAGACCTCTAGGTCTAGAAAGGGATAACCATCAGGTATACCCGGATCTCCCAGCACACCTTAAATAATCCGGCCATCACACAAAACCTTAAGAGGTTTATGCCTAGCCAATCCATACCTATTCTTTCTATAACATTCAAACCTTCGTCAAACATTCTGATCACCTCAAAACACATCAATCTTTCCGCTAATCTTTCATTCATCCGTCCAGAGTACTCTTTCATAACAATTACCTGCGGACTGCAGTCCATTGTGCAATTCTAGACTTTGCAAAGTTGCATAACCATTTACATATGTATCTGATCGGCACTACATTCTCTCGACAGAGCCCAAATTAATTTATTAATTATGAGCAAGACATTCGGATTATCCAAAACATATCGGGTCACGAATGCCATACCTGGCAAAACATAGCCCGCCAGATGTCTATGTGCATATGCCAAAAATGGTGATACATCAATTGGTCAGTCTCTAACTCCTATTCGAGAAATTGTTGTCGAAAAATAATTCAAAAAGAAAACCGTCAACTTTAATATTCAGTGCCCTTTTTAACGTGTCAGCACCAAATGTTAAAGTGTACAAAAATAACGTTTAATATCGAACGGAAGGTATAAAATAAATAACAGAAGGTCAAATGATTCACCCGTCACATTCAAACACATACATTAAACTCTGTTCCACTTCCCTAAAACCCTAGGTTACGATAATCTGGAGTCCCTAATTTTTTTCTACCCATAATCAAACACCTCCAGCGGCTTCCTCGCGTTCCTGTTGAAACAATAAAATGTCAATCACACGGCAGGAAACTCTAAGGAGCCTAACACAAATCTACCGCTGAAGCTCCGTCCGAGGCCTCGCTGGACAGCTGTTAAAACACATTAAAACCCACCAACGAAGAAATAACCGTAGCTCGTGGAGGACCCTGCAAAAGAAAATAGTTGTTAGTTCACTGATTCTAACTGAGGACGCTTAATTACGCGCGAACCGCCCCGTGTTTGCAAATTTTTCCATCGTGGCTTTAGACAACACCGCGCGTCGTCGTCTCATCAGCCCCGAGGATTGACTGTCTCGCTTTGCTCAGCGAAATCAAACCCAAAACAAATTATTATTGCAATCATGCAGGTAGGCTGTTTTAGTCTTTATTCCCTTGCAAGAAGGTCCAGCCAGATGCGATTGCATTTCCTTTATCCCGGGTGCGTCTACGCACGTGTTATTTACTGGTAAATGGTGCCGATCCATAAAGCGGGTACGTATTCTTAAGACGATGACTTCTGTCAGTCCCGCGTAGAAAATATAATAATCCACTTTATAAACCTGTGCGAATTAATATTCGTTACAGGTGCTCGCTCGTAAACCGGCAGTTATACATGAAATTCTAGAAAAGCGCATCTTAAAGCTGCCTGGTTATGGCCCATCCTGCAGTATTTCCTATTGTATGTAAAGCCAAATGGGTTTCGGATCTCTGCCGGAAAATCTGAATAACGCATAAAATGCGACTTCACACAGTAGGTAAGAGTATCCATAACGTTCAATGCAATGGATCTTTCAAATATAAAGTACAATAGTCATCATCATCTCTCTTCTCTTTTCGTGTGGGACACCGAGTCGTTCATCGACCCGATGAACCCTGGTGTCAGAGTTTTTCATCCGCCTACTACAAAGTAGCAGGCCTCTGACATGGCTGTGTAACGACCGCCATCATAGACAGCAACCGGGACCGACGGCTTAACGTGCCCATCCGAAGCACGGAACCATCTTACTTGCGGACAATCAGGTGGTTCAGCCTGCAATGTCCTAACCAGACTGGGAACAAATTCACAAAGTGATAAATATCAACTTTGTGAGTGACCCCACCGGGAATTGAACCCGGAACCTTTGCGTGGCAGGCAGGCATGCTAACCACTGCGCCACATCGGTTGTCATCATCATCATAACAGCCACAATAAAGTCCACTGCTGAACATGAGCCTCCCCCAAGTAGGGGGGTATTTGCCATACTCACCACGCTTGGCAGGCGGGTTGGTGAGCGCAATGCAAGATGTTGCAATGCGATTGCGAAATTCTCCCTTAGTCGCCTCTTACGATACCCATGGGAAAGATATGGGGTGATGACATTCTAAGCCGGCATCACACGGCAATTACAACAGTAGGTATACCTAATATTCGTTTTGGCTCATTGAAATACAAATGAGTCTGTACTGTACGATGTTTCAGCAAGGAGAAATTAATTATAAACTGTAAGGAAATGATAACAATCGCTAATTGGGTAATTTATCACGTTCGCATGCAAGGTGTATTAATTATAGCAATTAATTATTTCAAAAATGATTCTGTTTTTTCACGTCTACAAAGACGAGATTTAGCTTTCAATAAAATATAAAAAACGAGGGGTTTCTTCGTAGAATCTCGTGCTTTCCTGCTTTACTAACTAAACAGTGAGTAGGTACAATAGTAGGTACAATAGTAGGTAACTACAGCGTTCGCACAGTGCGAAAAGAAATAGATAAAGATCCTTCAGGAAATGGCCCATCAGCGCCCTACGCCCCACAGAGCTATCGGGAATTAGCAATTTGCTTTGTGTATACTACGCTTACAATGGGGAATTGTATTTAGGACGATAAGGAAAGAGAATAAAAATACAATTTGAGTGATAGTTTGACGATATCACTACGCCTAAAAATACGATTTGAGTGATATTGAGAAACAATCACTCAAATCATATTTCATACCACGAAGGTAGGTACAATAGTTCGTTCCTAGTTTCATCAATGGAAAATTTGAAATCTTATGAGTTATGAAACAATAATCTTTTCTGCAATTGTCTAATATTTTATATCAATTCCGTAGAAAGAATGGTGTGCAGTGGCGCAGGATAGGGACAAGTGGCGGAAGCTCGTGTCGGAGGCCAAGAAACACTTTGGTTAGACGTGTAGCTTAGTTCAGTTTTGACACTGAACTAGTGAAAGAGAACGAAAGACGAAAAGTATATTTGCAAAATAAGTAGGCAACTGTTTCGATTTTAGTTCATCTCTGCAGGTAAAAGTGACCTTACGACAGTTGGAATTTGAAACTACGTCCATACTCCACTTTGGTTAGAACCTTGAGCCACAAGAGCAAGTAAGTACCTAAGTAAATCCGTAAAACAATGGAAATTCCATTTATAAAATTATTTGTTATTGTTGTGTATAAAAAAATAAGGATACATGAAATCTCTTGAGTGTTTAGTAGATTCTCATAGTTTGCTTCCAAGAAATACAAATACCTATTATTTAAAATATATTTTTTTTGTGTGTGTGACATGTCTTGTTAGTTAATAGCTTACTGTCAGCATCTGTCCATGGACTCATCAAGGCAGTTTTTTTTACATTCGGTTTAAGTAGGCAGTTGTTACTCAAGGTGAGACGCATTATGGCAGCAAGTCGGAAAAGGTTACTTAGCAAGAATCGGATAAATCAGGCCCCAATTAGGCCGGAATTTAGAAAAAAAAGCATTTAGCGCTTCAGTAGTAAAGTGTTAAAAATTAACACCGTCTGCCAAATAGGTACTTGCGGCCATTTAAAGACAGGGCTTCTGCCTGTCTATGTTTACATTCTTTGCGAAACGCTGACATGTGTTCCGTAATGATGTCATATATCGGACACCCAAAATTGTTACCAAAAGTCATGGATTTTCCAAGTTTCAGCCAATTCTGGGTTTTGACTCTTTTGATTCTTGCTTAGCACAACCTTTCCCGTGCTAACCTTTCCCACCTACTGTCATGCGTCTCATCTAAATGTCGTCTAAAGTAAGTAAGCCTAGATGTTCCCATGGACTAATAGATGAGATTTCGAATTTCAGCCATGTTGTCATGTCTCGTCAGCAGATGTCGCTGCAGGCAGCTGATGGAGCCTGCCGCCATTACCGAGATTGTGCACCAATTTAGTTTCCGGAACACGATCCAAAGTTAGTTTATCTTGTAACTTCGTGAAAGTAATTTATTCGAGGTTACTTGTTATTTGCGACATACCTATATGGATGGAATAAATTGAGTAAAAGATTAAGAATCAGAAGATCCTTACGTGAAATATCTATATGGATATGATATTGTTTTGGATAGATGCATACTTACCTACAAAAATATATTAGGTATTACTCTTTATCAAATATATCCAAACACAGCTAACGTGCACACTTCAGGCTACGATATGCGTTGAACAATATTCGTTAAGGTGAGAGAGAACGCATATTGAATTATTTATAGCTAACGTCTTCCCCCTTTGTGTTATCACTTTTGCTGAGTACTCGTATTGAAGTATAAATTTTGTGCCTTTTTCTACTTCTAAGTACATTGTAGGGCCTGAAGTCTCACTGGTCATATATCACGCACGCCTATATCCCTAGCGGGATAGGCAGAGCGTAAAAGGCTGTAGAAAACGGACATTTACACCACGTCTGACAAAAATTTGAGAGTCATTCAGAAGACTGTGTATCACCATAGTGACAGGTTGTCTGCTTGTTGCCTAAAGTTGCAATACACATCGACTCTCAAATCCCATAGGACACCCACGGGGTGTATGAGGGATAAGGTGATGAGCTAAGCCGGCACCCACGGCATTTATTTTACCTGATTCGAGTTTATTTTACCTGAAAATAAATTCGAATACATTTGTATTAGTAAAATAGGTAGGTAATCTTTTCACCGTCTAGCTAGAGAATTTATTACAAACATTTTAAAGACTGGTAAAATTAGTAGCTACTTTCTTGAGCTCGTCAGAGCAATGAAAGTAATTGTGTTTGTTTCGTTTATTTCTCTCAAATTGCTCAGCTCTGAGAGACTGGATTCACTTTGCGTTCCTCGGGTTTAATGAAACTTTCCCTTCCTAGACTCTGTTCGTCTCTGTCTTATTGCGTCTCCCATCATGAAAGTAGCTCCTGAATAAATTGAAGATGCTTTTACAAAGTAAACTTAATCTTAGTTAGCTTTTCATTCGTTACTTCAATACATACCTACTGGTGTTTTTTTTGTTTATAGTAACACTTGGCAAAATACTGAATCGAATGGCGAGTGTTCTTGTAGTAGATCTTGTGCGCAAGATTTTGTCTCAAATCGTGTGAATTTTATGGGAAATAATAATGGTTCCGACAAATAAATGAATCTCCTGCTGTCTCTGTCCGACTATTATTCTAATTTACCAGCGTTATAATAAAATACCGACAAAAATGCAAAGCATACCGAATAAAATAAATAAATTTAACTAACAGCTATGAACACAATCAAATAACATTTTAACTTAAAAATATATTAAACTCCGAATAACAAAACTAAACTTCCGAATAAAATACTGAACCTCCGACAAGATTACTAGGTTACTGACAACAGAGGTCATGTCAAAATAATCATTCTTTTACGACTTTTAGGAGTGATTTAATTTTCTATTGCTGGTTACCAAATATATTTTTTAACATTCAATAATGATGAAAATACCGAAAAAATGGAACCAAAAATGTAGATTGGAGAAAAAGATTCTGCACTTGCCCGCAGTTTTACAATAATATACATTTGTACCTTCTTGGGCTCGCTATCAGACCGAAACTCGCAACTACCTATAGGACAAAAAGAAAACAGGGTAGTCCTACTAAATCTAGACTAGACCTGCTCTTATAATTTTAATCCTTTTTTTCTTTCTTTCTTCGTGTAGGACACCGAGTCGTTCAACGACCCGATAGACCCTGGTGTCAGAGTTTTACAACCGCGTACTGCAAGTAGCAGGCCTTTGACATGGTTGTGTAATAACCACCATCATAGACAGCGACCGGGACCGACGGCTTAACGTGCCCACCCGAAGCACGGAACCATGTTGCTTTTCGGACAATCAGGTTGTTTAGCCTGCAATGTCCTAAGCAGACTGGGAACAAATTCAAAAAGTGATCAATATAAACTTTGTGAGTGACCCCACCGGGAAATGTACCCGGAACTATCTGCGTGGCAGGCAGTCATACTAACCACCGCGCCACATTGGCTGTCAAATCGGCTATTAATTTCAATGAATATCTATATAACGTGAAAATAATTAAGATTAGGTACTACTTACCTCTTTATTTTAGCTCATAAGAACAAATGAAGTAACACATTTTTTACTACTGATTAATCAATATTTTAGCTAATTTCATTTTATTCTTTGCTCCCTGTAGTAACCAAATTTCATGATTATAGTAAGTACATTTTTGTATTTATAATAACTTTCTGTACAACCGCCAACAATAGTAATTTAAGTATAACGTTGTAGTAAAACTAGCACAGAGTTTATGAAAAATGAAATGTAATTGATGAATTACTAGTTGGCAAGTAAAAGAAAAAATTACAAAGCATTGTTATCAGTAGAAGATAATTTTATATGGTAAAAAAGTATTACAGCAATTAACAGTCATATGATTTTTTCGGAGATTTAAGTATATCGTTCGGTCGTTTTGTCATTTTTAGTCGGAAAAAAGTAGTCGGATGTTTAGTATTTTTGGCAGTAAATTTAATATTTTTAGTAAGGACATTTTTGAATTTATTATCGGAGCTTTTATTACTACCCGAATTTTATCATAATAAGGCGGAGATTTTTTCGACGCAATGGTGTAGAAAAAATAGAAGCAGTGCACTTCATAGGCTTACAAATAAACAATTTTGTTGAAATACAAACTTTTCAACAGTGTAAACTGTACATTGTTTATTTAATCAAAACTCGGCTTGTTCAAGTTAATTTCGATCGCAGAAATGCACTCCACCCCAAGACTCCACCACAGACTAATCAAGGGACAGATGTACAATGTCTTCATACAAACAAGTATCAAAACTCTGATATCGAGGTTCAAATACAGTTTTTACTTGAACCCAATACGACAAACAAGCTTTTTACAGACTTTAGGTTACTTGTCAAGCTGTAGGTATCTCTACCGTAGTTTTGAAGTAGGCACCTACGTAAATCGTATGGGTGGGCCGAAACATACGCGCACGGTCCACACATACCGCGTAGGTATAAGTATAATTACAACCACGAAGAAACACGTTTATCGAACGCGCGTGTACAGCGCGTGGTCAACACGTAGGTTGCGCAATTGGATACTGAACATTTACTTATTAAGCGTATGTCTCAACTTGCCTTACTATGCTGTTTCTATTATTTTTTTCTGTAGCTAGACAATGCAGTAGTACTCGCAGTCAATTACCCAGGAAATACAGCGCCGGCGCCTTCTCTGCCGCTCACAGCTCAACTTTACTAAGTACATGGCAACAGAAGCAGCGGGATGTTCGTAAACTAACTAAACATCCATAGCTTTGGATTGGCGTCTATAGGAAACATATTTTTTGTAGTGTGTTAAACTTAATTAATCTAATCATTGACTAGTTATTTAGAATAAAAACATGCCATTTTTTCATTATTAAACGCAGAAAAACGCGGAGGATTCTGTTAAAGATTTAAAAATGAGGACAAATCCTACTAATATTATAAAGGCGGATGTTTGTGTGTGTGTTTGTTACGACATCACGCAAAAACGGCTGATTAGATTGAAATGAAACTTTGCAGAAATATAAAAGGGCATCTGGAATAACACATAGGATACTTTTTACCACGGAAAAATGTCTCATTCCCACGGGATCACGCATTTTCCAATATTTTTGAAATAGGTGGCGTGACTGAGCCGATTCGCGTTTTAAACGTTTTCGCCGAAAACTAACAGCGACATCTCTTGGCGAATAATGCTTTTTTCCCGCGGAATAATAGGTTGCAGCGGGTGAAACCGCTGACGGGCAGCTAGTATTTCATATTTACACAGAGGTGCTATACTAGCTTAGCTTATAATTAGTAATCTTTTGCTATACATAAACCTCTACATACATAAACCAAAGGCAAATCAAAATGTAGGTGTTCATTTGCTTTCTGGAGATATGTAAAGCAGGTTTGTATTTGGGTCGCTGGTTCAACATGCTTGAATTTGGAATTTCGTTTTGTTTGTGAACTGAATTCGGTCTGTTTGCTGCACAGATTAAATACAGGAATTTCAGGAAACACTAACTAGATGGCTTTGGACCGTGGATATTTCATCAGACGGGTATATGTGGTTCCTTCACTTGAAACTTTGAATTCGCCATACCAAAATCCGAAGTCTACACAGGAACAACGCCAAATCTTGCGTAGGATCTTCACTTCTTATGGTAGATGCAAATTACATATAGGTTTATTGCACAAATAAAAGAAACGTCACGTATAGGATTCGCTATACTGTACCTACCATCAGAAGCACATCTACCTACCCATTTAATAGATATTCTGTGATGCTTTTTTTGTATTTATTCACTCTGTAAAAAGTAGCCAAGTCTTTATGGAGCTGCTTGTCTATCTCTAAAAAGATAGATCAAACTTTGTCTAGATTTCATTACTTTTTAGAGATAGATAAGCAGCTTCATCGAGACTTGGCTACCTTTTTACAGAATGTTTTTCGTGGGATTTACCATTTTCATGTACTTAAATAACGCTCCCAAGAAGCTTATCAATCTTTAACCATTTCTTTGATTCAACAATAATATTTTTATTAAACCAACAACTACCACCATCGGACATACTAGTTACAAACAAACGTACTATGCGATTTAAATTTTTTTATTTTTTTTTCTTACTAGAATAAATGTCAAATTAATTTTATTACCTTAAAAACTAACTAACCCTAATCAAAAAGTCCACCCCGAAGCGTACCTGGTTCGAAGGTGCCCATCACGCCCGCGGCGTTACCGCGTTGGATGGCGAGCGAGATGTGCTGTACCAGGTACGCTCCGGAGCGGGGATCACACCCACGCTCCCGCAGGCGTCGGCCTAGCTCCCGGATGAAGATTTTGGCCTCCTTGCCCCATGGTCCCCCGGTTTCGACCGCAAAAGGGACAAAAAGGTACTGCCGTTTGAGCTCTGCGTATTTTAGGTGTTTCTGTCCAGCTGCGGTTTCAGCGGCGGATCCCGCCTTACGCATTGTCTTCGCCAAGTGTGATGCCGCAAACGTACTTACGCAAGTGGCGTCCCAGAGCAGGCTTCGCCCCTTGTCCCAGGGGACGAGAGTTAGGCCGTCAGGGCGTTTCCCGTCCGTCCGGCAGAGGCCTGGAGGCTCTAGGGCGCAGGGTACGTTCGCGGACACCAGAGCTCGGCGAACTATCTCGTTCAATGCGTGGTGTCTCGGGAATCTACCGGCACATTTCACGCAGCTGAGACCGTGGTGGCCTGCAGAGTCAACCGAAGCACCACAACGGCAGCTGTGCTTCGCAGACTCTGCAGCCCAGACGCAGAGCAGCAGCAATCCGTAATGAGTCATTGTCCAGGAGCGTACCGAGCTGGGGAGATGGAAGAGCCTGGAGCCAGGCTCCAGACTCGGGGCAGGAGGCGGCCTTTAAGCGTGCTACGTCAACACCTGATGCTGCCTCCATCAGACTGGCGAAGGCGGCTTTACAAACCGGCTCGTCCCAAAGGCGCTGCACGGTTGGATTGTCAGGGTGGGCGGTGTTGGGGCATTTCTGTGTCCAAGCCGTCAGAGCCTCGCCTGTAAAAGTGATTAAGCTGCCACCTTGGTTATTCAAGATACTAGTGACAAGTTTAATCACTCCGTAGGACGATGCCAAGAAGGCTGGGACGCCCACATCAGCCATTCTCCTGATACCCAGACCGCCGTGGCGCACGGGCAGAGAGGCCTGTAGCCACTGTCCCTCGCTGAGGTCTACATTGAGAACGTCGCTTAAAATGAGTTTGAGGCTGTCGTCTAACATTTTGACCTCGTTGGGGAACAACCAGGTAGGGGACGTTCTCATTGTATACACCAGCTTAGGCAAGGACAGGCAGCTCCTGAATAGAGTAAGTGCTGCGTGAGCCGGCAGTTGTCGCAGGTGTTGACTAGCCTGTAAGAGGAGCTCACGCTTGGCCTGTAGTGCTTCAGCGACAGCATCTTCAAAAATCGGAGATCCCAAAAGGTATAATTTTGTTTTGTCTATAATTTTTATTCCAGGAATTAAATCTTCTAGCTCTTTTGTATGGTTTGAAACTGAAGCGCTACAGGGAAAGAGCTCGCACTTCGCTCTGTTCACTACTAAGCCCACTTCTTTCAGCTTGGGAAACAGTTCCGCGATGCTTTTGGCGACGACATCTGGAGGGCCGCCTATGGTGCCATCATCGAGGTACCATAGGTTAAGAGGGGTTCCAATCGCCTTTATTAGTTTATGGATAGCCAGGCTGAAAATAAGTGGCCCTAAGGGTCCCCTGCTGGGCTCCACCTGCGATGCCATTAAATTTTCCTATAGTAAAGGTTGCTAGGGCGGCGTAACACTGCCAGAGGAAAGGGTATAATAAAGGGATATTATCCCTAGCCTCCGACAGCATCACGTCCCTCTCAACCGAGTTAAAGGCGTTTTTTAAGTCGACCTTAACAATAACGTCGCCTGCGTGTGCGGCGTCCTTGACGAAAAGGCGGGTGGCGTGGATAGCAGCTTCACAGCCTAGAGGGGTACCGAAACCGAGTTGGTGAGGCTGTAGGGCATCAGCCATATCATTTTTGACAGCCCGGCATCCCAATTTGGCCACTAGGCGGCGTATGGAACTACCCACGGCGATGGGTCTGATTCCCCGTCTTTTTATTCAGAGCGCACAGAGACGCACCGTACAAGAAGGAGATACCTCTTCGTTTAGTTTACCCTCCAGTAGGAAGTTGCACAGTCGTGTTAGAGAATCGAGCATTCGTGGTCCGTTGTCCCCGGCCGAAGACGAAGTGAGCTCTTGGAGGTGCCGGGGGCGTAGGCCGTCAAGGCCAGCTGCGGAGCTGGAGTGAAAAGAGCTTAAGGCAGAGTACACGTCATCAGGAGACACAGTGAGGTGAGGCGAAGTTGGGTCGGGCTTGTCGGGGATCACAACTGGTCTGGAAGGTGGTGGGTGTTTATCTTGAAGTCCATGGAGAGTGTTAGAATCTGCTGGAGCTACCCCGCAGTCAGACGTGAGGATCCTGACTGCCCCTCTTAAATCTCCGTCGTATATCTTTCTTTCTATACTCTTGTACACTGAAATGGGCTTCAAAGGAGCTGTGTCTATGGGGAGTCCGAGCAGGGAGGCACTTTCAACGTTACGCTTTACTTTGGTGGTTAGATTGCCCCTTTGATTGTGGTCTGGGACTCTGAGGGCCGTGTATGCAAAAGAAAGTAAACTATACCAGTCTGCGACTTCGTTTGTGCATATGCATTTCTCAATTATAGTGCACAGTTTCTCAGCCGCCAGGCGCCTAGCGCCTTTTGGTATGTGCTTTAGCACGGGGACGTTGGCTTTGAGACGTGCCAAGTCGTCTAGGAGAGGAGGAGGTGCGCGAGAGGGTGCTGCATCGGAGTGGGGCTGTGCGTCTTTGATTTGACTTTGACCTTTCACATCCTAATACAAAGTTCTTTAATTTCAAATTAAATTACCTACTCACAAGTTTCTTATATAAAAGTAGGTATACTAGCTATATTATATTAATAAAGTTTTCGAAGTTGATCAATTTATTTTTTCTCCGATACGTAAACATAGTTTTATTTATTTGGATAATATCAAACTATTTGAGATTAATGGTGTATAAAAACACCGGACTAACACTATCATCAAAAACGATACGTAATATTAAATTATCCGGTCTGTTCACGTAGTAACGACGTTGTAAGAATAACAATGAATTTCTGTCTGCTACGCTTAATTACATTGTACACTCGACCTTCCTCTCACAAGCATTCTTCATAATGGCTTGTCTGTGGCAAAGTCCTATATATAGGATAGGACGCCCACAGAGTAGGCTTCCTACCTATAAAAAATGGCGCAACATACGAGAGGATAAACGTTACTTTGCAAATGTAGCATGATTGCTACGGCGTAGTAATTACTACGAATTTCTGATCTCAGTCAATAGAAATAATAATCGGAAAGTAAGTGCCACCTGAAATAACACCTGGTTTTGTACAATATGGAATTCAGAAAAACAAAGGGGTCTGTAGGAAATAAAATACTTAAGATACCCTTACAATCCAAGCGTCGCGGCGTCGCGGCGGCGTCGTTATCACTGTCAAATGACTGGTTTGTACTTACTGGGGATACCAGAAAGAACGGGCGTCATCGTCAACTACGCCGCCGTGTCGCCGTCACATTGACAGCGCGCTGAGAAGCTCAAGGTTTGTATAGCGCTGTCAGTTGATGCGGTCGGATTTTTCTACAAGACCGCAGTGACATTGGCGCCGTCAAAATTTAACGGCGTCGTTGTCGCGACGGCCATTTAATCAGCGTACCCTTATGATCAAAATTCAAGTGTATGTGCTCGAAGCCGCGTAGCAACTGCGTAGTATAGCATTCTCTATTTTAAAATTTATAAATTCAAAAGTTTGTGTACGAGTATGTTTATATTTGTTACCTCTTCGCGCTCAAACGGGTTGACAAATTTAGATAAAATTTGGTGTACCCTATAACCCGGAAACAGTCATTTTCACCAGAAGACAGAAAAAAAGCTAAAGGTGAAAACGCGTGGCAGAAGTATAGTACAGGATAAAAATATTACGACCAGAATAAACCGACTGAAGTTATCTTTAATTCGTTAAAATCAACATTTAATTCTCTCTGTCGACGACAAGCGGAAATCTCCGACGCTACTGTTGAAATGTTAACAGCTACTTTCCAACATTTATCACGTAAAGAAGATTAACCACTCAAAACCGGGGCCGCCGGGCTCAAGGGTTGTCGCTTCATTTTTTATGAAAATTGACTTCACAAAGTTCTCATAAACGAGCGTAAACTAAGTTTGCAGTTGCAGCGGTTCAGGCGCGGATTAAAAGTTGATTTGATTGACTTTTCCATTCATGTATGTTGACCTAGTTTTGAAGGAAATGTTCTACTTCGCTTCAAATTAAAATTGAACAATTTGGATAAATCCGTAACCGGACTGATTATAATTTTTGCAATCTCCCGTTAATTGATCAACTAGGCTACTAAAATGTTCTCTAAGATAATGTAATTAATAAGTTAGGTGGTTTTATTCCATTTAGTGCCTATTTTTTTTTAATCCATTATACAGAAATACTGTGGGATGCCGCGTGTGTGAGCAACGTAGCTGCTTTACATCTCGCGCACACTTGCAGGACACCCGGAGCTGCGGCGGATTTTTCTGCCGTTAAAAAAGAGAGAAGTATTCTGTTATGGCCAAAAACTATACTTTTGTTCCTGGTAGACACTTTGGGCTGCTGGGATACCGAAGCCAAAGATTTTATAAAGGAAGTTGGGCAACGTCTAAGGGAGACGGGTTGCGACCCTCGTGCCGGGTCGTGCTTGGTGCAAAGGTTTTCTATTGCTATTCAACGCGGAAACGCAGCGAGTGTGATGGGCACCTTTGCGCCGGCAGTATCGCGGGGCGGGCTGTTTGACTAACGAAGTAGTATTTAGTATTTATTTTGATAGAAACAGTTTTATAAATTTAATATTTTTATTTGGATCACACATTTGTCCAAACTTATGGAGCTCATTTTAAGAGCGCTACAGAACATCTGTTGTCGAGCAATTGAGAGCCAGTAGTTTGTGTTCGCAGGTCCATCGGGAAAATATTTTGAAATCAAACTTTGTCTGAACTTTGCCTGTAGAAGTTTGTCGTCGGTCTGCGATAACAATCTTCATAAAAGTGCTTGAGCATTACATCATGGAATTGACATTACAATCTGTATCTTTATCCGTTTATTGTGTGTCTATAAAATTTCCAAAATTGTACCGACTTTATATAAATGATCAAATGTAGTGATCGAAAGAGTATTTCAGGTGATTTACAGTCTCAATGAATAATATGAAAATTAGATTTTGGTCCTGTTAGTAAATCTTCTTCGTGTCAATGGTTGAACTTAAATCTTTTCTCCTATCATTAGTACAAACTTGGTGACAGGAATGGCATATTGTCTTCTTCTTCTTCTCCTTTTGAATATAGTCTAGTAACTAACGTCACAGCTATTCGGATTGACCCATGAAGCTGAAAATCGGCATGTAGGTACTTCTTGACCTCCTGATCAAAATAAGACATGGAGCCCAGCGGGCACCACCCCTTAACCTTTTACCACCACCCCCTCCTTTACAAGGCGTAACTTTTGAAGTAATTGACTAGGAGGGTAGTTTTTATTTCCTATCGTGCGTGACACCTCACTTGAAGCTTATTGTGCCCTCAAAATGACCCTTTAGCTCTCCGGGGGTGGCCAAAAGCCCGAAAAGTGGAATGTCCCGTTCTTATATGAGATTTTCTTATTTTCAAGCTATCGACTCCAACGAGGTATCAAAAGTTGCGTAATTACACACAGATTGCAAAAAACTTAATATATCTGTAAATAATATTTATCTTTAGGGCTCTATCGATCGTTAAAGTGTTGTGACTACGAAACCAACATATTATTGTTTTTTAATGTTCGGCAAAGCCCTAAAGATAAATATTATTAAAAAATATTTTAGGTTTCTTGCAATCTGTGTCTAATTCCGCAACTTTTAATACCGCTTGGGAATCGATAGCTTGAAAATAGGAAAATCTCATACAAAGACGGGACACCCCACTTTTGGGGCTTTTGGGCCCCCCGGGGGGCCAATGGGGTAATTTTTAGGGCACAATAAGCTTGAAGTGAGATGTCACGCACGATATGAAATAAAAACTACCCTCCAAGTCAATAACTTCAAAAGTTGCGCCTTGTAAAGGAGGGGGGGCGGTAAAAGGTTAAGGGGGGTGGTGCCCGCTGGGCTCGATGTCTAATTTTGATCAGGAGGTCAAGAAGTACCTACATGCTGATTATCAGCTTCATGGGTCAATCCGAATAGTTATCACCAGCTATTGACGTTAGTTACTAGACTAATATGGCTTTTGCTAATAAGATAAGTCGCTAAGTTGAGTTCTTTATTTAAAAGTAAAATTGTCAGTATATTGGCAAAAGACGCTATATTTGAAGTGTGAATTTAAATGAAGTCAAGTAGAGATCCGTTGAGGCAACTTCCGATGAAGCGCAATCTATTAAAAGCGACTATACTATCAGTAGCACAACCAATATTCACATAAAAGAGATCAGCTAAAACTGCTTTATCGTAAAATTTATTGGAAAAACTAGTACGTACAGGTTCATATCCCTTAAATGGGAGGGTCGATGTTTAGCTGATAGGTAGTACTTCTCTGAATGTGGATGCTCGTTGCCAAATATAAGTAAAGTAAAGTAGAGATGAACTGAAGCAAGTTTTGAGCGAGGAGTGATGCTATTCTAAGACACCATATTGGGATAAAGGAAAAAAGTTTTGTGGTGCTTAAGACTAAACTTCAGGCTAGTGGCACCCCGAAACAGGAAAAAAAATCCTGGCAGAACACGCTGGTCATCTAGAAACTAATGTAACAATTATAATAAATAAAATAAATAAATCAATATCCCTGGATGAGACACACAGCGCCATCTAGCCCCAAACTAAGCAAAACTTGTACTATGGGATCTAGACAACTGATATAATACATATATACATTTTTTTTCTTCTTTTTTTTTTTAAATGAATACATATTATACATAGAAAACACCCAGACTAAACACAAATATTTGAGAATTGACTTAACAAATACTTGTGTCGGTGGGAATCGAACCCACGACCCTTGGCGTAGAAGGCAGGGGTACTATCCACTACGCCAACGGGACAGTCAAACAAATACGTTAAACAGTAAATAAATTAACAGCAAATAACTAAATAAATTAACTAAAATTAAAATAAATAACTAAATTATATTAAAACAATAAAATAATTTAAAACTTATAATTTAACTATAATTCAATTATTTTAAACTGATATTATAACCTGAATAAAAATATAAAAATATAAACTAAATTTAATTATAATTAAACTAATAATTTTTTTTTATTAAAACTAAAATAAATTAACTAAAAACAAAGATTATTTAAGACTAATAATAATGAATTTTCTATATTCTTCTTCTCCTTGGCCTTATCCCATCATCTGGGGTCGATCCTCATTGTCTGCCTTTTTTATGTTTCTCTGTCCTGTGCAGTTTCAGCGTTCATTTTTGTCTCTTTCTGGACCCTCGTCAACCAAGTGGAAGGTGGGGGACTTCCACGGCATCTCGTTGTCGTTGGTATGTTTAGGATTGATTGTACCATATCGTCTTAGCACATGTCCATACCATCTGAGGCGTCGTTCTTTGACCTTGTCTGTGATCGAGCAATCTTGTAGCTTTCTGATGTGGACATTGTCCATAAATGTGACACCCGTTGACCAGCGTAACATTCGCATTTGTGTCGTGTGCAGTTATGACAGGTGTTGTTTAGTTGATGCGCAACATTCTGTACCGTAGAGCATGGATTCTCTATATTAAAAAAGTAAAATGAAAACTTAAAATATGGTATCGCAAACTTTCTTCGTTAACCTTGCCTTTCATCTTTAACCGTAATTAATTGGATTCGAATAAAGTTTCAACGTTAAACGTTTTTGTTTTAGTGGAAAGAAATAGAAGAAATAGCCCTGCGCGTCGCCTACCTAATTTGTGGCAGTCTTCTTATTTTTTATGATTATCCCTTCATTTCTAAATACTTAAAATAAATGTACCTATTGTGGTAACTCAAAGGTTAAAGTCTAGGTATAGTTTAAAGTTTAATGTGACTTAAGTATTATATTTTAACACAAATAAAAAAGGCAATATTAAAGTCCATAAGTTCAACGCCCCCATTATAAACGCGTTTAATTTATATTATCGTCTGCAAATGATGCATACGCCTGCCCACGTCAAATATTTTAAATTAGTTTTAAGTTAGGTACTACGCCTTCATTTATTCGATTCTCGTAAACGATTCTGATACAGGGTTATTTTTTTATTACCTTTTATCCAAGCTGTTGTTAAAATACAAATAAAGCTATGCGTTAAGAATATAATATGACAAGTGTTTTGAGGTGCAGTAACATAAAACCCCTTAAAAACTATACACAATCATCGAACGTTATGGCAATGGCACATTCGTGTTTGGTTGAACACAGTTGTGTGTTACAGTTCTTGACAGCACTTACTACACTTTAAATAGCCCACAGTATACGTGAATTAAAAGTAAAAAAATTGCCGTGTGATGCCGGCTTAGAATGTCATCACCCCATATCTTTCCCGTGGGTGTCTTAAGGGCGACTAAAGGATAAATTCATCCAGGGGTGGAATCCCTGGATGAATTTCGCAATCGCATTGCAACATCTTGGATTGCGCTCACCAACTCGCCTGCCAAGCGTGGTGAGTATGGCAAATCCCCCCTTTTAGGGGGAGGCCTATGTTCAGCAGTGGACATTATTGTGGCTGTTATAGTAGTAGTATACGTGATTTACAAATAACATAATTATGTGTACTATTTTTAACACAAACTGTCCCTCGTCATACCACAGAATAAATAATATCATACTCCTGATTGATTACAAAATGGGTAATCTTGTCTGCGACTTCTGACAGTTAGTTTTGTTTCCTATATTATACTACTGATAATACTGCTTATAACTAAGCAAAATAATACTAAGTTAAGTACTTTAATTACTGTTTAGAGGAAATTATGTGAGCTCATATTATGCGAGCTCATATTATGCTTTCCTAAGGTGAAACGTTATCATGAGCTGTAGGTACAGTACAATAGGCAGTACCATCAAGAACGTAGCAGTAAAAAAGTAAGAAGTAACCTAATTTATTAATCGTAAAACTTTGTCGACTGGGAAACAGTCTAACCAGATTGGAATCAGATAGGTATAATAAATAGTACAGCAATTTGTGGCGAATAGAAAAAAGAAAAGAAGACATTTTGATTTATTTCGTCTCGGAGTAATTTGTCAGCAAAATTTTAGGTTTCAGCGACGCCGCAACGATCAATCTCATACATACACTAACTAATCTTTAGCTTTATTTCACTTTGATTTTATTAATTGTCTCGGATTTTATTGCCTTTGTATAGATAAGTCTGAGATGACAATGAATATTATTTCAAGTTAAAAACAAACAAGTTAATAGTTACTCTTTCTGTATTTCTCTCTTTTTGTGATGGACATCGAGTTACCACATACTTGCTACAAACAATTTACTTACGTAGCACCTCTACGAACTGTTGCAGCACAGCTACGAAACGTTGTAGCGCTATTTTTCTACTCCTTTCCATTTTGCTTTTTACACCACAGTGTGCTCGTCACGTACAATAAGAATCACCCTTAAATAGGAGTCTTTGATCATAAAGTTTCCGAATTCGCCGCCAAAAGCAAAGTTACTAACAAAACCTTTGTAACAACGTCACTTTCGCGCCATAAAAAAGTTTCCCCTAAAAATCGCGAAGGCTCACATGATTTCTTCGTACCTACTAAAAGTGTTTTATCGCGAACGTACGAGAATAAGACGAAAAATAATAGACATGCCACTTGCTGAGGTTTTTGAGCGCCTATAGTCATAATCTAAAATATCCTGATATCGTGAGAATGAAATCAATCGTTCTTTGCTCTTACTAAGGTTGAAACGAGTTAGACACAGTTATAATCGCATTAGGATCCAGTATGTGTGACGACCGCACAAATAAGACGCGTAGAACATTCATATATAAATATATAGTGGTTAATTTAGTATCTGAATCATATACGGGGTGTTAGGGACGGTCTAACGAAAACTTTGCAGGCATGATCAGAACATCAAACTGAACAACTTTTACTATGGAGCCAATGGTGGGAAACGAAAAAAAATTTCCGACCTCCCATACAAAATTCACGATCAGCTGACTGACTTTGTATGGGAGGTCGGAAATTTTTTTCGTTTCCCACCAATGGCTCCATAGTAAAAGTTGTTCAGTTTCATGGTCTGAGCACGCCTGCAAAGTTTTCGTTACACCGTCCCTAACACCCTGTATAAATAGTGGTTAACTTAGCAACCTACAGTCACGATGTGTGGGATTTGAGTATTCACTTCTAGCACTAAATTCTTTTTCTAATCCTTCCCTTTATGAGGGAACCTGGATGCGTTCATCTCGTCTACGCGAGAACAATCGTCTGTATTCACAACATCACTCGCCCGTCAGCGCCAACTGAGAATAGAATGTACCGTGCTTTGCAAAGAACGGCTTGGTTGGTTATTCTATTTTTTGTACAAAGATTATATGCCTGTTTAAAAAAGCTTTCGCCGTTACACGTATTTATAGTATCAACATATTTGAAAACGGAATGAAACTATGATAATATTTGACTTTCAATTTGAGCACCAACTTTCAATTTGAAATATTTTGTGTATCAAATTTGACTATTTTGAGTCTCACAACTTGTTCCTAATGAGTGGGATGAGGACTGGTACATTATACTCAATTTTAGAAACCGTGCTATCTTTATAAAACAACATTTAAACATAATCTCTTATTTTCTGTACGAGAATAAAGTATTCGCTAAGCATTCGAATCACGCACGCGATAAGGGCCGTCGCCTCCTCGACTTCCTCTGAGGTTAAAGTGTACTGTAGTCACTTGTGACTGTTATCCCGCGGCGCGGTTTTCGTATTCAAGTCTTGCTGCAACTTCACGCGGCACGTTTTAAGTTATTAGCATACCACCTTCATGCTTTAGATGTCATATTGTTATATGATCCCCTTTCCTCGGAAGGTTTATTGATGTTATCAGAGGAAAAGATATGTTTTTTTTTTTGACAAAGCTTCTTGGACTTGGTTTTAGGTTCGAGAAAGGTTTTTGTCCCATACGTTGAATAGCAGATATAAGAAGATTACCTACAAAATTACCAAACAGCTGTTATCATTTGCAAAGTACTATGGAAAAAAAGAAAAATAAAATTATCATCATCTCAATCTGAGTTTTGTTAGTAAACATTGTGGTAAACTAAAAAATAAAAGTAATGTATTTAATTTAATAGCTGGCCATTACTGGTTACACCCACTGCAACTCTTTTTCCATGTGTAACATTTAAAGGTTTACATGGATAACACATATTGGAAAAAGGCATATAACCTCTTGAATTGCGTAGTTTAGGAGAAGTTAGCGAATTCCACGATCCACAGACAGACAAACACAAAAAGCGATTTCATTTTATGCTTTATATTGATAAAGATTGATTACATGCATAGTTACTCTACCGTGTCTCCAGGTTTTCTTACTTAGACATTGCTGCCCATTATTTCGTAAAAGCCTTCTTCTGGTCTCGGATTTTTTTCCCAGTTTTCTTCCCGAATAATGTATGTATAGCAATAATTAAATTATGGTCTAGGTACTGTAAGCATTCTTCTATATATTTTTTTAATAAATTATATATAAAAAATATAATATATAAAAAATAATAATAATAGGAACATGCCAATATGATGATTAGACTTAATTGATTAAAAATGAATTGCTCTAATGCGTCATTCGGGAAGAAAGCAAGGTAATAAAAAGTTGGTATAAAAGCGATTAAAAGAGGCATTCAGTCAGTTATTCTCTTAACGGTGACAAAAGTTCATAATATTTCATAAATCCCACCCGCACCTTTAGTAGGACCGGACAGAAAGCCCCAATAATTCGTAAAGCAATCGCGGGCGACGCAATAAAAGGCGGCGAATCACATAGTCGTAGCCGGCCGTACAAAACTAATAAATTTCAGCGAGCGGTGAATTTAGTTGATAAATGACCGAGATAAAGATTCGGAGCTGGTCTCCACACCCTGGCCAGCGGACCGAACGAGATAACCGCCAATTCGCAAAGATCTATGTCAGGACTTTACCTTACCTAAAGCATGGAGGAAACATACTAGCTTAAACTAGTACATTTTCTCTATACCTAAATAGTCTAAGCGGTTACGGTCAAATATCACCCGGAAGCTGTTTTGCCGGCACAATTGACGCCGCTTTGCTCAGTGATACTATATCCAGTGGATGGATTTTTCATTTCCTCGGATGGAATCAATTACAATGGTCCCAAGTATCGCTGAGCAATGCGGCATCAACTGTGTCGGCAAAACAGTATTTTTTTGCTAAGGACCATGACTAAAAGCCATACCGAAGAATTTAATACAAAATCAAATTATATGTTATAGAAATATGACATAGATTATTCATCGGCGAATTACAATTTCTAGGATTGTACGATTATGAAAATGTTAATTAAGTATGTATGGACGTTATGATGATTATAAGACAAATTAGAGAAACGGTGCGCGGGGCGCCTACACAGATGGTTAACTCAGTACTAGCGACGATTTTGACGCTTACTGACTTTGACTGGAAAAAACCAGAATCTCAGGAGAAGTCAAGGTAACTATGAAGTTGGTTGCCACGTACGTCATATTTTTTGGATTAAAATTGGCTCGGAATCATATGACGTTTTTGTATCAGAATTTACTGTTTTGATATTCTTATACTTTAATATTGTTGACAGAAGCAACCCTGGCTATGTAACAAATTACAATCGCATAAATCCTGAATAGGATCGAGTAAACCTTCTACAGGGAGTAACAGAAAGGGTATAACAAGCCGAAAGGAGGTCAAGGTACTCATGAAACTGAACAACTTTCTCCATGGAACATGGGTCGAAATATGAAAAAAAAATTTGGACCTCCCATACAAAATCGCCGATGAGCTAATTGATTTACTGTGGGAGGTCGAAATTTTTTTTTCGTATTTCGACCCATGTTCCATGGGGAAAGTTGTTCAGTTTCATGAGTACCTTGACCTCCTTTCGGCTTGTTATACCCTTTCCGTTACTCCCCGTATATGATGTACCTTCCAGTGACGAACAATATTTGAATGAATAAGTGTTTATGGCGTAAATATTCTTACTTCATCGTAGCGTGTGTATCTATCTAGCGGGGTCCCCTGAGGTATAACGATGAAATATATGAAAATGAACAGGCTTTTCAATGTACTTCACGACTTTGATAATGAAATCCAATGTACCTCATTCATTTTTGGAAAAAAGCCAAAAAACTACGTGATTTGGCTAACGGGCTACTTTTTCATTTCCAAACAAAAATAAATTATAATTATACAGTTCGATTTGCCTTCCAATGTACTCACCAAAACAGGTATTAAATCTTTAAAAAGTTTGTTATTTTACGCGAAATACCACAACAAAAGATTTCTCTATCCAGCAGGCTACTTTTTATATTTACCACGTACAGACTTGAGAAATATACCATTTGGTTGCATTTTCAATGTACCCCTCAGTTTTGCTAAGTTTGATGTGAGATAATATCCTGATGCAAAAATATTTTGAAAAAACGATAATGCCTATATACAGGATGCTGTACAAACGTAAAACTCCATTATGGTTATGTGTGTGTTCAAATGTCCCATTTTTAGCAAGGAATTAGAAATGAAAGTAAGGAACATAGTTGACGTTCACACGAATTTACCATATCAATGATCACCTAACTGATTTACTACCAAATTTACAATATTTTTTAGCATGCTTGTAGGTGTAACCCCCTGTAGTAAAAAACTCTGAGGCATGTAGGTATGGTTTGCAAAAATGTTGCAGTATTGTTGTTTAAAGTACTGTCGATCTGGTTACTAAAGTAAGGCAAAACATTGATGCGAGGAAAATAGTTTTGGGTATATTTGTCGACTTAAAGAAAGCGTTCGACACGGTTAGCCACGAATTACTGCTGGGTAAGCTTCAAATGGCCGGTGTCAATGGAACAGCACTTAAAATGTTTCAATCATATTTGAGTGATCGCGAACAAATCGTAAAAGTAAATGAACATCACAGCACTCCACTGCCAGTGACCTTTGGTGTCCCACAAGGTTCAATCTTAGGCCCCTTGCTGTTTTCGGTTTACATTAACGATATAGTACATATAGGTCTCCAGGGACATATAACCTTGTACGCAGATGACACGTGTCTGTTCTATTTCGGGTCCTCTATAGATGAAATCATTGACTCCGCCCAAAAAGATCTTAACTTACTCTTCTCCTGGCTGCAGTCTAATCTATTGACTATAAATATTTCCAAGACATCTTACATTATATTCAAAGCAAAAAATAAACCTATTCCTCCTTACAAAGCTTTGACACTCAATAATATACCCTGGATAAAAAAGTTCTGAAAAGTATTTAGGTTAATTCTAGATGACAAAGTGTCTTGGAAACCACATCTAGAAAGAATAAAAAAGAAACTGTCCTCTTTAATGGGTTCTATACGAAGGATAGCACGATGTATCCCACGAAAACTCAGATTTCAAATATATAATTCTTTAATTAAATCTCATCTAATTTATCAAATTGAGTTATGGGGCAGCGCGAACAAGACTAATCTTTCGGACTTACAAATTATACAAAACAAACTAATTAAAATACTCTTTCACTATCCTCACTTAACACCTACCACTAAAATATACGAACAAACAAATTTAATGAATCTCAAACAATTATATACTTATCACACATGTATCCTCATTTGGAAAGTGCTTAATAATAAAATTCACACTTCAATATCATTCGTCCAAACGAGGCATATAACTAAAAGGTCCACGCGGCGTAGCAGCTACCTTATCCTACCAAAGATAAGAACGAACTATGGTAAACAAATGTTCACCTACGAAGGTGCTCAGCTGTATAACCTGTTACCCTCTAATATAAAAAAATCGAGTTCATTAAATGTGTTTAAACGCAAATTATCCCAGCATATACTCGGTGTTTCTATTTAAGCATTGGCTTGTTATTGTGAAGAGGTGTTAATAAAACAACTTAATTGATCTTATATTATATAATACCAAGCTAACGACGATAATATAAATGTTTAAAATGTAAGTACTTTATGTTCTCTTGTAAGTGACAAATTGTCTTTTAATGAGAATAAATGATCTTTAAACCAAAAAAAAAAGTTAGTTTAAATTGGTCAAGAATGGACAATTTTGCCAATGTCCAGTTAGAAGTTACAAGCTTATAAAAAGGGTTCAAACGAAAATAAAATTAGGTCGGTTCGAATTCCTTCATCTTTTATAGTTTCTTTATTTATAATTTCTTCCGTTTTATGTTCAACAAAAGTTTTTGTATAGCTAAGCAGTATTAGTCTTTCACCTTCGCCTCTAGTCTCCTGAATGGAACACCACGAAAAAAATTGGCAACTCGAACCATTGGACTGGTATTTTCAAAGGTACCTATGTTTTCTTTTCCTTTTCATGAAGAATGAAGGACTCCTTTTGTTTTATCCGTCAATGGCAGACGTATTTTCAATTATTTTCTTTTATTTTATTTTTCTTTTGATACGAAATGATTATTTTGATAGTATTATAAGCAGTGAAGTACCTAACTGTAGACATTGAATGGAGAATTTCAATTGAACAGATTACAAGACATTTCCGGATGGTTCAAGAGGATATTTCTGGCGCCTGTTTAGAAAACATTATGTTCTCTCTGCTGGAGCCACTTACCGTCCGGCGCAGCAACGCTGGAATCTTAATTATACGAGCACGCGGGTGAAGCCATGGGTAAAAAGCTAGTATTTTTATAATAACACTTAACTATTTTCTGATGCTAACATCTATGTCGATGCTCAGTTTCAGATTTCTAAGTCTAATCTCTGCGCTTTGATCTAGACTTCCTTCGTCTTTTACAGTTTTTTTATAATTTCTTCCCTTTTATGTTCAACAAAAGTTTTTGTAAAGCTAGGCAGTATAGTCTTTCATCTTCGCCTGTCCTGAGTGGACCACCATGAAAAAAAAAAATGGCAACTCTAACCATTGCACTGGTATTTTTCTTTTACTTCTCATAAACATTTTGTTTTATCCGTCAATGGCAGATGTATTTTTAAATCAAATTATTTATTTTATTTTTACTCGGATATTCAATGATTAACTTAAATTGTATTATAAGCAGTGAAGTACCGTACAGTGCAGCAAAAAAGAGTAGACAAAAAATGAGGGCGCCACTATGTATGAAATTAAAAAATTGAATGGCAACATTGGCTATGAATGGCATCAATTTAGTATGAAAATTTTGTAGTTCCATTTTATGTAATTTCTACTCTTTTTTTCTGGACTGTAAGTGTAAACATTGAATTAAGAATTTCAATTGAAGAGTTAACAAGACATTTCCGGATGGTTCAAGAGGATGTTCCTAGCACCTGCAGAAGACACTATTATCTCCCTGCTGGAGCCATCACTCGTCCGGCGCAGCAGCGCTGGAATCTTATACTGCGTGTTACAAAACAACCAATAATGCTTAAAGTAGGTCAAAAAACTGAACAACTTTCCCCATGGAATATGGGTCGAAATATGAAAAAAAAATTGACCTCCCATACAAAACTATTTTTTTTTCAATTTGTATGAGACATTCATTGGTTGTTCTGTAATACGTTGTATTACTGACACTGGCAGAATTACCCAAGATGGGTAAAAGTCGATATTTTAAAATAATAAATGAATAAATAAACATTGAATGTTTTTTTGCTGATCTTACAGATCTGTTTTTAGATATTTTACAATTATTCAATGCTTTTATAAATAAAACTTAGCAAAACTGAGGGGTACATTGAAAATGCAACCAAATGGTACATTTCTCAAGTCTGTACGTGGTAAATATAAAAAGTAGCCCGCTGGATAGAGAAATCTTTTGTTGTGGTATTTCGCGTTAAATAACAAACTTTTTAAAGATTTAATACCTGTTTTGGTGAGTACATTGGAAGGCGAATCATTTATTTTTGTTTTGAAATGAAAAAGTAGCCCGCTAGCCAGATCACGTAGTTTTTTGGCTTTTTTCCAAAAATGAATGAGGTACATTGGATTTCATTATCAAAGTCGTGAAGTACATTGAAAAGCCTATTCATTTTCATATATTTCATCGTTATACCTCAGGGGACCCTGCTAGATAGATACACACCATCGTAGCTATCTGTCACCTACCTTAGGAAATATTTGAAAACCAAACGTAGATAAACTTTTTATTTAAGTACCTACACATAAAAATCCAGGCTATAATATATCGAGCATCATTAGGAATTTCAGCAATTAAACGGGCGCACTACCCAGCACGAAAACCCAGATTTAGTTCTCTCTCGGGTTTCAAATATGCCTCTTAGCTTGTTTTTTATAGGGAAAAGGTACTTTTTTTTGCGTAGAGCAAAGCCCTATAGGTACGGGTATTCTATACATCTACTTGAGCCAAAAACGCCCGGTAGCCGGATTCAACACCGTGCAGGGAGGGGGGGAGGGGGTAAAGTACAGTCCTCCCGGCGCTCAGAAAAAAAAATCTGTTGGATTATTTTGTACCTTTGAGACAAGTTTGGTGTCATTTTCAGGTAACTAGATGATGCCCGATTCATTCCCCATACCAGTTTTTTAGGGTTCCGTAGCAAAATAAGTCGCAATACTTAAAATAATAAATTTTTTGTAGTTACAAAATGTAAACAAACCAGCATATTTTCATATTTTTGTATGCAACTTGCTTTATAAAAAATACTGTCTGAAAGCCCATTTAATGCAGATTATTTGAACATTAACATTATTTATATTTTCAATTACTTTCTGCGTTAAAAAAAATAATCATACACGTACCTAACTGATTCCTGCGGGCGGGGCGCAGGTTTCGCTCGGTTTTCTGTTGGGAAATAGTATAAGATTTTGAAGTAAATCAACATTATTTAGTATGAATGGTTAAAACAGGTCCACTTGAGTCGAAATCGACTGATAGGAAGCTTCAAATCTGCGACAGGTAGGAGTAGGAGGGTTTCAAAGTACCGAGGCCTCGGCGCTCAGAAATAAAAATGTGCTGGTATCGTTTTAACCTTTGGCACAAGTTTGGTATCGTTTTCAGGTTACTAGATGACGTCCAATTAATTCCCCATACCAGATTTGTAAGGTTCAGTAAAAAAATATGACGCAATACTAAAAATATTATACTTTAGTAATATACAAAGCAAAGAAACCCTCATACTTTCATACGTTTGTATCAATCTTAGATAAAGTTTATTAAATACACTGTCTGACAGCACACATAATGTAGATTCTAAAAAATTACAGGAGATATAAATTTGACAATCATTGTAGAATGAAACATTGAAAGTTACAGCAACTGTCGGCAATGCAGCGTGGAAGTAAACAAAAAAACTGAAAAACAAGCACTATTAAAAAAAAGACACCATGAACGAGCGCTCCGTTCGTTTTCTTAGCCCATCCATTAAGGCCCTATTCAAACCTGAGCGAAACCGGCGCGGTGCGTGGTGCGTATCTACTGAATACGCGGTATTTCGATTAGTACAAATTGTCAGGCGATTGAGTTCCGAAACCGCTGTAGGTTTTAACAGAGTTATACTACAACTGGTAGGGCCCAGTTATGCTAACAGTCACTAATTTTCGCCATCATAATATCTATTAGTGTAATTTTTTATATTTGTCGAAGATCATCAGTAAGGGGGGGCACGAGCGGGAAGAAGGGCAGAAGAAGAAGCCCATAACAAAACAAAGCATAAAATCTTACGCGCGTCAGGAATGTCAGGATATAAAACCAACAGCACGTCGTGGGCGTATACTCGTCGAGTACCTGATGGATACTTGATGGATACTGCATTGTCAACTGCCGACTCCTGTCAGGATACTACATCTCGAAGCACTGCCACTATAATGATAAACCACAGTATACTCACTATCACGTAGTCAGCTTTTCCATCCTGGCTGTTTCGGGCTTGCAGCCCTCATCAGGTATGGTGTAACCATAAGACAGCATTTACACCACACCTAGAGGAACAATCTCGGAACCTTAGACTCACGCTAATCCACGTCAGCGCTTCTTCGCCAGTCGTCAGATCCCGATAATCAGCACTCTTCAACACCAGACACCGCTGAAGTCCTCTGCCTGCAGCCCTGCATGCCTACAAGGATAGACCACCAGTTATTATCACCATTCTCGTACGATTTCCGCACTTCACTAACGTTTCGCATACCAGTAACCTTCCGAGGGTAAAACGATTACAAACACTTCATGATACCCTAAAATATTCCACTAGCCTTACAAAGCTAGGGCTCCACTGTAGCCTGGAGGCCCAGGTTTCTCTAAATACACCAGGATCACCATGATTCTATCGGATTACGATCGTAACTTCGAAAAGACACAAAGAAAACCATACCTTAGCTGAAACTGTCACAATCTCCACAAATATTCCGTAGCCCATACGAATCTAGGGCTCCGCCATCGCCTGAAGACCACAGCACCACGAAATACTCCAAGATTACCAAGATTTCGCCGGATTGAAATCTAACCTCAAAAGACAAGTTAACGGCAGCGCGGCCAAACCGAGAATGAATCAATCGCATTCGACACTCGAGTTCATCATTCGTCAATCCCACTCGAATGAGTTCATTCGTTCAGTCACTCAATCTTCCATTTTCACTACACAACCGCGATTGTAACCCAAACTGGAACTGTCAAAGTTGTTTACCTAGTTCGCCGCCTAAGTTCCGTTTCTTTATCACGAAAGCAGCCATCAATGAACTGTGAGAACGAGCTACACCGCCTCTAAAGTCAATCCAGTCTATCTTGCTCTCTTTAGCTTACTGTGTGCAAATAAAGCGCACCGCCTACGTCGAGTGTTGCCAGCGCTATGCGTTTCGTTTCTGCAAGATTCAACTAGCAATGGAATGGAAAGAAATTATCAAAACGCGAACTATCAACTGTCAAATAATTTCACCAAATACCCACAGAGTTTGATCATTCTCCGACATATTTTTTAATTAACAAACGAAAAAACATAACACTTAAATTATTGTTTAAAACGGGATTATTACCGTGATTAGGTTTTTGTTTACCTCGATATTTCGGAGCGGTTGCACGCTCCAAGGGTCACGAGTAGACTGGCTCGGCGAATGATGTCATCTTTCTAAGGGGAAACATATCTGTCTACCCCATGGACGTATAAAAGGGCGGACAGAGTCGCGCTAATAAAACCTCTGTGTAGCCCCAAGTCAGCCAGTTAGCTGTACGTACAAGAATGCACGCACACATTCACACCACAACCAACCATTCCGAACGCAAACGTCAGCCTACCCTACCGATTTTTGCAAAATAAACAAAACAAAACATCATGTCGTGCGTTCTAAAAATTTGTAAAAACCACAGTAATCAAAGGAATAAAAGTTCGGGAATCACGTTTCACAGATAAATTAATAATTTGATCACTCATTTTCATGTTTTAAATTAATTAATTTAGCCTCCAAAAGTCAAGAAAAAAAATCGACTAAGGGCTGGTGTTGCCAATATTCACGTTAAAAATTTCCCTAAAGTATGGGTAATTATTCGGTGAGTGGGTTCATTTGAGCTTAGGATGATGATGATGGATAGTTTTATGAATTCATATTCATTTATATTAAACATTCCGTAATATTTTCCTAATTATTTTTAGTAGGTTTCTCAAACAAATGAAGTATGGAAAAATGACTGGATTGAAATTATAAGGAACTGCAATGGCAACAAAGAATGGGTTCCTCACAAATAATTTGCAGTACACATTTTGATGACAATGATATGTTTACTACAAAGAAAGGATTTCATCGTATTGTTACGTATGCAATACCAAGAAAGGTATTTTACCATTCGTTCTTTTATTATGTATGTATATGGACAAGTGAATTATTTTACGGGCTACAGCATAAACGGCATGAAGTATGTTGAATTATGAGATGTCGTCAGATTGTCGTCAGTTTCATTGGTAAAAAAAATCCTAACATGGCAACCCTAATTCACTCACACAAGTTTATCCGCCGCCATTACGGTTATTCAGTTTTGACATAACTGGCATTCTGTCCGCCCTTTTATACGTCCATGGTCTACCCTCTTTCGGATTCGTTGACTGCGTTCTGTTCTACTCGGTTACTCGAACCACTACTATTGTCACTCACTATTTCGTAGCACGAGCTACTTTTTGTACAATGGTCGATACTACCTACAGATTGATGGAGTGGCAATGGGCAGTCACGTTGCTACCATAGTAGCTAACATCTGGATGGAACACATAGAGGCCATCCTATCAGCCTCATCCACTGTCAAATTATGGAAAATGTATGTAGATGACGTTTTTTGTATAATAGGAGGAAAAGAGGAAGAGGTAAAGGACTACTTGGCATTTTTGAATAACATTCACTCAAAATTAAAATTTACTTGTGAGATCGAAGACCAAAAGCTCGCCTTCCTAGATGTGTGAGTTGAGGTCAAAGAAAATGGATCTTGAAGTCATTCGGTCTACAGAAAACCAACGCATACCGACAAGTATTTGCATTCTACGTCACACCATTATCCACGGCATCTGGATTCTGTTGTTAGATCGTTGGTTGATAGGGCTCACGATTTGTGTGATGTGAACCACCTAGCTAAAGAGCTGAATCATGTCAAGACGGTCTTACAGTGGAACGGTTATAATGTCAAAGCTTGCGAGACTAAAAAGAAAACAAAAAAGAGGAAAGCAGAAGAAGCGCAACAACAGCCAGCATTTTTGCCTTATGTAAAGGGAGTGACGGATAAAATAGGCAGATTATTAGGAAAGTTTTCCATAAAAACTGTTTTCACTCCCTTTAACAAAATTGGAAAGCTACTACAATCGCCTAAAGACCAGCTTCCTCTTCAAACTCCCGGCGTCTACAAAGTTAATTGCAGCTGTGGGAGTTCTTACATTGGTTAGACCAAAACAACAATAGTCGACCGCATGAAGGAACATATCAGAGCTGTAAAAAACAACGATGCCCAGAAGTCAGCCATAGCGGAACACCTAAACCAAGCGGAAACTAATCACTTTCAATTCAATGTTTCATTCTACAATGATTGTCAAATTTATATCTCCTGTAATTTTTTGAATCTACATTATGTGTGCTGTCAGACAGTGTATTTTATCTAAGATTGATACAAACGTATGAAAGCATGAGGGTTTCTTTGCTTTGTATATTACTAAAGTATAATATTTTTAGTATTGCGTCATATTTTTTTACTGAACCCTACAAATCTGGTATGGGGAATTAATTGGACGTCATCTAGTAACCTGAAAACGATACCAAACTTGTGTCAAAGGTTAAAACGATACCAGCACATTTTTATTTCTGAGCGCCGAGGCCTCGGTACTTTGAAACCCTCCTACTCCTACCTGTCGCAGATATGAAGCTTCTTATCAGTCGATTTCGAATCAAATGGACCTGTTTTAACCATTCATACTAAATAATGTTGATTTACTTCAAAATCTTATACTATTTCCCAACAGAAAATCGAGCGAAACCTGCGCTCCGCCCGCAGGAATCAGTTAGGTACGTGTAGGATTATTTTTTTTAACGCAGAAAATAATTGAAAATATAAATAATGTTAATGTTCAAATAATCTGCATTAAATGGACTTTCAGACAGTATTTTTTATAAAGCAAGTTGCATACAAAAATATGAAAATATGCTGGTTTGTTTACATTTTGTAACTACAAAAAATTTATTATTTTAAGTATTGCGACTTATTTTGCTACGGAACCCTAAAAAACTGGTATGGGGAATGAATCGGGCATCATCTAGTTACCTGTAAATGACACCAAACTTGTCTCAAAGGTCCAAAATAATCCAACAGATTTTTTTTGCTGAGCGCCGGGAGGACTGTACTTTAACCCCTCCCCTCCCTGCACGGTGTTGAATCCGGCTACCGGGCGTTTTTGGCTCAGGTAGATGTATAGAATACCCGTACCTATAGGGCTTTGCTCTACGCAAAAAAATATACGTTCCCATACAAGCCTTCCCTATAAAAAACAAGCTATCTAACACGCGAGCTAAGATAATGTACCGGGATTATCGTTGCGCGATGTTTGCTACCGAAATGTATTTTGTATCAACATACACTAGTTATTTTTACCTATAAGTAACATATTTATTTCTCTTCACAACTTTACGAAGATAAGTCTGCCAGTTACTTGGCGCTATCCGTCAGAGCACTTAAGCCTCTTCATAAGTTTGCCTGGTTTGAACTAGCCGGCCGATCCCCATATTCAGATCACGACCGCAACTCATGCGATCAAATTGATTTACCAACTACACTATTTACTTAGAAAGGACCTCCTCCGTCCTCTGCTAACAACTGAACAGAACTCAATTGTGCCGGTTACATACGCAAATTCGATTACCCTACTAGTCAGAACTCCTTCAACTACCCGAAATAAAACATTGGCCAAGTTTGAGTCGGACGCACGCGCAAGGGGTTTCCGTATTTCATTATTTTTTGTATAGCAAACAGCCTCTTTTAACGTATTTATAATTACCTACTTACATCTTCTGCAATCAACAGTTTAATACGGTTTATTGTAAAGGCAAAGGACAGCGAAGTCTTCTCTTCAGTAATAGTTTTGAACCTTAAAGTAAGGAACCCAAAAAAAAGCAGCAAAGGCCGATGCCCAGATGGGGCTTCTAAGATTATTGAATTTGATGTAGATTATCCGGCGCGCGGCAGCTGAGCCCGACGCGCTCGAGCAAATGATCACCCATTCCTTTATTTACCCAAGTTACAGGATAATGATATTTATTCCTTAAATAAAAGAGCTCTCTTATTGTGAAGTGGAGCCTTCGAGAATGGAATGGGATTTTAATGGTTATTGTGATTTTATTTTAATATGTTGCTTTTGACACGACTGCCCGTAAAAAAAGTGTTAATATTTTAGGGTTCATGTTTGTATGTGCCTTTCTTTAAACCACTGTAACTCTTTAACCACAAAACAGATTCGTTTGGAAATTGTGTGAGAAGAGTCCTTAGGCGAGGAACACACGCAACGTCGGATTGTGCGTCGTTTGTTCGATTTTCCACCTTATTTTTATACGAATACGGTTTATGTCAAACAATTTGACAGACAACGCAGCGTTGTGCAATGCCGTTTGACACAAACCGTATTCATATGCAGGTAGGGTGGAGAATCGAATGAACGACGCACAAACCGACGTTGCGTGTGTTCCTCGCCTTACATTATCCCGATTGTCTTAAGCTATATTTTGCACAGGAAAATTGATTTTCCGCAAAAGCAGACGTGTTTTTAAGTTATAAAGTTATTTAAATGATAATTTGGTAAACTTCTATTGGGCCTATTGTCTGTTCAGTTTTCATTATTATTCTTACGACTTTCAGTGGTTTACAAAATTAATGTGTGATGTCTTTACTTAAAAACTTGCGACTTACCAAATAGTATAGTGACAATGTCATTTATAAGTATTACTTAATATGTTACTTTGAAATTGGTTAAGCGAGCTGTAAGAAATATTGTCGCGTGTAAGAAGCCTTGCCTTTTTCTTTGATGAAGCTTTAACTTTTTCTTTTACTTTGACAAGGGACCGGGACCGTATAGTTCGTAGTCGTGAATTTTCTCATGTCTATAAATACGTCCTAAGTGCACGTATCTACATGTCCACAAGTAATTTTATACTAGGTTTTTGCGTAGTATACATACCACGCTGTACATAAATAAATAGATAGACACGACGCATAGCGCCATATAGCCCAAAACTAAACAAAACTTGTACAATGAAAACTAGACAACTGATTTCTAAATAAATTCAAATAAATGTTATACACAGAAAACCCCCAGACTAAACACAAATATTTGAAATAGACTTGACAAATATTTGTTTTGTGGAAATCATACCCACGACCGTCGGCTTAGTAGGCACTATCCGCTACGCGATCGGGACAGTCGATCCCATATATACAGCCTGGCAACGACCCGTTTTGGCCGTGTGGCACGACAGGGATTATAATTCAACCACCAAAATTCGTGACTGTGAGACGCGCTAATGAATCTGTAGATAAACAGTGGATAAACGCGGTTTCATTTCGAAATTTGTTTTTAATTCGACACGCAAATTGTTTTACACGAACTTGTTTAAAAAATTAGAGCTTGACGTGGTATATAACGTATTTTTAAAATGTGTTTAAAAGTTTATTTAAATGTCATTTAAACCAATAAGTTTATTTTCAAATAATCTAGAATTTCTGCAACTGAACTAAACTCAGGCAACACACATAGTTTTGTACGAGACCCTAACTAAGCACGCTATCTTAGTGCAAGGATATATGTAGACTACTCGTAGAATGCTGCTTAAAAACAAAGCTAACGGCGTCGGTAGAATGCAAGCGTTAAGCTGAAAGATAACGCTGAAACTGATGACAGTATCACCCCCTACTTGAAATTGCATCAGCTGGCCATGGGAGGCGCATTGGATTACTCAGACAGAACTTCCATATATATTTGACATAAGTTAGCTTTTACGGTATGTCAAATCCCTAGGACAAAAATTTTAATTTCGATGTCACTTCCGATTGCAATTGTGTATTTCATACATAAATCATAAGTATTATGTATTTAGTTGTGGGGTGTCAAATAAGTATATAATCGTGTGCTTAGCTCACGTCCTTATAGGAAAAAATCCACGAATTTGTAAAAATCGACGGTATTTAGAGGTTTTATCAGTCACGCAAAAAATGTGACGATTCTGTATTGACAAAGTACCTGTTCGCGTTTAAATGGTACTCTAAACTGCGCTCTACCGTAGAATTTGCTAAATTTACCGTGACGTAGAATAATTCGATTATGAAATGTGGAAACCAGTTACTCGCTTTAAATTTGGTAAATATTTTCGCTTTGTCAATTTCATCTACAAACGTAGGTAGAAAAATGTAAGAACATTCATGTTATATACCTCATTTACGTATCTGTGGAACATTTTCAAGTTTTAGTAATCTTGTCGCACACGCAGCTTATTTGGCTTCTTACTTTGTTTTCCTAATAACGTCTATTTCAATATTTCGAAAAATTGTGGACCAAATTAAATCTACCAGTACCTAAGACAGTCCCCAATGATATTGCTGCATGCACCACATATTATTATTAAGATTTCCTATTATTATGTTTGTTGCATGCTGTATCTTATCTTATTATATTGAACGTTTTCTGCATTAGCATGCCGGTGTGGTGTTCAATGCAGATGCTCAACAGAAAATATTTTTGGACGGTTCCTACATCGCAATCAGCGTAGCTTTCCCCGTCAAAAGCAGTCTAAGCGACTTTTTTTGGACCGGGCCGTGTCTTTGTTGCCTGAATTTCCCGGCTCCAATCTATGCAAAGTATTTACGAGTGACAAGAATTTATTTGACGTGCCAATTTCGCCAGAACCTAGCGGGCACAATGTAAAAGTTTCAAAATGGCTTGTCTGGACGTTATCTTGTGAAGCCGAGACTATCTATTCCATGAATTTTGAAATAGCGATTACGTATCGCGGCAACGGTGCATTGCTGCTAGAATATTGCGATAGCTAAATAGTTTTAGTAAAGTTGCAGAGAATATTGAAGGTGGGAGATACTACAAAGGTTGAAATTAAGGGCAGTGTCTGTGTAAGTATTCTTGTAGCAAAACGTAAGTAAATATATATTATTTTGTAAGTAGACGTTCAGTAACTATTTAATGCCACAACAGTAGATAATGCAAATTAGATAAGGAGGTGTAAAAATATATTTAATTGATAAGAAATACCTTTTTCTACATGATTTTGTGTTTTATTAGAACATGATGCGCCGAAACAAATAGTACTGGAAGAAATTTCTTAGTAGAAATAAGCTGTCCTATTGTGTCGTTATTCTTTGCATGTGTATCTCGTAATGTTTTTGTGTACAAATAAACGGTCAATAATGATTATTTAGGAGGTTGATGATGATTTATTACTTAGTAAGTAAATCTATTGACAATGTATGTTATGTACATCAGTATTCTAAATTAGAGTTTACAAGTGAGTTTTACAATCTAAAATTACTTTTTCAAGACCGACACCAATATTTAAATCAAATCTTTATATCAACAAGATTTACGTATAGTCATGTCCTGCGGGTCACTTTCTAGCCAGGCTGCTGAAAGGTTTTTCTGGGTTTCGAAGTCTTTCTCCGCTCTATTTACCCATTATCTGAAACGAAATAATCCGTACATCCTCCGCAGATGTAATCCTGACATGCAATCTCCGCGACCATCAATCAGGAGCTGCTGGGAGAGTGAGGGAGACAGCGCGAGGGTTGAACGGCGAGAGCGAATAGTGCTAGCACAGCCTGTACATCAGATCAAGAGTAAACGTAAAGTGACACAATAATATAGTTTAGATGAAGCTATCTCTAGTTGTGTTGTGATGACGTAGTGTAGGTATTCTACAACGCCTTGCAATGAGTTTACCAATTCCATGTCTAACATTAGAATGTGCTGTGGCTGTTGTATTTGTTTTCTGCTTACCCCACAGATAAGTATAAAATCGTCAATGGGTAATTGAGAATTGTTTTAATTTAAATAATTGTATTGTACAGTTCTTGAAACATTTAAAAATTTGTCTTGTTCTTACATTTTCATTTTTTAAAGTAGCGTTAACTATAGGTATGTTATCGTACTAAATAATTTTATACCTACAACACAACACACACAAAACCACAATTTCAATTTACCAGGAACATAGGCGCGCCATTCGCACACATAAAACCTTACTAACGACACTTATGAAAACGAAACAAGGGGAAATTGCAGGGATGAGGTAAATAAGGTAATTAGAAACACACAGCCAGCCTTTGTTTGCCACCTGAAGGTATTATCTATTGTGGAAAGGAAAAGAAACGGAAAATTGGCTGATTAATCAAATCTAATCAAAATTCTAAATGTCGCCTTGAATTTGTTTGGAGTAAAATTAAAGCCGTAAATCGAGAGAAAATGCAGAAATGCGTTACGTTCTATTCAATTTTTATGCCACACCGAGACCTCAAAAATATTAACGATGCACTCAGAGAAATCATCTATATTTGCCATTATTGATTTGATATTGATTGACAGCCGATGTGGCGCAGTGTTCAATTCCGGTGGGGTCACTCACAAAGTTGATATTTCTCACTTTGGGAATTTGTTCCTAGTCTGGTTAGGACATTGCAGGCTGAACCACCTGATTGTCCGCAAGTAAGATGGTTCCGTGCTTCGGATGGGCACGTTAAGCCATCGGTCCCGGTTGCTCTCTATGATGGCGGTCGTTACACAACCATGTCAGAGGCCTGCTACTTGCAGTAGGCGGTTTAAAAACTCTGACACCAGGGTTCATCGGGTCGTTGAACGACTCGGTGTCCCACACGAAAAAAAGATTATTGATTTACTTGGTAGGGTTGATTGATTGATTATATTTCGATAAAAAAATATCTTAAAAACAGCAAATTTTATACTCGATTGAAGCCAAGTTAAAACGTGCCTTGGGTCGTACCTGATTCCAGAAAGTTATTGATGGATTTATTTTTAAATAAAGCAGGTATGGAATTTTCTCGTTCTGACGTTACATGGACATAAAAATAATATGATTTTACGTAGAACGTGCTTCCTGAATATGTAATGGGGAAATAAGCTTCGATTGAATGCTTTCCAATGACTGAATTTGACAGAAAGTATTTTCACTTTAACAGGGAATTCAAGGAACACCGGTGCTCTGAAGCTCTGAAATAGATTAATAAAGTATTTTCTGAGTTTCTGGATTCGTGGTAACAATATCGGGTTGGTACATTGGCTAAAACATGAGACCTCTCAGGGCGTTTCGTTAAAAGTAACAATCATTTAAGTGACGAAAAAACGCTTTACCTTTGGCCTTGTTAAACCGCCTATTTCGTTTCGTATATTTTCTTACGTAGCAGAACTTCTTTGATCTCGCCGCCCACGTCTGCGCTCTTTGAGAGCTGATTGAGCGTGCCACTCTGTGTGCATGCCAAAACGTCTGGCAACCCAGCCCCTCCAGATTTACTACTTTTACTATGAAAGAACTGTTTACCTTTCAACCTCTTTGAGTGCTCCGAGAACGGAATTGAACGGTGATTTGGTTTTTATATTATTTTATGGCCAATATACTCCGCTTGTGTTGTGGTTACCGACATCGTTTAAAACGTTCTTACGTAATATTTTTTTGTTAGTAATAGTCCGCCAGTTTCAAGAAACAGATATGCACATCCTTAAAAAAATAGTACATATGTTGTGCCAAATAAAATAAAATTATGAGATCGACTACGTGAAAGAAGTAGGATCTGGCAATCTATCAAAGTCGAGCAAGATCAGCTTTCACGAGAAAAACACCTTTTTAAGCAGTTACGAGATCGATTTACGTGAATAATATGTGATTGATGCCGCCGCGGGTGTAGTTAATGCTGGCGATACATTTTGTCACGTCTGATTGATGTTCCATGTTTTATTATATTACAGTACGTTAGAGAATCAGCATAACTAAGTGTAGAGATATTTGTTTCAGTTTCCGACAGCTACAACACGATCAGAAAAGTGATGACCAAAAATCCCTAATACAGTGTGAAATTATGCGCCGTAGATTCGTTAGCGCAGCACCTAATGCAACCTGGTAATGGAGTAGCAGTGTGGCTGGTGTGGAGCCACACAAGACTGAGACATGTCTACAACGCTTTCTGACGCCCAGTGGAGCGTTTATTAAAACCACATTTTCAAAGTTATTTCAATCCTTCATTATAATGACTTAACTGGCAGTTGAAGACAACTTTACAAGTGAAGTGGAACTTAAAACTCATCTCAGAGAAAATTAAACCGCGAATAGTTAATGGATGTTAACTCAATTCCAAAACGGTAGCTCCGCCCGAAGCAAGTCATCGGCTTCAATAAGATTCTGGCAACTTTCGGAAAGTGAAGTTCCAAGTTTGCCATCAAAATGCTTTACAATATGGAATGAAGAATCTTTAGCGCGTAGCAATAATATTATTGTTACTTAAAATTTAACACTAATAATATTTTAAGCGATGATAACCCATAATAAATTAACCCTTAAACCACCTACCCTATTGTGGAAGCATCAAAATGTTTAACAATATTTAACCACCTACCCTATTTTTTACTTCTTTAACCTGCGGTCAGGGATATTGCTAATAGAATTTGGCTTTAATTTCGAAACCTATGGTAATTGCGATTTTTTTAAATAAAAATACTTAACTATTTGTTTTGACTCAAGGTTTTCCTTAAAGTACAGTTAGTTGTAAAAATCAAGTGATACATGGATGTACTAACCCGAAGCACACGCACGCAATGAGATATTTGAGTATGAAAAATCATTGCGGTCCGTGAGACCGCTGCTGGTAAGTAGTTGGTTTTGGGTTAAATACCAAATTTTTAAGACACTTCGTGATAGGTATACAATTTTTGAAACTTTCCACAGCAGGCGGTATTTGAACCTGCAACTTGGTACTGTCGACGACTCTACCAACTGGGCCAGCGTGGCTCAATCTTAAAACTGTATACCTAATACGGGATACCTAAGATTTAAAATTTGTTAAAATTTAATATTAGACTTTGTTATACCCTGATACAGTTAAAAGGTAAGGCGAGAAATACTCGTAACATCAGTTTGTTAGTTATTTTTGTGATTACCTAAGTTACGCAAAAGTTAGGACAATACGAATTTCAACCTTATTATAATGCAAAGGTCGAATAGCATCACCCGCGTTGTATCCGTGGATCTCGTTAAAAGCGACTAAGGATAATCATCCAGGGAATGGGCAGCTGCGTTCCCTGTAAATGCACCATCATGCACTTCACCTGCCAAGCGTGGTGAGTATGGCAATACCCCCGATAGGGGCAAGCCCATGCCTAGCAGTGGACTATTGTGGCTGTTATAGTGCAAATACGGTTTAAACGGTAACGTATGTTTCTCGCCTAATGGCAACTATGTATGTGAAAACTCAATATACGATGTAGACAGCGAGTAGGCGGTGCTGTGGTTTAATTTGGAGCTTTGGGGGTGAATGAACATCTCTAACTTATGAAATACAGTGAAAGTCACAATTTTAGTAAATTATCTCGCTCCAGAAGTTTTCTCATAATATCAATACAAAGTCAACTAGTTTAATGCTTTGAACATTATAAAATTTACCTTCAACTATGGAAAAAACAGCATTGTAACAGTTCCTTATTCTAATATACCTTCTTAGTTATACTTGAAGATAAAACGTATATAATTGATTGCGACACAAAAAGGTTCCAGAGAATTTTATGTTTGAGAATTTTATGTGGCCTGAGGCTGTTACTTCATCATCAATAGGTCACTATTGTGTCACTCAATATTGTATTTTACCCATACAAAGTGAATGGCTCTAACGCGTCGCAAATTTTAAAAATAAACAACAGATGTGCAAACGTTACACTTCACCGTTAGGGTGAGAATCCACCAGAGCTGTGCGAGGTAGCTAAGCGGTGTGCGAGGAAAAAATCCACCAATAGAATCACTTCATTTTCCTAGCCTCGCTCAGCTCAGCTCTGGTGGAATCGGGTTTAGCGAAGCGAGGCCATTCTACATACAAAATAAGCGTGAAATGTGTTGCGAAGAATGCGTTGCGAGGAATGCGTTGCGAGGAATGCGTTGCGAAAAATGTGCTGCGAGGAATATGTTGCGAGGTTTGCGAAGATTCCCTGCCAGTCAATAGACAGCTGATGTTGAAAGCTTCGCAACGCATCCTCGCTCCGCACATTAATGCGCATTTTGACAGCTCCGCTACGCATCCTCGTACGACACATTTTACTCGCACAGCTCTGGTGGAAACCCCTACACATTTCCACAGCACAGCTACACATCCTCGTACGACACATTTTACTCGCACAGCTCTGGTGGATTCTCACCCTAAAAGCAAATGAGTTTTCTCGTCCTCTTCTGCGTCAATTTATTTTCTCTTCGTTATTACAACGCGTAAAAATCACGCTAATACAAACAAGGCTTTATGTTTCTTTTCACAAATTCTCTGATCTCTGACCAGTTAAAAAACGACATCGAAGATTCAGTTTAAGCAATTTTTGCCATGAAAATGTAACGTGAAAGAATCCAAACTACTCTGTAACGAGAGGAGTCAGGCAGACGGCGAACTTTGCAATACACTTAAAGAGTCTGGAAGTTGGCAACGTTTTGACCTCGCGAGAGCTTGTTCGCCAAACGCCGTACGATATTAGCCCCCAGCCGTAGAAATAGCATCACCTGAGAACGAGATTGCTACATATCGATGTCCCTAGTCTACCAGCCTCTATTATAAGAAGAATTAAGTTAGATAACCTCCTGTGTGGGGCGTATTATATAGGACCCCTAATGTATAGTTAAAACTGTCTTAACCACTGTTACCACACACGATCGGATATGTACAGAATAACTTGCATTATCATTACCTCCATACATTTGACATAAGCTAGCTTTTGATTTAACTATATTATTAATACTGAATTTACGAAATTATAAATTTCAGACTAATATCTATTACAAAGATGTTTTTAACAGTTATAATCCAGTTGTGTCCAAAATTTATTTTATTAGCTATATTATAAGTTTTCAGTACCTACCTTTGTGACTGCAACATAAAGGCGATTCGAACATGATTGTTAATTAGGTATACCTATCGGATACTTTATTGAATAAATTGGTTGGTTTATTTTATTTATATAAAGTTGATTCTATTCAAATCTTCTCCAGCAAGGTAAAAATACACAGATTGACAACGACGATTAAATATTGTGACATTGTTTCACAGTCCACACCAAGGACGAATCAATAGTTGGTATTAGTTAGTATCATCCCGTTTCTGACTCTTGCTGTATCTACGACGCCTGCGGGTAAGTTTGTACCAGCTTTAAAGTTAATTAAGTGTCTCTTCTCGTCTCCTGTTCTGTGCGATGTGTGCCTCGGCGGGATGAAACAGATCGGCAACTTCACTCACACGACAAGTTGCTCTTAAGTTAAAACAGTTTCAGACGTCGGGTAACCAAGTCGGTAGTTGACGGATTCCAAATGAAATTCATGCGACAGTCATTTTGAAAGGATTTCCAGTGAAATTTGAGCGTTTTATTTATAGTTACAGGCACACTCGAAAAGGTATTCACCAAACTCAGTCTACTCTGCACAGCGTCCTTAGCGAGGTATGAAATGTTAAACTAAAAGTGCGAGTACGTAAGTAGATTATAGGTAAAAACTACGACAGACTTTCTATAAAATCTAATATCCGGAAATGTATACTGATTGAGTGACGATAAGTCTTGGTAGTGTTTAAGTCCTAAACGCCTCTTAGGTATGTATATGAATGTCAATTTAAAGGTATTAATAAATGGATTACAGCATTTTCCTCTTCGCAGTAACTACGCCATCTCAATCTCCAGACAAATGAAAACAAGTGACTATCTGCGACATTGTGCCATTACGAATTTATCTGAATTGGTGCAAATAAGGATAGAGCTCGTTTTTTTGGAAAAGTAACTATCTATTCCTTTAAGTCGGATTTCCTAAGGATTCAGGCAGACGTAATTTAATAATCGTAAGTTTTACGAATCGATAGACGGCCGATATGGCGCAGTGGTAAATGTGACCGCCTGCGACGCAAAAGCGACTCTCAGTGGGGCACAAAGTTGATATTTATCACTTCCTGAATTTGTTCAAAGTCTGTTTGAGACATCGAACCACCTGGTTCTCCGAAAAGACAGATGATTTCGTGCTTTGGAGAGCACGTTAACTCGTTAGTCCCAGCTGCTGTCTATGATTACTTAGACGCAACGGCGGTCGTTACACATCCATGTCAGAAGCCTGAAAATTTTAGTAGGCGGATGAAAATCTCTGACAACACGGTTCATCGGGTTGTTGGACTACTCGGTGTCCCACGTAAAAGAGAGAGAGAGATCGTAAGTTGTGTAGTCAGCTCAGCACTGGGGTCGGTGCAATATTAATATCCTTTATCTGATATTAGGCAGACACTCGGCGCGCAAAAACGTGGCTTGATAAGGATTTATGCTGCAATAAAGCGCGCGTTGGACGCGCTCCAGCAGCCAGAGCTGTTTGCACACGAGCTGGGGTGGGACCAAGTGATAAAACCGAAAATAATGAAAACGCCCAACGCTTTTTTAAAGTATAGAAGAGATTACCATTCTCCAAATGAGAGATGAAGAACTACATTATTAATCATCATACCTATTTAGCTTTAAACAAAACTACTTATTTTTTTGCAGTGTGATTTAAAATCCAAGAACTTTATTAAGCTGTAAATATTGACGACCTAATTCTTATTTCTTAATTCTTGCAAATGGTTCGTGGAATTATGATGCTTTTATTCGTAATTTCTTCTATGAACCTTATGTCTGATATGTAATCTTCAAAATTCCCACACTAATCTATAATTTAATATTTACTTGTCATAAAAAATATCGGCATGCTTTTTCTTGCTTTTGGCCAAATTTAACACGACAAGCCAAATTTAACACGACAAAATAAAAGAAAATATAGGACTGTGTAGCTGGCACACGTTATTATATTGTCTGCGGTTGATTTGGGCCCGGTTTCTGGCTATTGCGAGACCAGTCCACGTTCCTTTAACCTTTTTCTAATTACACAGTCACATTCAGCCACCTTTTGTACATTTGGAAATTTTTGCAGCTGTTGAAAAGCGCTAAGACGTAGATTTTAAAAAGTTGTGAGATCCATGTGATGCAAAGTCGGTTATTGATTACTGATTTAAATATCGATATGGTTACTATAAGATGATATCTGTTACCTAATTACGCAATAGCCTAAGATGAAAGTTCCCTGAAGTAGTCCTTGAGTAAGTCAATTATCGACTTGGCATCACATGGATCTCACAACTTTTTACAAATGTTTATTATGTTAGCCGCCGATCATCGATCGCGTATCTTCGGAAAAGTGTGTTTGTGCGTGGCGTTACTTTCAACCGCAAAGTTAACTTTGTAATTCTACACATTTGTATGGGAATACAAAGTTAATTATGCGGTTGCAACCGAATTTGCAGAATATTATAGTTTCATTCATTCACTAAATACAAGTTGTATTCTAAGTTTGAAGCTCCTCAGTCTGCTAGAAGCCAGTCAGTCAGTGAGTCAGGCAGAAAATTAAGAAACTTTGACTAACTTTAACTTTTTTTTTATTTATAAACAACTGGTATAAATTTAATAAAATTTGATGTATCTATGGGGGGGGGGGGGGTCGAAAATGGCCTAAACTGGTTCGAGAAAAGGATGGTACGGCCGTGCCGCTTTCAGCTCGACTTGGTGGGGGCACTGCCGTGCCCCCAGATTAAGAACATTTGCCATTACTTCCATTTAGCAGATTACAGGCTGGAGTAATTACAAGTATGTAGGTCGTTAATTGGTAACATGAGCAGTGCTTGTCCTGTTAAAGTTGGGTAAGTTTTAAATGAATTAGTTTTTTTGCTAGCATCTTAATCTTCTCATTTGAGAATTAAACTTAGAGTATGCTACAAAGTGCCTGTGTTGTTTTGGGCCCAGCAACCAAATCAATGGATCACAGTGCCTGAAATCAGATAGACCCATTTTACCATTTTATGTCAGCAATACTCCATTTGAAAGCAGTCAGAGGAATAATTACTTCAGGAAATTTAAATAAGCACCATGATCGTCTTTCAAATGAGGCAAAAGACATTTTATTGCTGTTATAGTTATTTTTTCCTCACTTTTAGCTAGATCCAAATTGTGATATATTACATAATATGTTTTTCTTCAATATTTCATTACTGTCTGCCAGTTTTAATATACTTCCTTCGTGAATACAATTTATCGTGAATTAGAATTTAGTAGCAACGCTCAAAAAGTTAATAAGAGGAAAAAGAATGATCTGAAGAATACTGTTATTGTCATTCTGAAAACCGTATTTCTCTTTGTTGCGGAAAATGTTTCTGTATATAATTTGATAATAATTTGGGAAGATGACTTTATAAATAGAAATTTGCTTAAAAAGAATAAAGAGGCAACAAAAAAGTACGCGACTAATTAAAAAGTCTTTTAGAAAAAATACAATGTAAATAAAGAAGTGGTTTATCCCCAGAGTACAAATACATTCAAGCGCACATAGACTCATTGAAGTTTTAGAGCTTCCAGCGAAAACTGCAATGCATTGGATGCTACAGGACGCAAGATTGTGCTTGTGTACAATTTAAAATCCAGGCGACGAGACGTTGCAGTCTATTTAGCATATTTTACTTAGGTACATGGACGATGTTGTCGCGGCGAGAGGTCGGCAACACGTGCTGTCGAGACGTCAAATTTGCATGGCATTGCAGTTTCCATTTACTTACCATTTACCTACTTACATAAGAAGCGATACTAATGTAGTTTTGACTGATGTCATAAAAAATATTAATCTGACTGAAATCATAAACAAAGTCCAAATGAAAGTTTTAGAGATACAGAAATCTGTACGCCCCAAGCTCCACAGAGAGGACATAGGACATGCCCTACGACGCTTGACGTTTGAAATCGCGACGCTTTGGCGACGCTTGGAAACGGTTTCCATATAAAATGTATGAAAACGTATTGACAAAGGCACACACAAGCGTCGCCAAAGCGTCGCATCTATGACAGTTAGCGTCAAAAATTAAGAAGAATGTTTGACGATTACCTGTCTGTCAACTGTCATTCTTACGTCCTATGCCCTTCGTCTTTTTGGTGGAGTTTGCGCCTACAGTAAGTATATCAAGTATTGACGGTAGTGAATGATTCGAGGCAAGGCCCGCCATTTGTACTTTTGTGTAATAAATTTTCATAAATAAAATAAATTGTTTATTCACGCTCTTATTTTTATATCAAAGTTTCAAAAGCAATGGAATCAATTATCAAATGAAAAGATGTTACCATTATTATAGAGCTATAGGGTAACCTAAACTAAACCATTGCAAAAATAATCCACCTGAGAACAGGGTTGAATGATCTCAAGAAAGCTATATTTACTCGGAGTCTTAACAAATAGCCCCACGAGAACGAGGAAGGGCGTTTTATTGAGGACGTGAGTGGCACGGAACCCTAATCACGCGGTAGTTTCTTACTCGACCTGCGTGGGCAGTTTCTCCGTGGAATGGAAATTCCTAAATCAAAAAGTACTTTCGTTTATTAATTCTAATAATAATAACAATATTAATTTAGCCATTTTAATTGTTTCTAGCCGTCTTTTTCCATCATAGTCATGAAATCTGTACTACACTTCCCATCAAAAAAATCGAAACACCTCGGTTTTTCTTGTTTTTGGCCGAATTAAACAGCAAAAAGTATAGTTTGCATTAAAAATATTATATGCCTGTGTAGCTGGGAGATTTGACTTTTCAGTGTGTATAAAAAATCAAAATTCAAAATTGGAACCCCAACTGTTTGTTCTGTAAATGAGATGAATGACTGAGACACGTTTGAAGTTTGCGCCTTTTAATGATTCATAACATTTTCGACATATAAATTTAGAGCTTATCTTATCTTATCTTAAAACTTTTGTTTTTTTTAATTGTTTACTGTGACTTTGGATCGTCTGAAAAAAGTTAGTTTTTTCTGAATCATGGGTATTTTGTCCGTAGAAGCCGCCCAAGTGGTGATATTGCCAAATTTTGGACTTGGTCATCGTTTTGTGGCTGAATGTTTGCATTTAAGTCTGACCTCTGTTCATAAAGCTTACAAACGCTATCAAAAGACTGGTCTGTTTACGCGACGTTCAGAATCTGTCGGAAATCGGGTCAGTTCTGACCGACATGATCGAATAAATGTTATGAGTTCTTTGCAAAATCGACGCCTTAGCGCTTTTCAACTGCGGCAAAAGCTATCAAATGTACAAAAGGTGTCTGAAAGTGGCTCTACAATCAAAAGAAGGTTAAAAGAACGTAGACTGGTACCGCAATAGCCAGGAAACGAGCCCAAATCAACTGCAGACACGAAGACAAAATCTGTCATGCCGTCGGCGCTGATTCCTTCCCAAACCGTTCACGAACTGTTACCATAACTGACCTTTCTATCAATACAGCATTGTATAAAGCATTTTTAATCCCTTCTGTACACCATAGTGCTTCCGTGGTTACCATTTAGCGTAATTCTTTTTGGGGTAGCTCGGTGGACTCAGAATCAACTTTTTTACTACAGAAGAGGTGTCTACGTATTATTTATAGAATGTCCAACACAGACACTCTTAGAGATCTTTTTTACTCTGACATGCTTGCACATATTTCAAATTTGCATTTATGTTAAGAATCAAAGGGAAATTCTTCGTGTTCGAGATACTAAGTCAAATGTTCGGACTCAATATAAATATGACTTATGTACAAATATCACGCGAATCAAAAGTGCTACAATGAGAAAGAGTATCCTTGTGAGAGGAATTAAAATATTCAATCATTTGCCCCAAGACATTAAGATGCTAAACGGAAACAGTTTTGAAATAAATTAAAAACTTGGTTAATTAAAAATGCGTTTTATAATTTAAACGAATTTTTTAGTTGCTCTGATTAATAAATGTGACTGCTTATAATATAATAATAATAATGTAATAATAATTATTGTTAAATTAATAATTGTGACTGCATATAATATAATAATAATAAAGTAATAATAAAATAATGGTAATGTAATAATATTGTTTGTACGTCCGAAAGGGTGAACTGTTGATACTATCCTATTATTGTACCACCTAAACTTGTGAACACAGTTGACAATAAAGATTTATCTTATCTTATCTTATCAGCAGAAAAGAGAAATTCAAACCACTGGGTATACGACCAGTTTAAGTGCTCACTTGTAAAGTTAAGGCGCGCTATTTAATTGTCTTCAGTTGATTTGGGCCCGGTTCCTGGCTATTGCGGTACCAGTCTACGTTGTTTTAACCATCTTCTGATTGTACAACCGCTTTCAGCCACCTTTTGTACATTTGATAGCTTTTGCCGCAGTTGAAAAGCGCTAAGGCGTCGATTTAACAAAGAACTCATAACATTAATTCGATCATGTCGGTCAGAACACTCAGAACTGACCCGATTTCCGACAGATTCTGAACGTCGCGTAACAGACCAGTCTTTTGATAGTGTTTGTAAGCTTTATGAACAGAAATCAGGCTTAAATGCAAACATTCAGCCACAAAACGATGACCAAGTCCAAAATTTGGCAATATCACCACTTGGTCGGCTTCTACGGGCAAAATACCCATGATTCAGATAAAATCTAACTTTTTTCAGGTGATCCAAAGTCACAGTAAACAATTAAAAAAACATAAGTTTTAAGATAAGCTAAGACAAGCTCTAAATTTTAATGTTGAAAATGTTGTGAATCGTTAAAAGGCGCAAACTGCAAACGTGTCTCAGTCATTCATCTCATATACAGAACAAACAGGTGGGGTTCCAATTTTGAATTTTGTTTTTTTTTATACGCACTGGAAAGACCAAATTGCCAGCTACACAGTCATATAATTCAAACAATACATTTTGGTGTTTCATTCGGCCAAAAACAAGAAAGACCGATGTGTTTCGATTTTTTTGATGGGAAGTGTATATCATATGTACTATATCTATATGGTATGCTCATCATGTCGTCTAAACGAATCCGCAACCGTTTTCCGAAGACGGTTTTGCCTATGGACTGTTCGCCGACAAGACGATTCAATTACGTCCGGTTTGCATACAGAACCCTTCTCCTATGGATGTTTCGCCGACAGAACTTTTCATTTTTGTCTTTTCTGACGAAAGGTCTCAGCAACTTCAGAATGTTTCGCCAAGAGGATTCTTTAGGGTACTTTTGAGTACAGAACTTTTCACATACTGAATATTCATCATTCAAAAAAAAAATGTTAATGTAATGACACAGTTTCTAACATGATTGTATAGTAGGTCCATCTTTTTTATGTTTTAAAGAAATGTTTTGTTAAACTTGTTCAGCTTTGTGAGAAGAACGGATTTTATTCTTCACCACACCAGTCTTGTATTGCCGCCGCCGGCAGAGTCAAGACACCTGGCTATACTAGATGTAAAAAAAAAATAGTGCAAATATTTTAAGGGGTGAACTAGCCCGTGAAATCGAACAACTTTCCTTATGAAACATAGGTCGAAATAAATAAATAAAATTTGGATCTCCCATACAAATTTCACCGGAGCAGCCAACAGCTTGATGGATACACCAGCTCAAATCATTCAGCGGTGTGTCCAAGTGTATCCAACACTTCTGTCCCTCATTATGCCTAATAAAGATGCTATGAGGAAGATCATACAAAGGAAACAGAACAAAAATTTACCAAGGATTCCAAAGAAAATCCAACGTATTGAGGTTTTAGAAGAACTTAGTAAGGTGCACGGAAAACAATTCCTCATGGGTCATTTTACTGAAAATGATGAATGTGTGATCGTTTTCTGCACGAAAGAAAATTTAGAACTTCTAAATAAGACGAGTTTCAGGCTAGAGATGGAACATTTTGAGTGTTGCCCTTTCCCCTTTTGTCAAATCTATACGATTCATGCAATGACCCACTATTCACTGGAAGGAATTCACAACATAATTCGCCTAGCTCAATTGCTCTCAAATAAATTGGAAAGATAATACATAATTTTATTAGAAATTCCGAAATGTCGAGGTTTAAACATGTTAAACGTGGATTTGAGCCCCGAAATCATTCTAACTAATTTTAAACTTGCAGCTATGAATGCCATCGAAAAAGATTTTTCCGGCCTGCCGAAATAAACTTTGTTTTTCATTTAAACCAAAGCATATTTCGCCACATTCAAGAAGCTAGTCTCGCAACCAAATATAACAATGAGCCGGTATTTGCCCATAACATGCGACACATCGGAGCACTGGAATTTCTAGAGGCGGCAAAAATCAGTGATGCATTCAATATAATAAAAACCGAGATAGCAGTAGGTACTAAGAAAGCAAAAAAGGTAGCATGCATAAAAAATCTGTCAGCTCTAAACTGACCGTGAGACGACACGTCAACCTCGATTCACATCTCGTATGTGGTCAGTCAACGACAGCCTCCTATCACATATGCCTCTCACACAAAACGCGCTCGAATCCTGGCATAACCAATGGAATAGAAAGTGGAAATGGAATAGATATTTATGACTATCACAGAGTTTACTAAAGCACAAAAGAACATGAAAGACATTATTAAGAAAATAAAATCTTCGGAGCCAATGCTTAAGCGCATGCGTTATGGGACAGAGTACAAAGAAAGAAATGAAGAGCATTTAAAGGAAAAACAACTAAATGGATTTATATTTTTATCAGATTACCTATGCGGCTGGACTCACATTTTTCATTTAATCAAGTAAAACATTGTTTTCCGTATTTTAAGGGGTGAAACAGTCCATCAAACTAAAAATACTATCCATGGACGAGTGCAAGACCCAATTTCGGAATACAATTTGTCGATTAATGCTTCGTTACAACAAGCAATGGACCCTTGAATAATCCGCGAAGGATCTGCTTGAGGGCGACCCAGGATTAGTTTGGGCACAAACTGTTACATGATTATAAAATATAATCACCTGCATACAGAGATAAGCAAACTGTGATACGTCATAAAATTATCATCATCTGCCTGCCCTTATCCCAAATTATTTGGGGTCAGCGCAAATGTCCTTCTCTTCCATTCATCTCTATCAGCCGTCAAATCTTCGTTAACACCTTTTTGAATCATATACCTAATCTTATCCATCCAACCTTTTTAGGCCTTCCTCTCATTCCGCATCCATCTACATTCATATTCGTTACTTTTTTCGTCTCATGATTTCATCCGTAATAAAATTAATGATAAACAATTAAAAGAGTAAATTTCATCAAGACGTGTGATAGTTCACTAAACAAAATTAAACCGGCCAAGAGCGTGTCAAACACGCTCACACATATGATTTCGTAGTCAACGTAACATTGCTAGCAATAAACATTAAATGTCAGGTTTTTCAGTGTTACAAAATTTTGTTGCTGGTTTGTTTGCACCTGTATGATGACCAACAGCAAATCGAAAAAAAAATATCTTAAACTTATGTGATAAATTATCTATAAATTTTACCAAAAACCGTCAAAACGTTCTCCTGAGATCCAGAAGTTACCAGAATGCAGAAGTGTTGAACTGTTGGGGCGATACGGGCCGGTGGACAGGCAATATCCGGTGACCCGTAGTTTGGCTCATTGTGGATGCTGAGCGAACACTGATTGCCTCTCCGCATTTTTGACCGTCTCAGTAAATAAAACTTTTGCAATTTTCCTTCATTTTTGATCACATAGTACTATACTTGGGAATGAGTACAAGTTTTCAATATTAAAGAGCTTACATTGTATAACTACGTTTATTTGCGTCTACTGCTCTCGTAGCATTAGCCTTGACTCTAAAAATGAAATTTCATTTTGTTTTAGTAATCTAGTACAACTTATATCACAAACTTGTACTTTTCTTGTAAAAAGCATTTCAAAACTCAAAAGTATACAATCCTATCGGGCGTACGAATGGAAATTCTGAGTATCGTCGATATATGGAATCCACCTTTTAATACGAGCTGCTTCCTTGAAACTTTTGTTCTGAACCATAAGCACGCCCAGCGTAGCAGTTACATATTCTGTCCAAGATTTCCCTGAAACGTTAGTATTTAAATCTTTTAATTTAGTTACTCATTATTTTGCATCACATTTACATACAATTAAAAAAATATATATGTCAGTAGAAAAAGGTAGTAAGTTACTACCTTAAATACTAACGTTTTAGGAAAATCTTGGACAGAATATGTTACTGCTACGCTGGGCGTGCTTATGGTTCAGAACAAAAGTTAACTACTTTCTTTGTTACTACTAACAAAGAAAGTAGTGTAATGTTTGTATGTAGTTATTAGTGGGTCGTGCATACAATATAGGTATAACACGTGAGCACCTTCTCAATCTATTGGTCCTCATTTTCTATTAAAGTTACGATTCTATAATTCCAGGTAAAGTATCACCGCAGTTCTAGTGAGAATATTATATCGCGCATTATGCATCTGTATGATGCATGTGCCTTGAGAGCTGCGATGTGGTTTCACCTCCGTAGTAAGATCACTTAAAAATTGGCTACTAACAAGAGAATGCTCTTATGTAACATTTTTGCTAAACTGCGAAAAGCTTTTGCGAGTTCACGTGCAACCTATCTAATGGATTTTTTCAATGTAGAATAGTTATTTGTTTTAAGCAGGCCGTGGCTGCAGTAGAGTCATAGTCTGAAAATGCTATAGGCTTTGTGCAAAGTAAAAGTTTGTGTATTTACATAAATATGGAGACATTGTCTCCGATTGCAGAAGGATTTTGTACCCAGAGCACCTGGCGTGCCAATGTTTAGCCATTTATTTCCGAATCAAAACGCGTTGCGCCGACCCCAAGTAGTTGGGATGAGGGCAGCAAGATGATGATGATTTTGTTTCCAAAACAAACGAGAACAACGTATAGTAAGATTCCCGACGAGTTAATATTCCTCAGACTTTCATTTTTCATTCTATTCAAATTTTTAGTGGCGCAATTTATTGAAGACTGATTGACATAGAAAAGGAACAATGTCACATGATAAGTTTGAAATACAATAAAACATGTCTACTCCCCCGTCTCAGTGGCCAGTAAAACAAGTGTTAATATCTTGTTGCGTTCCCCATGTTTTCGCCAGCCAAAAATTATTAGCGTATAAAATGCAATCAATTTTTTTTTGTATAGTGTCACTGTTTAGATTGTTAAGCTTCCGTCACGTCAGGTGCTAGAATTCCTTTAGGCACGAAAAGTCTATTCCTATTATTTGGCTCCACACAGACTCTATATTCTAAATTAGAAGTTTGATTCGTGTTTTATGAGTGCAGAAACGCCAGCGAGGAATATTGGATATCTTTCAAAAGTCATAAGATTTTGCATTTCAGACTGTATAATGTACTGCAGATCCGTACTCTCGCATATAAAATGCGAATTTATCGCGAATAGTTTCTACAAGCTTTTCTCCTAGGATTGGTTATATTTTTATTGAAGAACTAGCTGGCGCCTGCAAACTCCGCTTGGCCAAGAGATGCCTATATGCCAAGAAAATCAGCACATCGTGCTTAACAAAGAACCATGACGTGACAGGTCAGTTTAGGTTAGTTTTTTGATGCTTGATCCGCTTGAGGTTCAATGAACTTTGTCATAAGTTATACACGTACACACCATAGCGCCAAATCTATTTTAGTTTGGCAGCACACGACACAGTGCTTCTGTCGTTCACAGTCATCATGGGATAAAGTTTGAACAGCACAAACTTTTTACCACCACAAAATGTATACCTATTTGGAACGACGACGAATGAACGGACGTTTTAAAGTGACAATGCTGTTTGTTTAACACACAATAAGTTTTGTTTATAAGTTTTTTTTTCATGTAAAACTCAATACCTAAGTTTGTATTTTAATGCTTTATATTTCCACATCATGGTTAGATAAAATTGTGAACTCGTAAGCACAGGAGTATTGAACCGAGTTTAAAATAGAAGTTGGATATCAAATTTCGACACAGCTAGACTGTGTTCCGTGGTATGCCAATGGTCTGATATTTGATTTTCACAGAATTTTTATGCTCTAAAAGAATTGGAAATCTATTTTCAGTCCGATTTTTATTAGAAAAGGAGATTTATTTATGTATTGCTGAATGCTGCCAACTGTCTGCTAACGTAAAATTTGTTGTACCTATATCTTGGAAACCTGTGTCGAAATGGTTGTAGTTATTTATTTGTCTTGAAGATTGAAATAATTTTTCCCCAACTAGCATCGTCTTCGTCTCCCTGACAGGTATCGAGGTTCACGTTAGATCGTCACCGTCCGCGATTGTTAATGAGGCTGCGCTCAAATACTCGTCCAAGAGTTTCTTAAATGATGATGAGTATGGAGGTGGAGATCTCGTGCTTATGCAACTCAATTTGGGAACCTCTAACATTAGGTTGTTAGCTACCCTACCCTATCCACTGTACCCACTCAAACCAATGATAATAAGTAGGTAAGGTAGGTAAAGCAAAAGAAAAGTGAGGATCTACTTAACTGTTGTTTGCGGCAGATACCTAATAATAAGTGCTAAGAGCAAAATAATTCTGTCTCTCTAAAACAGAAATAAATTCTAAACCATAAACTACAACCAACTTAATGCATCAGTAAAAACCAATTGTAAAATTTTCTAGGGAGTTAAAACGAGAGCCCCGGGGTTAATTGCAGACTATTACAATTCTAATCGACTTCAAACTACCCACAATGTAATCCGGTACGGTCTGCTGGATTTTAAATGTGCCACTTCAGACCTATTGATTTCAATTCGTGTGAAAGAGATAGCTAAATTGAAACGTAAAATGTAAGAGATCCCCTGTACACAAGGGTTTTTTCTCCGGCGATTTCTCGGCAGAAAATGAACGAGACGAGTACGTGGCGTACACACATCGATTTTGACGCAATTTTGGACCAGATTTGTTTTTGACTAGTGGCCTATTAGCGGTTTTACCCGTGTGCGTTACGCCAGCCAGAAATTGTCGAAAAAAAATTATTTTTCTCAGCCAATAATTAGTTCTCCTGCTTCTTCAAATTGTTCTGCTGATTTTTAAATTTGTATCTCTTAAGGTTTTTTAGTTATTTGACAAAAACAGATTCGGCTGGCGTAACGTTACCCCAGCCAGATGTTTTGATGATTAAAGGGTTTATTGAAATAAATTTTAGGTAGATAATTAGTTCTCTATTAGTACTAAATGTTGCCGCAAAAATTGAATTTGTATCGTTTATGGTTTCGAAGATATTCAGGATCCCGCTGGGGTAACGTTTACGTGTTTGCTGTATCTCCGAAACGGTTTAGCGTATATATATACCTATATTTTTGTACACAACTGCTATGAATTAGTTGTAATTTGTTTGCTAATAAATGAAATCAAAATAATTAATAATTAACCGTTAAGAAGTATTTTAATGATTAAAAAAAACACTAAAATGGGTCCTAGCTCTTTCAATATGAGCTCTAAAGAGTTACTTGAAACGTCATTTTGTAGTTTATAACTGCCTTTAAATGTATATAAAGTTTCAATAAAATCCTGTTAGTATTTATTCAGTTATAATGGTTTTTAATTCAGTTCTTGCAACGATGCGCTCAGGAGATTTTTATTCACCATTTTACCGAGCTTCTTGTGGTTTTCATAATAAAATATGATATCAACAATTAGTATTGTAGTTCAATATTCCACCTGTAATATTTCAGCGTAATACATTTAGTAATTACAGAGATAATTAAAAAAAACACATTAATGAGTGCACGACCATGGCAAACCGACCAAGTATGGATGGTAACAAAAAAGCGGCCGCGTAATACATTATGCTTACCCTTTAAAATGTGTAGCATAATAATGCTACATGTTCGATACAGTCGCGTACAAAATTGAACTTTTGAGCCTTTAGTATAGTATATTAATTATCATTGAATGGATTAAAGTATGTTTTCCAAAACTGTTTAATTCATTACCTTTCTTATTTTAGCTGGTGTGATTAACTGATTAGGTCCAAAACGTAAATACATTAATATTTATTTGAAATATATTGCCTAAGTAATTTGCCTTTGACATTTAAAACATTTAGTTACATAATACAAACACGATCCCGTTGCAGTTTTGAAGTAATTTAGATAGAGTTGGAAGACTCGGTACGGTACTTACTTACTTCGCGCTGCATTTGTGTTGGTGTTCTGCACTCTGCCACAGAATACATAATAGTACAGGTACAGATGCCTACTTTTATATTAGCCTAGGTACTCATTGCGCGCGCAAGCAAAAATGAGCCGAATGGCTGCGCACGAGAGTTCATCTACCGCAGACCGCCTCTGAAGGTCACAGCCGGCGCGCTTAGTAGGGATGCAAGTAGGTACCTACGAAGAGTGTACTGGGGTACATTTCTACACCCAAGTAAAACATAAATAAAATGTTTTGTGAAAATCAAAGCATAAATATTGAAAAATATTAATATTGCATTATTATACAAAAAGGCACAAATACAATGAGGTAGGCAGGTGATTATCTCGTGAAGTAATGCGAACGTCATCGGAGCGGCGTGCGTGATTAGCCCCTTCGCGGTGGCCGCCGCTTGTACTTGCAACTTTATACCTACGCCGCGGAGTGCACCAGGCCTGACTCTGCACAGTTATGCATCGTGAGACGACATCATTGTAACGACAGTCAATAATTAATATTTATGGTCAGCGCTCTTATAACGACAGTCAATAGTTGCGCGAATGTTGCTATAAGAAAAATGTTTACTTACCTTAATTAAATGTTTGACTCGCACTTGGCCGATTTTTCTTTGTAAGATTATAAGACTTGATACCTTGAGAACCTCTAAATAAAAAATTACAAATTGACATGATATTGTTTTCATTTTTCATTTCTGTACGTCACTGTACTTTTCGTTTGAAAATATCCTATTGAATACAAAAGGTACGCTTAATGTACTACGTGGCCGCTTTTTTGTTACCATCTATACTTGGTCGGGTTGCCATGGTCGTGCGCTCAATAATGTGTTTTTTTAATTATTTCTGTAATTAATTAATATATTACGCTGAAATTTTACATGTGGAATATTGAACTACAATACTAATTGTTGATATCATATTTTATTATGAAAAACACAAGAAGCTCGGTAAAATGGTGACTAAAAATCTCCGGAGCGCATCGTTGCAAGAATTGAATTAAAAACCATTATAACTGAATAAATACTAACAGGATTTTAGTGAAACTTTATATACATTTAAAGGCAGTTATAAGCTACAAAATGACGTTTCAAGTAACTCTTTAGAGCTCATATTAAAAGAGCTAGGACCCATTTTAGTGTTTTTTTAAATTATTAAAATACTTCTTAACGGTTAATTATTTTGATTTCATTTATTAGCAAACAAATTACAACTAATTCATAGCAGTTGTGTACAAATATATATATATATACGCTAAACCGTTTCGGAGATACAGCAAACACGTAAACGTTACCCCAGCGGGATCCTGAATATCTTCGGAACCATAAACGATACAAATTCAATTTTTGCGGCAACATTTAGTACTAATAGAGAACTAATTATCTACCTAAAATTTATTCCAATAAACCCTTTAATTATCAAAACATCTGGCTGGGGTAACGTTACGCCAGCCGAATCTGTTTTTGTCAAATAACTAAAAAACCTTAATAGATACAAATTTAAAAATCAGCAGAACAATTGAAGAAGCAGGAGAACTAATTATTGGGTGAGAAAAAAAAAAATTTTCGACAATTTCTGGCTGGCGTAACGCACACGTTTTACCCACTGCAACTCATTTTCCCGCGAGAATCAGGCATTTTCTCGGTGTTTGGTATACATGTAAACCTTTGTCTAGAATCATCCTATATGTTACAAAAAACCGTATCATAATCTCTTGCATAGTTTAGGAGAAGTTAGTGAATTTCATGACAGATAGACAGAGAAACGCAAAATCTACTTCTATACTATGTTTGCTGCATACACCTACTTACCCAGTCAATGATTAAACAAGCGTAACGGATTGAATTAGTTAATCACGCTATGACAACAAATATGGTTAATATGGTCACTCGCTGCTTTCGCCACCGTATACCAGGTTGTTGTATGGCTCCCTTTCTCACTTGAGTTGAGATATTAGACAAAACCAAGGTTTGGCTCTAGAAGGCTAAGTGAAATCTTACTTCAAAGTTGAAGAACGTTCATTTAAAACGTTCCGAATCTAGAAGTGGACTTTCAAACGATTTTATTTGCTCAAACTTCGAAGCTAAACATCGTTTGGTTTGCTCTATCAACAACGCAAAAACAAATCATACTAACTTATCTATTCAATCATTTTCTTGGAATCACGTTGTTATGTTATAGATCATAACGGCACTTTGTCTCGTTAATGGGGACGTCTTTTGCACTCATAAAGTAATTAGGACATACCAACCATAATTTTTGCAGGACTTTGTTCGTATGTGGGAAAAACTTTGAAGTTCTAAAACTAGGTACAGTAGGTAATAATTGTTCTGGTGTTATATAAGAAGTGCATTCTATTTGGCGACTTGCGCGCTTTCGGATCAGGTGATCAGGTACTCCGCGGAGCTCGACGAACGCGAAATTGCGGGCAAGACAAATGTTCCCGACACTTTATCATTCTTCACTTGCGCTACATGCGCGCGGGGACAGCCAAGTCTATAGTAGAATAGAGACTTCATAAATCTAAAAGTTTGCATCATAGTTTACTGTCAGATGTGGGTAGCAGTTTTCAAATGCTAAAATATTCACAGCCACTCGTTCGTTGTTCTAAAGAAGTTTGTCTGCAAATTGTCGGAGATTTAGGAAAATATTTTTCCTTTGAAATAGAGGAAGGTTTTTTGTGAGACGTTTAGGTTTGTTGTTCCTATCACGCATAAGTCCTGTTAATAACATGACGTGATAGGGCTTGAGAAGACAAGACATATAATCGCTACATACCTACATCGCAAATGGCTTACGAGGACATAAACAAAGTTTGTTCGAACCCCAGCAATGAAGATGTACGGGCTTGTAATTCATTTTGAATTCAAAAGCTCCTAGTTTTTAATAGGTGCAGTCAGGTACACATCCAGTTAGACCACAATATATTCTTATTCACAATCTAACACTGTTGTTGTTTAGAAAGTGCCAATACAAGTACTTTCGTTTCAATAACTTTGAGATTGAACGAATTTCGGCTGAGATAGGCATTTGAATGAAATGTCAGCCAAGTAAAAAAAAATTTACGCCATCCTTTATCGATACTAAACCTACCCTGAAACTATGGCACACATTTAAATTAACAGTCTGTATTGCTTTCTCAAACGCTTGAGGCATTCTGTTTTTTGTCAAGGCGATCTTCAAATAATTAGGGATCTTATCATAATATCACGAAGGGAGTGTATGTTAAATTATTCCTGTAGAATAGAGCGGATCCCTGGCGACGGAAAGATACCATTGAATTGGTTATTACTATTAAACTTACACGATGGGGAACAATAGGGCTGGCGTATTGGATAAAAGCCTATTAAAAAAAAAACAGAATAAAAAAAACAATTTGTACAAAATTGTACAAGTGCACCTAGGTAAACTTGTGTAAAACAACAAAAAACGTTTGGAAAATAAAAATCGTTAAAAGGTTTATCTTTTCTGATGGCTCTAGCGTAAATATTATGTTCATTAAAAACTGTTTTTACAGTATGAGTGAACTTGAAACAAAAAAAAGCTCTTTTTCATGGCAAGCATAAAAATACAAACCATAAGTGACCTTAGATAAAAAATTGTAAAGCGTATACCTAGTTTCGGAGATAATATGTTTTAACTCTGGCTACGATTTTTTTTATCCTTTTTTGTTCCAAAATCATAGGTATGCCAGGCTCCATACTAAAACATTGGCTGGTGATAAGGAATAACTTTCCCCAAGGAACATAGGTCGAAATTTCAAAAAAAAATAAGTCTCACATACATAATTGCCGATCAGCTGATTTGAGTTACATTTTTTTCATGTATCTGCCTATGTTCCTTATCACCAGCTGGTTCTCAGTTTTCACTATCGGTCACTAGTAAAGTTTTATCCAGTGTAGGTTTAGTCTTGTAGGCAGCCGAAGGGGTGCATTGTGGACATAAAAATTAACTTTGAAGCGAATGACAATAATTTAGAATTTATAAAACGAAATCTCTAAAAAGTAACAATGAAAACTGCATCTACAGATCTTAGATTTATCGACGGCGGCGACACTGAGATCGCAGGTATCGGGCATTCCTTCAATAATGGATGAAATTACTTCGGAGCCATGCCGTCGGACATTTTGATTTCAAACGTTTTCCGATTATCGTTTTGTGTGCACGTTACGGACTTATAAAGAGCTGGCATTGAAAGTGAATTCCAAGGTTGACAAAACAACTCCGGAGGGATAAAAATTTTATTTCACGAAACACAAAATGTCTTATTGGTATATTTGTTTGACCACTTACAATCAATGGCAAATACAGGGGGTTAATTAAAATGCGTTTTTTACTTGGTTGACATTTGATTAAAATGCCTATATCTCAGCCGAAATTAGTTCAATCTCAAAATTGTTCAGACGAATGTACTTGTATAGGCACTCTCTAAACAACAACAGTGTCAAAAATGATGATGATTTTTCAAAAATAAAAATGTTTTGACTAATTACAAAAATAATAATTTTGAATGGGATTTTTTTCAATATTTTTTACGGCATCCTTAATCGATACTTTACCTACCCTGAAGCTATGGCACGCTGTATACTGGATTTAGTTATATTTTGTCCCATAGGTTACATACAATCAACTACCAAACTGTCGTTCTTATATTTTCGAACAAGCTACTATTAATAGGTATGTAAGAAACCCATTCAAACAAAGTGTTCCAAACTTCGTTACAACTAATTAGAACCATGAATCTTGAAGTTTGGCTCAAGAGTATTAAACACAAAAGCGGCTGACTTTATAACCAACCAGAAATAGTTTCCTAGCAAATTCCTTATATTTCATTATACTTGGGTTTTAGCATGTCTCAATCTAATTTGAGTTTAACCTGACTTTGCAATCTGTTTGGAAATATAACGAAGGATACCATAAGAGCACCTAGACATTTTTCCTACACTAGCTACGTTTATCTTTACCTATTTCGCTCGTATTTTTCCAACTTAGTGACGAAGAACAAAGACAAACACATAGCGGTATCAGGAGACTCCCCGCCGGCTGTGAGCTGGTTGTCTCTCGTGTGTTCGGATTTAATTTGCCAAGAGTTGTGAGGCGTTGGATTTCCCACGAGGCTTCATTACTCATTGGGAATGTGGTACGTTTATTTCCTGATGACTCGAGTCTTTTGTGCTAAATAAACTGAACGCTTGATTTTCTCAAAAACGATAAGCTCAATAAGATAACAACAACTTTTCCCAAATATCACAGGTACCTACCTACTTGAATAGGTGTTATTTTCTTGGAAATCCCACAAACTTGAGAATGTAATCCTGTTGGTTAGAAAGTTTCTATACGACTGAGACAGCTTGTAATAACAATAAGCCGAATTCTTTAAAAGGTTAAAACTTACGCAATATGAATAGAAATACCTATAACTGCTACCAATTTCATTAAAAATTAATACTTTCTGTGTTGGACACACGCACGCAAAAGTACACCAGTACACCTGTATTAAACAACAAACTGATTAAACGCACAAAAAATCTGTCCAAAACACAAACACACACGCCACATCATCACGTAGTAGGTATGTTTATTTCCAGAATTTTAAGTTAGTTTTTGTGAGCAAGACTACGGTGTTTTCTACGAGCATGCTACGACGTAGCAAACGCTACTTTTATGTGGAAATGTCTATAACAAATTCTATTGCACCGTGCTGCCCAAATATGGATGTAAAGTGTGTGTAACTTGAAGAAGAAAAAGGCATATAATTTTGCGCTTAGACTATTAATTAGCTAATTTATCGTAAACTTTCAGAGTTTGGCTGCCTAACCTTTCACTTCTGATTATCTATCATAATCATAATGCTACTGAATTAACAATAATGTATTGAAGCAATCAGGATTAGATAATTGATTCAATTACGTGCTCCGCTGGCGTAGTAGAGTCTGCTTATGATGGATTGAACCACTATATCAGCAGCTACTCAATTTAATTTAATTATTCATCGATGGGATAGAAAATAATTTCAATTTATGATATTGACAGCAGAAAATTAATTTATGTTGGCTAATTTGATAATTTTTCAGTAGAAAGCAATTTGCTAGACGTTCAAAAAATTACTCATTCGTAATAATCAAATAATGTGTTAATAATTAAGATCGTACTTGAGTAATGTATCTTTTATACAAAATTTGGAAGACTTTTTTTCGTGTCCTACACATAACTTTTGTGGCTAGCAAATATCACGCATTATGCGAAAATAAAAGCACAATTAAGATAAAGGTTATATTGAAAAATATTCCACAAGAGCTTTGAAATTAGCTTCCAAAAACAAAGTCAATGTAAAACAAAATCACATCGTGTTTCTGAAGTTGGGTTTCCAAGCTTTAATTAACTACGAGCAAATGTTTAACTTTCGTAAAGTAACTCTACAAGTAGCACTGAGCGACTGACTAGTTTTGTACGTTCTCATTTTCTCATTTTTAACCCCCGACGAACAAACCGGACAGGTGTTATAAGTTTCACGCGTGTGTATGTGTCTGTGTGTCTACGATTCTTTGAGGCAACATTTTCCTAAACGATTTAACCAATTTTAATGCGGTTATATTATACTTAATATGGTCAGAATAGTTTTTAGCCATTCTTCATGAAAATCTGATGATGGAGACAGAACGTAGACATTTCTTATCTTTCAAGTCATACATGACGTTATGGAGCTCTCTCCTATTTTAAAATTAGTCAATAAAACGAGTATGTCATGCGAGCTAAACTTGAATGACGTACTCGTATTTATTTGAAATCTGTGCGTATAACTTGTACTTACTGTAAGTACTCATGTAATACATCTGTATGTTCCTGTGCTTTGTCCTTGGTAAATGGGTTCCTTGCATAAGCCCCTGTCAAAGAAAAAGAAAGCACATGTCTTTTTCGGAATTGTTACAAGCACCAAATGTCATGAGGGGGTTGAGGCCTTACCCAGAAAAAGAAAATTAACGTCTGTTTCGGAATTTTTACAAGCACTAAGTGTCATCACCGGGGGGTTGAGGGAGGCTTGCCCCTCACAGAAAAAAAATCAAACGTCTGTTTTTAAATATGACAAGCCCCAAGTGTCATTTATCACAAAAAAAGTTTTGGAAAAGTATTCAGCTTCAAAATCTACCAAAGATTTTTCTCGCTTTGCTCAAGAACTTTCTTTTTGTCCTGCTTCTGCTCAACGTCGCTTTCTTCACCCTGTTGGCCTATTTTTGACAATGCAGAAAAAAAGACTTTGTATCGGGGATTTGTAGGACCCTCGCTCTTTGGAAAAGGCGATAGAGTTATCTAGTCATCAAGAAGTTATTTTGGGTTGAGATAATTTTGAATACAGGGTATCTCGAACCAATAAACTATTTTTTTTTTGCTGGGATCATAAATATTGGCTTCCCATACAAAATGAGTTAGCCCTTATATTATTTTAGTCGAGGTAGGGATAGGTACTAAACAACCTTTTACCAGTAGTTGTGGGTACTATGAGCACCATGTCCCATTTAATGGATCATCTTTTAATGGTTATCCATACAGTAAATAAAATAGTAAAGAATAACCATTGTAAAATGATGCCTGAAATGGCTTGCTAGACATGCTGTTGATAGTACAAATGCCAAGAATCTGTCGGTAGCCAGCTGTCGACGAGCTCATTATTATTTCTTCTGAGAAGATAAAAAGCCGTGGACTCATTTTGAGTTAATTAAGCGGCTTCCACCAGTGTCTTCATCATTTGCATGATAGAGACTTATTGACCGTGACTTCGCTTTTAAAGTTAGTTTTTGATTTGCATTTACTATTTTTTTATTCACCCCCACGAATTACTTATTTTACTGTTACTATCAATTTAATTTTGAATGACTTTTACATACAATTTATTTGACAGTCAATGTTTTTGATGTTGATAGTTTAGTTATATACTATTAGGATTTTTAATGCTCGAATATAAAATTATTTCTATATTTAAATCCTTATTAATTAGATTTAAAATCATTTACCTTTTATGCAAAACCTTTATAATCATAGCCATGTGGTGTCATACCACTACCCCATTTCTACACGGGAGTATCGTGAAGTTTAACAAAAGATCGAAGCCAAGGAACGAGCAGCAGTGCAGCAGCACGATTCTATATGAATACAACTCCTTGCTCACGGTCCGCCACTCTGTCTGCCAAACGCGTTGTACCTATATAAAGTCCTATTAAATTCACAGCAAAAAATTTCAGGGTATATCCTACTTGTGAAACTGAACAACTTTTCTTAGTAATATTTTTGAGAAATATGAAAAAATATTTTGGACTTTCCATTGGCTCCCATAAAAAATGTCCAAAACATGTGTCAGTTTGTAAGGGAGGTATTTTCATTTTATATTTCGGAAAAATGAAAGTAAGAAAAGTTGTTCAGTTTCTCGAGTAGGATATACCCTGAAAATATTTGCAGTGAATTTAATAGGACCTTATATTATAGCAGATTCAACCTAATTTGGGGAGGCCTAGCCGTGGACCTTGGTTATGACTGTTGAAGCAGAAGTGGATGCAAAATCTTTTGATTTAATAAGTTACACTCCAAACAAAGCTCTTTGTGCAACAAACGGAAGCCCGCGCGGTTGCCTCACGTTTTACGTAAACCCCTTCAGAACCGTTTGCTCAAGGTATTGTTCGAAGGATTTATTATTTTCCGTTTATAACCAACACTAACTTTGCTGAAGAAATAAAAAAATAACAACTGCCCATTCTCTGTGAACCCGGAAATACAAAGGGTTCATTGTTAATGGATACGAACTGAGTGAGTTTAATTAAAAAATAACTGTCCGTCCAGGATGCTTTTGTTCATATTATCCGATAAATGCTGCTGATAAAGCTCCCATCGTTATAATTTCAAATTAATTAAAACGGAATGCTTCATTGCTTAAATTTCGAATTAAATGTAAAATCAGCAATGTAGAGGTACCACTTGTAGGAAGGTATATTTACTTTTATGGTGCAAAGTAACGAATCTAGGTATTATGTATTGTGACGTTTTTGCAAACAGTAAGCGCTACGGAGCAGCTGCGAGATTATGCTAACGATAATGTGACTGTACTTGAATCTGAATAATACATCAAACAGGATAATGCTGTACGATAGTTAAATATTCTATGCAAATACTGAATATCTATGGAGATTTGATGTCTTGACGACGCGTGTCGTCAATGCAGCCGTTTGCCGGGAAAACATCATCCATGTAAATACGCTAAATACGATCGTTCAAGTGTGAGTTGGTCATTAGAGTTGCTTATCAGTGCCGCTTTATGCAGTTTGTAGCAAATCCACCGATCGCAAAAAATCGCTCGGATAGACTACTTTTTTTTTTCTTAATTTTTCTAAAATCTTCTATAGAAAAGCGCGTTCAAATAAACGGTTCTCGACTTTTGGTTCAGTACGGAAATCTAAACTAGTTTGATCAAAACCGCAAAGGATTTTAAATCCAGTTCCATGTTCAGATTTTGGGTTTCGGAAGACTGTAATCAGCAGCACATCAATTTGATCTCTTGAAAGAATCGTTAGGTGTTTTTTATTAGGAGCTGCACAAAAAAAAAAATATGTTCATTGAGTTAAAATTTATATTGCACTTTTATTGTATTTTATGAGATTTTTATCGATTTTCAGTACTGCTCCATGGTGAAGATAAGTGGTTCCATGATTTTAACAGTGAACTTTAGGTAAAGGAAATTTCCGAAAGTTTCCAGAACCTCATTGAATTGAAGCCGCGAACTCAGTTCGGAGGAAGTTACTGTTTCTAAAACGCGGTTTATTTTGTACAGATAAAACTTTAATTTACTGCACAAAATAACGATTATCCTTGTCACATCTGCTAGTTGGATATAAATAAATCATTATCATCAATGTTTAATAATTTTGAAATCTCTAAGTATGAAAACAGAAGTTACATACTTTATTTTCCTTTCATTTATTTGTCAATACAACTGTATACTTTTAGCACCAAAGTTTTAAAAACTTGCTACATGTGTAAGCAATAACAGGGTCAACTGCAAATTCATGCAGATTGAGCTGCTCTCATAGCTGTGTGCGACACTATAACTGCCGGCAGTTATTCTAGATGTAAGATAACACTAGATTTATGTGTAAGAGTTTATTTAGATAGTCATATATTAAATCTAGTTTGATAACAGAATTAGCATTACATAATTCGACTTCATCAAATAATTAAATTCAACAGTATCACCACTAAAGATGTCCTCTGGTGGATAGACTGCTTCTAACAGCTGCCCGTACGTAACGTAAGTGTGAGAAGTTTGTCTATCTAGTAAATAGTCCTTTTACTCTGTGATTTGATAACAGATTCATGACCGTCGCTTCAGGTAGTTTTTGAGGCTATGAGCTATGTTTCTCGCAGTTAGTTTATAAGTTCGGTAGGTAGTACAATAGAAAACCAGCTAGTCTTGAAGGAGCAACGTTTATTTGTCCCGCAAAAAAGAGAGTTATGCTCATCTCCGACTGCCCCCAGGGGATGCTGATACTTTAACCATCCAGCTTACTCCTAGCGAATACCTAATAACTTTGTAACTGGAAACCAGGCAAATAAACGAGTTTTTTAATATGGTCGTCTTTTCATTATATTTCTGCAAAATTTAATTTACATTATCACTGTTGTCTATCACTGACAAAAAAGAGAAAGACGTACCTAGATGAAAATCAAAGTGAGGTGATGCTTCAGGACACTTTGACGCAGGGATCACACTTGACATTTGTTGCTGCGCTTCTACTTTTACTTTTACTAATTACTCCTTGAAAAACTATTTAAAGTTTATTCAGCAAGATTTAAATAGAAAATGTTTAATTTATTTAAATAATATAAGAACAATATTTTAAGATAACTTACTGTATTTGAAAGATTCGTTATTTAAAATGAAATGTAGAGCTAATTCAATTTGTATGTTAATAAAAGGATGTTGAGTTGATCTAATTAAAATTGAATTTTATAATAAATAACTTTATTCAAGTACGGGGTCTAAGGAAATACCTAGTATAAAACAGGAAATTGACTTTTTGACAACATACCGGTTTTCCGCATTTTGCCCGCGTATAAAAATTCACGGATTCCTTTTATCGAAAATACAATAAAAAATACCTATAGCATTGGATCTTTAGGATTTGTTGGATCATCAATTAGTAGTCTCCAAGGAACATAGGTCAAAATCTTCCTCTTGCACGTATCCCAATTACTTGGGGTCGGCGAAACATGTTTTATTTGAACACAAAACAACATAGGCCGAAATTAGAAAAAAAAAAATTGGACCTCTCACACAAAATTGCCGATATGCTGATTTGCGTTACTATGGGAGGTCCGAATTATTTTTTCATATTCCGATCTATGTTCCTCGAAGAAAATTTTTCCTTATCACCAGCCGATCCTGAATTTTTGCTATCGGTCGCTAGACCACAGCTTGGCCGTTTTCGTCCGACCACTTTGACTTTCTTAAAGTAAAATTTACCTCATCGAATAATAGAATAATGTTGAGAATAATAGTTTCCCCGGCCCGACCACTTATCGCTCTTAGTACCTAACGCTCCTCTTAATTTGGGAAAAACAAAAGTGAGCGAGAATACCTACTGAAGATATAGCTCCCTACAATCACAGCAGCCAAAAGACCAGCTACCTAGGCAATAGACAACAACACAGATCTTGCTGCTATAGCACCGGCGTTCGAATAGGCCATATTTGTTGACATGTATTCTAGTATAGGTTTGACAGCTGTCAAATATGGCCTATTCTAACGCCAGTATTGTAGATACAAACTTGGTATGCCTTCGAAATAGGACATCAATGACGCCCGTTTGAAGTGGACGCGTCAAAGCGAGGCCCAATATTACGCTTGCCAGGTCCGTCATTAGTACAGTACGGAGCAAATCCAAAATCGGGCAAAGTACCAACTGTACCCATTCATTTGGCCTCTCCATTAAAGCGAGCTTTTAACTACAGCAAATTTATGCAGTGCACGGTCTGCCGTGACCACGACAGATTACAAAGCGCTGCAGCTCTGTCTCTCACTGAGTCATTGCTGCCGAACGTGTGACACGCATGGTGGAAAATTCAGCCTGTTTATTCGTAAACTGAACGGAATTAATCTCTTGCGCTTTCCATTTTGCAAGATAAATTGTTAATTGGATAGGTTTTATTTTAAAACCTTTTTTCATGTTCGGTAATTACAATTGGTGCTGTAGTCACATTTAGAGTGGCGTTGCCATACGGCAACCGAAACCCGTTAAATAACTATTCACATTTTTGAAACACATTTAGTTTTTAAATTCTATCCCAAAAAATAGCACATTTTCATGTGTTATTAAAACTCTGTACAAGAGGAGTTGTAACTTGAAACACATATTTGTTTTAAACGTTACCGTGAAAGTAATGAAAGTGAACTATCAAAACTGTCAAAGTAGCCTCTAGTTACCTGTCTCTGTTTTGTCAACACGGTTCGTTACCTATACATCACAAACACTACAAACCTTGTCTCTCTACAAACTAAAAAAGTATTTGTAGTAAACGTAAAAAGCGTAACAGAGGAATCAATATGTTACAGTCGTGGCGTCCAGGAAGCGCCACCACTGGCATGCTAATGTAAGTAGAACACGCTACATCTTAGATTATATGTGGCGCCTTAAGGTGGGACGCTTCCCATAATAAAGATAAATGGAGTTACGTCTGTAAAGGAGACAAAAATATTATTAAAAATCTTGATGGGAAGTCCCGTGTTTCTATAACATTTTCGCAAAATAATACAATAAATTTTTTAACCATCAGATTTCTCTGTAAAAACCGTTCCGCCAATTCGTGAACATAGATAATATGTAGAAAATTTTACAGTCCGCTGTTTGCCGCCGGCCACGCGATGACCGGCTCGGCGGCAACTTTCGAAGGATGACCGAAAGCTCGACTGACCAGGTCCGCCGACAGCGGACCGTCGACGCTCGTCGCGCCCCCTCGAGGGAGACCATACGGGCTGCCGCCGGCCTCGTGACTGGCCTGGCGGCACCCTCACCGACACCGACGCGACTTCGGGCTGCCGCCGGCCTCGTGACTGGCCTGGCGGCCGCCTCGCCGGCTCCGACTCGACTACGGGCTGCCGCTGGCCTCGTGACTGGCTTGGCGGCACCCTCGCCGGCATCGACGCGACTACGGGCTGCCGCCGGCCTCGTGACTGGCCTGGCGGCACCCTCACTGACACCGACGCGACTTCGGGCTGCCGCCGGCCTCGTGACTGGCCTGGCGGCTCCCTCACCGACACCGACGCGACTACGGACTGCCGCCGGCCTCGACACAGGCCTGGCGGCCCCATCGCCGGCACCATCCCAGACTTCCAAGACGAAATCCTCGACCAACTCAAGGAAACAAGCTATCGAAACTCGGCGTGCGACTCTCAGGAAGCTCGCCGAAATCGAGAAGAAAAAACTAGAAATCCAAGCAAAACAACTGGAAATAGAATCGCGGCTCATTGAACAGGAGGCGGAACTAGACGAATTGCTACGCGGCTGCAGCGACAATCAACGACGACGACGGGCTGCCTCCGCCGAACTCGAGACCGGCCTGACGACTCCCACGCCGGCATCGACGCGACTACGGGCTGCCGCCGGCCTCGTGACTGGCTGGGCGGCTCCCTGGTCACCGCCGACACAACTGACTCCTGCCGCCGGTCTCAAGACTGGCCTGGCGGCTCCCTCGCGGGCAGAGCGTGCCGACATCGCCGCAGCCATTGATCACCTCGACCCATCTAGTGCTATCCGTATTGATAAGTGTGACGTATTTAAGATCATCTTGAATTGGTATGTAAATACTTCTAAAAATAAAATATATATTTGCGAGTGTTTTTGCGACCCAGACAGACGGACATACGTAGACCGACCGACACACTTAGACAGACGGACAAATTTAGATGACGAAATGACAAAGACAATTTTACAGTTACACTTATTTATGAGTTTCCTCCTCGCCTCCGTAATAGGTGCTTGGAGGAAACTTCATAGACGACGACATGACGACCGAGGACGACATGGACTTGACGACCCACCCGCTCGTGTGTTCTTTGACGACAATGAGCGAACTGACGACGACGTCGTCTCACGTTGTCGTGAGAGCGGCGGAGTTGTCGTTCCCATTAGAATAGAATAGAATAGAATAGAATAATAATTTATTTGCAATAAATGTGGTGTACAGATGTTGTTACATGTTTTAAATAAATAGTCTCACACATTTAACCAAATTTGTTGGCATGCAAACATAGAGGAGAAAGATCATCCTAAATTAATAATAGATTAAGTCAATTGTAATATCATTAAAAATAAAAATCAATAAAAAATTAAGTCAGTAATAATATCATTAAAATTATAAATCAATGAAAAATGTCAAATTAAAATGAAAATAAATGTCCTACTTAAAAAAAATAATAATATACATCACAATTATATCAGTTCTTTGCCGTCAGATACTCCTCCACACTATAAAAACATTTTTGACACACGTAGTGGTATAAGGTGGTCTTGAACTTTTTTACAGGCAGATCCTTCATTGCATCAGGGAGTTTATTATACAGTTTGACTGCCATATTGTAACTGTTTCGTGAAAAACATGTTGTAGTGGATGGTAAAGTAACCAGCCTATTAGGGTATCTGGTATTGAATCTGCAGGTTTCAGCTTTGTTTGAAAAAAGGTTCATGTTATTTTTGACAAACAGGCACATCTCAAATATGTACATTGCGGGTAATGTAAGTATGTTCAGTTTCTTAAATAGTGGCTTACACGAATCCAATGGTCCAACCCCACACATAGATCTTATGCATTTCTTTTGAATGAGGAAAGCTCGTTCAAGATCTACAGAATTTCCCCATAATACTAGACCATAGCGCAAGGTAGAGCATACATAGCCGTGGTAAGCCATAAGAGCCGTGCTTTGGTTAGAAACAGTTTGTAACTTAAGTAATATTACTAACAATATTACCTATCTCAGTTTCTTTATAATTTCTAGGCCTAAATGAACTAATTAGTCACAAAAAACGTTCTTAGGCTATCTCAATTTTTCGTAAACATAACGTATCTTGTGTCCTTGTCTTTTAAAAGGCGGAGCTATGCCCTTACAACCACTGCCCTTAATATGTAAGAAAGAAACGAGCACAGCGTGAGATTTTTAAATTAATAACCTATGACATTTACAAACTCAAGGTTTCTGTTAATTTAAAATAAAATGATCTTAGTTACTAGGCGCGTAAGGTTGGTGTAAACTTATTTAACTTACACTTGTTAAGTGTGTCATTATGCGTCTCTGCTAATCAGTGGCTGTCAATGCATGCATATTTATTGTGCCTTACACTCTAGCTCAGGGCTACCTCATTCGAAAAATGTGGAGAATTATATTGGAATATTGTACGAAGTAGACACTACTAACATTTGAATTTACTAAATTAAGAGTCTCATTTAAAGTTATACCATAAGCCTAAGAAAATTCATTTAATGGTTTCGAATTGAATTATTAAGCTGATGGTAGTGTACCACAGGCAATACAAGCTCTGCTTTGGTCAAATCATAAATCATGTGTAATTTAATTAATCACATTTTTAATATTTATTTGTGGACACCCCTTATTAACGTAGAGCACTAGCGAGAAGCTTGAAATCGAATCCACTAGTATAGAACAAGTGCAAACATATGTGAATTTTAAGGAGGGTCACACTTGTTTCTAAGATTAAATGCATTACTTTTGTTTGGAAATGTCACATTAACATAGAGAGATAAATTTAAAATTTCGCCAGGTTATTTTTAATGTAAGATTTTAACTTATGTCATATAAAACATAGTAAATCTTATTTTAGTCTGTTTTGTGGACCAACTACATAGATTAGGTTTTGGTATGTCTAAATCGTAATATCTTCATACATAAACTTGTATGAAATTGTAATTATGTTGCAGGCTATCTTTTACTAGTTTTATTCTTATATTGCATGAATTCAGGAGGGTCAAATTCGTTAAACAATAGTCTTGATTAGATTCTGAGCGCGACAAGTGTAGCTTAACCTTTACTGGTGAAAAATTTGTGAGACCGAGGGCTGCAAGCTATTATGGCGTTTTGTGCAGTGTTAAGCAAAACACTATAAATTTTGCCATTATTACCCAATTTGTCAAATTGACAGCATGGAATAAGGTGGGAGCTAGTTAGATTTTGCAAATTTTGGGCGGGATTTAGAAGTTTTTGCGGAGGTTATATAACCAAGAACACGAGGTGAAACGGGAAGTCTGACGATTTGCGCGCGGCTAACGTATCTAAGAGAAGAGACATGGTTTTGCTGTCTCAACGCGAGTGAAAGTGCTAAGTGTAAATACCTACTATCTGTGAGTGCCGTGAGTGTAAATAATTTTAGTAAATTATTTTTCCTCGTTAGGATAGTTTCCTGCGTTGTCATCGGTCTACGAGGTCTACGCTACAGTAAAATATTGATAGAGTATCTAGTTACTTTGATGTTTTTCTTTTCTTTTGTTAAGTCTAGCGCAGATGCGGCATCAGCAGGAAGGAGTTAAATTGATAGGATAGGGCCAACTATATTTATTTTATTCGTAAACTAGGTATATAGGCGAATGATTTGTGCAGTGTAAGTTTATGTATGTGGTTGATGCGTAAGGCTGATTGATTTGCTTGATAGGTATTTGTTCTAACTTATGATATATACGCTTTAACATTTGGTGCTGACACGTTAAAAGGGCACTGAATATTAAAGTTGACGGTTCTGAATTATTTTTCGACAACAATTTCTCGAATAGGGGTTAGAGACTGACCAATTGATGTATCGCCATTTTGACATATGCATAAAGACATCTGGCGAGCTGCGTTCATCCAGGTATGGGCATTTGCGACTCGAACATGTTTTGAATAATCCAAAAGTCCTTGCTCATTAATTTGGGCCCTGAGTGAGAGCGTAGTATTGATCAGATACATATGAGAATGGTTATGCATTGTTGCAAAGTCTAGAATTGTACAATGGACTGCAGTTCGTAGGTAATTGGTATGAGAGGATACTCTGGCAGGTTGAATGAAAGGTTAGCGAAAGGTGTGATGTGTTTTGAGGTGATCAGAATGTTGAGATGATGGTTCGGAAGTCTTATAGAGTAGAAATGGGATGGTTAGGCATAAACCTCTTAAGGTTTTGCGTGATGGCCGGGCTATTGAGGCGTGCTGGGAGGCCCGGGTATTCCTAGTGGTTAGGTTCCTTTTTAGACTCTAAAAGTCTCACTCAATCACTCTCCCCTTCCTTTCTTATTGAGTCTTTGTTTTTCAGGATATCTAAGTGTTAAATAAATAAAATAAAACACTACTAACTAAACTTTAACCGCGCGATAAATAAACAATACAACATGACATCCAAAATATGTTAAGTGAAGTGTTTTCTGGATTGAACGTAAAAATTTGGCTCTGAGAAGAGCTAAATTCACCGGGAGCTTTTCGAGACACACTGGAGTTATATCAGCTAAGTGGCCCTATGTTATCTTATGTTTTATTTTATAACACATGTATTTTCTTTCAGGTTTATAATGTTCTTTCTTTATGTAGAAGCGCGTTCTTATCGTTTCACAACGCGAGGGTCACTAGACGAGTTAGGTATCGAAGGCCAAGTTTTGATTAAATCCTTTAAAGATTTTATTAGGTAGGCAGACATCTAGCTACAGTGGTGCCGTGATGCCAAGATGAAACGTCTTGAAAGGGCGAATCATTTTGATTCGAACACGGTTCAAAAAGAAACTGGGTTAAAGAAAAACAATAGGAATCGTAACTTTAATTCACGAATAAATTAAGACGCAAATTTAAGAGCGTTATTCTAGTCCTATCGCCTACCTATCCGTGTAGCTCGTAAATTATTCTGCGTGGCAAGTTTCATTTTAAATTCATTTGTATTAAATTCAGTTTTAATTGTTTTTCGTTTTAGTTTATTAAAATTTTACTATTTTCTTACAGATAGTAAAACTGAAGTTGAAAGGAAGAAAAATAAAAACTTTTGTGAACAATTAGTGTCTGAAAAAACTTAGTGCTGATATACATTGAATAATTAACATTGAAGTTGAAGATATATATTTAGTGAAGTGAGATACTTTTCCTGTGTTTGTTTATCAGTGTAAAAAAAAATAACAAATATAAAAATAACTAAGCATGAGCCAAAAAGAGTCTTCTGTGCGGGGGCGTAAGCGAAAGGCGACGCAAAGTATAGACGAGTTTCGGACAGTTATGTCCGAAATGCTAGCACCAGTCATAGAGAGGTTGAAGAACTTAGAGCAAAATGCAGCGTCAGATATCTCTGGAGAGCCGGATTTAGTGGCGATAGAAGAGCCTTCTCCAAATCAACAGACAATGGGAAAAACAATGTTGATAAAGCCACCACTTAAGCCTGTATTTGACGGAAAAACCCACCCTGTCACCTTTTTGACAGAATTAGACGACTATTTATATAAGATTAAAGATTACTCGACGGACAATGCTTTGAAGTCGGCTATTAGTTGTTTAAGTGGGCACGTTTTGAGTTGGTCAAAATTATATTCACACACTTGGAAGAATTTCGATGATTTCAAACGGGATTTCCTGCGGCAGTATTGGGGACGCGAAGTCCAGAATCAGCTAAAAAGGAAACTTATGTCGGGATCATGGAGTGCAAAGGATGGACGGAAGATGTCGCATTATTTCGCTGATCTATATCATGAATCTCAACAGCTGACGTCGTGTCCTGAAGACATCGTGGAGGACTTGATGCTACATTTCCCACAGTATGTAAAGAATTTGTGGGTCACCAACACCAGTTGCGGGCGTAGTGCAAAGGACGCAAACGAGTTTTAAGAAACTTGGAATCAGTAAATGTGGAATTACCCACGCCATCGGGACCTTCACGTACGCCGGAAAAGCGTTGCGGTAAACTCGCCGCCATAGAAGAAGCACCGCAGAATTACAGAGAGTGCCAAGAACAGTGGACAGAACGGAACGAGACAGAAGATCCGACCAGTATTGAAAGTGAGGATATAAATATGCAATATAACAATTATCCAGCATTGTAAACTTATTAGAATAAGCAAATTTTTACTTTTTTTACTTTACTTTAGGAGATCGTGGGTAACTGAATGCCGCTGGGTCAATGATCTCGAACTCGGCGGGCGTGGCTGAAAACCAGGTCAACAAATATGCTAGTGTTAAGATAATGTTAAAATATGGCTGGACGCCAGGGAAATGTTTAGGAAAAGGAGATAAAAACATAATCGAACCAATCGAAGCAAGGGGACAAACAAATATGGTATAGGATTCGCTAGTACCGAAAAAGATAACAAGGTGAACCCTAACGCAAAGGGCAATATTGAACCAATTAGAAATTATTTGGGATCTGGCTTATATGAAAGAGATTTGGAATTGTCGCAAGAACTAAGTTTGTCTTCAATTTTCGAGGATAGAAAATATGAGGAACGTGGTATAGGATTAGGGTTACCTACTTTGCCAGAACTAACAATGAGTGTAAACAATTACTCCTATAAATGTTTGCTGGATACTGGGTCACAAATTACCGCCATATCTAGAGATACATTTGACTATCTAAAATCAATAGGGAATAACTTTCCAAGTGTTCCGATCTCTAGCATACAGTTAAGAGGAGCTATGGGGCAGAAATCACATAAAGTAAATAAAATGGTTTTGGTGCCTTTGATGATAGAAAATAACATTATCAATACACCTTGCTTAGTTGTAGAAAAACTTATAAGACCATTTATATTGGGATTCAATTGGATCATAACAAATCGAGTCACCATCGATTGTTCGTCTGAGACTAAAATAAAAATCGGAACATTAGACAAGGAATTCTTACTGGAAGAGTCAGGAGTTATTTGCAAAGATCAAACTCTAGACGAAGAAGATGAATTGGAGTATTTTTGTGACTCCATTAAAGTAAACAAAGAAGAATGTGAAATTAACTTTCAGGAGTACGTAAATAAATTAAACTTAAAACCCAAAGATGCGAAATTGCTCCTTAATGTTTTGCTTAAAAGGAAGAAGGTATTTTCGCCGGTCTTAGGATGCACGCAATTGTATAAACATAAGATAAATATGGTAGACGAAACACCCTTCACGAAGTATCCATACCCTGTACCATTTGCATATAGAGAAGGTAGAGAAAAGATAGAAGAGTTAGAAAAACAAGGCATTATAAAAGGTCACCCACCCTTATGCAAGTCCCTTAACTTACACACTGAAAAGGACGGGTCAGTTAGAATCTTATTAGATGCCCGGGAATTGAACACTCGCATGGAATCAGAAACTGAAAAGCCACCAATAATATCTGAGGTTTTACAACAATTTCATGGCGTTAAATACATGACTACCTTGGACTTAAATAACGCTTATTTCCAAATCCCACTTGATGAAGAAAGCGTAAAATACACCGGATTTAATTTCAACAATAAATCTTATGTATATTTGCGATTACCACAAGGATTAAAAACAGCAGTTTCCGGTTTTTCAAGAGCTATGGATATAGTCTTGGGACCAGAAGTAAGAGAATTCTGTACTAACTATCTCGATGACGTTTGTTGCTACAGTAAAGGTAGTATAGAACAACACATTGAACACCTAGATATGGTACTAGGAAGATTTGAGTTAGCGGGACTTACGTGTAACTTAGACAAATGCCAATTTTTACGACATAAGGTAAAAATGTTGGGACACGTAATTTCACCGGATGGTATAGAGATGGACGAAGAAAACTTAACGCTATAAAAAATTTTCCTATCCCAAAGACTGTAAAACATTTGAGAGCATTTTTAGGATTATGCAATTATTACAGGCGTTTTATTAATCAATATGGACATGCAACTAAACCGCTGTGTTTATTGCTGAATAAAGGAGTGAAGTGGAATTGGGGGCCAGAACAACAAGCTTACTTTGATTCAATAAAATCTCTTTTCCTAGACGCTGTTGTACTTAAATATCCGGATAGTAGTAAAGATTATTATCTTCAGACTGATAGTTCCGGTTATGCGTTGGGAGGTTGTTTATATCAAATGGATTCAGATGGAAATCATCACGTTATAGGGTTCTGTAGTAAAGGGTTTTCAGAAGCTGAAAAGAAATGGACGGTTTCCGAGCAAGAAATGTGGGCAATTATTTATTGTCTAAAGAAGTTTGAAACTTATCTCAGGGGAAGTAAAGTCATTATCAGAACTGACCATCATTCTCTGACGTTTCTGAAATCATGGAAAATGTACTGTAACCGAGTAATACGATGGCTGGTCTACTTAAACCAATTTGATTATACAGTAGAACATGTTGCCGGACGTGACAATGTGGTGGCTGACACAATTTCTCGATACTCGTATAGTTTAGAAGAACCACTAGAGAAAAATCCCAATTGTCCCTTGGTAGCGGTATTCATGACTGAAAACGGTAAAGAAATAAAGACTTATCTAAAAAACATCTCAGCACACCAACTGTCAGATCCAAAATTAGGAGAAGTGATTAAACAATTGGAATCCTCTTCGCAAACAGTTATTCCAGTAAGAAGTGAGAAAGGGAAATACATGTTGGATAACAAAATATTGTACGTTGCTGGAAATTCGTCATCAAAGAAATTAGTCATTCCTGGATCAAAGGGTGATGACATGATATGGCATTTTCATCAAGAACTGGGACATGTAGGCTCCCTAAAGATAATACACGTTCTGAACGCAAGATACTTTTGGCCTGGCTTAAAAACCCAGGTAAGAAATTTACTGAAAACATGTCATGAATGTCAATTGGCAAAGGTGAACAACTGCGATACTGTTGGACCCTGTAAGCCTGTAATAGGGGCTAAAGCAGGTGAGAAAGTGATGGCTGACATTTATGGCCCTTTGCCAGTAGGAAGATCAGGATGCCAATATGTTTTCGTCGTTCAGGATACATTTACAAAACTGGTAAAATTGTATCCCATTAAAAGACAGACTGCAAAAACAGTCTTAAATTGTATGAAAAAGTTTTGTGATATTATTAAGCCGAAATATGTTGTAACAGACAACGGAACTCAATTCAGATCGAAAATCTGGATAAATGGAATGAGTGATTTAGGAATTAAGGTAACTTTTACCTCTCCTTATAACCCGAGACCAAATTCTACAGAACGTTTTCATAGGGAAATGGGCAATATGTTAAGAATACATTGTCAGACTTCACATTCCAAGTGGACGAATGTGCTAAAAGATATAGAGGAATGCCACAACAACACAATGCACTATAGCCATGGCTATAGCCCAAATTTCCTGATGTATGGAAAACCCTATGTCTCCAGCATAGAGGAGGAACCTAAATATTGTGGAAAACCTAGAAACACTAGAAGAAGCGCGTAAAAAGGCTGCTGAAAATCTGGAAATTAATGCGCAAAGACGCAGTAATTACTTTGATCAAACCCATCGGATTGTGAAGTACAAAATTGGCCAGCTTGTAAAGATTAGGACACATCCTAAGTCAGATACTTTAAAACATGAAATGGCGAAACTATTCTTAAAATATGAGGGCCCTTATCAAGTTGCAGCAGAACCATACGAGAATACTTATACTTTAATCAATCCAAACACAAGAAAAATTATAGGAAATTATAACGCGTTTAATATGGAACGATATTATGTAAATCCAGGGGCGTCCTTAAAATCATTATGTTTCAAGTAAAATGTAAGAATAATGCATGCGATAATTGTATTTTTTTTTAAATTAGTTAAGTCAGTTAATATCATTAACCTATGTTTGAAAAAAAAAATATAAAAATTATATTAAAAAAAAATACTAATCATAATTGTAATGTAAGTGAGACCATTCCTCATCCAGAGCAAAGCCCAATTGACGTTATCAATAAAAAAAGGAAATTAATAACTCAATAACTCTAATCTTTGTTTCAAATTAAAATAAATAATGATTTAAATGGGCAGTTCGGCTTTGTTTTAACCGGTCATTTTTGGTAGGGGATATTATTAAGCAATTTTATATTGCTGACACAATCTTGAATTATACCTCTTATATAAATATAAACAAACTGTGTTTCATTTAAATTTAAAAGAACGGAATTAACAAAATTCAGGCGGAACAAAACAAATACTAATTAAGATACCCTCAATTTAAATAAACTGTAATTCATTTTCAATTTTAAAGAAAGGTAATTAACAGAATTCGGGCGGAATGGAAATAGTTACAACCTTAAATAACCTATATTTGATTCTTCGCAATTTATGTCATTTTGAGAAAATAACCAAATGGCTTAGAATCATCGGGGCGCTCTGTAACTTAAGTAATATTACTAACAATATTACCTATCTCAGTTTCTTTATAATTTCTAGGCCTAAATGAACTAATTAGTCACAAAAACGTTCTTAGGCTATCTCAATTTTTCGTAAACATAACGTATCTTGTGTCCTTGTCTTTAAAAGGCGGAGCTATGCCCTTACAACCACTGCCCTTAATATGTAAGAAAGAAACGAGCACAGCGTGAGATTTTAAATTAATAACCTATGACATTTACAAACTCAAGGTTTCTGTTAATTTAAAATAAAATGATCTTAGTTACTAGGCGCGTAAGGTTGGTGTAAACTTATTTAACTTACACTTGTTAAGTGTGTCATTATGCGTCTCTGCTAATCAGTGGCTGTCAATGCATGCATATTTATTGTGCCTTACACTCTAGCTCAGGGCTACCTCATTCGAAAAATGTGGAGAATTATATTGGAATATTGTACGAAGTAGACACTACTAACATTTGAATTTACTAAATTAAGAGTCTCATTTAAAGTTATACCATAAGCCTAAGAAAATTCATTTAATGGTTTCGAATTGAATTATTAAGCTGATGGTAGTGTACCACAGGCAATACAAGCTCTGCTTTGGTCAAATCATAAATCATGTGTAATTTAATTAATCACATTTTTAATATTTATTTGTGGACACCCTTATTAACGTAGAGCACTAGCGAGAAGCTTGAAATCGAATCCACTAGTATAGAACAAGTGCAAACATATGTGAATTTTAAGGGAGGGGTCACACTTGTTTCTAAGATTAAATGCATTACTTTTGTTTGGAAATGTCACATTAACATAGAGAGATAAATTTAAAATTTCGCCAGGTTATTTTTAATGTAAGATTTTAACTTATGTCATATAAAACATAGTAAATCTTATTTTAGTCTGTTTTGTGGACCAACTACATAGATTAGGTTTTGGTATGTCTAAATCGTAATATCTTCATACATAAACTTGTATGAAATTGTAATTATGTTGCAGGCTATCTTTTACTAGTTTTATTCTTATATTGCATGAATTCAGGAGGGTCAAATTCGTTAAACAATAGTCTTGATTAGATTCTGAGCGCGACAAGTGTAGCTTAACCTTTACTGGTGAAAAATTTGTGAGACCGAGGGCTGCAAGCTATTATGGCGTTTTGTGCAGTGTTAAGCAAAACACTATAAATTTTGCCATTATTACCCAATTTGTCAAATTGACAGCATGGAATAAGGTGGGGAGCTAGTTAGATTTTGCAAATTTTGGGCGGGATTTAGAAGTTTTTTGCGGAGGTTATATAACCAAGAACACGAGGTGAAACGGGGAAGTCTGACGATTTGCGCGCGGCTAACGTATCTAAGAGAAGAGACATGGTTTTGCTGTCTCAACGCGAGTGAAAGTGCTAAGTGTAAATACCTACTATCTGTGAGTGCCGTGAGTGTAAATAATTTTAGTAAATTATTTTTCCTCGTTAGGATAGTTTCCTGCGTTGTCATCGGTCTACGAGGTCTACGCTACAGTAAAATATTGATAGAGTATCTAGTTACTTTGATGTTTTTTCTTTTCTTTTGTTAAGTCTAGCGCAGATGCGGCATCAGCAGGAAGGAGTTAAATTGATAGGATAGGGCCAACTATATTTATTTTATTCGTAAACTAGGTATATAGGCGAATGATTTGTGCAGTGTAAGTTTATGTATGTGGTTGATGCGTAAGGCTGATTGATTTGCTTGATAGGTATTTGTTCTAACTTATGATATATACGCTTTAACATTTGGTGCTGACACGTTAAAAGGGCACTGAATATTAAAGTTGACGGTTCTGAATTATTTTTCGACAACAATTTCTCGAATAGGGTTAGAGACTGACCAATTGATGTATCGCCATATTGACATATGCATAAAGACATCTGGCGAGCTGCGTTCATCCAGGTATGGGCATTTGCGACTCGAACATGTTTTGAATAATCCAAAAGTCCTTGCTCATTAATTTGGGCCCTGAGAGAGCGTAGTATTGATCAGATACATATGAGAATGGTTATGCATTGTTGCAAAGTCTAGAATTGTACAATGGACTGCAGTTCGTAGGTAATTGGTATGAGAGGATACTCTGGCAGGTTGAATGAAAGGTTAGCGAAAGGTGTGATGTGTTTTGAGGTGATCAGAATGTTGAGATGATGGTTCGGAAGTCTTATAGAGTAGAAATGGGATGGTTAGGCATAAACCTCTTAAGGTTTTGCGTGATGGCCAGGCTATTGAGGCGTGCTGGGAGGCCCGGTATTCCTAGTGGTTAGGTTCCCTTTAGACTCTAAAAGTCTCACTCAATCACTCTCCTTCCTTTCTTATTGAGTCTTTGTTTTTCAGGATATCTAAGTGTTAAATAAATAAAATAAAACACTACTAACTAAACTTTAACCGCGCGATAAATAAACAATACAACATGACATCCAAAATATGTTAAGTGAAGTGTTTTCTGGATTGAACGTAAAAATTTGGCTCTGAGAAGAGCTAAATTCACCGGGAGCTTTTCGAGACACACTGGAGTTATATCAGCTAAGTGGCCCCTATGTTATCTTATGTTTTATTTTATAACACATGTATTTTCTTTCAGGTTTATAATGTTCTTTCTTTATGTAGAAGCGCGCGTTCTTATCGTTTCACAACGCGAGGGTCACTAGACGAGTTAGGTATCGAAGGCCAAGTTTTGATTAAATCCTTTAAAGATTTTATTAGGTAGGCAGACATCTAGCTACAAGTTGTTAGTCTATATAGAGCATAGGTAAATCTATTGGTCTTTTTACAAACGCCATCGACATGTTCTTTCCAATTTAAATTTGAATCAACATCAATTCCCAGAAATTTAGCTGTATATACTTCCCTGATTTGGTCGTTTTTGTATCCCACGGTTAGACGAAGGGGTTGAGCGTATTTATTAAAAAATTGTATATATTTAGTTTTATTTATATTTGCACAAAGATTATTATATGTCAACCAATTTATTACTTTATTTATTGTTTCATTAATTTCATTTTCGTAGTCAAGATTTGGATTTTTATTAATTACAATTGAAATGTCGTCAGCAAATAATGTCATTGGATAGCGAGTAATAGAGGGGATGTCATTTATGTACAATATAAATAAAAGGGGTCCAAGAATGCTACCTTGAGGCACGCCAGCATTATTTTCTTTATATTCAGAGCTGTAAGTTGTCAGTTCAGCCTTTTTATTCAGTTTATTAATGTCAACTCTTTGAACTCTCCCGCTAAGATAGGTTCTGATCCAATGTAGAGCATGGCCGCGCACTCCATACGACTCTAATTTACCTAAAAGTGTTCTATGGCAAACATAATCGAATGCTCTACTCATGTCGAATAGAATCATGGAGACAGGAATTCTTTTATTCATAAAGTATGAAATTTTCTGTATTATGTTGAAACAAGCCAACGATGTTGATTTTCCCTGTTGAAAACCATATTGTTCAGGTCTAACTATGCAAAATTTTGTACAAAACGCGGTTAATCTTTTGTGAAAAGCTTTTTCAAAAATTTTTGATAGTATGGGAATGAGTGTTATAGGCCTAAAATTGTTTATACAATCTTTATCTCCTTTTTTGTATAGTGGCTTTACTATTGAATATTTTAATAATGATGGGAATATTCCGTCTTTAAATGACAAGTTTACTAGGTGCGTAATTAGTGGGGATAGCTCGTTAGTACAGGTTTTGATTATTCGTGTACATATTTCATCAAGTCCAGTAGAGTTAGTGTTGTTAAGGGATTTAATAATATTTTTAATTTCGTATATGTCAACAGGTGTAAGGAAAAACGAAGAATTATTTATTTCAATCGATTTAGGCCTATCACTGTCGTTAATTTCAATTTTTGGTAGATTTATGAAATGAGAATTAAATTCTGTTGCAATACATGTCGGATCTGTTATTATTCTATTATCATTTGTTTTGAGTAGGTCAATAGAGTTAATAAGTATTTGGAGAGTTATCGTCATCTTTTATAAGTTGCCATGTGGCTCTACACTTATTCTTTGATTTCTGAATGTGTTCACTATTTCTTTTAGATTGTGAGGCTCTAATACATTTCTTTAACAATTTTGAGTATTTTCTGTACTGAGTTTTTGCTTTGTTACTTTTATTTTTGTAATAGGAAATACGCAGTTTTCTTTTAGTTACACACGAAGTTCTTATACCTTTTGTTAGCCAGTTTGACTTGAGCTTTCTGTTTGTTACTTTTATTTTATATTTAGGAAAACACAGATTATAGAGCAAGCAAAGCTGGGTGTGAAAATAATTAAAAGCTTCCTCAATATTAACATTACAGTTTAACACTTCTGACCACGGATAATTTTGTAAACATTCTTTGAATTTTTCGACGTTTGCTGGGTTAAAATCTCTCATAGTTTTATACCAGAATCGAATAGGTTTTATACGATTTTTTACTGGCACTGTCAATAATTGCGCAGTATCATGGTCTGAGAGGCCAGCGGGAATGGTGTCTCCTTTTGCCCCCGGTATATTGCTTGCAAAATGGTCTATACAGTTTTTCTGTCGTGTAGGTATATCGATGTGTAGAGACAAGTCATAACTCTCCAATAACTCTTGCAACTCTCGGGAAAGCTTAGAGTCTTTTAAAGTATTTATATTCCAGTATCCAGTCAAAGACGCCGAAACGTGGCCCAACGGGCACGTTTGCCGACTAAAACATGACTGACATTTTGCTGAACTTAACATCCTGTGACATGACAATTTGCGCAATTTTGACCTTCTGCTGCACGACTTAGACCTTCTGCGCGACTTTGACCTTCTGCGCGACTGACATTCTGCCTGACTTGGCACTCTGCGCCCTCAACGTTCCGCGACCCTGACGTTCCGCGACCTTGACGTGCCGCGACCTTGACGTGCCGCGACTTTGACGACTGAGACTTGACCTTTTGCGCGACTTGACATTATGCTATGATTGACGTTCTGTGCCAGGTTTGACTTTCTGCGCCAGACACGACGTTCTGCGCCAGATTTGACCTACTGGCCCGACAGGCCAATGACTGACCGACAGGCCCGACAGGCCATTGACTGACCGACAGGCCCGACAGGCCAATGACTGACCGACTGGCCCGACAGGCCAATGACTGACCGACTGGCCCGACAGGCCAATGACTGACCGACAGGCCCGACAGGCCAATGACTGACCGACTGGCCCGACAGGCCAATGACTGACCGACTGGCCCGACAGGCCAATGACTGACCGACTGGCCCGACAGGCCAATGACCGACCAAACTAGGGCTGACCCTGACTGACCTGACCTGACCTGGCCGGACCTGACTGACCTGCCTTTAGTATTGACCTGCTTTCAATACTGGAGGTGGGGATGTTACGACCTTTTTGGACATGGACGCTGGCCGGTTAGGGGATCCTGGCTGGTCAGCGGACTGACAGACAGACAGACATGACGTATTGACAATGACTTGACCTTTTCTTTGACTATTCTAAAACAGTCGCAAAGCATATCTCATGAAGACAGGTCTTTTTATTTTTAATATAGTACTGCTGCAATAAACGCGTTTGATTTTTTTGTGGAGGAAATACTTCATATCTTTTGACCATAAGCAGTTTTGCGACAAAACGTGTGCCTTCATTATTCCACTAAAATTTCTTTAGAAAAAAAAATGTTTAGCACCTGTATAACTCCACTGATGTTCAGTATTTCGTTTGTATGACGTAACGATTCGCCTTAAGGTGAGAGCATTATGGATAACCAAAAAGAACCGTCTTTTCAACATCAATATCAATTATCAGTATCAGTACATACAGAAAGTAAGTATTGGCTGGGTACATAAAAATGAAGTCGCTTTTTGCGTTTCTCTGTCTGTCTGTAGTAGAATTCACTAACTCCTCTTAGACTACGCAACAGATTTTGATGCGGTTTTTTATTAAAGATAGGATGATTCAAGAGGAAGGTTTATATGTGTAACACATACCAGAAAAATAACACATGGGAAAATAAGTTCAGGGTAAACAGCAGAGCAAAGCGTACTGTATGTAGGTAAATAATAAGCGTAGATGTTAAAACCGTCGTCATAGCAGGAAAATTTAAAAAACAATAGCCAGTGCCACCTACTCACTACCTATGATCACATAAATCTCACCTACTATCTTGTACCTGTCAAATAAAAAAGAAACTCTTACATAACATACTCTCTCGCATTTTAAAAGTCAGTAAACAGTAAAAAAAAATACAATCTGGTGGGATTTACTAAATGTCCTCGATATACAGGGTGTAAGGGACAGCTCTCCGAATACTGATAGAGCGTATTCAGGACATCGTACTTATATGGAAAACACTTTCAAATATTTCAGGAAAATTCCAGTAATCTAAGAATATGGACTTTTCCTATTATCTACTACGCAATGTATTCGTTACGCTACGCAGCGTATGCCTCGTACAAAGAATGAGCCAACGATCTTAATTTTTTGACATCATTAGCTCTGTATTTAGCCGAAAATTTTCTAGGTAATTTTATTGGCACGTGCTCAATAAAACGGAATATTAATTAAATACCAATCGTCTTTGTTGGAACTAGTAATCCATGAAACTACAAACAGATTTCAATTATTCACTGTTTATCTACGGGATTCATTTACGTGTTACACAGTCACGAATTTTGGTGGTTAAATTATAATCCCCAGCCCGCTGGGTTGTTCCCAAACGTTACAAGGGCTTATAGATTTTAGCTAAATTAGTTTTTAATAAGCGTAAACATAGGTACAGCAGCTAGGCAGCTACTTAACCATCAGTCCACTACTGCACATGGGTCTACCCTTATCGGGGGGTATTGCCATACTCAACATGCTTGGCAGGCGGATTGACGAGCGCAGGGCAAGATGTTGTATTACAGGGAATGCCGATGCCCATTCCCTGGATGATTATCCCACGGATATAATAGGGATAAGGGATGATTCTATTCTAAACCTGCCTCACACGGCCTTTAAATTGATCCCCTAAATGGGAAGGTTAATAATACTAATCGGAGTGGTAGTGGGGTAAATAAGAAGGGGATAGTTGTACTCGTACCTAAGTACTTATATAAGAATCTACGAACCCATTATGGATAAACTAATATTTTATAACCTTTAGTTTATATTTTTCAACAGCTATCACAACTCACAAAGTGGGTAACTTTTCAAAGAAAAAACTAAGGCTTCTGCAAAATAATGGAGCCGCATACAATTCAATTATAGCTTGCTTAACTGAAGACATGTCAGAGTAACAAGAGTCCTATGAGCTGCACATTTCTGCATGATCTTGCTTAAAGGTATCAAGGTCTTAAACAAAAAAAAATATAAAAAACCGGCAAAGTGCGAGTTGGACTCTCCTACCGAGGGTTCCGTTCTAAGATTGGTAGATTATTCTGGTTGGTAAATCTATATTTCATTATGATACTCCACTAGGACAACTAGCCATATTTCTTAAGTTTTGTTTTTTTTCGGTTCCCATAAAAACCGTAAATTTATAAAAAAAAAAATTTTTGGAAACTTTCCATAATTCGTACTTCAAAACGAAGCTACTTGCCTTTCATTGTTCTATAGGTCTACGGGCAGTACCCTCTGAATTTTGATTCCCTTGAGAGGGTAAAAACACGCGTTTTTCCTGCATAATCGGCTATAATATCTTTATTTTAACTTGAAGTTAGGTACTTGATTTTTTCACAACTACTAGCGACCTTAAAGTCTAAGCTCCCATTGACAAAGTCTTACCTCATAAGTCTACTGATTGAAAGTATGCTATAACGATAGATCATGTTTAGAAGGTCATAACATTGTATGGGTGGCCATCCGAAATCCTGGCAGGTTTTTTTTTATCCGACTTAAAAAACTATTTTATAAAAACTACTTAATAAATTATTTTATTTCCAAAATTTACATCACACAGGTTTACCGTTCGTAACGTATACCCTTCTAAAGAGACACCTTTGTCGATGAGAACCCACTTAGGTTGCCAGCTCCAACATTGGCAGTTTCCATGGTCAGCCACTTTTTACAGGCTAAAAAATGAACTCGCTTATCTCATCTGGCTACCCATTGAAATTAATATAGGTCGATAGCCCCAGGGATGTCATTGATGATTATATAAGGTTGCCTGTTATCAGCCTGGCAGTATCATTGAAAATCTCATTTAAAAAATATGAGGCGGCTTATCAGATATACAGTTGTGATGATAACAGGCAACCCTATATATTCATCAATGGCATTCCTAGAGCTATCGATCTGTATTAATTTCATTTCGTAATAAGTGATTTTATTTTTTGGCCTCTAAAATGTGTCTGACCACGGAAACTGCCGGTGTTGGAGATGGCAACCCTAGCGGGTTCCCATAGCCAAAGGTGTCTCTTAAGACTAGTATACGTTTCGAACGGTAAAGCGTATGTAAATTTTGGAAATAAAATAAGTTTTTTAAGTCGGATAAAAAAAATGCCAGGATTTCGGATAGCCTAATGTTAGAGATTTATAATGTTATGACTTCCTAAACATGATCTATCGTTATAGCATACTTTCAATCGGTAGACTTATGAGGTAAGACTTTGTCAATGGGAGCTTAGTCTAATAGACTTGAGTAGGTATACGGTTTTAATTTCAACTCGATATCTTTGCGCGTTCCTGAGAGGGTCTTGACAGAGTGACAGACATACAGACGGACAACAAAGTGATTCTATAAGGGTTCCGTTTAAAACCATTTGAGGTACAGAACCCTAAAACCGTACAAGAGTGTGTCAGACAGGCCCATGAATAGGGTTCCGTAGTCAACATAACGTACATAATTAGAAAAATAATAATTTTGTGTTGTAACGATTTATTTCATGATAATCCTCAGCATATTTAATAGATTTTAAGATAAATAAACAAACGAAGATATTTCTATGAATTCGCAATAATCATCACAATCCCAGCTTATCCTGTTTCTATCAACAAATCCACTTAGCGATCTAAAATAAAAACAATCTTTTATTTAACAAATAAATACCATTATTTTGTAACTCAGGTTTATAGAAAAAAAGGCTTGATCGGAATTACAATGACCTTTAGATACCCATCTGGACTTCGGTTAATTTCTACCATATTACTACAGTGTCGGGAATGTCTAGGTTCTGGCTCAAAGAGAGTTACAGAGTTTTCGAGGGTAAGAAAAATCTAATCCAATGAAAAAGGCCTAAAATGCTGAAAAACGTCAGCTTTACGCAGACTGCAGGTCTTTCGCCCCCGTTTCGACACAAGTCCTGGCGAGATGTGAAATAGAGTGTGACAATGACAAGTAATTTCTATAGAAAACATGTCACGTCATCGGATTTTTTTGTTTCTATCTACCATTATTTTGACACTTTGTCTATGCTGGATTAGTATTGAGCTAACCGTGTTTTTGTCGCTACTGTGCTCGACCACAAGCAGTCTCAACCGTCCAGTGCAATTTCCTAACGTCATCTGCACCGGCGTCCGCTGCGTTTTGTTTATTAGATCTTAAGGTTTAGTAGCTATTAAACTACACTGAATTTCTGAATTCTTAGTTTGCTATTTGAATTGTTAGTACATTGTCACGACGCTCAAACAATAACCAGCTATGTATGCCAGAAGGCTAATGTTGGCACGGTATGTGTACCTATCCGTTTGAACAGAACATTGCGCTAGGTTTCTAGTTTTAAACATTCAAAACGGAAAAGCCTGATTTGTGACAACTAGCTGACTTAAAAAGTTCAATGGACTATGACCTTGGACTATGACAGAGTAACATAAGGTTTAGATTTGGACCTAGTAAGTTCTAGGAGGCAAAAGTTAGAACGATAAAATAGTACCAATCTACAGCTATTGTTTCAAAAATAGATAGGATTTTTTGGTTGGTAGCTCGTTTATTTAGCAATTGGGTTCCTCAAATCACAACCTACTAAGTAGGCAAGCGATCTATAGAACTTTGAGAAACCGTTTAGAGTTCTGTTAAAACATTACTGTATGTATAGTCTTAAGAAAATTGGAATTTCTGAGTCCCACCTGACACCTGATATATCGTCAATTTTGACTGTAATGATAAATACCTAGATGTAAACTAGACACCAAAGACAAAACGGAAGCAAAACACATTACAGCGTCGAGGGAGATTATCCCGGTACATTATCTCTGCTCGCGTGTTAGAGAAATGTTAGAACCCGAGAGAGAATGAAATCTGCGATTTCATGCTAGGAAGTGTGGCCATTTACTTTTGTTAAGTAGTGCTATCAGTAGATCAAAAGATGTTCAAGTAGAACAAAACATGTGTCTGGGGCAACTTTAATAAAATATTTTCTTCAAAGATCAATAAAAACAAAAATATGGAAAAAGAATTAAGCCATGTTAAATGCTTCTGAACTATGCTTTTTACAGTAGGAAGATTTCTGATATAAAGACCACTATTTTATATCAATCAAAGAAAAAAATAGGTAATACATTTGTAACGTAAAAAGCCTTTCTATTTTCAGACCTTTTTCATTGAATTCCCTGATGAGAGTTGTTTCTTTGTAAACAAGTGCCTTTACGGGCTTTTTTATTTGAAGAAAATAAATACTGATAAACCAACCGATACAAATGCTTTCGAGTCCTTACCTTAAAAACTTAACTCGCGTTGAACGCATTCCTAGCGTTTGTTAACTTTTGAATGAAATATTTTAAATACACGCTCAACTCACGTCTAACTTTTTTGTGGTAGGTCCCTAGGTAGGTTAAGTTTTTCATGGTTATATTTGACAAGGCAATGCCAAGGCAGTAATTTCATAATTTTGGACGCTTCTAAGACTTTTACAAGGTTTTCCCCTGGAATATGTAACCTCATACATTTTCAATATTCCGGGACAGTTTCTTTTTTTACTGAACCGTATTTTATTCCCACTACCTTTTTCTTTTACTGTGGACGCCATCGATTGAATAAATAATTCGTGTCGTGCGTAGTCTTTTTTTTTCAAATGTTTTTAAAAGCATATGCTACTCACCCGGTTTTACTCGCTGCTACAAGTGTTTCTGTATAAATAAGGAAATTGGTTGTGCTACGTAATACGTTTTTTTTTGTTTTAGAACAGTGACCTGTGACGGTTGGTTATAAAAAACGAGAAAGGGACACTACAAACAAAGGAATTGAAGGGAATAATACTAAATGATTCAAGACAAACAGCCTCAAGAATACCAAATATCCAAAACAACAAACCAACGTGACCTATCGAACGAAATATTTACCCACTATTTGTGAGTGAACAACTAAACAAAGAGGCGAGAAGGTACACTTTCATCTTGTCAGACCCGTCTCAAACATACGTTCCTCTTTTGAACCCGCGTTACCCAGATTGGAAGCTTGATTCTATTTTTGGTAAAGACAGGCAGGTGTCGGTACCCGTAAAAATAGTAAAAATGATAACACCATAAAAATATTGCCCTATGGTAGTGCACACTCAGATCTCGAGGTGTGTGAAACATGTAGTAGTTCGAGTCCAGCAGCTTACAGCTTTAGCCCCTGTCAACCCAGCTGATGCCTGGCTTGGGTGATTTATGCATTATTATGGTTTTTTATAAGGTTGACGTGAATTGTCTAGTCTCTTTGATATTTTCAACTTTCATTTAAGAAACTACATGCATACCACAGAGAAATTATTTTTTAAGGAATGTCATAATTTATAAAGACATCTACGTAAACAGAAACTTACTCCTTCCAACAACTCAAATATTAACATGAAAGAAAAACATATGCTTGAAGGAAAGTTTTCAAATCCCTAAATGTTCAGGATATTTTATTTGAGCAGATTTTCTGAAAGGAAAGTAATTTCTGGACGGAAAATTTAATGTACTATTGGAATGGAACTTTAAGGGCCTTACCACAAAAAAGTTAGACCAGTGTCGAACGCGTGTCTAGCGTTTTTTTTGTATGAAGTTTTATTTTAGACACGCGTTCAACACTGGTCTAACTTTTTTGTGGTAAGGCCCTGAATGTTTAACATCAATGTTTAGTAGTTTTGAGTTATTACTATTATTTTCCATACCCTTTATTTAAAAAACTACGCTTTGGGCGCACAAAAGTGGGATCAAAATAGATCATTTTATTCCTAGGGATCAAAACTGATTTGAATTTGGAACATAAATATTTCCAACCAATTCATCGAAAAACTACAAGATGGGTTTTTCTCTGCAACACTACATATGTAGTAATCTGCTATTTTATTGAGTATTTTACTCCTAATAATAATCTACCTCATGAATAAAAGACCTCATGCTACAAAAAAATTAAATTAAAATGTATTGTGGCATATTTTATTTTTATTTTGGCTCTATTACCTACTGGCCAGCAAAGTTTTTCGATAATAAGACCTCAATATTATTGCAATAATATGAAATAAAATAAATGATAATGCTTTAGTTAATTATAAGATGCCTTTAACGCAATTTATTCGATGTAGTGTAAAATTAACCATAATTAATGGAAAATAGTAAGTAATATTTATGGAACTTGGTAGGTTTTTCTCTTAGAGGGGAATGAAAAGTAGTTTTTATAACAAGGTCGTAGTGAGGTAGTCAAAATAGAATTCTGAGTGAAACAAAGGATTACATGTATGATTTTACTTTTACTTTTACTTTACTTTTACATGTAAGTCACTCGAGAATAAATAACTTTATGCCTGAGTGTTCCATACTACTTTTCATCCTCCTCTATGAGAAAAACAATAAATACCTAATTAATCTACCAACTTTCTTAAATATTACTCGCTGTTGTCCAATATTACTAAATATTAATTCTGGTTTATTTTACACTACATCTAATAAATTGCGTTATAAAAATACAATATTTACAAAAACATTATTACTTATTTCATATCGATGACAATGACCCATAATAACCATTGCTGGCCAGTTATAGCGTCAAAAAAGATAATAATTTATTAAGGTAAGGTATTGAGGTCTTTTATGGGGTTTATACTACGAGTAAAATACTTACTCAATAAAATAGGAGATAACAGGTAGTGTTGCAGAGAAAAAACCCATCTGTAGTAAACTTTCGATTGATTGGCTGCAAATACACTTCCCATCAGAAAAATCGGAACACCTCGGTTTTTCTTGTTTTTGGCCGAATTAAACACCAAAAAGTATTGTTTGCATTAAAAAAGTTATATGACTATCTAGCTGGCAGTTTTGTCTTTTGAGTGTGTATAAAAAAATCAAAATTCAAAATTGGAATCACACCTGTTTGTTCTGTAAATGAGATGAATGACTGAGACACGTTTGCAGTTTGCGCCTTTTAACGATTCATAACATTTTCGACATTCAATTTAGAGCTTGTCTTATCTTATCTTAAAACTTTTGTTTTTTTAATTGTTTACTGTGACTTTGGATCGCCTGAAAAAAGTTAGATTTTATCTGAATCATGGGTATTGTGCCCGTAGAAGCCGCCCAAGTGGTGACATTGCCAAATTTTGGACTTGGTCATCGTTTTGTGGCTGAATGTTTGCATTTAAGCCTGACCTTTGTTCATAAAGCTCACAAACGCTATCAATAGACTGGTCTGTTTACGCGACGTTCAGAATCTGTCGGAAATCGGGTCAGTTCTGACCGACATGATCGAATTAATGTTATGAGTTCTTTGCAAAATCGACGCCTTAGCGCTTTTCAACTGCGGCAAAAGCTATCAAATGTACAAAAGGTGGCTGAAAGTGGCTCTTTAATCAGAAGAAGGTTAAAAAAACGTAGACTGGTATCGCAAAAGCCAGGAAACGGACCCAAATCAACTGCAGACACGAAGACAAAATCTGTCATGCCGTCGGCGCTAATTCCTTCCAAAACCGTTCACGAACTGTCACCATAACTGACCATTTTATCAATGCAGCATTGTGTAAAGCATTTTTCATCCCTTCTGTAAACCATAGTGCTTCCGTGGTCACCATTCAGCGTAATTCTACACTCAGCAGAAGAGAGGAATTTGATCCACTGGGTATACGACCAATTTAGGTGCTCACTTGCAAAGTTAAGGCGCGCTATTTAATTGTGTGCAGTTGATTTGGACTCGTTTTATGGCTTTTGCGGTACCAGTCTACGTTCCTGTAATCTTCTTCTGATTGTAGAGCTACTTTCCGCCGCCTTTTGTACATTTGATAGCTTTTGCCGCAGCTGAAAAGCGCTATGGCGTCGATTTTGCAAAGAACTCATAACATTAATTCGATCATGTCGGTCAGAACTGACCCGATTTCCGACAGATTCTGAACATCGCGTAAACAGACCAGTCTATTGATAGCGTTTGTGAGCTTTATGAACAAAGGTCAGGCTTAAATGCAAACATTCAGCCACAAAACGATGACCAAGTCCAAAATTTGGCAATGTCACCACTTGGGCGGCTTCTACGGGCACAATACCCATGATTCAGATAAAATCTAACTTTTTTCAGGCGATCCAAAGTCACAGTAAACAATTAAAAAAACAAAAGTTTTAAGATAAGATAAGACAAGCTCTAAATTGAATGTCGAAAATGTTATGAATCGTTAAAAGGCGCAAACTGCAAACGTGTCTCAGTCATTCATCTCATTTACAGAACAAACAGGTGGGGTTCCAATTTTGTTTTTTTTTATACAGACTGGAAAGACAAAACTGCTAGCTACACAGTCATATAATTTTTTTAATGCAAACAATACTTTTTGGTGTTTAATTCGGCCAAAAATAAGAAAAACCGAGGTGTTTCGATTTTTTTGATGGGAAGTGTATATTATGTTCCCAATTCAAATGAATTTTGTTCCCTTGGGCTTAATGACCTATTTTGATTCCACTTAAGTGTGACCAAAGCGTAACTTTTTGAATAGAGGGGATGAAAACTACTAGGTATTAAGAGTAAGATGAGATTAATACAACTCGCTTTTTTGTCATTAAGGTACTACTAAGTATCTACCTAGTTACCTTATACATACACATCTACATGATTATGTGTGTTACATAATCTGATCTATCTAGAAACGCTATGTCAGCCCACTGAATAGCATAATAAAATACCCGCAGGTATATTCCTCACTGAAATTATCAGCAAGTAGTTGGGCTCAATTTTAAATAAGCCCAAGTTTAATGTTGGTTAAGCCTAATTTGGTTCGTTTGAAAGCATTCACAAATTGAGAGCTGTTTTCAGTAAGAAATTATAAACAACCTCAGTTTAAATTACAATGACAATATCAGCCAGCAATGGCAAAGCGCGAACAAACAAACCTTGACTTCATTTTAAATACACTTATGGGAACTTTTCGGGTCTTATTCTGATGATGAATCAAGAGTTCTAGCGACTCGGCATGTCCGGGTACGTCAAAAATGTTATTATATTGTGTAAGTAACTTTTCTTTAGCGCAATCTGCATAAAAATGAGCTGAGGGTTCGCGGCGACCCGCGGGTAAATGAGAGTCTTTCAAGCTGTTAATTTAGTTTGCATACAAAATGAAACTGAAACAAAAATGATCTTGTCGAGACTTTTCTCTTTTACTTACTGAGTTTGTGTAAGAAAACAGGATTCTCTTCCAGTATCGATCACTTTTACTTTCAACTTCCACAGTTTGTTGAGACATAAGGTAACTTAGGTACATAATGGAAGAAATGGAATGGAGGAATGAGCAACATTGTAAATTTACTAAGAGCACTGGTTAGAGCCCATAAACGTTTATCTTAATTTTGTTGCTGATACAAAAACGTTAGCACAAAGCTAATAGTTGAATATTACTAATACATAGCGAAAGATAAGTTCAAATTAAATTATGTTCGCAAAATCCTTTGCAAAAGAATTGGTTCGTTTTATTTTTAGTTGACAGCTAACAAAAGTGGCGATCATGCTTTGTTATTGTTTATTTGTTTTCAAAAATAAAATTTTATTGCAAAAAGCATATTGGGAAGTTTATTTTTTGACGAGAATTATCAAACATGAGTAGATCTATGTTCGAACGCGTTTTGAAACTTTACAAAACACTAGCTAAAACCCGCGGCTTCGCCCGCGTAGTCATAAGGAATAACATAGATACCTAAGTATATTGCGCTTTACGATTTGTTGCACTTTAACACAAATATCTTGCCCCTTTCCTTTCTATTTTAGAGATAACAGAAAAAAAACGCCTAAACACATTATGTATAATCTAAAAGACGGCTGATGTGGCGCAGTGGGACCTCTCACTCCCGCTCTCCCACCTGCTCTCCCTCTCTCTGACCCTCTTGCTCTCCCTCCCGCTCTCCCCCCCGCTCTTCCTTCCGCTCTCCCTCTCGCTCTTCCACCTGCTCTCCCTCTCGCTCTCCTACCTGCTCTCCCTCTCGCTCTTCCACCTGCTCTCCCTCTCGCTCTCCTACCTGCTCTCCCTCTCGCTCTCCCTCCTGCTCTCCCACCTGCTCTCCCTCTCGCTCTCCCTCCCGCTCTCCCACCTGCTCTCCCTCTCGCTCTCCCTCCCGCTCTCCCACCTGCTCTCCCTCGCTCTCCCCTCCCGCTCCCACCTGCTCTCCCTCTCGCTCTCCCACCTGCTCTCACTCTCGCTCTCCCACCTGCTCTCCCTCTCGCTCTCCCACCTGCTCTCCCTATCGCTCTCCCTCCCGCTCTCCCTCTCGATCTCCCACTCGCTCTCCTCTCAATCTCCCTCCCGCTCTCCGTCTCGCTTTCCCACCTGCTCTCCCTCTCGCTCTGCCTCCCGCTCACCCTCCCGCTCTCCCTCCCGCTCTTCCTTCCGCTCTCCCTCTCGCTGTCCGTCTCGATCTCCCTCTCGCTCTCCTTTCACTTTCCCTCCCGCACTGCCTCTCGCTCTCCTACCTGCTCTCCCTCTCGCTCTCCCTCTCATTATCCCTCCCGCTCTCCCTCTCAATGTCCCTCTTGCTCTCCCTCCCGCTCTCCCTCTCGCTCTCCCTCTCGCTCTCCCTCACGCTCTCCCTGATGCTCTCCCTCTCCCTCTCTCTGTCTCTCTCCCTCTACCTCTCCCTCTCCTCTCATGCCAAATTTCACGTTTCAAGGGTTTCGTTATGTATGACCGTGATGACGACAATGCGTTACTTTAAAATAAAATCTTTGAATTAGTAAAATCCTACTACGTTGCTTAAGGAATACACATGCCAAATTTCACGCTTCTAGGGTTTGTTTTTTGCGACAATGCGTGATTTTCATCCCCTATGTCATCGATGGATGAATTTTGAAAACTCCGAAATAATATCAACTGTTCAATTCGAAATTTGAAGCAAATACGTATGTCAAGGGAATAAAAAAAATCTTACAAACTTTCACCCCCTGTTTTACCCCCATAGGAGTTGAATTTCAAAAAATCCTTTTTAGTGGATGCTTACGTTGGTTAAGGAATACACATGCCAAATTACACGCTTCTAGCTCCAAGGGTTTGGTTTTTACGACCATGCGTAATTTTCATCCCCTATGTCAACCCATCGGGGGATGAATTTTGAATACTTCTTAATCAAAATAATATCAACTGTTTATTAAAAATAAGGGTGCCAAATTTCAAAACTGTAGCTTCAAAGGAGCGGCCTGCGTGTAAATATAATACTTTCATCCCCTTTCTTACCCCCTCAGGGGTTTAAAATTGGAAAATGCTGAAACACGTTATCCATTATTTTTAAAGTTCTTCCTAAATACGAAATTTGAAGCAGTTATATCAAAGGAATAAAAAGTTTCATACAAACTTTCATCCCCCGTTTTACCCCCTTAGGGGTTGAATTTCAAAAAATCCTTCCTTAGAGGATGCCTACATTATAATGGCTATCTGCATGCCAAATTACAGCCGGATCGGTCCAGTAGTTTAGGCTGTGCGTTGATGACAGTCAGTCTTCTTGAGTTTTATATATTAAGATATCAAATTTAAAGATATAGTGTAACAAACTCGACCCCGCAGCCTTATGAAGGACTATACGCCTCCAGCCGCCAGTCTCTGTTGTTATGAAGATCATGTCTTGAGTTCTAGATTTCATAGAAACCCATACCTCAAGCACAGTGTATATAATGGCTCGTGATATAAAAGTGATGTCTAGTTAATTATTGACCCATACGTTGTGTTTAAATAAAATAATATGTAACCCATAAGTTCTTTTAAAGGTAATTGAGACATCTCTATACTAATTATTGTAATAAAGTGACTCTGATGAACAAGAGAGGGAAAGGGCAGGAAACTGAACTCCAAACGGGCCCCCAGAACTGCATCGCCCGAGGATTGTGGAATCCCACTCCAACTATACCTATTAGTATTCATAAACACTCCGCAGTCATCTTCACATAACCAATTTATGTATGTAAAGATAACTCTTAGAGTATTTACCAAATACAAATGGTAAATTACCTGATTCCCCCAGAAGAAGGATAAAAATATGGTGAGACGTGCGTCTCTGCTAATAGATGCGTCAGCCACAGACGCTTGTGGTGCTTAAAAGCACCACGAAGAAGGATAGGTGATCAGATTCAGACGTCCTTTGCAGAACAACTGAAGTAGTTTAGAATAAATAGTCTTATGACGGACCAAGCCGACACCCAAGTGTCTAGTTGGTTAAGTAAGTATGTATGTTGTGAATAGGTATGTTATCAGTCAAATGACATGATTTCAACAATTATCTTTAGGTTTCCCTAAAGAGGTACCGGCAAGGCCGGTAAGCACCGAATATGAAATTGCACCAGTTAGTCAGCCTCCACCCACATATTAACTCCTATGGAAGTCAGGTTATAATATGAGATGCTTTATGCAATTCCCAAATCACATGTGAGCATACATTCCTATCTGTTGTAGACGAGAGAGCAATATTTTGCCCATCCCAATAGAGAGTAGATAGGATATGTTGATCACATGAACTTCCTGAGAGCATATGGGCTTCTACGACCAGAAGCTGCCGTTACAACCATATCGAATGCTAGATAGTAAATAGATAGGTATTCGATGAAGATATGATAACAGTTGTCCCATGACATTTGATGACAACCATTGTAGTTAGTAGTTAAGTTGTAATCATAGTCTTACTATGATGGGCACCATTTTAGCCAGTCATAAGAAGAACTTTAAGAACTTCATGACTAGAATATTACTTTAGATATGATTCATCTGAATCTGTTAGATATAGGATAGGATGATAGGAAAGGATATTATCTATTCTACCAGCCATACATATATTCTTAGATAACACAGTACTTAACAACATAGCAAGTACTATAAAATAATATTGTTGTAGATAGATGTTATCTACTGCCGGACACATTCCTTTTTGAAGGTATCAAAATATAGTTGTAAATAAATGTTTATCCACTGCAGGACACATTCCAATACTGAAGACAGTTTTCTTTGTATGACAACAATACTGTTGTAAATGATTATTTATCCACTGTTGGACATAACCAAACAGAAGTAGATATCTATCTACTTATGTATACTTCATACATAGTAACATTAGTCAATTAAGTCCATAGTCGCTCAGCAACCATAGTGCAAATAGAAATCTGTCCACTGTTGGACTAAGCCAAACAGTAGGTAAGTAGATACAATATGTAAGTATGTTTCAAACACAAGAATTTTATCAAGTAAATCCTTAATCGCTCGCCAATTATAAAATAGTAATTTATCCACTGATGACCACAGCAAATAATAGATAAGTAGATATCTAACAATATCTACATAAGTAAGTTTTAACCCAAGAACTTTATCCTGATCGCATAGCAATAATAATCAAAGTAAATTATTTTAATTGAAGCTACATTATTTTGGTCGTTAAAGTTATATATATATATATGGCATGATAGATAGATAAGTAAGGAATAGGAGTAATGGGATTATAGGGTAGCCTACCTATTACTAACATCTAATTTACCTATCTACCGACACACTAACTAGCCCAGGTTTCCTAATTAAAGATTAGATGTGGATACTATAAAGTTTATATGAAACAATCAGAACGCAGATTCTTTAAAACATTCTGACCCGACAACAAAACAAAGTTATTGCAATAAAATGACCTTAGCATTAAAAACCAAAGCATTAGACCATGTTCCGAATCTTATCAGCTTTCAATGAATACAGAACTATCAAGCATAGGTAATTAATATGTTTGTAAACATTCATATAGGGAATATATACTGCTGATAGGGTTCGAAAGAAAGCATGAATTGTACTTATCCATCTGGAACTTGAAGCCACCAGCACACGAAGAACCAACAACGACGACATCCACAATGCCGATTCCAGTGCACGCTGAAGCACGCATCCTCTGTATCCAACAACACACTCCACGGGTTCACCACGGGTTCCAAACACTTTTCACAAACACACTCGCGAATACCGAGAAACAGCTTGAACGCCCAAGACAGCTGTTTAGCACACGGTTCTCTCTCTAACAGGACACACAGCACTATCTTAGTTTCACTTACTTTCACTTCTCTTCTTGTCCTGTGAGACTTCGCGATTAAAATTAAAACTGCTCGCAGGCCGTATGGCTCGCTATTTTATACCAAAAAGCTTCGAACTTACGAGAAGAATAATGTTCTCGAAATCTGCTACTCATTACGAAAGAAGATATTCTCCTCTCTTTCATACACATTTTAGAAGACATTCGACTATTCTAGATTTTTTTAGAATGTCTTGTTTCGCTACTTGTTGCCAGACACCAATTCAGGGAAGGGGCCACGACCTATCCTGACATCCAAGAAAAACTTTTAGTGTATATTGAGTAAATCATGGGTTTACCAATATTATTAAACATTTATTGTTGGTTTATAGAATTTTTAGAAAATACATCAATTTTCTATAAACCGAAAGTGTGACTAATAGAATAAACCTTAGGTATTTCAGTCGCTATGGCACTATAATAGGCCTAGTAGGGCCCTGTCTAAAGTGACACCTTGCGGTTTCCGCTACTCGACAATAGATGGCTCTTAAACAAAATAGCAAAATGTTATGTCCTATATCATATAAGCACGAAAAATTATAAATGCTACTGCAAACGCTGTGCAACTATCAGCTAATTATCCAAAATTATTTAGACTTGCCTATACGAACGATATGATGAGAAAACCAAGAAAGTAACTTACAATTTCACCGTTTCATACACATAGCGCCATCTATCAGCTGTGTTCCTGAACTTCTATAACAGTTTTGACAGATCAGAACCAAGTACTAATCGCATCTTATACCAATAGATCGCACATGACATCCTAAACTGACCTAACTCAAAAAAGCAAGTTTGTGGGAAAATGGATTTTTAACTTCTAATACGTCTTAAAAATTAACTATATGCCTTGGAGTTTTGATTGATATATCAAAAAAAAGATTGGAATATCTTTATTTTGTTTATTAAAAATATATTAAAATTAAACATTTTAATTATTAATTATTTAATATTTCAAAAAGCACTTTGACTTATGCCGTTACTTCCCGATATTTTTAATTCTTTTTCGTTTTATGCCTGTATAGACTGTACTATTTATTCAAAACTATCGCGTTAATTCAAAATAAATCAGTTTAGTTGGTCCATGAAAATATGATAAGGGAGTGTTATTTCAAAATAAAATAATAATTTTATCTTTTTACTACGAGAAAATTACTACAACACTACATTTTGACCGAAAAAATATTATTTATTATTTTTAATTAGCTTTTAGGTAAAGTATGTTTAGAAATCGATTTCATAATTACATCACTTCAGCATACAGCTGGACATAGGCCTCCCACAGAGTACGCCACAAGGCACGTTTTTACCATCCAGTCTCTACCATCCGCTCTCTTTAATTAATCGGTCCATATGGCAGGAGGGCGTCTAACGCGTGCTACGCTTGCTAAGTCGTTGCCTCCTCTAAGAACCCGGTAAACCCGGTACGATACGATGTCGTACAAAATCGGTTCTACAACAAATGTGGCCAACCCACTGTCACTTCAGTTTGCTACACTTCCAGGCAAGTCTTGGCTGATAATCTCTTTCGGACATTTTCCATTAGCAAGGTCATTAGCTATAGACCTTCCATGGCTCCCTGAGTGACGTGTAGCCTATGGACCAGTTTAACTGTCATGCTATGTCATGGTAATTTCAGACTCAAAGTTAGCTCTTCTTAAATGCAATGTTTGCCATTTTTCTGAACTACTTTTAGGTGTACACGTTCGGCGGAGACTGACTCAGAAATTACGTGCTGATTGAACATGACCTTGGTCTTTTTTCAAGTTCTTTCCGAGTCTAACACGCCTCGAGGCCATATTTAGACTGGAAATATTTTTTCCATATCCTGCAGTGATTCGGCCATAATAACTATGCCGTCAACAAAACGGAGATGCGTGAGATATTCACAATTAATAATGATGCCCAGTCTGTCCCACTGTAAGGTCTTGAATACAATCCTCCAGCGGATTGGTGAATTGTTTCGGGGATATAATTTCATCTTGTCTTACACCTCGGTGTATCTGTATGGGTCTTGATATATGGTTTTGTACTTGAACTGACATTGTCGCCAATTCATAGGCTTCTCAGCATCTCTATCATGTCACCAGTTGACTTGGCACCGCTTCAAGGACATTAGAACAGCCAAGGTTTCATTCGAGTCAAAAGCTTTCTCCATGGTATAATAAGATACTCCGCCTGGTATTCCATTCCGAGACTCGTGAACCACGTGACTAACACAAGCCTACGTCATCATACTTGTGGGTTACCAAAAATACCCACTATTATGATTATTTTTGTAAATAATATAAGATACTGTTAACTAACAAAATATACAATTTAAGTGTTGTTGTAAAGTTCAAGTTAATACACACGTAAATCTAAATTATAAAATTATTCAGAAATATTTTAACACATTTTTCTGAGATTGAATTTACCCTATAACGTATTTTTCGAAATAAAGTGGCAATACTGGTGACGTAGGCTTGTGTTTCTCTGGGAATGTAAGACCATGTTTTATTAGACTATGGCTTTCTCGTAGTCCACAAACACGGTAGTAAACAGCGGTCGGTTGTACTCTTCTGACTTCTGTATAACTTGCCGTACAATATGATGTGTTCTACAGTGCTGAAGTCCTTCCGAAACCCAGCTGTTGTGACTGGTTGGCGCCAAATCTTGATGCCAGGCAAATAGTTACCACTCCCGACAAGAGGTTATAGACGTGGCTCAGTAGTGTGATCGCCTCAGTAGCCTATACTTTTGAGGAGTGTTTTGTCTCCTTTTCAAAATAAAGCCGCAACACTGCAACTTGATATACATTTTGTGTTGTGATTTCTTGATGGAACTCCATAGTATGTTAGTAAATAAAACACTTTTTACACTAGTTCCACTATTTATAATTAAAATGCTATTAAAGCGCGACCGGTTTCGTAACATCATCTTCAGGCAACAAATTCAAAAATCAAAACAATACAATATGAAGTAAACGTGGGTAGTGGAATAATTCCATGTCGCAGTGCAATAAAAAGTCACTCAAAATAAAGAATGTCAAGTTTTACATAAAATGACAAATTAATTTAAGATTAAATTACGAATAACATACTGCTACTTGAGCTTGGCCCGGCCGTTTACAACAAAATTACTTAACTTAACTAAAAAAAAATATAAATTATCTACACCCAACACTGACATAACTAAAAAACTACACACGTTTTTTATAATTAAAAGTTTATATAGACCTAACACAAAATTTCCGATCGCTATACAGGCATAAGTCAAATAATACGAAGTAAATTTTAACAAATGCATTAATTAAAAAAGGCAATAGTGCACTAACCCAAAACAATACACGGTATTAGCAAAAAAAAATACAGGATAAATAGGCATAACTCAAAAACTGTCACTATAGACTTTCTTATCTTGGCGGAAATCGTAAAACGAGAGTATTTTTTGAATAGCAGCGCGCAGCGTGCTTCCGTCCTTCGCCGGCGCACTAACTCAGAAACATCTTTTTTGACTTGCAGGGGCGGTGCAGGGTAGCACGGGCAATATAGACATTTTATTGAATAACTTTTAAACTAAATTATTTACCACTGCGATTGTTTTACCCATTTGTAGAGAAAAAAATATATTATTTTAATACATTATTAACTAGATTTGCCACTTTTTTGAGTTAGGTCAGTTTAGGATGTCATGTGCGAGATGTCGCTGTTTTGAAATCTTTATAAAGGCCGAAACACATATTAATTAATAAAGACCGGGACACATATGTGACAATTCGCCCCCTATTTTATGTGAAATTTAGTTGCTTAGAGCTAAATTGAACATAAAATATCAACAACAGTAAACACTTCCCGCCCCCAAGACTTTCAAAACTTCATAAATATGTATGCCTGAACCAAATGTCATGAAGCCCTAATGGAATTTACGCCAAAAGCTGTATACATCTCTTAATGAAGTTACCTACGCCAAATGCTGCAAATCACGCAATTTTACGCTGAATGCAGAATTAACTATCCTTATGCCAATTTGCTAAGTTACGCCAAGTGCATAAAAAAAATTACACAATTTACGCCAAATGCATCAACTAAAATAAGAATTACGCAGTTTACGCTTAATGCAACTATGCCTACGCCAAGTGCTTTATTACCAGTAATATTACGCTAAACGCAACCAAGTGCTTTTAATATGACTATTCTACCCAAAGTGCTTGTGCCAATAATTACTATTGTATTTCCTGAAAATCATGAATGCTTCATAATAAAGAATTACACAAAGAATCTGAATTGAAAAATGTTAAAAATTGAATTTAAGCGTTTAAACCAAATCTTTGTGCAATCTGTTGTGTGTAGGTTGATTGCAGATAGATTTACTAACACTAGATGCTAGAAACCTATTGCAACCTCTTGTTGGTCTGTAAAATTGGCCTTGTTCACAGATTTTCGCACGAAAACCTGCTGTGGATTTCTGCTAGCAGAATCGCCATAAATAAGGAACCGACTGAAAGTTAGACTCGATGCTCATTCAAGAAGTCCACCCTTCATCAGCTACCTACCTACAGCAATCACAGAGTAGTGTGTGATTTGGCTTAAATCAGATCTTAACTCAAAGTAGCTAAGATCTCAATGTGCAAAATCAGAATACATATGTAATTTAATTAAAATTAGGTTCCCTACTCACATCCATGACATGATAGAACCAGAAAAGACATATTAGAAAACTGTTCTGATCAAATCGTGATATATGTTGTGTGTTTGGACCAACCTGGTCCTAAATGTGCAGTGAGTTTAGGGCCGTGTCAGGGGTTCTCGCACGAGAGCCCCCTTTGAATATCTGCTTGCTTGCACTACCTCTAACAGTGAAATTACGCAAACATATCTTGCCATTGTGCTAACAAGACATACCTACGATTAAATCACTGCAGAAGTAAATACAGAGTGTCGTGAGATGATTTGATCCTGAACCATTATACGAAAATAACACTTCTAGCTAATTACTTAAAAATTATAGAAAAATAAATACATATCAGGTATGGATGGAGATAAAATTCTAGTGTTTTATCAAAGTGAAACATCTATAAGCAAGTAAGTCAGATTTTCAGGAAAGTAAAAGACTTCTGTGCTAATTAAACTACCATAAACTTATGGCACTTACAAATTGAGCAGAACAAACATACCATTTATGCAAAAAGTGCCATCTAGTTCAGGCATATCTCATTATCAAAAATGTCGCCCCCCAAATTATTCAATTTTAAGAAATATTTGGTAAAAATTTCGCCCCCCAAATCTATAGAGTCACTGTTTCCAAAAACTATTAAGAATTCCGTCCAACAAAAGTCCTACACTTGATCTCATCACACAACAATAGACAATTCCTAATTTCCTAACAACAACCTATTAAATAAGCAATGAACCAATAGAATCATATCTACCCCAAACATAAACACTAACTCCTGTACTATAACTCTCTAATCATTACCTCCTAGACCACAATTTAGTCAACACCCCCTAGACTACTACCATCTCCTAGACTATAATTTGTCATCACCTCCTAGACCTGCACCTATATATAACATCATCTAGACCATATCCAGTCATCAGCTCCTAGTCTACAACCACTTTCTCTTAAACTATAAGTGGATATCGCCTAGACCTAGACCTACATCTATACACAACATTTCCTAGATCATATTTAATCACCAGCTCCTAGACTACAATCACTATCTCCTAGACTATAATCACTACCTCCTAGACTATCATTACCGTTTCCTGCAATGTACTTATTAACACCTTCTATACCTAGATCTATAGATGATATGACCCAGACCTCTATTCAATCATCGGCTCCCAGACTACAATCTATCATCACTACTACTTGAACACTAGATAAAATCTAGACTTAGACACATACATATGACCTCAACTATCAACTACTAAACCAGACAAAATTGGACACCGCCTCCCTTTACTACATAATCAGTAACTCCCAGATAGTAGACCTGCAAGATAAAATTAAGTTTAGTTTATTTAAAATAATTAAATTGAATAACTTAATCATTAGGACGCTTGCTTGTGATATTTTTATGTTTGCCTTTGATCGTTACAACCCAAAAATATTAGATGTTTTTACAACAAAAACCACGGGCTGCAACCCACAGAAAAGAATCTCCCCGTCCGATCACATACATACATATACATACTCCCAAAAGACACAACCCCCCCTCGAAGGCAGTCGGATAATTATCTTCTTCTTTTCCATTTTACTTATTATCATCAGTATAGATAAACACTCAATCATACATACATATTACATACATACCTACTACACATGTACACACATACACACTTACTCACATACACTTTCGAAAATACAACCCTCCCACCGAGGCAGTCGGGTAGAAATATTTGATTTTCTTCTCTTTTTTTTTTCTAGTTATTATCAATATACAATCACTTTCACTTAAATAAAAGGAAGATAGCCTACCAAACATACCTACATACATTCAACATACTATATCTTTTTATAAAGTGAAAAGACAAATTATATAACTACTAGTTATCATACATTTGTTTATAAGTAATTGGGATAAGGGCAGACAGATGATGATGACATTTGCTTTGTTGTCGAATAGTGTCAACAAATAATCAAAAAAAAATTACATAATTTTAGTAATTTTAAGTAATTAAAAAAACTTGGTATTCATTTTTATACTTAATTACACTGATAGTTTATGTTTAATACTATTCATAAAATTTCCCTCCGCCCCCTAGTATAACAAATAAATTATCATCATGATAAATTACCTACTTTGATTTACCTAATAAAGGTTTTTGGTTAGAAGCAAAACTGGCTTTTTGATTTCTATTTATATACCTAAAGTCAACTAAATCATCTAATAGTTAACATGTTGTGTGTTCATGTCTCGCTACTCGAATCAAAACATGTTAGAACCTCATGATATGTCATTGCTTGCTATTGTAGATAAAATATGTAATGGATTACAAAATACCTACGCTTTACTACATATTATATGTATACTGTGCAACAAAGCCAGGTTTATGTTTCCCCATAATGGACACCACCAACTTCAAAGAAGTACCATCTCTTCAACTAAGTATATAGGGTAAAGCAACGCTAGATACATACAAAGTCTTCAAATTCCATGGGAAACAAGCTACAATAGTCGTAGTAAGATATTTTCCTACCTATTAATTTTGTTATGAAGTAAATAATAAACAAAGGGTATATACAACATCAACTTAGCACAGCCAAAACTACTAAGAGGCAAATAAATAACCAATTCTTAAATTCCAACTTTCTTAGGTCTAATGCCTAGATTATGTTTAGCTCAAAGCATTCCTATGACCCCAAACAATACCTACAATATCTAAGATTGTTCAAAATGCAATGCCCAATTGTACTCAATGGATTTCTTACACAATTTACAAAAAATCAACAGAGATTTGTAATGATATTCAAGAATGTGTTAGTGAATGATTTTAACCTATGTTAAAACTTACTTGAATGTTGTCTTATCCTTTCAAGTGCATTTTTATCACAAAAATCACTAAATCAAGAAGCTTCACTGATTCCAAAGGAATCTTTAGAACTAACACTAAAAACTTCACAGCACGCACAAAATTTACTGAATCCATTGTTTTTTTCACTAAAAGCTTGGATACTTAATCAGATTTTTGTCTTAAAAACACTAAAGACTTCGCGGAAAATTCGCGTCGCGATTTTTACAAAGAACTGTCAAAACATAACCAAAAACAAACACGTACTTTTTTCCCACACATTCTACATTAATCATAAAGTCGGAGCGAGATAGCAAGACACGAAAATACTACTAGTATGACAGACTGCGTCTCTTTCTTAAATAGAATTTAGCTAATCAAGCGAAAAAATAAAGCATCAGGCTGACGTATCAAGGCTGCGTTTCGTTTTCGTTCAAAAATTTTTCTCAATGTTATTTTTAGATGGAAAAATGTTTTACAAATTTACCATTTAAAATTATAATAGCATAAAAATAACCTAAATAATGATTATTCTTACACAAATATTGTAAAATCTACGCGAAAATATAATTTGCAAAGTTCCTAACGTGAAATTTCTTGGTTTGAATTTTGACGTTTTCAAAATTATTAGACGAAACCTTGTCGTGCGAACGCACCCCACTTTGACATTTCTAATACGTAAATCCGTGTTCGTACTAATAATTTCTTATTTTTCAGGGAAATAACTGCAAAATCGCTTGTTAATGGATGCCCGATGACTCAAAACACTCCCAACCTACCCAAGGGACCCCACGGAACCCAGAATCCAGCCCACTCTCACCAGTTCACAGAATCACAACATGCACATGAAATGTCTCAATTTTGGGACCTTTTTATTCTGGTCACGCGCAACAAATGTAACAAACTCGACCCCGCAGCCTTATGAAGGACTATACGCCTCCAGCCGCCAGTCTCTGTTGTTATGAAGATCATGTCTTGAGTTCTAGATTTCATAGAAACCCATACCTCAAGCACAGTGTATATAATGGCTCGTGATATAAAAGTGATGTCTAGTTAATTATTGACCCATACGTTGTGTTTAAATAAAATAATATGTAACCCATAAGTTCTTTTAAAGGTAATTGAGACATCTCTATACTAATTATTGTAATAAAGTGACTCTGATGAACAAGAGAGGGAAAGGGCAGGAAACTGAACTCCAAACGGGCCCCCAGAACTGCATCGCCCGAGGATTGTGGAATCCCACTCCAACTATACCTATTAGTATTCATAAACACTCCGCAGTCATCTTCACATAACCAATTTATGTATGTAAAGATAACTCTTAGAGTATTTACCAAATACAAATGGTAAATTACCTGATTCCCCCAGAAGAAGGATAAAAATATGGTGAGACGTGCGTCTCTGCTAATAGATGCGTCAGCCACAGACGCTTGTGGTGCTTAAAAGCACCACGAAGAAGGATAGGTGATCAGATTCAGACGTCCTTTGCAGAACAACTGAAGTAGTTTAGAATAAATAGTCTTATGACGGACCAAGCCGACACCCAAGTGTCTAGTTGGTTAAGTAAGTATGTATGTTGTGAATAGGTATGTTATCAGTCAAATGACATGATTTCAACAATTATCTTTAGGTTTCCCTAAAGAGGTACCGGCAAGGCCGGTAAGCACCGAATATGAAGTTGCACCGGTCAGTCAGGCTCCACCCACATATTAACTCCTATGGAAGTCAGGTTATAATATGAGATGCTTTATGCAATTCCCAAATCACATGTGAGCATACATTCCTATCTGTTGTAGACGAGAGAGCAATATTTTGCCCATCCCAATAGAGAGTAGATAGGATATGTTGATCACATGAACTTCCTGAGAGCATATGGGCTTCTACGACCAGAAGCTGCCGTTACAACCATATCGAATGCTAGATAGTAAATAGATAGGTATTCGATGAAGATATGATAACAGTTGTCCCATGACATTTGATGACAACCATTGTAGTTAGTAGTTAAGTTGTAATCATAGTTTTACTATGATGGGCACCATTTTAGCCAGTCATAAGAAGAACTTTAAGAACTTCATGACTAGAATATTACTTTAGATATGATTCATCTGAATCTGTTAGATATAGGATAGGATGATAGGAAAGGATATTATCCATTCTACCAGCCATACATATATTCTTAGATAACACAGTACTTAACAACATAGCAAGTACTATAAAATAATATTGTTGTAGATAGATGTTATCTACTGCCGGACACATTCCTTTTGAAGGTATCAAAATATAGTTGTAAATAAATGTTTATCCACTGCAGGACACATTCCAATACTGAAGACAGTTTTCTTTGTATGACAACAATACTGTTGTAAATGATTATTTATCCACTGTTGGACATAACCAAACAGAAGTAGATATCTATCTACTTATGTATACTTCATACATAGTAACATTAGTCAATTAAGTCCATAGTCGCTCAGCAACCATAGTGCAAATAGAAATCTGTCCACTGTTGGACTAAGCCAAACAGTAGGTAAGTAGATACAATATGTAAGTATGTTTCAAACACAAGAATTTTATCAAGTAAATCCTTAATCGCTCGCCAATTATAGAATAGTAATTTATCCACTGATGACCACAGCAAATAATAGATAAGTAGATATCTAACAATATCTACATAAGTAAGTTTTAACCCAAGAACTTTATCCTGATCGCATAGCAATAATAATCAAAGTAAATTATTTTAATTGAAGCTACATTATTTTGGTCGTTAAAGTTATATATATATATATGGCAAGATATGTTTGCGTAATTTCACTGTTAGAGGTAGTGCAAGCAAGCAGATATTCAAAGGGGGCTCTCGTGCGGGAACCCCTGACATGATACTTTTGCAGACTGAACATTTAGGACCAGGTTGGTCCAAACACACAACACATGTCACGATTTGATCAGAACAGTTGTCTAATATGCCCTTTTCTGGTTCTATCATGTCATGGATGTGAGTTAGGGAACCTTATTTTAATTAAATTACATATTGTATTCTGATTTTGTGAATTAAGATCTTAGCTACTTTGAGTTAAGGTCTGATTTAAGCCAAATCATACACTACTCTGTGATTGCTGTAGGTAGGTAGCTGATGAAGGGTGGACTTCTTGAATGAGCATCGAGTCTAACTTTCAGTCGGTTCCTTATTTATGGCGGTCTTGCAAGCAGAAATCCACAGCAGGTTTTCGTGCGAAAATCTGTGAACAAGATCAATTTACAGACGAACAAGAGTTTGCAATAGGTTTCTAGCATCTAGTGTTAGTAAATCTATCTGCAATCAACCTACACACAACAGATTGCACAAAGATTTGGTTTAAACGCTTAAATTCAATTTATAACATTTTTCAATCAGATTCTCTGTATAATTCTTTATTATGAAGCACCCATGGTTTTCAGGAATGACAATAGTAATTATTGGCACAAGCACTTTGGGTAGAATAATCACATTAAAAGCACTTGGCTGCGTTTAGCGTAGTATTACTGGTAATAAAGCACTTGGCGTAGGCATAGTTGCATTAAGCGTAAACTGCGTAATTCTTATTTTAGTTTATGCATTTGGCGTAAATTGTGTATTTTTTTTTATGCACTTGGCGTAACTTAGCACATTGGCGTGAGAATTGTTAATTCTGCATTCAGCGTAAAATTGTGTAATTTGCAGCATTTGGCGTAGGTAACTTCATTAAGAGATGTATACAGCTTTTAGCGTAAATACTATTAGGGCTCCATGACATTTAGTTCAGGCATACACATTTATGGAGTTTTGTAAGTCTTGGGGGCGGGAAGTGTTTACTTTTGTTGATATTTTATGTTTAATTTAGCTCCAAGCAACTAAATTTCACATAAAATAGGGGGCGAATTGTCACATATGTGTCCCGGCCTTTATTAATTAATATGTGTTTCGGCCTTTATAAAGATTTCAAAACAGCGACATCTATTGGTATAAGATGCGATTAGTACTTGGTTTTGTTCTGTCAAAATTGTTATAGAAGTTCAGGAACACAGCTGATAGATGGCGCTATGTGTATGAAACGGTGAAGTTGTAAGTTACTTTCTTGGTTTTTCTCATCATATCGTTCGTATAGGCAAGTCTAAATAATTTTGGATAATTAGCTGATAGTTGCACAGCGTTTGCAGTAGCATTTATAATTTTTCGTGCTTATATGATACAGGACATAACATTTTGCTATTTTGTTTAAGAGCCATCTATTGTCGAGTAGCGGAAACTGCAAGGTGTCACTTAGACAGGGCCCTACTAGGCCTATTATAGTGCCATAGCGACTGAAATACCTAAGGTTTATTCTATTAGTCACACTTTCGGTTTATAGAAAATTGATGTATTTTCTAAAAATTCTATAAACCAACAATAAATGTTTAATAATATTGGTAAACCCATGATTTACTCAATATACACTAAAAGTTTTTCTTGGATGTCAGGATGGGTCGTGGCCCCCCCCTGAATTGGTGTCTGGCAACAAGTAGCGAAACAAGACATTCTAAAAAATTCTAGAATAGTCGAATGTCTTCTAAAATGTGTATGAAAGAGAGGAGAATATCTTCTTTCGTAATGGGTAGCAGATTTCTAGAATATTATTCTTCTCGTAAGTTCGAAGCTTTTTGGTATAAAATAGCGAGCCATACGGCCTGCGGGCAGTTCAGTTCTAATCGTGAAGTCTCCCAGGACAGAAAAGGAATACCTAGTGCAGTGATTAGTTTACCTATCAGTCCTGGTTGAGTCGCGCCGCAGATCAGGGAGTATCAACGTTTGCCTGGTCACCCCTCGTTTCGCGAGTATGGTTTGTGAAAAGTGTTTTGAACCCGTGTATGGTGTGTTGTTGGATACAGAGGATGCGTGCTTCAGCGTGCACTGGAATCGGCATTGTGGATGTCGTCGTTGTTAATTCTTCGTGTGCTGGTGGCTTCAAGTTCCAGATGGATAAGTACAATTCATGCTTTCTTTCGAACCCTATCAGCAGTATATATTCCCTATATGAATGTTTATAAACATATTAATTACCTATGCTTGATAGTTCTGTATTCATTGAAAGCTGATAAGATTCGGAACATGGTCTTATGCTTTGGTTTTTAGTGCTAAGGTCATTTTATTGCAATAACTTTGTTTTGTTGTCGGGTCAGAATGTTTTAAAGAATCTGCGTTCTGATTGTTTCATATAAACTTTATAGTATCCGCATCTAATCTTTAATTAGGGAAATCTGGGCTATTTAGTGTGTCGGTAGATAGGTAAATTAGATGTTAGGAATAGGTAGGATACCCTATAATCCCATTACTCCTATGCCTTACTTGTCTATCTATCATGCCATATATATGACTTTAATAACCAAATTAATAACATAATTTATTATTGCTATGCGCTACTAGCATAAAGTTCCTGTGTTAAAACCTACATTAGTAGATATGGTTAGGTATCTACTTATCTATTAATTGCTGTGGTCATCAGTGGATAAATTACTATTCTATAATTGCTGAGCGATCAAGGATTTATTTGATAAAATTCCTGTGGTTAAAACATACTTACATATTGTATCTACTTACCTACTGTTTGGCTTGGCCCATCAGTGGACAAATTTCTATTTTTAAGTACTATGGTTGCTGAACGACTATGGACTTATTTGACTAATGTTACTATGTATGAAGTACACATAAGTAGATATTGTTAGATATCTATTTCTGTTTGGTTATGTCCAACAGTGGACAAATAATCATTTACAACAGTTTCTTTGTCTTACAAAGAAAACAGTCTTCAGTATTGGAATATGTCCGGCAGTGGACGAGCATTTGTTTATAACAATCTTTTGTTATACAAACAAAATGTTCTTCAGAATGGGAATGTGTCCAGCCGTGGACAACTTGTACTTATTACAATAATATTTTATAGTACTTGGTATGTTGCTAAGTACTGTGTTATCTAAGAATATATGTATGGCTGGTAGAATGGATAATATCCTTTCCTATCATCCTATCCTATAACAGATTCAGATGAATCATATCTAAAGTAATATTCTAGTCATGAAGTTCTTAAAGTTCTTCTTATGACTGGCTAAAATGGTGCCCATCATAGTGAAACTATGACTACAACTTACCTACTAACTACAATGGTTGTCATCAAATGTCATGGGACAACTGTTATCATATCTTCATCGAATACCTATCTATTTCTTATCTAGCATTCGATATGGTTGTAATGGCAGCTTTTGGTCATGGAAGCCCATATGCTCTCAGGAAGTTCATGTGATCAACATATCCTATCTACTCTCTATTGGGATGGGCAAAATATTGCTCTCCCGTCTACAACTGATAGGAATGTATGCTCACATGTGATTTGGGACTTGCATAAAGCATTCTCATATTATATTCTGACTTCCATAGGAGTTAAAATGTGGGTGGAGACTGACTGACCAGTGCAATTTCATATTCGGTGCTTTTACCGGCCTTGCTGGTACCTCTTTAGGGAAACCTAAAGATAATTGTTGAAATCATGTCATTTGACTGATAACATACCTACTTACAACATACTTACTTACTTAACCAACTAGACACTTGGGTGTCAGTTTGGTCCGTCATAAGACTTTATTCTAAACTACTTCATTCGTTCTGCAAAGGACATCTGAATCTGATCACCTATCCTTCTTCGTGGTGCTTTTTAAGCACCACAAGCGTCTGTGGCTGACGCATCTATTAGCAGAGACGCACGTCTCACCATATTTTTATCCTTCTTCTGGGGGAATCAGGAAATTTACCATTTGTATTTGGTAAATACTCTAAGAGTTATCTTTACATACATAAATTGGTTATGTGAAGATGACTGCGGAGTGTTTATGAATACTAATAGGTATAGTTGGAGTGGGATTCCACAATTCTCGGGCGATGCAGTTCTGGGGGCCCGTTTGGAGTTCAGTTTCCTGTCCTTTTCCTCTCCTGTTCATCAGAATCACTTTTATTACAATATTTAGTACAGAGATGTCTCAATTACCTTTAAAAGAACTTTTGGGTTACATATTACTTTATTTAAACACAACGTATGGGTCAATAATTAACTAGACAATCACTCTTATATCACGAGCCATGCTTGAGGTATGGGTTTCTATGAAATCTAGAACTCAAGACATCATCTTCATAACAACAGAGGCCGGTGCCTGTAGGCATATAGTCCTTCATAGGCGGGGTTCGGGTTTGTTACAATAGGATACTTATTAAATAATATCTGGCAAACATGTTTGCTGTCAATATTCTTCTTCATTGATGGACGGCATATTTATGAACACAGACCAATGACGCCATCACATCATACCCGCCGCATGACGAACTTTGAAGCAGGTGTACCTCTATTTTGACATATTTCAGTAAAGTGATAAAATAGATAGGGGGAAGTTTTCTAACATAGGTAACACTAACATACATAACAATATCTTCTATAAATGAATCTCGCTCGCATACTCGTAAATAATTCAAATTCGATCTCCTTCTCTCTGTCTCTCTTACCTTAGCGAATATTATTCAACACATGTCATGCTGCGAACAGAGTGTGCACGTCAGCTCGGTTCGAATATATTGTAAAAATGTTCTGTTTCTGCTTGACAAGATTTACTGTTTTTGTTGCGTAAGTGTAGCCTTTTACCAACTATTTGCATAGTTACAGGTATTGCTAATTTATGAATTTGATATGAAGCTACAATATCAACTAAGTTACGATCGTTCGTTGGGAACTAAATTGGTGCACAATCTCAGTAATGGCGGCAAGCTCCATCAGCCCCTGCAGCAACATCTGCTGACGAGACGTGGCTACAAGGCTGAAATGCTAAATTGCACCACGATACAACCACCCAGCTATGCTTTAATTTGTAACAGTTTGAAAGTGTAACACCGACCTACGAATACACTTCTTATTTTCGAGTGAATCACCAAGTAGAGGAACGACCCGATGAATATACTGCATATATCTACTTATAATCACCTACGACACATGTCATCAAGATAATATGACGCATGGCAGCAGGTCCTGTTCCCATGAAATCGTTAGTACTTTTCATGACTAGACAATAAGTTTTAATGCATTAATATGACATCAAACATTATCCACCCTAGCTGTCATATTTCATACATAATTGCGTGAAACCGCTCTACTTCCACAAGTTTATTGTTTTTGAAAACGCAAAAGTTTCTAAGAAAACGAAAAGGCCCAGGACAGTTGAAATGCGAAGGAACAAAAGTAAGCCAAGTAAGAAGTCTGTAAGTGATTGATCGTCGCGGTCAAAGAAACTTTGCTAACTGATTACGACGAATAAAAAGTCACATCAGCAGCACCACAAACTATTCCTTTCTGGGACCAAAGCTATACTGGTTTTTCATGGAATATATGCTGGCACAAGCCCTCCTTCTTCCCATCCTTGACTACGCTGATCTGTGCTACCTGGATGTGACTGAGGAGCTACTAAATAAACTCGAGCGCCTCCAAAATCTTGCGATTCGTTTTATCTTTGGACTTCGAAAATTTGATCATGTTTCTCAGTTTCGCGCTCAGTTGAAATGGCTCCCCATCCGCCTTCGCCGTGATGTGCACATCCTTTCTGTTCTTTACAAAATCCTTAAAGACCCCTCCTCTCCTGATTATCTCCGCTCCCGTTTCCATTTCTTACCTCCCGATTCCCGGCCTAGGCGCTCATGTATCACCAAGGTACTTGAGTGCCCTAGGTCTAATACCACATTTTTCTTTAACTCCTTTACGGTAAGAGCTATACAACTTTGGAACAAACTTCCAAAGTCCATACAGGACTGTCCCTCTATTACATCATTCAAAAAAAGAGTGAAAGAGCATTTTTTGTCACAAATATCATAAATATAATTATTTGTGTATATATATGTATGTAGGTATATATGTATTGTATGATTGTGTATATTGGTAAAGTAGTAAATATATTTATATTATTGGATTTGTATTTATGTATTAGTGTTATATTTTATTTATGTGTACAGTCTTGTTCCCGTCTTCATTCATCTCACTAATTCCACTGTATAGGTTGGCTGGAAGAGATCTCTTTATAGAGATAAGTCCACCTTTTGTAATCTAGTTTCTAAGTTCACCTGTTTTATAAATGGTACGCAATAAAGAATATATATATGAAGAACCAGCTTTGCTTGATCTTCTCAGTGTTTAGGTTGATATGCTGATGATGGGTAGTATACCTATAACAAAACGACCATTACTCTTTTCTTTTTTGTAGGTAGCTAAGTTGTACTCTTTACCCTCACTGTTATAATCCGTACTTGGTCAGTAAGAAAACCAGCTGACTTAAGTGATTATTACACTTTCCCCGCTCAGACACCCGTGTTGCCATAAATTACTGGTTATTTATATTTTATTGTATTTATTGACGCCCTTATGATAACCAATAAAGTACGCCAAAACGATTTGATTTGGCAGTGTAAACGTTGATGCCGGTACCTAACTCAAAACTTCTTTCAGTAGGTATTCCTCTGAGAGAGGAGGCGTAGGAGATTTTTTTCCTACTTATGAAGCACGCTGCATTGCTGTATCATAGATAGAAAATAAGAAAATTGAAAAATTAATCAGGACCGCTGGGACTTGAACCCGAGACCGTGGGGAACCATCCCACTGCTCTGCTGGTTTACCACGGTCCCGGGTTCATTCCCGGCGGTAGCTGATGAATTTTCCAATTTTCTTTTATTTTTCAATATAGGTATGAGAATAACACTGAGAGTGCATTAAAAATTCCAATACAATCCTTAATAGATTTTAAAAACTTCCACTTGAATCAAAACGTATTCCAATAGAAAGAAAATTACTACTTACTAATTTGTTAATCCTCAGGGAAATATTTTATTCGTGCATAAAAAATCGAATTCTTTTTCCGCTTCATTAAATAAATGGGACAGTATCATGAATCTTGATAATGGATACAAGATTGGTACTTTTTCGTCCCAGCAGCAGATTTCATTTCGATTTCCGATTTTCCTAACAGTAAAAAAAATATAGCCCAGTTTGATGCATAGACTTATATATATAAACTAGCGTTTATAGACCAACTGACAGCTCGAACTCGCGTGACCAATTTTGGTTTTGGCGCGCTTACCACAGCTAGTGATGTACATTATTCAATTTGGAGGGTTATCGATAATTTCAAATAAAAAATGGTATGAAAATTTCAACTTTATTTATTTGTTCAATTGAAATGTTGACATAATGCTTTCTTTGCTGCGGCGGGTCATTTCCTTTTTTGCAGTCAGCGTATTTCCTACGTAGGTTTCTTTATAGAATTTGCTGAGAAGGTTGTTCGTAAGAATCCTGGTCAATCAATAGGCGCTATCTTCACAAATAAGACGTGCGAAACGAGAAATAGAATGACATCTGTCAGACAAGTGATCGCCGGTGGTCTTCTATGCAATGCAAGTCTTACATGTACAGGGTGTTAGGGACGGTGTACCGAAAACTTTGCAGGCATGATCAGACCATCAAAGTGAACAACTTTTACTATGGAGCCAATGGTGGGAAACGAAAAAATTTTCCGACCTCCCATACAAAATTCACGATCAGCTGACTGACTTTGTATGGGTAGTCGGAAAAGTTTTTTCGTTTCCCACCATTGGCTCCATAGTAAAAGTTGTTCAGTTTCATGGTCTGAGCACGCCTGCAAGGTATTCGTTACACCGTCCCTAACACCCCGTATAGACGGCGTCTCTTCTGTTTCATATATTTTATATGGAAACGGTTTCGAGCGTTGCGGTCTGTCACATCTCACGTCAAATCTCTCATTAATACGACCCTGAAAATAATATTAACAAATATTTCGTATGAGTCACCGAATTAGTCTCTAATAACTGGATCTAAAGTGTATCTGTTGGATGTAGTTGAAAATAATGTTAAATGTATTTGTAAAAAAATATGTCTGAATTGTTCAAGTAACTATTTAGCGAATCTTTAAAATTTGCATATTTTTTTGTTGTTAAATCATTCAAAGTATGTAAGGTGCCTCTAGGTAACTATCGATAACTTAGTCGATAAATTGCAGTCAATCCCTGGCCTAAATGCGAAATTAATTTATCGCGAAATACTATGAAAATTACTAACTAATACACTTTTACACATCGAAAATACGAAAGGAAATATAAGGATTTGCGTATTTTATTATTTTACTTACAAAAAAAGGCACATTTAAACAAAAAATTCACTTGTAATCCCAGTGACGACTTTCTGAGAATTTACCTGTGAAATGTACAGTTTTCCGGGTAAGTGTGAAAATTCGCACCAAATTGAACATCCTGAATACATAACCATCGTTGCACACTCACCAAATTATAAAAATAATTCAGGATTTCTGAAAAAAAACACCAAAATAATGTACAGGTAAAAACCAGCGGGTTGAATTGGGACGATCTGTCATACAAAACAGGTTACAGTGACATAAGGTTCGCTATTCTTTTCTATCTTACTGAGTTTCCATAAATCATTTTCTTCTCTTTTGCACACTATGTTCGTCTATGTTTGATGTATTGTTCCACCGAAAAAGTTTGGTGCCGCTCCAAATGTCAACTGGTTGAAAAAAGTGGTCGATTTGTGTCGCGAGGCTTCGAGTCAAAATGCCAGAGTGATTGTGTTCTACAGGGTTTTATTTTAGTCAAGTCGCAAGTTTTTCATGGTGGTGAGAAGACGTAGACATGCATGTATTATCAACTACTTTTACCACAGGGTCCGAAATCACTACAAGTTGATCCACAGATTTGGAGATGCAGCTACTGTGTTCGTACCAACAGCCAACGCTGCCGTAATTTGTGATGATATACATAAAGCTTGTAAGTTATTGTGAGATCATAAACTCACCCTATTCGTTACGTTTGAAATGGGTCAGGCAAAAACAAAGTTAATGTTGAGTTATTGTTTTGTAACGTTCACAAAATAGAAACTGAATAATGTTGGAAGAGACATACAAAATTTGTTGAATATATTTCATCGGTTAATTCTCTTATTGTACTGAACGTGTCATTCACATCTTTTCTCTCTTTGTTTTTTATCTCGCTTAGTAATTTAGACATTTTCCTTATTGTGCTTAATTCGATTCCACTTTGTAGGTGTAGTTTCTACGTACACAAAGCAAATTGCTAATTCCCGATAGCTCTGTGGGGCGTAGGGCGCTGATGGGCCATTTCCTGAAGGATCTTTATCTTTTTCTTTTCGTATTGTGCGCACGGCTATTACATAGGTACCTACCTACTGTGTTCTCTCTACAGTAAGGTTCAGACGACTAACACAGAATTTCAAAACATTCCACCAAAAAATTAGAAATGATCTTTCTTAAAGTCTCTAAAATGTTTGTGTCTTGAGATATTTGATTTTAAAAGGGGCGTTTTTTAGCCATAATTTGTTCCAGCTGTAGCTTCTTAAGTACGCATGCTAAAAATTTGAAAAAAATATGGAATATAGTTCGTAATATGAATTTACCATGATAGATAACTATAACGAATACTGTACCACTAAAGATTAAGGAAATATTAAAGTTTTTCAATTTGCGGTTGGTAACCATACAGCTGCAAACAAACCAGCAACAAAATTAACTTTGTAATGCTGAAAGACCTGATATTTAAACGTTGACTACGAAACCCTATTTGTAAGCGTGTCTGACACGCTCTTGGCCGTTTTTATTTTGTTTATGCCTATTTTTTTTTACAATAGGGGCCTGTTAGCGGTGTCACCCGCTGTAACTCATTTTTTCGGATTTGTAATACATAATAATACAAGGCCCTATTAAATTCAGTGCAAATATTTTCAGGGCGTGTTCTACTCGTGAAACAAAAATGGGACCTCCCTTGCAAATTGACTCGTTCGAAAACTGAGTACATTTTGTATGGGAAGTCTCCCATAATTCCACGTAATGTTCCTCAAGGAAAGTTGTTTAGTTCAGTTTCACGAGTAAAACACGCCCTGAAAATATTTAAACTGAATTTAATAGGGCCTCATATAAACCCTCCTCTTGAATCAATCTATCTATTACAAAAACCACAACAAAATCCGTTGCGTGGTTTAGGAGGAGTTAGCGAATTCTACGACAGTCAGACAGACAGAGAAACGCAAAAAGCGCCTTCATTTATTATACCATGTAGGCGTGTATTGATAATCATGCAACGCACAGAACTTAGGTAGGTTGCGTTTCGATGGTTTCAAAAATAGTTTTCTGATATTTCTGTTAACAGATTTGTAGAAAATATCTATACATATAATAAAGTTGTAGAGGGTCGAAAGTCTGTACATAGAAGATTTTCGAAAAAAAACTGTTTGGTGATACTTAAAATTGATAACAGAACACGTTTCAGCAATTTTTAGATTTTTTTTCTGTTTAGATGTTTATCTGTTTATCTGTTTATTTGTTTATTTGTTTATCTGCTTGTATGTGAAAGCATCACGCAAAAACGACTGAACCGATTTTGATGCAAATTATACCAAAATGTCGGGAACTTTACCGACCAGGTTATAGGCTAAAACAATTCGACCCCTAAAAGGGGGGGTTGCCACTATACTTGAAATAAGTTTGCACGTAAATCGATATTGCGTGCGTTGCGTGCGGTAGAGGAATAAGTTACTATAAGATGTAAAAAAAACTACTCAAACTATTCCAAGGGGTGAACCAGTCCATGAAACTGAACAACTTTCCCCAAGTAACATAGGTCGAACAATGAAAAAAAAAATTCCTTCCCTTCCCTACAAATTTAACTTGGTCGGCTATCGAGACGGCTGGAGCATTTTGTATGGGAGGTCCAATTATTTTTTCCTACAGTAGGTAAAAAAATAACTGCACGTATTTTACGACTAAACCAGTCCATGAAACTGAACAACTTTTCCTAAGAAACATAGGTCGAAATACGAATAAAAATTTGGCCTTCCCATTCAAACTGAACCGGCCGGCCAGAACATTTTGTATAGGAGGTCCAAATTCTTTTTTCATATTTCGACCTATGTTAACTAGGGAAAGTTGTTCAGTTTCATGGACTGGTTCACTTCTTAAAATATTTGCAGTTTTTTTTTTACTCCTTATACAGAGTGTTAGGGACGGTGTGACGAAAACTTTGCTGGCATGATCAGACCATCAAACTGAACAACTTTTACTATGGAGCCAATGGTGGGAAACGAAAAAAATTTTTCAACCTCCCATACAAAGTCAGTCAGCTGATCGTAAATTTTGTATGGGAGGTCACAAATTTTTTTTCGTTTTCCACCATTGTCTCCATAGTGAAAGTTGTTCAGTTTGATGGTCTGAGCACGCCTGCAAAGTTTTCGTTACACCGCCCTAACACCCCGTATTTTGAACTATCTATGTTTCTTGGAGAAAGTTGTTTTCATCCTATCTATTCGAAAAGAACGCGCCGCAAAGTTCTTTTATTTGCACTTTTTAAATAAAGAACTCAACAAATTCAAATAAAACTACTTTGAATTTAGAACATCTTGATGTTTAGTCAGCGCCAAAGAAATAGAACGCAAATATTGTTCGAATAAAGGCTGTATCGCGTCCCCAATAGAACTAAAAAAAAGATACGCGCGAATGACAGTCCGTAATTTACACCAAAAATTACACGTATGTTAGAATTTTATTTAACTTTTTGAAAAATTAGTTCAGGTGACAGTGAAAGTATAACATTGCAATAAAATATGAGGCGCCTTTTATTTTCTCATAGAGGGTGATGAAAAGTAGAGTGAATTAGGGGTCGTCCACAAATTACGTAACGCACTTTGGGGGGAGGGGGGGGTCCGGACCGGGCGTTACGGTCCCGTTACTATGGGGGAGGTGGGGGTCAGAGTCAATCGTTACGTAACGCTCTTTTAAAGATATTTTCACGTTTTTTTTGTTGTACCTAATTTTGATATTACCAAACTTCTGGTGTCAATGCCAGGAATAATTTTTTTTAGAAATTATTTTAAAGAATTATGATGAAGGCAGGATCTGAACTACGACTATCGAAAGTAGTACTGATGATGCCTCTTCCATCTAGGCTTCTGCTTACGGCTCAATCGTGAGTAATTTTTATATCCAATTTATAACAGGTTTTCATCGTTTCGGCTACATAACACAAACTGGAACGAAAAAATAATTGCTGGGAATTAGTTGCAAAACTCTCCCTGTAAATAGATCCATTGCCACGCGTTATTGGCCTACAAACATACATAACATACCATAACAGCCACAACAGTCCATTGCTGGACATGGGCCTCGCCCTATAAGGGGTATTGCCATACTCACCACGCTTGGCAGGCGGATTGGCGAGCGCAGTGCCAAGATGTTACATTTACAGGGAACGCTGCTGCCTATTCCCTTGATGAATATCCCTTAGTCGCTTTTTACGACACCCACGGGTAGAATTGGGGTGATGGTATTCTAAGCCGGCATCACACGGCAATACCATAACATAAACTTATATAAATTCGCAGACAATGATTGAGCCGCAGCAGCTCAGAAGAAAGAGGCATCGCCAGCACTAATGGTGAAAGCCGAAGCTTCAAATTCAGTCTGCGGTAGAAAAAAATCAAGTTTGCTAAAAATGTTTCGTTGCTTTATCACAAAAAATAAGCTGAAAAATATTATAAATGAAGCGTTACGTAACGGAAAGGGGAGGGGGGGAGGGGTCATGACCAAGCGTTACGGTCCCGTTACGTGGGGGGAGGGGGGGATCGAAAATTTGTGATTTATGCGTTACGTAATTTGTGGACGACCCCTTACTCGGGCGCAAAATATACAGGGTTATTTTTTAGTCAGTGCGCAAACTTTGCAGGATGTTTCTACTCGTGATTCTGAACAACTTTTGTTATGGGGCCACCGGCGAAATCTAAAAAAAAATTTTTGGTTGTTCCATACATTTTTGCCAAGTAGGTATGAAATTTTCTATGGAACATCCAAATTTTTTTTGCATATTCGCAAGTGGTCCCATAGTAAAAGTTGTTCAGAATCACGAGTAGAAATACCCTGCAAAGTTTGCGCACTGACTAAAAAATAACCCAGTATTTTGGCTTCGGGGAGCTTCTACTTTAGAATCCCTTACTTCGCCCTGAATTCAAAAAAGCGCCCTCGCCGTAGAAGTGTTGTTTTGCGCCCATATGATATCTACTAAAAGTTTCGTGAACTGGTTCACCCCTTACAATATTTGCAGTTTTTTTTTACTCCCATATTGGAGTCGATATTCGAACACGTACCAACATAAATAGTAAAGCAAAATAAAAAACCAGCCAAGAGCGTGTCAGACACGCCCACAAATAGGGTTTGTAGTCAATGTTAAATATCAGCGTTACGAAGTTACCTAATTTCGTTGCTGGTTTGTTTGCAGTAGTAAGTATGCTTACGAACCACAAATTAAAAAACTTTTATTTTTCTTAAAACTTTCGTGGATACAGTATCCGATATAGTTTTTATGGTAACTTCAGACTAAGAACAAATTTTTTTTTTCAAATGTTTAGTTCTACTTAGGAAGAGAAAACTCCCCATAAAAGCAAATACTTCGAGGCAGAATCTCTTCTGTGATTTTTTTTAAAAAAACCTCGCCTTAATTTTTAAAGATCTATTTAACGATACCCTACTTAATATAGCAGATGGTTTTTTTTATCCTCCTTTCACATGTACCTACGCCAAAAAATAAAAACATTTTTTTCCCAACATTCTAAATTTGTGTCAAGCAACACGATCTATCTTCACATGAAAGATGTCGATCGATTGAAAATGACGAAGTTATGAGGACGGGGCATACAGTTAGTTTGTGTCTTAAATGGGTAGGTGGATTTGCTAGCGATAGTACAGAAATCTGTATGTACATGTATTAAAACTGTTACAGGTCGGTGTCAAGTACCCCTGCAATAGTTTTCAAAAGAACATTTCGATAGCGTGTCTTAGAAACAGCTACAAAAAAAATATGTACAGCTTGATGGGCCGCTCCTGCAGACCTATCACTTTTGGTAGGTAGGTACCTAAATGAATAAAAAGTAAACATACCTATTACCTACACAACTATTAATAAGAAAACAAAAACAGAAGTGAAATAAGTAAGTAGAAGAAATAGAAAGAAACAAGCATCCTTCGACATGGGTCAACTCGGATTTGCTCCTTCACATAAAAATAATAAAAGAACACCGGTGTTGGTACTGTAGCCAACTACCTATATCATCAAGCTCAGACTTTGAAACAGGAGGGATCGAAGTGGGCTTTCCCCTTCAAAGTCAAGTAACAAACTCACATCGGCGGTAGTCTGGGGTTTCTCCAGGTTATTCCATCATCATCGTCATCACCATTATCTTTGCATGCCCTAATCGTACAAATCACGCATAAAATAATAACCATGAGACAAACATCGAAAATGAAAACGTACCATTAGGTATGTGTAAAAATTGTGCATGAATCACTCAAAAATTAAGCGATGTTTTTAGATGTTTGGTATGGTGGAAGATAAACGTTCTGATCATATTTTATGATTAGTGAGAACCTTTATCAGCACTGGAGGTACTCTCTGTCTACCTACGTGACGGAACACCATGAACTCGGCAAAATATTAAAGGGCGCCACATACCGGGCCCGTATGCGTGACGTGCACGTTATCACGCGCATAGAGATGACGTTGTATCGTCTGGGATTGTATGAGGCACCGCACACCGTGCTACTCGCGTGATTACGTGCACGCATACATAGGCAGGCCTCTCATACAATCCCATACGATACAACGTCATCTCTACGCGCGTGATGACGTGCACGTCAAGCATACGCGCCCTGTGTGTGGCGCCCTTAAGAGATACGAAGATGTCTGTATTGAAAAATTTGTTTAGCATGATGTGCCGCTTCTGTTGGCTCAAAAACTTCTCTTGGCGAAACGAAGTTCGCGGGCACCAGCTAGTTTTTAAATATAGTCCTCGATAACAAAAATATTCATTCCAATCAGCTAAAACTTGTTTTTACAAACGAATAAACAGTAACAGAGTGTTATCGTCATTGTTGTTATAACAGGATAAACGAGCCGGAACGTAAAAACAACACAAACCAATTCTGTTAAAGTGGGCTATGCCTACGAATATAATTTAATTTATACTTGTTATCCAATGAATTAGGAATACTACCTACCAAGTTTCGTTCTGTTAAAATATTTTTTTGCTAGTCGAGTCTTAAGACAAATACATTTTACGGGTTCTATCGCTGGTTCTATCCATATTTGTGAATGAGTGTACCTACTTTCGGCAGTGTTTTTATTTTATGTCGTATAAAAGACGAGGGAATTACAGGAGGTAGGTATAATTAAGAGAAATAAAGAAGACGTAAGTATTAATAAACTTAGTTTCGTCTTGTATGCAAAATAAAATAATCAACAGCTCAAAAGAATCTTATTTATCGGTGGGTCACAGCAAACACACAGATCATTTTTTATGCAGATTGCTTTTAAAAAAACCGGCCAAGAGCGTGTCAGACACGCCCACAAATAGGGTTTCGTAGTCAACGTTTAAATATCAGGTTTTTCAGCATTACAAACTTAATTTTGTTGCTGGTTTGTTAGCAGCAGTATGATGACCAACCGCAAATAGAAAAACTCAATTTTTTCTGAAACCTTTAAGGGTACAATATCCGTTATAGTTTTCATTGTAACTTCAGATTGAAAGCTATATTCCATATTTATTTCAAATTTTTATCGTTTATACTTTAGAAGTTACAGCTGGAACAAATTATGGGTCAAAAACGCCCTTTTTAAACGCAAATATATCGTGACAGAAACATTTAAGTGATTTTGCTTCAAAGAAACCTCACCTTAGTTTTAAAAGACCTATTCATCGATACCCTACTCAATATTACAGAAGAAAAATTTTTTTTTTGCCCCCCTTGCACATGTATGGGAGGGGGTCCAAAAAACATTTAAAATATTTTTTTCTTAACATTTCTATATTTGGGTCATTACGATTTATCTTCTCACCAAATTTCATGTCGATAGCTCTAAAATTGACGAAGATATGAGGGCGCGGCATACAGACAGACAGACAGACAGACAGACAGACAGACAGACAGACAGACAGACAGACAGACAGACAGACAGACAGACAGACAGACAGACAGACATAAGGGAACGAAACTATAAGGGTTTCTAGTAGACTACGAAACCCTAAAAAGTTGCTTAACTATACTTAAAGAAGACGGCATCTGAGAATGCCTGTAAAGTTGGCCTCAGAGACTCCGTGTTAATGAGTTTACATAGCACTATCTTACCCAACTAACAACTTGGTCCTATAAAAAACAGACTAAACGACTTATGGTTATATAAAGGTCGTATAGTGGTAAGCAGAATTTCACTGAGTTGTGTAGTGGTGTCTTATTCGACCTTTTAGTCGTAAACGTCTAAAGTCGTATAATTTGGTCGAGTAAACGTTTATACGACTTAATTATACGACTATCGTATAAAGGTCGTATAAATGATCGCTATACAATTAAATTATAGGACTTATCGTCGCTGTTGGGACCATTATATAACCTTCAGTCAGGCCACCGACAGTTACTAGATCATAAGGTATATAAAGGTCGTATCATTATCTTTTATAAATCGTTTAGTCGTATACAAGTTGCCAGTGCGACCTTTATATGGCTTTAAGTCAGTTCAGCGACTGTTACCAGACCATAAGTTGTATAAAGGTCGTATAAAAGTCGAATAAATTTCTTGTATAAATGTCGCCTAAAAGTCGCCTTTGCGACTGTTATATGACTTTTAGTCAAGCCACCGACTGTTACCAGCCCATTAGGTATATAAAGGTCGTATTACTTGTAATAAACCTCGAAGTCATATAAAAGTCGCTATTGCGACCGTAAGATGATTCTTAGTCAGGCCATCGACTGTTACCTGACCATTAGGTATATAAAGGTCATATTATTACCTTTAATTAATCGCGCAGACGTATAAAAATCGTCATTGCGACCTTTATATGACTTTCAGTCAAGCCTACAACTGTAATTTGATCATTAGTTATATTAAGATCATATTATTACCTGAAACACAACGCAATGTCATATAAACGTGGTGTAACATAACGATTAAACGACTAAAAGTCCTAAAAAGGCTATTTATATGACTCTTAAAAACCTTTTAATTGTTTAGTAATCGTACATAATACTTCTTCACAACTACTTGACCTCGCTGTGGTGTGAATTATTGTGGCCATGGTTCTGTAGGTAATAAAATAGTAAATATATGTTCGAACTGACGGACAGACTGGATGTATGTATGGATGAATGAATGAATGGATGGACGGACGGACGGACGGATGAACAAATGGACAAATGGACAAACAGATGGACAAACAGTCGTAAATTTAAGCCAAATACTTTGCAACACTATTTTGTGTTCAACAAAACGTGTTGCGCCGACCCCAGGTAATTGGGATGAGGGCAAGAAGATGGCATTGATAAGTAGGTATGTGAAATTTACGATTAAATCAAATCACTACTGCCAGCCTTGAGAATAGTTCATCATGTTATGTAGTACACCGCCGTACATTTTTTGTACGGGGCTATAGTTGGTCCTGATTCCATTCATCATGTCATGTCGTACTTCATTATGTCGTTCTGTCAGCAAAAGTTATGCTGTACAATACAATGTCGTACATTATAGGGACTCGTCGCATCAATTACGGCTGACTATCACTTGTCTGACATCTCACCACGTTTCCTCCGTGGAGTACATACAATGCATGATATACTCAATGCACAACACGATAATGCCCGACAACGTATGTACAACAGAATAATGTACGGCATTATGGATAGGCTTGAAATACGGGCCCAGACTAATAATGTACAGTGCTGCAAATAGAATCAAAACAAGTTACGTCACAGCGGATGAAGTGAACCACAAGTTCTGTTACGTAGGTATAACATAGTGTCTTGACCATGTCTAAAAAAATAAATTAAAAATATTTTATATAAAACATTTATTTTTAAATAAATTGAAATGTTCAACCCTAGGTCTGAGCGTGATAGAGCACATCGTTACTGTCACGTTCAGCTCCGGTTGCTCCGTTGTAGATCTTATTACGCGCTGTGAAGGAACAGTGCATAGTTATTGGAGTGGTAATTGACAGTACATACACTGTAAAGCGCTCTGTGTTGTTGAGTTGATTTATTTGATTAACAGATTTTATAGATATTTTTATCTTCAAATATTTTTTTAAAATCATTTGAACACCCTTAACTTACTTTATTATACGATGGGACAGATTACTTTTCCTAACTCCCTGTAGATTCATTATTCGAACTTTACATACAAGGCAACCCAGCGAGGCGGGACGGTGGTTTGGGGGTGCAGCCCCCCACAATAAAAGACCACCTTTAACACAATTCCAAAACAGTAGGTTAGGTAAGGTTAGAGTTGGAGCGAACAAATTGAGTGACTAAGTTTTAAAAGAATATTATATAATTATATTATTTTAAATAAAAACGATATCGATTTAGTTAGGAATGTATGTAAAATTATCGATCAAGTCACATCACTACGCTACTACTCACGTGATGTCTCCGATTACAATGTCGTGCATTACACCCCCGTACTTTTTTGGCACGGGGTCTTTCTTCGTTTCCAGTATTATGCTGTACAATACAATATCTTTCAAGGTTTCCACTTTCTAAACGGTACCCTGAAAATGGCGGACAGAAAATGGTTTCTAGTCATATAACCCAACCTTTAGTCGTAAAGTGTCCTTTAACAGTCGCGATCACGACATAAAGTTGTATAAACGTTATATAAATAAATAATGAATTAATAACATAAATAAAATAATTCAAATCGTTATTATTTGTAGGGGGCATTAAAATTTTGTTTGAATAATAACACAAAATAGTCGATAAAACAATTTCCCACTTGAAAACTCAACACTACACACTTCCTAACACCATTCACAACTTTTCAGATTATATTCGATAACAAATATGGCAGACATTAAATATTTTGAATAATTTGTTTGTCTTTAACCTCACTTTCACTCGTTTGATAGCACACTGAAGTCCGTGCACGATAAAGTAACGCCGATGACCACTACACGATTTCAGGTCGTGTAAATGTCAGTAATACGACCACTACACGACTTTTGATCGGTTTAAAGACAATAATACGACCACTACACGGCTAAATGGTCGAATAACAGTCACTTATACGACTGTTATTCGACCATACGTCGCGAAACAGACTTGTATATGACTTTTACCGGACTTAAGCCCATTAATACGACCTTAATACGATCTTTATACGGACAAAAGTCATATAATTTGTGCCCAAATCGCGTTATATAAACGTTTATATAACCACTATACGACCAAAACTATCCGACTTCAAGACGTAACGATAACGTTGTCCCGACCATTATACGACCAAAACTTGTTAGTTGGGTAAGTCAGAGTCTCGCAACATGTAGCGACCCTACCCTACGCACCCTAAAGAACCTATGCAGCTACGCACCGGCGAAGAGTCCTAAGCTTAAAATAACCCTAACTACGAAAGTACTACAAAGACTCTATATCCAACCTACAACTAATCTCATAACTAACTATACGACAAGCCTGCTAACCCTAAAACCGTCGACCTAATAATCAGAAGAACGTAATGTTCAGAAAACTCTACCTATCGTGTCCTACTAATCTAAGAAATGGCCAGTGAAAACGTCAGAGCAGTTAGGAACCTACGTTGCGATAACCCAGAATAGAATGAAGGAAAGCAGTCTCATTAACTCTACCTACAAATTTTATTCCCAATCCAATATCCTTACTCTAAAAATCCTTACCCAAAATACGTCAACAAAATGCTAATCATATTAAAAGGATCATGGAAGAGCAGCTAAGTTCGAACTCTATAACTTGAATTGGAACTCTAACTATGTTGATTTCGTTTTGTTTATTAGTATAAAATGAGAATAATACTGTAAATAAATGTAGAGTCGATCTAAATAGTCGATTTCTAGCACTTAATTCGATAGAACAACAAGTGTTGGAAAGATTGCTTCATGGCTAAGTCTTATTGAATTTATTTTGACTAAGACTAACTCTGTAATGTACTACTTTTGTGAGTGAGAAGCTCTTAACAATGACGGTATTCCCAAGGGAATACCGAGGTTCCACCACCGTAAATATAACCCCTCGAACCTTTCCTGACCACTCCAGGATTTTATAATAATAAAGCCAAAAGTGTGCAGTGTATGCATAAAATTTTGAATTTGGAAGAATTTACTACTGAGTCATCTTTTTCTCACATCAGTAGTTCACTGCCAAAAATAGGTATTTATTTACAACCTTCCAGTCTATATTTTTGACTGTCTTTACAATGTCCCAGTCTATATTTATGACTGACAAATGTTATTTTTTAAAACAACCTATGTGTCTAGGATAATGGTGAATATTAACCAAACTTGACGTGATGATAGCTTTCTATTTTTATTTTTTAGAATAGCTGTAGAGGCACTGAGTTCTTGGCCTAAGTTTAATTAATTTCAACATTAAATTCAAGTAAGCATCTGAATCTTAACATACTTACAAGAAATTGAAAGCAATAATACTTTTTGTCTTTAGTACTATGCAAGTAATTCTATTACTTTAATTTCTAAATGGCTGTAGATCCAGAAGGCTGATAATAAATATCAAAATTGTTTTGTGATAAAAGTAAATACATAAATATATTTCTTTCAAACTATTTACTTTCAAAGGTAGAAAACTTTACCATGAAACAAATCGTCCATCTAATAAGGAACTTCAAAAATGTTTCAAATTTTTAAAGCAAATGAATTCAATTTGATAATTCAAGAGATATTTGTAAAGTGGAACTCTATTATAATTATAAGAATCCACAATTAACTCTATTTAAGTATTATTCGAGCAAAAATACAAAAGTTCAAGAAAACTCTATTAGGTTTTTCCCAAACTATAAATTCCAATAGTTAGTATTTTCAAATTATTACTGATAAAAAAAGGTGTACAAATATGACTGAAAAGGATCATATTTAGTCCAACATCCAGCCATTAACAAAGTTCGAAATATCTTTTTATTTAAGTTCTAATTTAAAATGTTCAGCAATACTTTATTTGGTAGTGGTCTGATCTAGAACTTCACTACGATAAAAATTTCAAAGTTACTAGAAAGAAAAATAAATTTTCAAGCGGATGTTAAGAATTTCGGAAAACAAAAGTAATATTTACAATTCAAAATTGCCCCAAAAATAATAAGGGATGAAATCCAGACATTATTTCGAATGTGCAAAATCCCGGTAAATAAATTATTATTTCTTACAACTCAAAGTTGCTAAAGAAAACTAAGGGATAAAATCCAGTCAATATTTCGAATCTGAAGACTATCGAAAATTAAAAATATTTTTCCTACAACTCAAAGTTGTCCCAGAAAGATTAAGGATAAAATCCAATCAATGTTTCGAATCTATAAAATCTCGATAAATAAAACTATTGTTTCTTACAAAGTTCCTATAAAAGGACTAAGGGATAAAATCCAGTCAAAGTTTCAAAGGTTCTCGGAAAACGAAAATATTTTTATTTTACAACAGACTCTAAGTTGCTACGAAATGACTACGGAATAAAATCCAGTCAATATATCGCAAGCGCTAAATCTCAAAAATTAAAGTATTATCTACATCTCAAAATCGCCTAGCGAAACTAAGGAATTAATATCCAGTCAATATTTTGCAAGCACTGAAAATCTACTACGATTTGCTAAGACCTACGCTACGGCGCTCGCTAGTCTACCTGTCTTACGATTTACATTTTGCAATAGAAAATCAATACGAGAACGTAATATGTCTTAAAACAAAATTTCCAAAAATCTGATATTGATCTGAGACGGTTTCAGCAAGAAAAGTTCGTTTTGGGTGTTTGAAAGATTTTCCTTAGAAACTTGAACCGATTCGGCTCGAAAATATTTCAATACAATATGTATGGCTAGAAGCAAAATTCGAAATTTTGAAGTCTAACTAACAGCTAGAGTCCGTCCACTGGTGGACATCGCCTCCCAAAGTCACTCTAACTATCCCCGACCTTCGGATCGGCGAGTGCAGTAAAATTGTCTATAAAAATCAAAATATTTCGAAATCTTATCCACTGAAAGTACCAGGAGAGCAGTATCCTCTAGGAGATTGGCCTTTAATAGCCCCATACAAATCCCATAGAGTTATTTAAGTATTTATTCAATTTAAAACTGAAATTATTTGTATTGAGGTACCAGGATAGTAGAATCCCGTAAGAGCTAAGCATTTCCTAAGCCTCATACAAATCTCATAGAAATGATCGGCTTTCGATGGTTCCGTGAATTAGTTCTACACGAAAATATTTCAGACTTTTCCGATTGCTGGAAAAATTATTGATTTTGATTTAGACGACCTACTTGCAATTTTATTTTTGATACAAATAAATCTTGCAAAAATATTTTAAAGAAATGTGATTTTCCTTTAAGAAATTATCAATATTCATGACCCGACGGAAAATCTTTAAGTTTTCACAACTCAAACCGATCCGCGATATGGATTGTACAAAAGGAACTCTAAGTATTTGAAGCAAATTTGAAATGCGATCAAACTATTGTATCTAGCTGCTACATCAGTCCACTGTTGGACAAGACCTTCCCAGTTGCGATTCTAGTTAATGTTGAAGCACTCCCGACTTGCGGAATGGCGAGTGCAGTAAAAAAAAACGAAATAATTTGCTACCAAAGAAAATGAAAATACCAGGATCGCTCAACTCCCCAGAAGCTGTTCTATGAAATCTAGTTGAGAATTTTCTTGAGTTTCCCTCCAAAAGTCAGAAACGTTTTCTGAAATTGATTTTGTAAATTTAAGAATATGTACGCTACTTTGAATCGACTTTTGATAAAAATAAATGTTCTCAAACAAACAAAATATTTCTGCAAATTGAAAGTTTTCCTTTTAATAAAAATGCTCATCAAACATGTAGCCGCCTGAAATATTTTTTTTGAAATCTTACAACACGAACGCATAGAACTTTCTCGAATCTGTTCAAAAGATTTGATATTCCAGAAGTCTAGTTGATAATTTTCCTACGATTTTGCCTCCAAAACCCGAAAAGTTTACTGAAATTGTTTTTGTCAATCACACAGACCTACGCTACTTTTAATTTACTTTTCGATAAAAATGAATCTAGTCAAACAATCAAAATATATCCTAAATAGTAATTTTCCTTTAAGAAAATTGCTTAAAAAACGTTTAGCCGCCTAAAATATTTTCTTTTGAAATCTTACAACGAGAAAGGATCGAACTTTCCCGTTTTGTACAAAAATATTTGATATTTTGTAACTTTATGAAATAATTTTTCATGACGATTTGGCTCAATTTTAGCCTAGTACCCGCCCTGCTCTAGACTTTGATAAAAACATTTTGTCAAAAACTTCCAACAGAATTTACTTTTCCCGCGCAAAATGTTACGAAACTTTAAATATGGAAGTTCCCACGATTGTGTGTTTTTACAAAATAGATCCTAGATGGGTTTACCTAGCTCATCATACGTTTTGTGGAAAACTTCAAGCAAAATTTTACTTTTCCCGCGCGAAATATTATAAAACTTTAAATATTAGAAGTTCCCATGATTGTGATTTTTGTAAAATAAATCCTAGAAAGGTTTACCTAGTTCATTGCCCAAGATTTTACTAATCTACGATATTGAAGTCAATAAAATTGTCTGTCAGTTTGTATGGCGTCAAATTACGTCGATCGTTTGTGCAATGATCGACCCTAATCTAAAAATGGGAATACGGAGTGGCAAAGTCCGATTTCCTAGAACTACCTAGTGCCCCTAGAGCCCTACTTTCCCTAAATATTCAAACACATTATTCAAAGAGTTTACTGTATCGTGATTTTTGATACGCAAACCCACAAAACAATGCATCCGAATCCTATGACAAACACGTCCAATCCCTCCAAAATCCAAAAATCCCAATATTTATTTAGAAAATTATTGCGCAACTCATCTAGACCAGGTTTTTTTAATCCACCCCGCCATCGAATGAATCTCACAATAATTTCCTGTATTTCAAGCTAGCGATTCGATTCCTGACCAGGTTTTCTTCCGTCTGTCCAGTCGCTGATCGAACCAACTAACTAAGCCCTATATAAATCTGCGAACAACTTAACCAAACTTTTTAGATCCAGCTAAGAACGTTTGCAGATTTTTTTCCTAACCAAAAATTGTGAAGACAGCTCAGCCCGTAATAAATACCAGCCTATGACATTTCACAATTTTTATCAAAAATCAAAAATATTATTTCGATCGAAATGAATTTTGCCCCAAGCTAATAAAGGTACGTGTTTATCGAAAGAGAGCTAAAGCTAGAATGAATTCCCGCCAAATCGCTTGTATGGCTTATATAGGGTTGCTTTTATTCTTTTTAATGAGGAAAGCAAAGGCTTTCCGAATTATACAGCCATAATTTCTGCAAAACATTAATTCAAATTTCGAACACGTTCGTCTAGCCGAGCCCCGTCCCATACTTTTTAAAAAGTAAAAGCGATGCGCAAAGGCAATTCAGCTATACAGCCTTATCATTTTTAATGCCTTTTCGCCGCTGGAGTACCAGGGTCACATAAGCGCCTAGGAAGTAAGTATTGGATCGAATTCCAAAGTAATTTCGTTCAAATTACTAAATACTTAGTAATATTTATTAAGGAAAAGTACCAGGGCAGCATACTGCCGTAGGAGATTATTGAAATAGTTTACTATGGACTTGCTAGAGGCAGTAGAAATTGCTATCTGAAAGCGCCCGCGTCTACTTCCATACATTTTCATAGAGCCGCGCTCTATCAAGATAATATTTAGATGAATATTAACAATCCACGCCTATTCTGACCCTTCAGATTAGTTTTTTGCGTGTAATACTCTACATATTTGTGACGTGAGTGAATAGCTATACAAATGGAGAGATAATTCACTACAAACAGAACCCGTGGTAATTTAAATGTAACTTCCGATAATCATTAGAAAGCAGTTAATCGAGAAATATCTGACAACATAACTCAAGTAAGTATGTACTATCGCCAGAATATCCATCAGCCCGTTTAAGGTATCAACTTATACTGGTTTTCCTTAGTATTTGAATGAAAATCCATTATATGTTGGTCCTTTATATGGGCAAGTGGATTTGCTGGCCAAAGTACGGATGTAACAATGTGCCGCTAGCGACATTATTTACGCAAAACTCACGAAGTCGCCAGACTCTCACGCATTTTATTCACTTTACTCGGTTTTCACCCCATAAAATAAAATTTTGTAAGTAAGAATTGGTCATTAGAGCTACGTAGGTATAACTGCCGCTTTGTATAGTTCGTAGCAACATCACGGCTTGCAAAGATCCATTTTTTTGATATTTTTTTATATTTTCTTTATTTCCTAAAAGCTTCTAGAAAAATTGCCCATCAAATGAAACGACTCTCATCTTATTGGTTGTCAGACTTTCATAAAAGATATTGATTGAGGATTCTTAGTATTTTTAAATTATTTCGATAAAAACGGCGAAACATTCCATGTCGGTTCAATCGAACGTGACAATTTTTCCGAAAAAAGTATTATTCAGACACAAAAGTTCCCTTCAATACGATGCTAACGATGTCGGTACGCCTAAACAAAACACGACATTACGCGGGATCAGCGACGTCACATCCAAAATACCTTCCGTTACCGTTTCCGGCGAAATACGCTAATTAGTAGAAGCACCGCTTGATGGAGCAGACACGCGCTTTTGTATTCACGCTTCAATCACGCCATAGAATAGAAAACGTAAAAGACTCTACATGAGAAAAAGAAAAATAGTCACGTCTGCAGAACGGGACGGAAGATCGAGTTGCTCGAAGCGTCTGCAAGATGAATATTTTAAACAGATTTTAAATATACCTGAAAGAAACTTCAACACAATATGTAGACAAAGATGTACACAACCACACACTCATATTTTATTGACACGTTCATCTAGACTGGTCGATGTTATCTACAGTTACTTTTGATTGTACATGACACCCCTCTCATCCCTCTCACTCTACCAGCAGCTCCTGATTGATGGTTGCGGAGATTGTACGTCAAGATTATATCTGCAGAGGATGTACGGAATATTCAGTTTCAGCCAACGCGTAAATAGGGCGACGAATAGTTATTTTGGTAAAACTTAAGAGTTGCCTGACTTTGGAGTGACGAGTCGGATGCAATTGTAATCGTATAACCCACTATTTACAGCGAATCTATTTGATTAATTGATTGACTGATCTCCATTGTTTAAAGCCGTCGAATGAACTAATACTTCATACATGTTACCTACCTATATATAGTACTAATACTATGTATGTAGGTGAATACTGTTCTACGTATACCTACTCATACATTTAGTCGCATAGACGTTGTCCTTTTCCCAGTTTTTAGTAATTTCATATAAAGGAGTTAAGCGAAGGGTTGAATACACACAACAACACATAGTCACATGCAGTGCTGTGAACTCCCACTAGAACTTTAAAACTACCACAAAATTCTAGTCGCAATCCGCCGTTACCACGATATGTAATAGCTGTTTCAAAATTCATGGAATAGGTAGTCGGGGCGGTGCAAGATAACGTTCGAACAGGCTTCAATTTTAAGCATCTACTTTGTGGCCGCCGCTATGTTCTGACGAAATTGCTATGTCAAATAAATTCTTGTCAAACGTAAATACTGTGCATAAATTGGAACCGAGGAATTTCTGCAACAAAGTCGCGCTCCGATTCAATAAAAGAGAGTCGCGTTTATCGGAAGGGCAGTGCTGATTGCGATGTGGATGCCGTCCTAGTTTCTGTATTTGACATTAAAAAACTGTGTTCTCAAAACTTGTAAATCAATATATTGGGTACCTACCTATAGTTCGACAGCCCAGGGGGTAAGTGGCTATCTCATAAGGTACCACGATATGCTAGGTTTGGATCGTTAACCAGGACTTAAACAAGTCGTATGACCCAGGTCTGCCAGAGCCAATCCTGCCGAAACATAAAAATAATCGATATTTTTCAGAGTCATTTTTTCGTAAAAAATATGTCATAAGGTACCACAATGAAAGTGCTGGCATCAGTTAACCATTGAAAAATTATGTAAAAAAAGCTTGGTCTGCCACTGCGCACCCTGCCGGAAGTGCTTGCCAGACCTCTCCAAAGATGCTCTTCCGACACCCCTAAACTATCTCATCGGGTACCACGACGCGACCACCACAACATAATAGCCAAGATCACTCTGACAATAGATCACAAGGTCTGCCAGGCCTAAACTTGCCGCATCCTAGTGTTTCAGACATTTGAAGTTGTAGGTCCAGTGTATGAAAAATGACCTATATCTTTTTCCCCCCGTGTTTGATTTTGATGGTGCCTTAATACGAAATGCTCTCCATAATAAGGAGCTTCGAGTCATATAGGACAGTTGGGTGGAGGTTTCAGTATTGAACGCAATCCTGTCAAAAGTTTGAAATGGAAGATTGGTCTATGAAAACTGGCTATATCTTATTCCCCAGGTTTGATTTTGATAGCGCCTTAATATGAAATGCTCTCCATAACTAGGAGCTTTGAGTCATATAGGTCAGTGAGGAGGAGGGTCTCTGTATTGTACACAATCCTGTCAAAAAGTGTGAAATTGTAGGTAAAGTGTATGAAAACTGGCCTATACCTTTTCCCCCACTGGTTTGATTTTGATGGTGCCTTGGTATGAAATGCTCGTAATGATTAGGAGATTCGATTTGTATAGGTCAATTGGATAGAAGGTCTCTGTTCTGTGCACAATCCTCCTAAATATGAAAATATTCGATAACTTCTACAGATTTTATCAGTTAAAATTGTCATATCATAAGGAACTCGAATAAAAGTGCTTGCATCAGCTTACCATTGACAAATTATGTTAAAAAAACTTGGTCTGCCACTGCGCACTCAGCCGGAAGTCCTTAGATGAGATAGGTTAGGGGTGTCGGAAGGGTATATTTGGAGGGGTCTCCCAAGGACTTCTGGCAGGGTGCGCAATGGCAAACCAAGTTTTCTTAACTCAATTTATCAATGGTAAGCTGATGCTGGCACTGTCATTCGGGTACCTTATGAAATTACAATGTTAACGGAAAAAATCTCAATCCTGCTAAACATGAAAATATTGGATATGTTCTGCAGATTTTTGCCGTTAATATTGTCATATCATAAGGTACCCGTATAAAAGTGCCGGCATCAGCTTACCATTGATAAATTGAGTTTGGAAAACTTGGTCTGCCATTGCGCACTCTGCCAGAAGTCCTTGGGAGACTCCTCCAAATATACCCTTCCGACACCTCTAACCTATCTCATCTAAGGACTTCCGGCTGAGTGCGCAGTGGCAGACCAAGTTTTTTTAACATAATTTGTCAATGGTAAGCTGATGCAAGCACTTTTATTCGAGTTCCTTATGATATGACAATTTTAACTGATAAAATCTGTAGAAGTTATCGAATATTTTCATATTTAGGAGGATTGTGCACAGAACAGAGACCTTCTATCCAATTGACCTATACAAATCGAATCTCCTAATCATTACGAGCATTTCATACCAAGGCACCATCAAAATCAAACCAGTGGGGGAAAAGGTATAGGCCAGTTTTCATACACTTTACCTACAATTTCACACTTTTTGACAGGATTGTGTACAATACAGAGACCCTCCTCCTCACTGACCTATATGACTCAAAGCTCCTAGTTATGGAGAGCATTTCATATTAAGGCGCCATCAAAATCAAACCCGGGGGGAATAAGATATAGGCCAGTTTTCATAGACCAATCCTCCATTTCAAACTTTTTGGAGAGGCAAGCACTTCCGGCAGGGCGCAGTGGCAGACCAAGCTTTTACATAATTTTTCAATGGTTAACTGATGCCAGCACTTTCATTGTGGTACCTTATGACATATTTTTTACGAAAAAATGACTCTGAAAAATATCAATTATTTTTATGTTTCGGCAGGATTGGCTCTGGCAGACCTGGGTCATACGACTTGTTTAATTCTTGGTTAACGATTCAAACCTAGCCTATCGTGGTACCTTATGAGATAGCCACTTACCCCCTGGGCTCTCGAACTACTAGATAAGAAATAGGTATGTATTCGATGAAGATATGATAAAAGTTGTCCCATGACATTTGATGACAACCATTGTAATTAGTAGGTAAATGTAGTCATAGTTTTACTATGATGGGCACCATTTTAGCCAGCGATAAGAAGAACTTTAAGAACTTCATGACTAGGATAATTAGACTTTAGATATGATTCATCTGAATCTGTTATAGGATAGGATGATAGGAAAGGATATTATCCATTCTACCAGCCATACATATTCTTAGATAAGAGTACTAACTAAGATATTATAGCAAGTACCATAAAATATTATTATGGTAAGTACAAGTTGTCCACGGCTGGACACATTCCCATTCTGAAGAACATTTTGTTTGTATAACAAAATATTGTTATAAATAAATGTTCGTCCACTGCCGGACATATTCCAATACTGAAGACTGTTTTCTTTGTAAGACAAAGAAACTGTTGTAAATGATTATTTGTCCACTGTTGGACATAACCAATAAATTAGTAGATATTTAACAATATCTATTTATTTATATTTCATACATAGTAACATTAGTCAATTAAGTCCATAGTCGCTCAGCAACCATAGTACTTAAAATAGAAATCTGTCCACTGATGGGCCAAGCCAAACAGTAGGTAAGTAGATACAATATGTAAGTATGTTTTAACCACAGGAATTTTATCAAATAAATCCTTGATCGCTCAGCAATTATAGAATAGTAATTTATCCACTGATGACCACAGCAATTAATAGATAAGTAGATACCTAACCATATCTACTTATGTAAGTTTTAACACAGGAACTTTATGCTAGTAGCGCATAGCAATAATAAATTATGTTATTAATTTGGTTATTAAAGTCATATATATGGCATGATAGATAGACAAGTAAGGAATAGGAGTAATGGGATTATAGGGTATCCTACCTATTCCTAACATCTAATTTACCTATCTACCGACACACTAACTAGCCCAGATTTCCTAATTAAAGATTAGATGTGGATACTATAAAGTTTATATGAAACAATCAGAACGCAGATTCTTTAAAACATTCTGACCCGACAACAAAACAAAGTTATTGCAATAAAATGACCTTAGCACTAAAAACCAAAGCATAAGACCATGTTCCGAATCTTATCAGCTTTCAATGAATACAGAACTATCAAGCATAGGTAATTAATATGTTTGTAAACATTCATATAGGGAATATATACTGCTGATAGGGTTCGAAAGAAAGCATGAATTGTACTTATCCATCTGGAACTTGAAGCCACCAGCACACGAAGAACCAACAACGACGACATCCACAATGCCGATTCCAGTGCACGCTGAAGCACGCATCCTCTGTATCCAACAACACACTTTCACGTGCTACACGGGTTCAAAGCACTTTTCACAAACCAAACACACTCGCGAATCGAGGGTGACCAGGCAAACGTCGAGACTTTCTGGTCCATGGCGCGACTCCACCAGGACTGATAGGTAAACTAATCACTGCACTAGGTATTCCTTTTCTGTCCTGGGAGACTTCACGATTAAAACTAAACTGAACGCAGGCCGTATGGCTCGCTTATTTATACCCAAAAGCTTCGAACTCACGAGAAGAATAATCTTCTAGAAATCTACTACTCATTACGAAAGAAGATATTCTCCTCTCTTTCATACACATTTTAGAAGACATTCGACTATTCTAGAATTTTTTAGAATGTCTTGTTTCGCTACTTGTTGCCAGACACCAATTCAGGGGGGGTCCCTAGGATCCACGACCCATCCTGACATCCAAGAAAGACTTATAGTGTATATTAAGTAAACCACAGTTTTACCAATATTTCTAAACATTTTACTACGGGTTCATAGAATTTTTAGAAAATACATCAATTTTCTATAAACCGAAAATGTGACTAATAGAATAAACCTTAGGTATTTCAGTCGCTATGGCACTAGGGATTGCAATCCCGCAATGCAGGACCCGCAATCCCGCGGGATCCCGCGCTAATTTTGGCCTTGCGGGATCCCGCACCTTCAAAACGCGGATCCGCGGATCCCGCACATTGAAAACCCGTGCCAAAAAATAAGTCAGCTTTTGCTTCCGAATGGCAAATACTCGACGTTCATTTCCTATAAATATGTCCTAACTATCAAAACATTCTAAACTAAAGTATGGCCAACGAAACGAGATAATTTATGTAAACAACTTTTGTATGACCCGGTGACAGTTATTACAATCTGTCCTTATCTGACATATGGTATAATGTCAGCTGTCTCTTTCCGATTTGTTTACACTTTTTATCTCGTCTGGTTGGCCTTACTTTATTAGCGTAGAAGCTGAAAGAGCATTTCTTATTTGTAGTTCTTTGAGACGCAGGCTTGGTGATACTCGTAAAACCATTAATACTCTTTGATTAAGAGCATTCTTCTATAACTTATCAATTATCTAGACGCTAGAGTAAAAAAACTCTGACGCCAGGGTTCTTCGTGTCCCACACGACATGAAGTTATCTTATTACCATTGGTAGTCCCAGCTGTTGGTAGTAAATAAAAATTTGTTATTTGATAAGTCTAGTGAAAGTTTTGATCTTAAAGTGACTAATTTGCCCCTTAATTCTGATTTTTAGTCGAGACAATATTAAAATTCATTCATATTATTAAAACTAACTGGCTAAGGGTGTATCAGATAAGCCCACAAATATGGTTTTGTAGCTTAAATAAGTTTTTGTAGTTTTTCAGCGTTACAAAGTTAATTTTTATGTAGGTTTACGCGAATTACTTGTTATTTAGTTTGTAGAAGGTGTAGCCCTCTACGTTTCGGCTGGTTACGACACCTTCTACAAACTAAATAACAAGTAATTCGCGTAAACCTACATAATGAGTGATACTTGTTCGTTTAATAATAAAAAGTTAATTTTAACCGAAAACTTTTTTATTTTTTTCTTAAACTTGATTGGTTCAGTATCCGTTATAATATTTTACATGATAACTTTAGATTGAGACCTATAGTATTATTATTTTTTCAAATTTATAGCCTCTATGCTTTAGTACTTACAGCTGGAACAATTTATGACTCAAAAACGCCCCTTCTAAAAGCAAATATTTTGAGAAAGTAACATATTCTCCCGTAGTTTTAAAATACCTATTCAAAGATACCCTGCTCAATATTGCAGACAAATAAAAACATTTCTGGCCTGTCATAATGTATGAGAGAGGGTTAAACAAATTAATATTTGCAGTAGTGAGGATAAGGGGTAAAATTTAGCATTGCTCTAAATACGAAATAAATGTAATTTGATTACACTAAACTTAATTATTATTTAGTAATTTTAGCTCCACATGACAGGCATGTTAATTTTTATTGAATTTAAGTAAATTATTGAAGTAAAATCTGTATTTCAAATAAGATTTTTAACATGATTACAAAGATGCGCGATCCCGCGGGATCCGCGCGGGATTGGACCAATCCCGCAAATGAATCCCGCGGGATTGAATCAGGTGCGGGATTGCAATCCCTATATGGCACTATAATAGGCCTAGTAGGGCCCTGTCTAAAGTGACACCTTGCAGTTTCCGCTACTCGACAATAGATGGCTCTTAAAAAAATAGCAAAATGTTATGTCCTGTATCATATAAGCACGAAAAATTATAAATGCTACTGCAAACGCTGTGCAACTATCAGCTAATTATCCAAAATTATTTAGACTTGCCTATACGAACGATATGATGAGAAAACCAAGAAAGTAACTTACAACTTCACCGTTTCATACACATAACGCCATCTATCAGCTGTGTTCCTGAACTTCTATAACAATTTTGACAGAAGAGAACCAAGTACTAATCGCATCTTATACCAATAGATGTCGCTGTTTTGAAATCTTTATAAAGGCCGAAACACATATTAATTAATAAAGGCCGGGACACATATGTGACAGTATTTTTCAAAATTAACGGATAGCGCTGGGCATAAATAACGCACCAACGTGCGTTGTGTGTGTAAAGCGCTTAAGCTTTGTCAATATACATAATAGGTACTCCCTCTCTTCGTGTCGGACAAAGAGTCGTTTAACGACACGATGAACCCAGGTGTCACAGTTTTTCAACCGCCAACATAGGTACTTACATAAATATATAGGTTAGTCTGTACCTAAAGAATAAATGTAGGTATAGACGTATCACGTCGTCTTCCGTCCCATCTTTTTATCATGAAGCCTTTGCATGAAGCCTATTTAATAAAACGGAATATTAAAACATATTATCTTGATTCAAATTGTAGTTTATTCCATCCAATAATCCACGAAACTAGTTCGTATATTAATTTGGGTGTCTGAGTACAAACAGATTTCGAAATTAAACCGCATTTATCCACTATTTATCTACAGATTCATTTGCATGTCTCACAGTCACGAATTTTGGTGGTTTAATTAAAATCCCTGTCGAGCACCTTGTGTTGTTCTCAGGCAGTAAAAACCGACACAAGAAAGGTTTGAAAGTAATGCTAGCTTGTTGGTAGATTGGTTTGGTTAGGTTATCAGGTTCACAGATAAAATAATAAATTTTTCACGGCACGGCCATTGATAGATAGCCGGCTGGTAAGCTGCCCGGTGATGGAGCTCGTCAACACAAAGTTTACAAAAGGTTCACTCGGCCCTATTTCGGATTTTCACGATTGGCACTTGTTACATAGCAATGGTTGCTATTTTTAAATCCAAGAAATATGACGTTCGTGTCGACCACCTTCTTAGTTACCTTGACTTTCCCTGAGATTCCGGTTATTTCCTGTTAAAATCAGTAAGCGTCAAAATTGTCGCTAGTACTGAGTGAGCCATCTGTAAAGGCGCCCCGTACGCTGTTTTCCTAATTTGTGTCGTTACGGGGATCCTGACACAAATTAATTCGGATCATTAATCAAATAGCCTCTAAACGAAAAATAACGAGATCCGCGAAGTTAATAATATTTTTATAAAGATTTTAAGGGCTCTCTTATGTAGCCAACCTTTTTATTATATCTAGGCGAGTATTTCATTTCAATTTTTTCATCATTTATTTACCACAGTTTTCTCAGCTTGCAATGAAGACTAAATCTGATAAGGCTCCTTCAAAGAAAAAGCTTAAGGCGAACAATCAAATTTCAACTTGCTTTGCTTATGGCATGTCACAGTAAGAACGGGCTGCCACAATGCGCAACAGACAATGTGCACTAAATAATTCGCGTCAAATATTAAGCAGTACTGGAAATCACGTAATCCTGACATGAATTCCCGGACTGAATATTTTGTGACGCCTATTTTTTTCTGCATTTTCTTGAAGCGCTCGGTGAATTGACGTCAAAATTCATGCAGGAAATAAAGGGCGTCATGGAAAATGCAGTAAAAAGTTCATGTTTTGGAGAAACATCATTTCTCGAAGCGCTTCAGAAAAATGCAGCACAAAAAATGCAACCCGCAATTCAGTGTCATGTCATTGAACTTTACTAGAGGTGTACTCAAAAACTCTTAGTGGTCGAGAAATCATAATCGATTATAGGTCCGTTAGGTATAGCCTAACCAAACCTGGCGCGGAAAGCGCCAGGTTAGGTTAGGTTAGGGTTAGAACTTGACCACAACGCACGAGCCGAGCGAGCGGAGCGAGCGTGCCGCGGCAGCGGCCGGCGATGTGCCAGAAACGACACGCTACCCACGTCATTAATTTAAAATATGATTATCGATTTGTATGATCAACGATGATGGTTCATCTCTAATAAATTTAAAAATAAATCGAATGACAGCTAGCATGAATTTTTGGGTTGCACAATTTCGGAGCGCATGAAGATTGCGCAGTAGAAAACATGCAACAAATATTTCATGTCAGCAGTAACTTTTGACACAGATTCTCGGGCTGCATTCTATTTGTCGCCTATTTTTTCCTGCGTAATAAACGTCGCGTAAACCACATTCAGAACAGAAAAGTGCAACACGGGAATTCGCGTTAAAATTTGTGCACCCCGAGCATTCTTGTCAATGTCGTCAATTATTTACTGCACAAAACGTGACGCGTTTTTTTCGTCGCACAATTTTTGTTGCACAAAGAGCGCACCCGTAAGAACAAGCCCTAATTGAACCTCATTGAACTGTAAGCAGAATGTCAAAATACCTATACATTTAGGTATTTTTTTACTGGTTTTCCGTACAATCACTTAGAATAGTATCAGTTGATCTAGACTAGTGACATGCTGCTGATTGTACCTACCACCCATTACAAATCGTTTATTGCATTACATTTGTACTTGCACACTACTTACCTACAGCTTCAATCGCTGTAAAACATTAATATCATGTTTCATTAAAATGTCAGGTAAGTACCTAATCCTGATTTCACTCACAATAATAAAGTTAAGTTATGGGAATACGGAATAATTATACGTCGAAGTTTATAGTCCAGTTAGATACCAGACATATTCAAATTTTGAGGACGTGCGACGTCGCAGTTCATACCTACGTACCAGCAGCGTCGACGCTGCGGTTCCGTTGCGTCCCCGCATAGATCTTGTTAGCGCCACACGGAATACGCAAGCAAAGTTTGAAGTTTACAGAACGTGAAGCTGTTGCAAAGCTTTCTAGTTTAGACATTTAAATAGGAACAGTCTAGTTGTGATGGCGCTGCCTTGAATATTTAAACGGTTTAAAATAAACAGAGATACGCAAGAGATACGTAAAACTGCGTTGAGTTTTGTTAGGTACCTGCTAGTAGGCAGGAATACCTATATTTGCAAATTTATAATATTCACTACGAAACATGAAACAAAATCGCTTTCCGCTACCTGTTTGTTTGTTTGTCAAAGTATGTAATTATGTATGTTCAATTATTTAAAAACACAAACACATTTGTAGCCTGCTCTAGCATTTATTTAATCAGGTTTTACGTCAATTATTTCTCATCTTAATATCTTACAAAGCTGGAAATTGAACTTGCTATACATATTTTGTAGCAGGCAAGCGTTCTATCACTGTGCCAAAATCGTTTTTATCAAAAAGCACTAAATATATTAGTTTTCGAATGACCGCCTGCGACTATATGGCTCGCTGCCTTTTATTTGCGATTGCTTTACGATGTCCAGTCTCGACTTAAAGTGCTATAGGAGATGTTTATGAAGTTCACGTAAATCCTATACAATTCTTATAGGAAGAGTGTATTCAGAATTCATATAACAATAATGACATCCATAAAGTGTCGAAGAAGCCCGAAGGTGGTATGCAAATAACCTCGTAGACTCAAGACGTGCTGCTTGGAGTTCAAGCAAGACTTAAATATGAAAGGCGCGCCGCGGGATAACCGGCACAGATGACTACAGTTGGTGCCTACACTTTAACTTCAGTGGAACTCGGAAAAGCGGTGGCACCAACTCGATGATTTCTGTTTTATTTGGTTACAGTGTCATATCTATCGGATCCAATATAATTTTGTGAGGGGTTTATTCTAACTAATAATTTATACGGTATCACTATTACCTACATTGCAGCTTTTCCATTATTGATTGAGTGCCTTGTTTGGGATTTGAATTCCTGTATAGTTGCAGTAAAGTGGAAATACCGCTGGTATAAATAAATATTCTTTAATTAGACTTGGCAACCCTGAAAATAGATTTCAATTGTATTCTTATGAAAATAAGCATAAAATGCAAGATTGCAGAAAAATAGCGGCAAATTAGTATAACCAACGCAAGCCTTCTTTTTGCAAAAGAATAAAAATCTTTCTACCCAGTGTGCCAACTGACGAGCGAGTGATGTTGTGAATACAGACAATTGTATGAGTGTGAATACAGAACGCAACTAGGTACTCTCGTAACAAAAAGGATTAGAAACAGAAGTTAGTGCTAAAAATGTACAGACAACAAGGATTTCGTTTTTTTTTACTTTTGAAACAAGTGTTCAATTAATACGTAACTACCTACTAATGTTTACGTACTTTATACAACCTTCCTAAACTTTATACAATTGTTTTTCGATGTAGGTAAGTACTTATGCATGCATGCATGATATTTAACAATCTGAATGTAAAGGAAACAGATGTCCTTGTGTGGTAGTAACAGCACATACCTTCTAAAAAAGCTGGTATAAGCAGTTGTACGCATTCGACCCAATTGTTATTGTATTAGATCGTTTCGAGTTAAATTCATTGTGGTGTATCTATACATTGGATTTGAAGTGTACAGCTGGTGTGACTAGGTGAGAAACATACGTAACGTTCGTTTGTGCGTTATTTTTGCGCAGCGCTATCGAATGCGTTAGACGGTTAGAATAGAAAAATACGGGAATACGATCTTCCATTTTATTTTCATAAAAATACAGTTTATATCAAACACAGATATCAAACGGTTTGACTGACACATCCGCACAAACCGTATTATCATGAAAATAAGGTGGAAATTAGTATTTAACGGTTTGACTGACACATCCGCACAAACCGTATTATCATGAAAATAAGGTGGAAATTAGTATTTATTTTTGTTTATGTATTTTTAACTTGTTGACTAATACACTTAAACTGGCAGAAAGACAGGATTATGCGAGTATTTAATTCCTAATCGTTTTAACCGCAAGCAGACTTTGACAAGTCTTCCACACCGACACCTCGCTTGGCAGAGCAACCATGTTGAAGATTTAGTACCTACAAGATTAATGAAAATACGAAATTATTAACAAATTTTGCTTTCAATAGCTAATTAACCTCAAATACTATTGGTTAGTCTTATTAACCAGAAAAACTGGTATGAGTTGACCCCAAAAACGATAATAATAATGCTGATTATAAAATAGACATGTCATCAACATCTTATGGCAAGAATCTGTATCAAGAATACAATTAAAACTCAATAAAAATTACAGTTTGAATATCTTTCTTATTAATTAAATAGGTATGGGTATATAATACAGGTACTTAATGAAATGGCATTCATTTTTGCTTTGCAAGAATTCAAGGAAGTACCTAGCCTAACCGTGCCGTAAAACCCGACGGGATTAGCAATCAAAGACAATTATTGTCTTTGATTTACACTCTCCCGTTCCAAAATCTGAATCGTATTATCAGTTGGGGTAAAAAGAGACTTAACAATTTGCTGTAAAGGTTTTAAGGGCATTTGATAAGATCCAGAAGAGTGCGAGTTTCCACACACTCAGACAAATAGAGCTAAAGGAATATCTCGCTATTTTATAGCGCAATGGTATACCCATTGCGCTAGAAACGAAAACTTTCATGAAATAAGAAAAAAAATACATAGAAGAGCAAGCTGAACTGGCAGTGGGCAATGCACGTTGAGGCGACGATTGATGCGGTTTAAAGGTTGCGGCTATGCATTGAAAAATGAATAAGATGCAATATGAAAGACACAAAATCGAATATGGAACAGGGGCGTTTGGGGAAGGCAATGTATTTACAATGTAACATCAATGGATGGTCCCACATCGCATTACTCACAGCCATAGGTAACGCTGGACTAAAATGGTAAACAAAATAAAATATTTTCAAAACTATCTAATATCCAACGTAACATATCAAACAACAAAACATTTTCCTACTATTATTTGTTATGTGAAACAGAGTGAACAGGCGAGGAAGTAAACTTTCATCCTGTCAAACCCGTTTCAAACACGCAAGCAGGTTTTTTCTTTTGACCCCGTGTTACCTTTCAGGTTAGGTAGGTATACTCGATTAGAGCATTGATTCTTCGTAGACAGGTGTCAGTACAAAAATAAACTTGAAAACAGTACTTGTCCGAATGTGTATGTGTGTGTGTGTGTGTGTGTGTGTGTGTGTGTGTGTGTGTGTGTGTCAGTCATTCAAATGTCTTGAACAGAGAAATCTTTATAATATTTGCAGATTTTATTCAATTAAAATAAGGGAAAATAACTCTAATGAACTACCTGCAATATTTACCAAAAAATAGACCTGAACGAAAAATAGAATTGACTTTATAAGACGGGCCCCAGGATGCAAACATTGCAGGGTGATTCTTTATGATTATGAACAAATATTATAGGGCTATTATTTCCGAAATGGCAAATATAAATTAGCTGTTCCATAGAAATTTGAATGCCTAGCTAATTATTCACAAAAAATGTGTACCTGTAAAAAACCAAATTTTCTGCAAATGCTAGGTTTGCGTATGTACATACCTACTGATTATAAAAATAACCCTGTTTCAATTCTTAAATTTTACCAATTAACCCTTCCACGGTGAAGTAAATAGATACGATAACTGAATTGTGGCTGAATAAAAGAAAGACAATTCACCGTCTTCACCAGATTGATCGTCGTCGCTGAAACCTGAAACTTTGGTGACAGATTACACCAACCGAAATAAATCAAAATGTCTCTTTCCCCGCTCGCCTCAAATCTTGTTTCTTTTTAGTATACCTATCTGATTCCAATCTGGTTTGATTGAAACTAAGTTGGTATATAAATTATTGTCAATAGCGATGGTTATTTTTTGGTTGTTTGGTTTAAGTACTTTTAAATAGGTACCTGCATCTATATGTGTTCACGTAGACGCTGATAGATGTCGTCAGGATCGATTTGAAACGCAATATGACTTTGTCTATCGGGATAGTATATAAGACCCATGCAAATTAATGTTAGTCATTACAGTCCAAAAGAAGTTCTAATAAAGTGTTGATTCCTACCAGTGCAACAAGTCGTGTTATTTCTAGTAATCTAGAATAGTGCAGTGAAGTACAGTAGGATTGAATTATTCAATACTCATTATGTAGATTTACGCGACTTACTTGTTATTTAGTTGGTAGAAGGTGTAGCCCTCTACGTTTCGGCTGGTTACGACAGCCTTCTTCCCGGAGGACGACAATCACACACGCGCGACCGCCAGTTGCGATTGTCGACTGGCTCGCGCCGCGGCTCGCTGCGCGCGCGCTGAGATGGTAGGGGGCGCTGCAATAGCCGCAGTTGGTGACTGTTGTGGTGGATGCGGTTGAGTTGCAGTTGTAGAGTCATCGAAAAGTCCCGAACAAACTACGCTAACTATATCGTCACTTTTTATTTTGTCCACTGATACCGGCAATACCGTTTTTAGCACTGGCTTCCACGACGGCGATATCGACCAACCACTATCTCTATTAAAATTCGGACGACGGCTTATTTCAATAGCTTCCCGAACTTTGCGGGGCACATAGAACTTTTCCCTAGCCAGAATAGCTGTCTTGTCGAACCGAATATAGTGGTTAGTTTAATAGAGATGGTGGTTGGTCGATATCGCCGTCGTGGAAGCCAGTGCTAAAAACGGTAACTAACTTACTCTATATACTAAAAAAACCGCATCAAAATCCGTTGAGCGGTTTCAAAGATATAAGGAAACATACATACAGACACGGGAAGGGACTTTACTTTATACAATGTATTGATGATGCATATCTCGAGTCGCCCTACATTGCGCCTTAGGGTGAGAATCCACCAGAGCTGTGCGAGTAAAATGAGTCGTACGAGGATGTGTAGCTGTGCTGTGGAAATGTGTAGGGGTTTCCACCAGAACTGTGCGAGGAAAATGTCTATTAGGGTGAGAATCCACCAGAGCTGTGCGAGGTAGCTAAGCGGTGTGCGAGGAAAAAATCCACCAATAGAATCACTACATTTTCCTAGCCTCGCTTAGCTCAGTTCTGGTGGAATAGGGTTGAGCGAAGCGAGGCCATTCTACATACAAAACAAGCGAGAAATGTGTGCGAAGGATGTGTTGCGACGAATGTGTAGCGAGGAATTTGGCGAGAAATGTGCTGCTAGGAATATGTTGCGAGGTTTCCACTACATCGCATTCCCCCCGCTCACACATTTCACAGCTTCGCAACGCATCCTCGCTCCGCACATTAATGCGCATTTTGACAGCTCCGCTACGCATCCTCGTACGACACATTTTACTCGCACAGCTCTGGTGGAAACCCCTACACATTTCCACAGCACAGCTACACATCCTCGTACGACACATTTTACTCGCACAGCTCTGGTGGATTCTCACCCTTAGGAAGATGTGTAGCGGAGCTGTCAAAATGTGCATTAATGTGCACTGCTAGGATGCATTACGAAGCTGTGAAATGTGTAAGCGGGGAGGAATGCGGTGCAGTGGAAACCTCGCAACATATTCCTAGCAGCACATTTCTCGCAACACATTCCTCGCTACATATTCGTCGCAACACATCCTTCGCTCACATTTCTCGCTTGTTTTGTATGTAGAATAGTCTCGCTTCGCTCAACCCTATTCCACCAGAGCTGAGCTGAGCGAGGCTAGGAAAATGAAGTGATTCTATTGGTGGATTTTTTCCTCGTACACCGCTTAGCTACCTCGCACAGCTCTGGTGGATTCGCAGCCTTAGTAACGTGGATAGTCAGCACGATCCGTTGGTACAAAGACTGTACTGCAGTGTATTAGAACTTTTTATTTGAAATTGTAATAGTTTCCAAGTATGTCTATCTTTATATCTCTATGAGTTCTGATAATTTCTTGATCTGTCCAAAGCTCAACGGTGATTAACAGTGTAAATGGACACGCAAACGGTTCACATTATAAAGTTATTTTTGTCACCTAAACGTAAAGAATGTGTTGTATCCAAATCTTTTACTAATATGTAACATAAAAAATAATAAATTGTCCAGCTAATTATGAGTACAAGGGAAATATGAAGAACACAACTGTGATAGAATGGTTGTCATTAGTCAAGACGGAAACAAGATTACATTGTAATCCATCACGAGTAAGACGGGGTAGAACTTGATGGAGGGGACAGAAATCATCCTTGCACATCCATACACTAAAGTTAAGTAGGTATATTAGATCATTTGTGCATCTATTTCAACCACAACGCAGTTCTCGCAACATATGTCTCCTACAATTGGGGGGTTTTGTCATACTCACCACGCTTGGCAGGCGGATTGGCGAGCGCAGTGCAAGGTGTTGTAGACATTCAGGAACGCTGCTGCCTATTACCTGGATTCATCCCTCAGTCGCATTTTTTTTAAATTTAATTAATTTGTATCACCAAAGGCGGGAAATTAAAGTTTAATGAAACTTATCTTTATCTCAATGAATGACTAATACACATTCCCTTCCCATCAATAAATCGTAGCCAAATCGTAGCATGTGCTACGGCGTAGCTTGACCGTAGTAGCCGATGACTTGTCTGTGAAGTCATAGCTTAGAGTATAGTCATACAAATGGAGAATATTGTGTAATTAAATTATTATTGGGGCGGTGGCACCACATACCGGACCCGTATGCGTGACGTGCACGTAGTCACGACGTTATTACGTGCGTAGAGATGACATTGTATCGATTGTATGAGACACCGCAAACTGCGCTACGCGCGTGATTACGCGCACACATGCGTGTGCAGTAAGCCGCATCTCATAGAATCCCATACGATACAACGTCATCTCGCGCGTAATGAAGTCGTGACTACGTGCACGTCACGCATACGGGCTCGGTGTGTGGCACCCTTAAAGCAGGTGTGAGGTACAATATAAACAAGCCTGACGCAAAATCAATGTGTCTTTATCTCAAGAGAAGTCTTTTGAAACTATTGAAAATAAGAGCGATTGATTAACTGCATCACATCAACCTACTCCTTTAAGGGATTATCTTATACTGGATCTTCTTAAAAACTGTGAAAAAACCTGTTTAAGTTGATTCCCTAAATGAGTAGGATGAGTAGCTGGTAGTACCTGCAATATAATATTTATAATATACAAGAAACCCATTCTGAAATACTCAGATCGTCGTTCAGAAAATTGTTTATGTTTCTTGATTGTTGTACCTAAATAGATTATTGTGTGTGTAAACGGAGGGGGAACAGATCTAAGTAAAGAGAAAACTTCCGGTTCTAAGACTAATTACTTCAGTGTTTGTGTTTTGTTTTCTAATTAGTCATATTTTGAACATCACTTTTGAATTGCAAATTATAAACCAGGAGACACGTGGCGTCGTCGTAATCGTCGTCGTTGTAAACAAAACATAGTTTTCAGATATAAACTGCTGAAAATTGGGTAATACCAATACCTATCTGTGTTGGAGAACAGCTGTGAATGCTAAGCTGAGTGGCTCTACTAGTCATACGACAAATGCAATCAGCATACACTTATCTGATGCAGCCTCCCGTCTGATGAGATTCCCACAGTCCAAAACTATCTTGTTTGTGTTTCCTGCAACTCCTGTATTTAATCTTTGGAGTAAACAGACCGAATTTCCTTGCTGAAAGCAGTGCGTAACAAAAGCAAATTCCAAATCCTTGCAAGTAAAACCAGTAACCCAAGTAAAATACTTTACATTTTCTCCTTGACTGGAAGTATTGAACACCTACTATGGAAAGCAAGTAGTTAAATTTAAGTAATCAGCAGCTCATTAACCTACTTAAGACACAAACATTTTTACTGGTTTTTCATTCAGTTATCGCCACATCACGACGATGTGACGCTGAAACAAGATAGGGAAAGAATGCGCCTCTACGACTTACCATGGCGGTAGTACCTTTGTAGTAATACCTGATTGCTATTAATGAAAGGTACCGTAATAAATAAGAAATTTGGATGATACTACTCAACTGGCGTGAAGTTAGTTAGCAAACATCTCGCTGCTGCAGTTTCCGCGTACTTAGTAAAGTTGGGCTGCGAGCGCGGAGTCAGCGCCGCCGCTGCATTTCCGGACAATTAACTACCAGTACAACACTGCATTGTCGAGCTGCAGTAGGGGAGAGTGGGGTTCAAAGTGCCGGGGGTAAGTTGTTACGATGGAAATAGCATTAAAACGGAAAGAGATAGCAGTATTCTCGAAATGCGACGTAAAATGTTGAGTCGATGCGCTTCTTTGTCCATCATTTCAGTTACCCTCGCGGCGCTTCCTGAGCGAGTATTTGCTAGTGGTACACAAGAGAAACAGTCAGTATACCTACCCAGCTTTAAATTCCGGTTTGCAAAACGCCTTCGTTTGTTTTGATTTGTTTTCGATATCTTAACATCAACAATAGCAGCTTAGCAGCAATACACGTGGACAATTGGACATAGATCTTTCAATATCGGGGGTACTGCCATCCTATCTACGCTCGGCAGGCGAATTGGCGAGCTTTGAAATTAACTTAACCAGGCTTTGTAAATAAATCTACTTAGTTACGTTTACACTCGTGTGAGTTCAGAATTTCTCTGAAAGACTAATGAGCCCTGAAGATAAATTGTTTTGGTGGTTCCTTCAAGTATTTTTTACCCGACCGCCCAATCAAATTATGAGGTGCAATGTTATTATTTTATACCTACTGCCCCTTCTTTCATTCGCGATCCAGTACATCTCTGACTGTATTGACTTGAAGTGGCTCGATATTAAGTTTAGAGCCGACAACATTACCTAGTTCTCACTGTGTGAAACAATAATAATTTGTCATCTGTTCGTGGACTGGTAGTTTTCTTGCAGCTTAATAATTGCACTCAATGTACTAATACCTCTTTAAAGCTTAATTATCGGAAGCTAAATATTTTTTTCTCTTCAACACTTTCGTACCGGCGCTTCAGAGCACGGCGGTAGGAGAAGTAGGCAAACTCGGCACTCATTAACACTCCCTAAGCTGGTTACTCAGTGTGCGGCAACAAGGAGCTGCTTCTTTAAACGAACAAAATCAGATAATGAGAGGTTCGTATCATAGCACTACGATAGGCTGAAAATAAAATTAAACTGTAGTTTGAAAAATTACTTCGTTGCGCTTCAGTTAGAAGCTCTTAATTAGTTGAATTCGGTGTACCTAGGAGCTTTTCTTCGAAGCTCTCAAGCATTTATTTTTAACTCTATTGCTAGGCTGGCTACCTAATTAATTAGTACCTTTGTAACTTCATCTGAGTTTTTTTAAAGTTTATTAATTACTAAATGGAAAACTGGTCTTAAACTTCAAGAACAACTCAATGTACCTACTGGACTCCATGACTCGCTAAAAGAGATAGTACAAAGTTTCTCGTTGCAGATACTGTACTGGAAACTTTATGAATAACCGAAACTTAACTGAACTTTGGTAAGTAAGGAAATAAGAAGTAACTAAATAGAATAGATACTCGGTTACTGTTGCTTGTTTTCTTCGGCGGAAAAGTTTTAACTTTATGTTCTATCAAAGCTTTTCACTTAGATTATTTAATAAAGATGTCTGCAGAGGAAAGAATTCACAAAATACCTAGTGTGATAAAAAGAAGCTATGTTTTATCGTACCTATTTAACAATGAATATTGAATACAGGTGTTACAAACAATTTGTCATTCCCATCAAGCACGCCCAGTATACATGTGAAACTGTTTATTTTGGCAATAAAAGTTACGAATTTGAATTTTGAAAAATCTAATTACCATATTTTACTAGCTTCTTTAATGACGAAGGACGTAATGCGTTGATTGACAAACGCATCCGTTTTAGGACGAAGAATTTGAAAAGAGACATCCGGAAAATGTGTGAAACGCGGGCGAATTTCGACTGAAGTGAGAGTTATACAGGTTTAAAGTACATAATTAATAAAGCAAAACACCTAAGTTATATTTTAAAAAATCATCCTCGTTTTCTATTAAAATAAGTTTTAAATAAGTGAAGTGGTAATCATAATGATAATGCTGGCAACACTATGGTAAACTCTCAGTTTGGCACCGCTAAAAGAGCTCGTATCCGAGCCAGAAACCCTTTTATTAAGGCTCCAGCAGACCAATGCTACGTCGCGTAGACGCAGACGCATGCAACGGTAGTAATGTAGCTGTGTGAAGTGCGCATATACCCGTCATTTTCTGGACTTCTTATTTAAATTGCATTGCGTGCCATATCCGGTATGCGGGAGCCTTAACGCAGACGGAGCGCAGCGCGGGTGATTTCGTGCAGTAAATAGTATAGAGATGACAGTGCCCCAAGTCTGCTAAATGAAAATCGTTTCACTTGGATGTCGATGGCTTGTCAGTTGCATGGTTTTGGTCATTTCGTAGTCTGCTAACAGTTTTTAATGGAAAATCACAGTGGCAATAGAATGACAGTTGTGTGTCGCTGGCATTACAATGGCTAAAAATTAGCAGACTTGCGGCCCAGGTGTTGCGTTGCGTGCGTACGTCTGTCATCTGACGTCTCCATTCCATTACTGCACGCACGCACGCGTGCTACGTTCGGTCTGCGTTAGCTTTAAGGGCGTGCACTGCGTCGCTGGGACTATCAATGCGAGGACCTGCACTGCTTGAAGTAAGGGCATGCGCTGCTTATGCTTGCCGGTGTGGCAGGGTCTGCGCGACTGCGTAGAAATACACGCTACGCGACGTGACGCGACACAAGGCGGCACGTCCTGTCTGCGGGAGCCTTTACTTTTTCTACCTACTCTACACATGCAACCTCATTAAAAAAACTCTTTAGATGCAAAAAAAATATCCCGCGGTTGTCAAGTAATATGTTTGTCAATTGATTTGTTTACTTTGAGCTTTGATAATTATTTTACTTATTTTGTGCGATTTTTATTGTTTATTACATATTTTACCGTTACCTGCAGACCAGGGGATCGTCAATAATAATTAGTAATTACATCAGTAGGTTTTTAGTGATTTATTGTGCTTTTTATCGAATAACATGATTTCTTGTGTTTTTGCCTCTAAAACAGTACAATCCAGTATACAAAATGTGCGAATGAAGTCCTATTAAAATACAATTTAGGTATTTAATAAAATTCGATGCATAGATAAGTGTAAAATGTTCTAGGCCATTAAAATATACCTATTTATAAAGAATGAAATACAATGTTTGTGTTTGTTTTGGTTTAATGACAGATATGAATGACAGTTTACTTTTTAACATTGATACTTCTGCCATAATACATGAAGGTTTTATAGATACTATGCCGTCATCTAAGACGGTTCCATATGATTTCGATGGCAATGCAACAAAAATGCATGTTCGTTTCATTTCATTTCATTTTTTGTACGACAATTTGTTTTTATTAAATATAAAAAAAGGAGGATTTTTAGATAAAATTAAATATATGCTTTAGTAACATTTTAACTAAGCTTTAAAATGATATACTTTTTATATCAGTCGAAATTGAACTCCCGGTAAAAGACGTCACCTTTATTTAATTGCATCTGACAGACGGATGCGTTAGAGCTGCGCTAAAAAGACCGTTACGTGTGGGCCCCGCCTAACAGAGCGACAGGGATTAGATTTTTTTATTAAGTACTCCTTTTTCTCCTTCTTCTTCGAGTGGGACACCAAGTCGTCCAACGACCCGATGAACCCTGAATACACCTGATGAGCGCAAAGTGGATTCATCCAGTCACTCACAGCTGAGCAATATGACAGAAATAATAAGCGAAACAAAAACAACTTACTTTCAGTACACTGACGAGCTTCAGAAGTTCGATGCTAATTTTGCTAGTCTTTAACTAAGATGGGTTTGTGGAATTTTTTGTAGGTATCCATTAACATGTTGGCCGCCGACTTTCTGTGTGTCAACTTCAATTTTTTTAAGCATTCGTCAAATAATCGTGTTGTTTGTTGAGGAAAGTTGGATTGAATGGGTATCCTCATTCAATCCAACTTTCATATTGACAGAAAACTGCTTTTGACACAGTGTTTTTTATGTGGGAGTAACAGTTACAAAACTGTTTGGTTGTAAATCTAACAAACAACTACGCAATCATTATACACCTGTAGCTAAGCAGTGTGTGGGACTAGAACTTACTCAAATAACTGATAGAATAGGTATTTTCTGAAGGGAGAAGTTTTCTAATAACAATAACATCGTCTGCACGCTATAAATAATTCAGTGAGAGCTCCCCCTCACCTTAGCGAATATTATTTACCTGACACATATGCCTTGCTGTGAATGGAGTGTGCACGGTTGTTCTATTTGAAAATAATATTGAATAAACTATCAAAGATATGCACAAGGTTTTAGTTTTACCGAACTTAATTTACGTTGTGTAAATTAAATTAATAGATATGTTGTTTATATGACGCAATACCAACCTACAGAAAATTGAAGAGTAGGTACGTAAATAGGAACAATATTTATGTTTAAAAACCGGCCAAGAGCGTGTCAGACACGCCCACAAATAGGGTTTCGTAGTCAACGTTTAAATATCAGGTTTTTCAGCATTACAAACTTAATTTGTTGCTGGTTTGTTAGCAGCAGTATGATGACCAACCGCAAATAGAAAAACTCAATTTTTTATGAAACCTTTAAGGGTACAATATCCGTTATAGTTTTCATTGTAACTTCAGATTGTAAGCTATATTCCATATTTATTTCAAATTTTTAGCGTTTATACTTTTGAAGTTACAGCTGGAACAAATTATGGGTCAAAAACGCCCTTTTTAAAAGCAAATATCTCGTGACAGACACATTTTAGTGACTTTGCTTCAAAGAAACCTCACTTTAGTTTTAAAAGACCTATTCAACGATACCCTACTCAATATTACAGAAGAAAAATTTTTTTTTTTGCCCCCCTTGCACTTGTATGGGAGGGGGTCCAAAAAACATTTAAAATATTTTTTTCTTAACATATCTATATTTGGGTCATTACGATCTATCTTCTCACCAAATTTTATGTTGATAGCTCTAATATTAACGAAGATATGAGGGCGCGGCATACAGACAGACAGACAGAGAGACAGACAGACAGACAGACAGACAGACAGACAGACAGACATGACGAAACTATAAGGGTTTCTAGTAGACTACGAAACCCTAAAAATTAAAGTTTAAATAGTATAAATTAGTTTTTTTTTGCCTCATTGTCTTTTTTGTATCTCATATTCATAACTTGCTGTTATTCAGTCAGGCTACATTTTACTTCGTTTCCTACGAAGTTACGAGGAGCTATAACTCGCTCATGCGTCAGGAACTAAATTGGTGCACAATCTTGGTAATGGCAGCAAGCTCCATCACCTGCCTGCAGCAATATCTGCTGACGAGAAATGGCCACATGGCTGTAATGATAAATTGTAGCGACGACTATACTAATGCACTAGGTATAAGTAATAGCTTTTGACAGCGAAACAACGAGCTACGACTTGGCAGTTTGCAAAGTTGGTTTCTTATCTAGCTTTTATTATGCACCTAGGTAGGTACTTTATGTACTTACGACAAGGAACGTAGAGCCCTAGGGCCTATCCTATCCTATCCTATCATGTTACGTTATAGTTCACTTTCAGGTTTTATAATATGGATCCTACGATGTCATCCAAGCATCCAACCCTTTGGGCGCAGTATGACCACAATATAAAAATGTCCACTGTATCAATTTGACCACAGTATCAAAATACCAACTTTTACTGTCCACTGTATCAGAATGGTCACTGTATCAGAATGACTACTTTATGAAATTGGCAAAATGTTATGGCGAACAAATACTACACTAAAACGGAAAATGTCTCAGCTGCAAAAAAACTAAATTGCTGAATGACCCCGGACTTCGAATATTTTGATATGTTATAGGTTTCGATCATCTGAACAAAAGATTATATGGGACCGAACTCCTAGGTTTAATGGTTTTTGTAATAATCGTGATATTTTGTTTTAATAATTACTTACGCGGTTGCATCACTCCACCCCGCCATCCCCACCTCCATTGTGGGACAAGGTGGGGCAAGGTCGGACAGTGTGGGGTAAGGTGGGACAAGGTGTGGGCATGATGGGACAGGGTGGAGCAAGGTGGGGTAATGTGGGACATGATGGGGCAAGGTGGGACAAGCAGGGTGGGGCAAGGTCGGACAAAGCGGTACTTTCGCACTTCAGTCCGTCGAGCTAGAGTACTGTCGCACTTCAGTCCGTCGTCGGTCTAGAGTACCGTCGCACTTTAGTCCGGCGCGCTTGCGTGTGTCGCACTTCGTACCAAACATACCAAAATTTCATAAAATATGAAACCACTTTTTCAATATTCGAGGTCCGGAATATGTCAATGTTGCAAAATGCAAAATTGTTGACTTAAGCTTTGAGAAAACTGATATTTTAGTCCATTATTATGACCATATTCGGTAGGACGACGTTCTGAAGTGAAGATGGTCGATCCTCAATTCCAGAATTTTGTAAAATGGCTTATTCTTACAGAAATAAATCAACAGGTTCATGATCAATCGTTCATGTGGGTGGTTTTGGACATGGGGTAAGGTTTATGGTCTTGTTGCATCCGCAGATTCACGGTCGCAGCCTGGTCATCGCTACTTAGTAGTAAGTTTTATCGTTCGTCCACGGCTGTCTGACCGTAGTAGAAGTTCTCTTTTGCCTTGTCATTGTGTTAAAGATCTTGGCGGTTTACTGTTTCTGTTTGATTATGTTCTTCTTCGGTTCATGTTTGTTAAGATTAGTGAAGACGGCCTGTCGTTGGCTTGAAGAGTTGTTGGGGTTTTGCGCTGATGTCTCCAATTTGTTTTAGTTCAATATTAGCTTGAGTGGAGCTAGTGACTGCGCAACACCACAAGGATAGTTCTTTATATTGCGAGTTCATTTGGTTCTTCTTAAAGCAGCTCGCGAGTCGCGTGTGACAATAAGATGCCGGTGATCAGCGCCAATGAAGAGCTGGGGTTGTGTAAACTTGTGACACAGTTTGTTTGGGTTCAGATTGTTCGAATACACGTGTTTTATCACAGTCTTGTTTTTGCATTGAGTTGTTCTATATTTCGTCATTGTCATTCCAGTCGCCATAACCATGCCGTTTCGAAACTAGTTAGGTACATTTTCTTTTTTCAGATTATGTTTCTTTCAGTTTGTTCCAAGGTCATGCTGTTCCTCTAGCCATAAGAGTAAACACACTTAGAGGCGACACTTCCGCTCCAGACGCGCTCAAGGTCATTATATTTGCCTACCGTCTGGCGCTCGCACTGCGAGCAATTTCGGCTGGGAGTGCGCTTCGCCGCGTAAGCGTTCGTCGCGCGAGTCAAATTTTGTTTTTTCGGAAATGTTTAGCCTTTCCGAATGACTATGGTGCTTATGGCTGTAAAAGTGATGCGAAGATGACTCTCCATCTTTTTTTTTATTTGCCTAAAGATGAGCAAAGGTTCTAGATACAGTAAATAGGTACCTACCATTCTTAATAGGTACCGTAAACGTAGGTTACTTTAACCCTAGGGGGTTACTATAGCCCAAATCAAAAAAAGATTTTGAATTCCGGCCTTTATTCTGGAGTGACAGATACCGAAGTAATTTGTAATACAATTCATAGATGACAATATAGGCTTGTCGGTGAAACAGTTTCGATTAGCTCATTCTCTCGTTTTTAACGGTTGGTAGTGTTGACAAGTTGGGACCTACAAATTACAAGAATTTTGGCTGTGCAAACTTTGTATCGTTACTAAATTTTAAGGTAAGTCTGGCTGTCTTTTTGTAGTTGGGTGTATCAAATATATTAAGAAGATGCGTTATAACAGATATTATTCAGTTTTACGAACTTTTTAGGATTAAATTGGCAGAAATAAAACTGCAGGCTACTTTGACCTGCAAATGTAGGTATCTTTAGCCCATGGGCCAAAGTAACCTACAGGTTTAGAATTTCATATAATTTCTCGATTTTCGTTTAAAATATGTTTCTTTTCCTTTTTAGATTCTAAAATTGGGATATGATATTAAGCTGAAGCAGTCAACATGCCAAGACATTACAAAAGAAAAGTAGGGAATCACAGATATGTGGATTATTCCAAGGAGCAACTCGTAGAATGTTTGGCCAGAAAACGAGTCAAATCACTTACACAAAGAGCTGCTGCTGAGCTATATGGCATTCCTCGCAGCACGCTAAAACTCAAATTAAAAAAAAAATGAGTTCAATATAAGTCAAGATAATGTAACTGATGATTCTGATAAAACAGACCGAATTAATGATAATTTTGATAAGAGGGGCAGTATTTTTGTTGTTTTTTATTATTTTATAACAATTTTGTACTAATGCTTAACTTATTACGGTATAAATTTCTGCAAACAAGTAGTTTGCGAAGCAAAATGTTGATTATATTCAATTTTGCAGTAAAAACAATTTTACTGTGATTTACTGAAAAATGTCTATATTATGAAGAATTTTCTTAGAAAAATTAACCAAATAACATGTATTATGGTTTTTTAAATCATCTGCTATTATTTCCTTGAGGTTACATTACCCCAAAATGAAATAATATTACGTTTAAGCTCCTTAAAAACGTGTGGGCCAATGAAACCACCTCCAAAGTACAACTTTGGCCCAAATAAAAAAAAATTAAAAAAAATAGTTTTCACTATATATGAAATGTATTTTTTACTTAAATTTGTTACTTATACCCTTGTTAAACAATCCAAGACTGTGCAATATCCATGTGTCTATTAGTGGCCAAGAAATCAGAAGAAACGTCAAAACATACCCTTTTTTTGGACAAAGTAACCTACGTTTACGGTACGTATTGGTTTTGTGTTCTCCTATTTTTACTCACGTCGGTACCTACTAAGTACATAGTTTCAGTTCAACCCGACATACCTACTTATTTAAGGTACCTGGGGTAGGTAGGTGTCTAAGTTATTGTTAGCTGATTATGGTAACAAACAAATTCGTATTCATCGCAAATCTTTTAAAATAATTGCAATTGCACGATTTTTCATCTTATGGCGCGTAGGTGTGTAAACAAACTACGCCGAAAGTCATGCAACTGCTTGGCGAGCCGCTAGTTTGGAATTAAACTATTAGCACGTGACAGCCCTGGCTTAATGTGCGGGAGCGCGCGGGGCGTTGCGGGCTGAGGGGGGAAGTAGGTATTTAAAGCGCGGCTTTTAGGGCCCAGACAAAGGAGTTTCACTTCTACACGGTAGTGTTATTATTTATTCTTATGCTCTAGCATTTTGTGTCATTCTCAATTCAGTCCCATTTTACAACTTGTGACTAGGTTTTACTTCCATGACATTTTGCTACGTTGACATTTTACACTTTTGGCGTTCTGCAACTTATTTTTCTTTAACATTTTGCTTACGTGACATTCTATTGCATCAAAATTAGATTTTTTAAATAGTGGACATTTTGATACAATGGACAATTTGATACTGTAGTCATTTAAGCAAAGTAGGCATTCTGATATTGTAGTCATTTTTTAACAGTGGTCATTTTGATACGGTAGTCATTTCTATACTGTTGTCATACTGCGCCCAAAGGCATCCAACATCCAAAATTTTCGCCCTGAAATGTGACTATTGTATTGACTAAGCAAGCACCAGAAAATTGAAAGAAGTTGCGTAACAGAGTTGTAAGCTGAAAATAGGAAATTGATCGTCACCGTCTGAGAAACATTACTGACAGAAAGATCGAAATTAAAGGGAATTAGTAAATCACAAGTGTGATAAAACATTAAAAGAAACTATGTCGGTATGTTCAGAGCTGGACGTGCAACCGTCTGACCTCTAGCTCTGTCAGAGCTCAAACGAGTGTGCCCCTTACGTGTCTTTCAGTAAACGAATGTCCTTCCCTTACTATTTAACTTTCACTCATTATGTAAAATGATCTTCTTCTTCACTCTTTGACTTAGGGTGGACTTAAAATCAGCCATGCTGTGTTCACACCTTTCTTCCACTAATGTACCTAACTCATATTAAGTTCTTTAGTAAAACTGCCTAATGTTAAAATGTACCTACCTACGATATTATTGTAATTTGTGATTATAAATGTGGAAATAAATGGATTGTATTTGTATTTGTATTTTTATTTCCCTTCCTTTTCATCTTCAGGGAGATAACTTATCTTAGTACAGTAAAATGAAAGTAGGTTAAAGGGACGAACGAACACGGTAGTTCAGAGGGAGTTTGTCTTATTTGTAGCTGGAACTGGTAGTTAGAGAATTAACAAGCTACTTCAGTATCCACGAAGGACCCTTTATTTTACTATGTGAAAGGCCATTAAATACACAAAAATCTTTTAGATAAAAAGTAGATTCTGCTCAGAGCTGATATTCACGAAAAAAGAGATAAAAAGTATTCATTCATTAAATATATGCGACAGTATCAATGAATCACGATCATGGAAACGAGATTGGCACTTAATCGTCCCAGTAGCAGGTTTTTACTCTGATACCCGATTGCCAGTCAGATATAAAATATTTATTGCCCAGTGTGAGATATATTGTTCCATCAGAAAATTTTGATACTGCTCCAAAATGTCAACTGGTTGAAAACAGTGGCCCATTTGTGTCGCGAGGCTTTGTAAAAAGTTTGAATTATTTGTGATAGAAAAGTACTACAAGTATCAGCAGAACATTGACTTACCCTTTAAAGGGATAAATTAAATAGATTGGACCCTAAATAGGTGTCAATATGCGACTGAAATTATCTACGCATTTTCTTACAACAGATATTTTAAGGTATGGGTGCTTCTTCGGAGCGTAAATTTTCGTTGTCCGGGAACAAAACACACCTTTTTTTAAAAAACTTAGGTATAGCTTATTTTTTTATAAATAGTTCATACTTGTATCTAACTGGGACACAATGAAACTTTTGTGTGATAATTAAACAAGACCGTTAAAAAATATTCAAACTGCTGAAATCTGATTCCCGTAACGTGTCCGCGCCCCAAAATTTGATACAAAACGGTTTATATGTTTTTTACTGTATGATTTATCTACATAAACTATTTATTTTTTACATAACAGATGTTCAATGATACGGGAAAAAAATATTTCAAACGTGTAATTAAAGTTCATTTTCTTTTGTAAATCATTTTAAAAATGTCCGGTACCTAGAACTGATTCCCGTGTAACGCCATTAAACTGCATAAAACTTCCTATGTAATCACCCTGAAGGTGTGGTCTACCCACCATAGCTATCCCCTAGGAGTGCTCCAAGTGCCATGGGAAGCAGACCGTGCCACTCGTGCAGCATCACCCCACTACGAGGCCAAGAAACTGATTCCCGTGCATTTGGTTACACTTAAAATTGATTCCCGTTTGTCGAATTTAAATTAAAATATAAGTCATAAACTGGAACCATTGTACTTAATATAAAGCTCTTTAGGTTTACTACCATATATGTTAATACTATTGTATGAGACGCAACAAGTTTGAGGTAATCTCAATTTTCGTTTTCTGACTTCCGTCACACTGATTCCCGTGGACTTCTTGACACGGGAATCAGTGATTTGTACTTCAGAGGGCACGCAAAACCTTGAATTCTAGTTGTGGTGTATGATTTCTTACACGGTCGTTACACAACCATGTTAGAGCCCTACTAGTAGTTTTATGTGTAGGTATTTTCAAGTTACCTACCTATTTACTTACCTTTACCTAAGTACTTAGCTGGTTACCTACCTGCCTACTAACTTACCTATCTACCTGCCTACTGCTTAACTACCTACTTTATGACATTACTTACCTATTGATATTATAATATAACATTAAAAAGGTATTTTACATGCTAGGTACATTTTACGACTGCGAAAGAGACATTATGCGTCTGAATGCTACCTACCTAAGTACTTATCAACCTACTTTCATGCCTACCTGCTTATCTAGCTACCTACGTACATTACTGTAATGATAATATCATATAACTTGAATAAGGACATTATGCCGAGAAACATTTTGCTACAGCGACATTCTGCGCTGGAGACATTATGTGCTTGAACCAGAACACCGTAGTAATCTAGCGGTGACATTAAAAAGCAATAAATAAGTAGAAAAATAAATATATTTTAAGTTTATTAATAGTTTGTCATATTGAATAGTCAAAGGATCATGCCGTGGATTGGGCTCACCACCCCCGCCTCCTCCATACCAGTCGTTTAGGAATCCTTATTTTAAAATTATGAATTACGCACTGTACCATAAATTCGCATTTTATGGAAAGTTATTTTGATTTGTGTGGTCTTTTGCTCTTAATAACAATGTGCCACACTGAAGGAGTAATTAGTAGAAAATAAAAGTAATGTTATTCTCCCAAGATCTTCTTCATTTCCCATGTCATGAAAACATCCTCTCGATTTGACTTCTTACTCAGTCAAACTCTGAGTAACGTCATAGCTACGTTTTCCTTAGGTCAAAGGAGGTCTTATTACCTTTTTTCCGCAAGACGAATTTATGAATAAGATTTTAAATGTCAAAATATTAGACACTCTTCAAAATAATCTTTTTTGAAGCTGGTATGAAACATGGCGGCGTCAACATTAGTCCCTACATATATATAAGTGATCTGGGCATTAGTCCAAAGAGTACCTTTTATATATTAGCTGAGACATTAGTCTATGAAATTAATGTCAAGTCTATTCATGACTGACATGATTAAAGACACCGAGTTAAAGACATGATGACAAACTATAAAAAGATAGATATATTCGTAGAAAAAAACCTATTTCTGTTTTCAGGAATTCTTTCGTTGACTTATTGGACGAACCAAATTCGTTATAATTCCTGCAGTAGTCGACATGAATATATCTAGACTAGAGTCTTTTGGAACGAAATAACTGTAAGTACACTTTTGATGGAATTTCCAAGCTGGAGTCTACTGAACTAAATCTGCTTGTAAAAACTAAGTCATGCAGCAAAAGGAATTGGCTATGTTTTATGACCGGCCATCAGCCTGTCGTCAACTCTCTTTGGGAATACTACTGTAGGTGGTATCACTGCCACCATGGGGTTGATAACAGCCGATAGATATTTAGTCGAGGTCAAAAACTCTACGTCGCCTTTTACGAAACACCCTGAGTGGACTAGGGGTGGCGTGGACTAGGGATGGCAGTAGGTATTCTTAAACGCTACCACACGAACTTTTTCCCTTTCAGTTAAGTAATAATTGCTTGTCTTTAAGGTATGCTGATTGGAGCGAGTGTGCTGGTTTTGTTGGTTGCTGGCCAGCAGAGAGGTGTGATGAAGGGCATCGCAGCAAGACCGTAGCAGAGAAACAAGAAACTAAAAATGTTGCGGTTCATGTACATCCTCGAAAAAATGTATAAAATGAATTTGTAAGGACGAATATAATCTCTGATGTAATGTGCTACAACAATCCTTATTTTTTTTATTTGTATATGCTTGCTTGTTATGATTTATATTAAACAACTAGAAAAAAACATATGCATTATATTATTGTTTTATTCCTATTACCAGTGCGAGTCTACAATGTTCCCGATAAGTAGGTCAATAAGGTATTTAAAAGAAGTTTCAAAGTATTGAAAACAAAAAACAGAAAGCGCCATCTTATTTAAGACAGTAAGATATCGGATCAAATCTCGATCAAATAGAGACTAGATCAGAGCACCTTTTACTTCACGTAGCGCCATCTATGGGTTCTTCACGTAACTAAAATTATTCGTGAATTATTCCGCCATCTTTGACATATCTTCACATACAAAACTTATTTTTGTACTTTAATCATAACTTTTAAACTAAATTATCCAAGATCTCCTTCAGCCTAGATCTTTTATTTTTAGCTGTGCAGTTAGATAATTAGTTAAGTTATTGTTAAAGTATTGTGTCTTTATGGTACGCCAACGTTTGGATGCGTTAAATATGATACTGATTTGTATGGCAAAAAATCAAGATCCTTTCTGATTCCCGTATTCCTAAATCTGATTCCCGTAGCCAGTTTTATAATGTCAATATTTCGAAAATCTTTAATTTGAAATGAGTGCCTATGTCAAATATACCTTTGTTTTGTACTATAATTTGACATCCAGTGTAACATTACATCAAAAATTGAAAAATGAAAACGACTACGGGAATCAGCCGAAGAACGCGATTTCGAATAACCACCCGTATATAACTAATACTACTATATTCCATAGTTTGAATGACCCTGGTTCCTGCGCTTCATCAATTGGATGACTTGGTGTCCCACACGAAGAAGACGAAGTTCAAAAAACCATTAATTTTCGTTACGCTTGAAAAGGATCCTAGCAGAAAGCTACGTGTCTTGCTAATGTTAAGTTTTCAATTTTTCATTTTATAACGTTTCAGACCAAAAGCCAACTTATTTAAACAACTTCAATCAATTTTTCACAATTCATAAGAGCAGGAACCATCATAAGCACAGAAAGTTGTAAGCGACTAATTACAAAAACTGTTTAGAAATAATAAATTGCTATAATTAAAACTCTCTGTATGAGACCGTGATAAATTGTCCAATTAGGGAATTAATTATTCAGTTAATAGGATTGCAGGCGTCTTCTGGCATTTCCTAATTAATTCCCTCTAGCTAAAAAGTCTTTCTTATCTTAGCTGATTGATGTGACAGGAATCTAGCTCCTACACCGCGAGCGCAAGGAGACTTCATTATTATGATCATCTACCTAACGTAGATCAGCAAAAGTGTAAAATAAAGAAACCTCAGTTTCGGAAAATAGAAGTATACCTTCTAATGTGTCTGAAACCTGCATTTAATGCGGCTATCTGAATTCCCGCACAGAGATCTGAAACCCATTTAGATTTCCATACAATAAGAAATACTGCAGGATGGCCCATAACCAGGCAGCTTTAAGATGCGCTTTTCTGGAATTTCATGTAAAACTGCCGGTTTACGAGCGAGCACCTTCCTCCACCTGACTCTAGCTTATGGCGGAACTGCTCCCTAATGTCCAATTTAGTTGGAGCACTGGTAACGATTATTATTCTCTGCTTCAATAGCAGCTGCTCTTATTAAAAGACACTAGAGACTTCAAATCACAATGGCAATTTGAAAGCGACAACAATACTCTTTACGAGTAGTTACTTAAGGTCGTGCCGTAAGAAAAATGAGTGCCTGTTATTAATGCATGAAAATTTGTTGCTGGATACGATAAACACTTTTTGTGTTGTTACAAAAAAGGTAGACATGGTTTAAGTCGTGTTACTTCTCCTTGAACAGAACAACTTTTGTTGCCTTGTTTATATTTGCTGAGAAATTTCCAAAACAGTGCAAAATCCTCAAAACAACTCGATTTCACTCTGTTCTCTTTCACACACGCAAATTGTCGTAAGTGAGAGAGGGACGTTTCCTACTTAGGGACAGGCCCTTAAAGATACAAGAAAGAAGAGAAGTTAGTTACCTATATCAAGAATTCACATAAAATTTTTTTTTATCCTGTTCCTAAGTAAAAACAATCTTATCCATGGAAAGGAAGTGCAGAGACTCAAAAATTTTAAAACATTTCAAGATAGGTATAATTGCCAGTACAACAATCTACTAGATACTAATTATTTCCTCCTTTTATCTAACCTCACTAGATCTAGAAAATTCGTTTTAAAGAAGTAAAGGCGTCTGATGAAAAAATCGTCTCCAGCAAGCTTGATCTATCTTGGCAACAAAGGTCGTGGAAAGGGAATACTTGCGGACCATTTTCTATTGTAGGTAGTGTAGTAGTTAGAAATAATAATGATACAGAGCCTTCCGTAGAGTTTGGTTTGGTCCAAAATACCTACATTACATAGAGGTATATCAGATTGAAGCCAAGATAAAAGTCTCTAATTCATAATAAATTAAAATCCATTCTATGAGGCGACGACTATTAAAAGCCTTTGAGACTCGTGTTAAATTTCTAAATTTTAATAATGGGTTAACTGATTAAAACCGGGTTCACCGGGCTCAAGAGTTGTGGCCCCAATTTTTATGCAGATTGACTTCAAAAAGTTTTCACAACCAATCGTCGACTCTTAACTAAGTTTGCAGTCGCAGCGGTTTAGCCGAGCATAAAGTAAAAGTTGGATTGATTGACTTTTCCCTTACTACGGCCCAACTACGGACGAAGCGGCACGTGGAGGTGGCGCGAATATTGGCTATCTTGTCAGTAAGGTACCAATTAGTTACTTGTATTACACCAATTATTGATAGAAAGTATTTGTCTTTAATTTTCCACAAAACTAAAACGCTATTGCATCTTGCCGCTGTTTCCGTGGACTGGATGTTAAACGGCACAAGCATTCGTGACCCACTTGCGGAGATATTGCCGAGACATCGAGAGCTTGTCTATTGATGGCATCGGTCAATCGGGGATGCTTTATAAAATTAAACTACCGTAAACGTAGGTTACTTTAACCCTAGGGGGTTACTATAGCCCAAATCAAAAAAAAGATTTTGAATTCCGGCCTTTATTCTGGAGTGACAGATACCGAAGTAATTTGTAATACAATTCATAGATGGCAATATAGGCTTGTCGGTGAAACTTGGGTGAAACAGTTTCGATTAGCTCATTCTCTCGTTTTTAACGGTTGGTAGTGTTGACAAGTTGGGACCTACAAATTACAAGAATTTTGGCTGTGCAAACTTTGTATCGTTACTAAATTTTAAGGTAAGTCTGGCTGTCTTTTTGTAGTTGGGTGTATCAAATATATTAAGAAGATGCGTTATAACAGATATTATTCAGTTTTACGAACTTTTTAGGATTAAATTGGCAGAAATAAAACTGCAGGCTACTTTGACCCGCAAATGTAGGTATCTTTAGCCCATGGGCCAAAGTAACCTACAAGTTTAGAATTTCATATAATTTCTCGATTTTCGTTTAAAATATGTTTCTTTTCCTTTTTAGATTCTAAAATTGGGATATGATATTAAGCTGAAGCAGTCAACATGCCAAGACATTACAAAAGAAAAGTAGGGAATCACAGATATGTGGATTATTCCAAGGAGCAACTCGTAGAATGTTTGGCCAGAAAACGAGTCAAATCACTTACACAAAGAGCTGCTGCTGAGCTATATGGCATTCCTCGCAGCACGCTAAAACTCAAATTAAAAAAAAAATGAGTTCAATATAAGTCAAGATAATGTAACTGATGATTCTGATAAAACAGACCGAATTAATGATAATTTTGATAAGAGGGGCAGTATTTTTGTTGTTTTTTTATTATTTTATAACAATTTTGTACTAATGCTTAACTTATTACGGTATAAATTTCTGCAAACAAGTAGTTTGCGAAGCAAAATGTTGATTATATTCAATTTTGTAGTAAAAAAAACAATTTTACTGTGATTTACTGAAAAATGTCTATATTATGAAGAATTTTCTTAGAAAAATTAACCAAATAACATGTATTATGGTTTTTTAAATCATCTGCTATTATTTCCTTGAGGTTACATTACCCCAAAATGAAATAATATTACGTTTAAGCTCCTTAAAAACGTGTGGGCCAATGAAACCACCTCCAAAGTACAACTTTGGCCCAAATAAAAAAAAATTAAAAAAAATAGTTTTCACTATATATGAAATGCATTTTTTACTTAAATTTGTTACTTATACCCTTGTTAAACAATCCAAGACTGTGCAATATCCATGTGTCTATTAGTGGCCAAGAAATCAGAAGAAACGTCAAAACATACCCTTTTTTTGGACAAAGTAACCTACGTTTACGGTACTGATTTTGCATAAATACACAGGAAAACTTTATACAAAGATCTTTGACGTACCTACCTCGTGTTAAAGGTCTGTTCTCGGTATTGCACCGCAGATTTAGAAGCATGCCTACCTGTTCACAAAAAAGGCTACAAACAGATGTAACCAATTACCGTCCAATCTCTAAATTGTGTATCGTTTCTAAAGTTCTTGAAAGGCTAATATACATTCAGATTTACCCAGCCGCAGCGCTTCAACAATCATTTAATTTAAGTCAACTTGCCAAAGGCTACAGTATCCAATCTTGTCCTTCTTAATAACGCATTGACATAGGCGATAGATAATGGTAGTCAGGTAGATGTCATCTATACCGATTATAGTAAGTGCTTTGACAGGATTTTATCACGACCTCCTTATTGCTAAGCTCTCCAAAATTGGAATCGGGGGCAATTTATTCAGATGGTTTTCCTATTATTATATACAAAATCAGTCTTAAGCAGTTGCAGTAAATAATTACATATCCAGTTCGGTAAATGTGCCAAGTGGAGTTCCGCAGGGGTCTTTACTTGGGCCATTGCTATGTATTATTTTTGTAAATGACATATTGCTCTATACGCCTGTTAGACCTGAACCCAACTAAATGTAATATGGTCATTTACACCCGAAAACATTAACAGATAATTATAATATAATATATTACTAAATACTGTGTTTTAAATACCACCTAATATTATGCATGAAATAATTTCGGTTTCGTTAAGTGATGTATGCCGTTTTGTTTATGTGATGAATGCTGTTTTGTTTTATTTTCTTTATTTTATTCTAGTCTTCTTTTTATTTCAACATACGTTATTATCTATCTATGGAAACTTGTAATTCGATGTCTGTTTCAATAGTTTTAACCCTAGAGTGGGCGCGTTATTCCGTATAACGCGAGTGGGCGCGTGTGAGCATTTTGCCGCCCGTACTAATTTTATCATTTATTCAGAAAATATTGAATATCTTTTATTTATTAGGCATTATTTGATTAAAATAGACTATAAACTATACAAAAAAATTAATACTCATGCAAATTGAGTTCTTCGTTTAAGACAATAGGGCTTTTGACCAACTTTGGCAATAATTGTCAGTTTTTTGGGACATTGGTAATCTAAATGGATATAGATCACATAAATTCCAAAAACATGACGAATCTTTTATGTTTTCGAGATCTACATTATATGTCTGAGTAGAAAAATATTAACACAAATTCACGCAATGTTCATTGCACAGTAATTATGAGCAAACATTACACCCTGTTTTAGCCCTATTTTTCATAGAAGGGTATAGGTACCATGCATATCACTTCCCTTAGTGAAGTTAAAAGTTTGGTCTTCAGGTGATACAAATCAAGTGATTAGCTTTTTAAAAATATTATCAATACAATTAAGGCATGTTTTAAGTGCTATTCAACATAAAACATTTACAATATTGATGTAAAAATTGTTACGTAAGTGGGCGCGTGCTTAGCAATTTGCCGCCTCGCGACACACCATGTTGACAAATGCTTCGTCCTGTAGCCGCCTGCGTACGGATCCTGTGGATTTTTGTGACACAGGAAGGGCAAAAGTAGAGGGGCAGCTACTCAAGAGTTTAAGCTTGGCGAGTGTATAGTTCACAAAATATTTTAAAAAATCTACCGTCGGCGGCAAAATGCTCATAGCGCGCCCACTCTAGGGTTAATTATTTTGTAGTATCCGCTGTTGGTTTTCCTGTCAAAATAAAATAAAATCAAAGATTAGTGACAGCCCTCAAAGATTTTGATATAAAACGAGATCGGTCGGCCTTATACGTTATTCAACATCTATTTACCGTGACTACGAGTCGACAACTGATCCTTACTAAAACCTTCCCGGGGGGTCGTGAACTTGTGACCCATTGCCTCTTCGTTGGGGAGGGATTAGGAGCCGACGTGGGGGGTTGCAATCTAGTCCACATTGTGTGTGCTAGGTTCACTTAGATAGTAAGGTTACGGGTTTGATTCCTCGCGTGTTTTTTATTTGCCGTTATACTCATCATCATCTTCCTGCCCTTATCTCAATTAATTGGAGTCGGCGCAACACGTTTCGTCGAACACAAAATCGTGTTGGAAAAGGATTATTTGCCGTTATACTGAAGATACTGTTAATAATGAAAAGGCCAAGAGTAATTTACACTATATGGCACGACTTTATTCACCGAACTCCTAATACAGAATGTCAGAGGGTACCGTTACATTTTCAAACTTTGACAATTATTAAATTTACTACACCGCCGCATATTAGTCTGGTACTGTATTTCGAACCATACTTGGACCAACGTTGCCTGGTCAACTCGATAGTGGTATCTTTGTCAGTTAACAAAGCAATGAAATGAAATAGAATGCGTTGGCCCATCATACGAGGAAATACAGTACCACTCCTACCGAACATTATTATTTTATTATAGCAACACTTGTGTCGCCTGTCATCATTGTTTACATTATTCACGAAATAAACCGACGTTTGCAATTAGAGAACATAAATCCAACAGTGTTAAAATTATTAACTAACACTACCAAATCTTGAGTCAGAACGAAGTATTTAAAAAAAACCTTTCCTGAATCGACATTTGAATTGCTCGTTATTATTTTAACTGTTAATTGTGTGTCGATCGCCAATTAGTATACTTAGAAAGCAAGCACGGAAGCACTGAAAATTTACAGGGCAGCAGTAACTATTAGGTATGTCTATATATTATCCCTCTGGAAATGCTCATTGGTATATTTATGCGATCGGCTCGGTCGCGATAATATTCATTTTTTTGTGAGAGCACATCGCTTTTGTGTGAACTCTAATTTCAGATATGCGGGAAATCTATTGCAGTATTGAATTAGGATTATTGGAATAAGGTTGATGTCGTAGGGCTAGTTTGGGCCTCCAGCGGTGAACTCAGTGGACTATTAAAAACAAGTCACAATATAAAAACAGTAAGTTACATTTAGATTCAGTCTGTCAGATTTATCTACAAACAGTGCATGCACAGATCTCATATATATGTGTCTGAAGGGAGTGCGTGTTGGTTTTTTACTTGTTTTTTTTATTGGAGTAACAAGTGGCTTTGTCAAGTCAAAAACTGTAAAAAGAGGTAACCACCAAAAAAACACGCTAGATTTGCAAAGTTGTTTCCGAAAAAAATAATTAGAAATTCAACTTATTTGTTGACAAAAAAAGAAACCGCTGCGCAAGTAATTTTAAAAACATGTAAAAACGTTTGAAGTTGTCATGTGTACCTATGAATAGTGGTCACTTATTATGTAGGTACTATCCGAGGTACTATCTCACCAAGTCTCTGCGGTGGGTGTCATGAAAAAGCAAAGTTCTAGAAAGATGACTGCGCAGATAAAAATGACAGATTTTATTTTGTATGCAAACAAAATTAACAGTTCAAACGGGTCTCATTTGCCAGCGGGTCACCGCGAACCCTCAGCTCATTTTTTATGTAGATTCCGTCGAAGGAAAGTTTGACAATATCAGTCTGCGACGCGCCCAACCCGCCGGGACCAAGCAAGTATTAAATTCGGCTGTATTCTTCTGCGGAACATTGCGGTATCTTTACAAGGTACAGCTGTGAAGTGTTTTTACGATCATCGTACTCGTAGCAAGGGAAATATTATAATTGTTTCCAGCAAAAGATAGTTATTATTTGACTGGATATTTTCCTCCATACATTGTTCGTTTATTTTATTTAGCTTATGAGCCTTTTGATGAGCCTCGAGGCTCTCTACCTACTGAAATTACCACATATCTTTTGGTATCATAAAAAATCTTCGTTTACGTTTAACATGTGTAATACACGACAGGCTATTAGCGAGCTGACGGTATGCATTACTTTGCAGCTGCATTTTGCATTTCCATCTTATTATGGTTTCGCTTCGTTTGGATGCAAATATTTCACAGTTCAAGCCGGGCAACCAGTTCAGCATTTTAGTGTCCATTGCTAGCTGTAATAATATTTAAGCTTTCTAGATAATTTTTCTCATTTTTGTTTCGTTTATTAAATACATTTGAAATACATTTATTAACTCATTTGGTAATTGCAACCATTACTACGAGAAATACTTACTAATAGATTCTTCCTTTCTTTCGACGAATAATTCGATGAACCCTGGTATCAGAGTTTTTCAACCGCGTACCGTTATGGTACCCTTATTTTCCAAGCGTCGCGACAACGACGCCGTCAAATTTTGACGGCGTCGTTGTCGCTGCGGTCTTGTAGAAAAACCCGACCGCATCCCATACAAACTCAGATAGGCTTAAGAGGGATCTATAGTCATTATTTTTCATACAAACGCTTTCAACGTATCCCTCTGCTAATTCGCAACCGATCGACTCAATTTTTGGCACGGTTACTCTTCTGGCCTAGATCTATGCTCCATATTCTTTTTCTGGTTGTAATAATGCATTAAAAAAAAGATATGGCCGTGGCAAAATGCTCTAAAATTATAACCAAGTTTACGCCTTGATATCTTCTAAATATGACAACAATTTCAGCAAAACAAATGATACGGGCATATAATATTTTATTGGCAGTAAAATAATGCCACTATCAACAAATTTGGTGGCGATTTCGAACGGGGAACCTGGTAAACCCAGAACACAAATTTTCCGGTAGCGAGCTATAACTGTCTCTTTTACGGTTGCGGGACGGGTGGGATGCATAAATGAGATAGAAAATTTTTTATCAACTGACAGCTCACGAACTTTCAGCTCAGTATAGTAGCCTCTTAAAAACCAAGCGACGCGACAACGACGCGCGTCGTTGTCGCCGTCAAATTTTGACGGCGTCGTTGTCGCTGCGGTCTTGTAGAAAAACCCGACCGCATCCCATACAAACTCTAAGCTTCTCAGCGCGCTGTCAACGTGACGGCGTCGTGGCGCGCAGAAACGACGCCGTCGCTCGGTTTTTCTGGTTCCCCATACAAACCCATACAAACCAGCCATTTGACAGCGGCAACGACGCGCGTCGTTGTCGCTGTCGCTTGGTTTTTAAGCCCACCTTAGCTTCTCAGCGCGCTGTCAACGTGACGGCGTCGTGGCGCGCCGCAACGACGCCGACGCTCGGTCTTTCTGGTTCCCCATACAAACCAGTCATTACTACTATTAGTCACCCATACGACGCGCGTCGTTGTCGCTGTCGCTTGGTTTTTAAGCCTACCATTACTGGCCCTTGACACTGTGTAGAAGATGCCAACCAAGACTGATTGCCAATAGTCGTACACAAAATTTTTCTTTTTAAAAATCGTGTGCTTCATTTCTGAAATGTTCTAACTACACTGGAAACAAATGCACAATGAGAAGTTATATATATAAGTCTATGAGGTATATCAACTTTAAAAGGCAGTCGTACCTACTTCTTACTTAGCAAAATAAATCCTCAAACAAAAATACACGACAACCAATAAAAATAACTACGGCTATGTTGTGGTAAGCAGCTGGGTGCACGTTTTTTTTTACTTGAATAATAAAATAATATTTACCATCTTTTTAAAACTAATTATTGTAATGGAGCGATCTCTCCAGCCTTTTACAAAGTTTTATTTACAGTAATATTCGGAGATAATAACGGGAATTCCAGTCCATTTACGTTACTGTAGCTCTTTGGTCGGCGAGGGGAAAGAAATACTTTTAATAAAAGTAATTTTAGAACAAAGACCCATTTGGCTCAGATAAAGTTTGAAAGGTGATTATGGAGATTCAGTAATTTTTTGAGTTGTTTTGCTATCTAAACGCTATGTTGTTGTAGTGCAAGTAGTCAAACAATCCGAATTCACACATACCTCTTCTACAAAGCTCAAGTGCCATGTATCGACGTTACCGAATTAAGGACAATTCACTCAAAGTACAAAATTGCGGGTTATTTAGGTAGGTATAGGAAGTTCAGAAAATACAGATTGGTTAGGTACTATGACAGTTTAGTATTCAACATTAACTCAGAAATGATGGTAAGAGCCATGCGTGTAGCATGCCTACCCATGTTTTCCCTAAGGACCAACTTGGTAATTGGGTTAATATACAAACTAATTTTGCGTCAGTCCACGTTCTGCATGCATATTACCTACCTAACCTCATATGTAAAATTGTTTTAGCTGTTAGAAAAAAATCGCTTGATGTCAATGTTATGTTTTATTAATTTGTGATAGGATAACATAGCCGAGCGCCTCACTTACGCGCCAAAACTAAATAATTTAAAAATAAATATATCTATAAGTATAGTTTACGCAAACGCGAACCTTCCTGACAATTTCATTACCGTGTGTGTGTGTGATGGTTTCACGTTTTCAGTTGACATCGACAGCTTCAAAAAAAGTTTCTCTTTTTTTGAAGAAATATTGATATAATAATATAAATTTTAATACATAGTAGAAGATTTGCTAACTCTAACCCTGCCACGGATTTTGATGCGATTTTTCTGTAATAGATGTAGGTAACAGAACTTAGGATTTATAAAAAAAGAAAGGTTTATAAAAAAAGATACCTACCAGGAGAACGAGTTGTAGCGGGTGAAACCAGTAACGGGCCGCTGCTAGTCCATAACAAACCGCAATTCATTCTTTGATGCGACGATCTGACACACTTTTTAAAATTTTCTTATTTTCTAAAATTTGCAATCAGGATTACCTAACCACTCAAAACCGGGTTCGCAGGGCTCAAGGGTTATTGACTTATTTTTATGCAGATGTTTTAATAGCAAAGCGTCAACTCTTAACTAAGTTTGCAGTTGCAGCGGTTCAGTCGAGCATTAAAAGTTGGATTGATTGACCTTCCTTTTACTCGGCTCGACCACGGACGAAGCGTGGAGGCGGCGTGATTACCAGCTCGTATACATAGTATAAAATGTAGTTGCTCTTTGTCTCTGTCTGTTGTAGAATTGGCTAACTCCTCCTAAACAACGCAACGGATTTGGATGCGGTTTTTTGTAATAAATTGTGTATTTCATGGGAAATGTTTTTTCCGCGGGAAAATGAGTAGCAGCGGGTGAAACCGCTAACGAGCCGCTAGTTTATTATGATTCTTAGTTGAGTTTGTGCTAAGTAAATATATAATTATATATCTTAAAAGCAAATTAAAACCAATAGTCCACATTTTTGCCATAGATACAGACACAGATTAACTCCGTAAGCAAATAAAAGCTTTATGAATTATTTTATCAGAAGCACAATATGTAGTAACCTACGCGCTCAATTTAATATCCCTTAGCTGGATTATGGCTTTAGTCATTTCCGCGTGTAGTAATTGCCCATCCAAGCCGTATCCTACATATTTGGCACACGATCCGCAGATCAGCCAGACTCACTGCGCCTTTGCTAGCACTATTACTGCACCATAAAAATACGTTACTTATTTATATCTATACAGGGAGTAACAGAAAGGGTATAACATGCCGAAAGGAGGTCAAGGTACTCATGAAACTGAACATGGGTCGAAAAAAATTTGGGCCTCCCATACAAAATCGCCGATCAGCTAATTGATTTACTATGGGAAGTCCAATTTCTTTTTTCATATTACGACCCATGTTCCATATTGTGTTTTTCATATTGGGAAAGTTGTTCAGTTTCATGAGTACTTTGACCTCCTTTTGGCTTATTTTACCCTTTCCGTTACTCCCGGTATAATACTGTATGCACTGCTCCCGCTGCTCCATAAAGAATTGCCTATACTTTGGATGCCTTAAATATATTGCTATTTAGCAATAAGGCTGCCTAATTGTACGCCGTTTAATTCTAATGTTCACTTTAATCTTTGTAAACTGTTTAAAGTATATCTTATCTTATTGATGATAGTTTGTCTAACGATATATTTAGAGATAGCGTTTCTTACAATGTAGACAAATTGTCTATGAATACTAGCCAATAAAGTCTCAGTGTTCGAAATGATCATTTTGAACATTTGTTTACTACGTCTCAGCTTTATTTCATTTGGTACCGATCTAACTCAAATCAGAAGTAAGTACTTATTTACTTGCTTCGCTGACTCAACTACCCAAAGTGGATCATAGCCTCCGACACTAGGTTTCGCCATTCTTCCATGTTCTGAGCTGCTTGTCGCCAATCGACCATTTGAAACGCTCTTGGATTTCGCCCAACTGGACGTTGTCTATGTGGTTGACCCAAGTATGCTCTCTTGGCCGCACGATCCTCCTCCATCCTAAATAGTAAGTAAATTTGTCATTTTAAATTTTCATAAAATCATAACAGAAAGTCAGTGTAACACAAAATCGAATGGTCAAAATAACATAAAGTAGAATTGCATCAGTCTTTGCCTACCAAAATTAGATTACTGTAAACCTTAATGAATCGCAAAATTACAAACTATTCAAATGTGAACGAAAGTTCAAATCAGAATCAAAGTGCACCTAGCTCCAAAACAGTTTCGCTTCATTTTGCCAATAGGTGCTTTCGTATCTCATCTGGCTGGTGGTTTAAGCCTCAGGCTCCAATTCCTGTGCAGTGTTTGACCTCAATAGCTGCTGTGGCTTTACAAGGACAGATAATTAGGCCGAGCTAATGGATGGGATGCTCGTGAAGGGTGCCAAATACGTTTAGATTGATGTGTCCATTGCATCTGACTGATGACAGTCCAAGCGGCGAGAGCTTACGGTGAAAGCAAGTCATATAAGATGCGATTAAGAGGGAAATTGAATTTGTATCAGAGGTTCTCACAAAGATTATCAACAAGATTCTGGTCAGAATCATAACGAGTTTTCGGACGATGCTTATATTATAGTCCTTTTACACATAAATTAATTTACTAGCGACCGCCGGGACCGGAACCCGGGACGTGGGGTACTTACCGTCCCACCGCTCTGCCAACTGAGATACCCTGGTATATTTCTCAACATCTTTTAAATTTCTACCGCGAAGTTTCAAAATCTGAAACAATCGCGTTAGCTTTCAATGACAATAATGTTTAATAGCTCTCAATTGACATACAGCACAGGTTGTTAACGTTGAAATCAAATTCAACTTGTGTATCTTAGAACGCCATCACATTTATATGCGAATGTTACAAGGTACAGTTTTTTATCATTTCACAGTTTGAATTTTGAGAGTTTTTTGTTTTTAGTTAATAGTCGAAGTTTTTATTTGAAAGTGGTTTAGGCGTATTCTATCGTTCATTAACTAATATCGTATTTTTTTCAAAGATCAAAGTTTCTTTTGACATTTTTATATTGTAAACTAAGAATTCATTAAATGGAAACGTAACTTATTTAATATTAATTCCAGAAATTATTTCAGAAGGGAATTTTAAGATTATTTTCTTTAGATAAACAACGATTTCTTTATGACTGAGCTTGATTATCAATTAATTTGAGATGAGGAGATAATTACGACCGACTGACGAACAAAAAGATCTTGATGTCTTATCATTAACAAAAAAGGAAATGAATTAAAATAATCTTCTCTTGTTCGAGTGAAACACCAAGTCGTCCAACGATCCGATGAACCCTGGTGTCAGTTTTTCAACCGCCTACTACAAGTAGCAGGCCTCTGACATGGTTGTGTAACGACCGCCGTCTAAAGACAGCAACCGGAACCGACGGCTTAGCGTGCCCATCCAAAGCACGGAACCATTTTGCTTGCAGGTAGTTCAGTCTGCAATATCCGAACCAGACTGGGAACAAATTCACAATGTGATAAATATCAACTTTGTGAGTGACCCCACCGGAAATTGAACCCGGAACCTTCTGTGTCGCAGGCAGTCGTACTAACTAAGGCTGTCAAGGATTTTACTTAACAAACATACCTACAAAAAAATAACTATCTTGTCATCTTATCAAAGTTCTTCTATTTACTCAACACAAAAAGTCACCGAAAACACAAGCTGGCTTTCGGCCAGCAGTACGTCGTCAACGAACGAACTTCCTATAGGTAATTTCAAAGACAAATTGTCTCAATGAAAATTAAACAAAAGCAGACTTAACGTGTTACGTTTCTCATACAGCAGTTCAATGGACTTACGTCTGTAAAAGACACAATAGACTGATTTAAAAACTTGATAGGGATTCCCTTGGTTATACGGGACAGCTCTACGAATACTGATAGGGTGCATTTAGAACATTAAATTGAAGTACTGCCCGTAAGAGTTTTTTTTTTTGCAGGTGACGTAAATATTTTTTTTCGCCTGTAGAATTGTAGCCTGTAGTTTCGAAAAATCGGGCACAGATAATAAATAAAATCTGAAATAGGGCCGAGTGAACCTTCTGAAAACTCTCTATTTTGTGGCTTTAGTGAGTGAAAATCTTAGTTTTATTTAGACAAGTTTCTATTTAATTTCAAAGGCTTCTACTGACACCAACCCTAAGGTTAAATAAAGTGGGACGGGAGAGGGCTCGGTCCATGCCGCGTTACAAGAAAAGGGTTGGTTAACGGGTCATTATTTATATCGCCAGATAAACCCACATTTTCAATGTCTTTTGCATATTGTTTTGATTGTTTATTTTTTATTGTATTAAAATACTTGTATATCAAAGAGTTTGTGATGCTAGATATATGATAGTAATAAAAAAAGTGTAATCAAAATAAAGAAATAGTATAATGCCATGTAAAAGGGACAAAATGATAACTATCGCCAAGTTTCTGCACGTACCTTACCGGAAAGAAACACACGTTAATGTCCGTTTGAACGTCGTTTGTTCGATTTTACACCTTATTTTATACGTATATACGGTTTGACAGACGCATCCGTCGACGCAGCGTTGTGCAATGCCATTTGACATAAACCGTATTCGTATGAAGGTAGGGTGGAGAATCGAATGAATGACGCATTAACAGGCGTTGCGTGTGTTTCTCGTCTAAGAGAAAGTGACAAATTACAATTTGGTACGAGCTAGTTATCTTAAATCTTAAACAGAGTATAAAACCACAAATGCTAACTATCGTAGCAGTTGCTACGCCATAGCGACGTCGTAGTAGGGCGTTATCGTAGCGAGCAATATAGACTGGCAATTCATATGATTGAATTAAAGGTGGCACGAAATACACTTTAATTCTTTAAAAAAAAATGCTGTCTTTGTATTCGGAGAAGCCCTGGATTTTATCGAGGAACAACAAACAATTTTGTGCATCTCCAACGAGTCATCACTCGAAGCTTTGAATAAGAAAATCGAAAGATTGTATAGTTTGGTCTCAAGGAATATGTACAAATTGCATGCATACCTACGTGCATGGTTAATTTTGCAATCATTCTTAGTAGGTATGTACCTATAACTACATTTCAGCTGGGAAATGAGTGACGGGTCATCTTTTGGAATCACGGTACGAGACAAAAAATTTCGGAGGTCGTGGTTTTCTCCACATACCTCCTCGAGCTAATTCTCAACAGACATTTGTCAAAACTTCAGCGAATCCACTAACTTTCCTTTGAATTATTTGATAAGTCTGAAGAGCGGTAAATTTTGTGGCGTGAAAAGCGGCAACATTAAAAAATTTTCAGTATTATGTCCAATTAGCTGCCCGTCAGCGGTTTCACCCGCTGCAACCTATTATTCCGCGGAAAAAAAGCATTACTCGCTAACAGATGTCGCTGTTAGTTTTCGGCGAAAACGTTTAAAACGCGAATCGGCTCAGTCACGCCACCTTTGAAAAAATATTGGAATATGCGTGATCCCGTAAGAATAACACATTTTCCCGTGGTAAAAAGTAGCCTATGTGTTATTCTAGATACTCTTCTACATTTGTGCAAAATTTCATGTCAATCTAATCAGCCGTTTTAGCGTAATGTCATAACAAACACACACACAAACATCCGCCTTTATAATATTAGTAGGAAGTAGGATACCTAAAAAATGCGGGGCATGTACAGTTAAATATTTGATACGTGTTTTGAATATTGTTGATAATTAGTTTATATATTTTTTCTGTATTACTAGTAAATTAAGATCATTTGACGGAGCTTCAAATACAAAATCTTGCTCAGAATTTAATGAAAGTTCCAAATATGATTGATAAAAGTCAGAAAAGCGAGTAACACCTAAAAGAAGTTTTATCCGTGAAGTTAACTCATAAATATACAGTAAAATCCAGACTCGGAGATAATGTAACTTACTTTAAAATGTGGATGAAAATCTATCGAATGATCAAAAACTTTCAGTGGCGGAATTAGGGATAAATCCTTATTTCACGCCCAACACGTTGTTTTGAATAAGAAGCCTAACTTCACTTACCTACTTACCTTTGCATGCCTTTATAAAATCTAAGAACTGAAATTGCTGTATCCATATTTATAACGTGCATTTCGAGCCTGGGTTCAAGTATTTAACACATGCACCTATTTACTTAATTCTTAATTCATTTATTTATTGCATTGTCACAAATAATATAGTACATTCTTAAAGCGTAGGTGGTAAACAGATGGTATGTTAATTAGATGTGACACCCTGTCAGGGTATCGCAATACTGAGCCAGAGGACTCCTATTTAATAATACTATGTACGCATGCAAGCTTAAATAAGTAATTATTTTATATAATAACCATTAATTTGTGCAAATATAGACCTATGAATGTTCATCCCTCTAAACAATATAACAGTATGTCAGTCAATAGCAATAATAATTTATCAATAGCTCATACAATAACATATTATTAATTAAAGATTTTCCTTGCGTTTCATCACATACCTACATTTTCGTAAAATTACAATTAGATAGTAGGTAGGTATGTAGGAATTTTACTAGAATAGTTACAGAGATAAGATAATTCATGGTTGGTTATTTATTTACGTTTTAATCGCAAGTTACATAATATTATTTAAAAAGCACAATTGAATTAATAAAGTAACAAAATTAGTAGAAAATAATTATTGTTTATCTTGTCCATAGATTTAAGCAACTGAGTACAACAGTTGTACTTATGTAGTTCCAGAATCTCTTGAACCAATTTAAGGGCGCTACACACCGCCGGACCCGTATGCGTGACGTGCACGTAGTCACGGCGTCACGGTGCAGCCTCTCATACAATCCCATACGATACGACGATACAACGTCATCTCTACGCGCGTGTTGACACGCACGTCACGCATACGCGCCTGTTGTGTAGCGCCTTTTAACGGAGTTTAATGATTTTTCGATGTCTGGGATGCTTTATGAATCATATATCTACCGATCCTCGCCAACGCCGGTCGTTGAGTCTGACAGGTCCTCTAACATGGTTAAAAATCCTTCGCATTACCATTTTTATGAGAAAATATATATAAGTAAAGTAGGTACTTACTCTGTAGGTTTCGTCCTCAGAATATGGGGATTTTTAAAAAGCATTGGAATAGATGTGCGGTGCTTTAATACTATAACAGAACTGTGATACCTGTTTAAGAATATTTATTAATACCTAAGCGTTCCGTTATTAGCGCCCCCCTATTTATGACTTTTTACTGAAAGTTTGTTCTTAGGTAGGTACTTTCGATGATTTCAAAGCCTAAAGAGAAAGAAACTTTCTATCTTTTCCTGAGAATGTTGAATTATGTTTTGCAAAATTGTCTCAAATCATCACCTGCTTTATACCAGCGGCCTGTACAGCCCACGTCCCTACACGCATTTGTCTCCGCCCTCGCTTGCGAAATGGTGCTCATATTGTAAGGGCTAATCCTCAACGCGAATTTATCACGTCACCGTATACGGGCCCTTATCACTGGCTTTTCTCAACGTGTATATTCACATTATTAATTTTTGTTCCTGTATATTATGTGTTGACTTACGAGAATTAACTTTTTCATGTTATATTATAATAAGAGCTCGCACTGTTTTGTACATCGTGTCGATGATGCTAAACACTCTTCCAAATTATAATTCAGGATTGATTAAATCTTTAAGCAACACGATCTTCGATCCCGTTAAAGGGTTTATTATGGTTTGAATGTTGTGTGTAATGTGACATACAAGTAATTACTATATAGATTTTTACGCCCAAATTGTCTTATTTGAATTAATTATCATTCATAAAAATGCCGAGATCTTCATAGACCTGAGCCACGAACATTGGTAAATAGGTACGTACTAAGCAGAGTATGAACCAACTCCAATGATAAGGCTGACATAGCTGATAAAATTGCCATTTTAGTAGAGTCAGCAGGAGCATCTGAAAATAAGTATCAGATTTTTTTTTGTAGATAGATACCATACCATACCATAACAACAACAACAGTCCACTGCTGGACATGGGACAGTTGAAAAATATACTCCGATGAATTAAAAAATTAACATACGGAGTGTTTGATTCCGAAGCTGATCTTAGCGCAGTGGAAGCAAGTTAAAGTTATCTTAAAATCTAAAACTAAATGGTCGATCAGCCTCGGAACAACATTTGACTACGATTCGTAGTGCTCTTTACTATAGCTAAATAAAATAAATTTAATGAGAGAATTTTTGATCCGGAAAGTTTCCGGCCGAGAAATTTTTGTTTCAAAGTCTGCGACGGCTCTCTCACAATCTCCTACTAATATTTAACTGCACCACCACAGCTCATATCTAAAATAAATATACCAAGTTCCGGTTGTACTAAAGGTCATCAGGGTGGTGACCTCCACGTAATGTTGCTAAATCACTGCAATGGACGTACTTATACAGGACCTAGAAGCGAATTGCTTACCGTGCGAATTATGACGCCGCCGTTTCCTTGTAAGTCTAGTTTTTGACAGGAAAAAAGGTATCAGGGTTTGAGGAAGACATTTGGATTGGGATTTAGATACTAGACTTACTGCACCCGGACACCAGCTCGTGTGGCATTCCGTCCCTCCGACAATTTTGGTTTCACCTTAGTTTTCACAAGCACTTGGGTTCACTATTGTTCATAGTTCGGCCACGTTGGCCCTCAATCAATAAACCTGCCCAGTTCGCATTCAAAGCGCACTACAAACCACTATTCACTTGGTTTTACTACCGCACAAGAACAGGGAACTCTTCCCTGGCAGCAATTGCGCATGCGAAAAACAAAGATTTCTCCCGCACACCACTGCTCGCGACAGCAACACGTTTTACTGTACAATACGCGAACCAAAGGACTTCTCCCGCATGAGAAATTACTTAAAAATATGTGGCTAACACCGGACGCGCGAGTGACTAAAAAGTAAGGTTATATTTGCCGGCGGCCGCGTGGTATCGAACCGACTGTCAATCAAAGCGCCGGAACCAAATCCACTTGGTTCACTTCCCCACCGAACAGGGAAAACCACACGAGAAAACCGAAAGCACACTAAATTACACCATTTATAATTAAAATTCGCATCAACGATGCGAGCGCACGGCCACAGGACGAGACAATGACAAACAGTGTTGCCAGCGCCGTATGCTCAAAAAGAAATGGCTCGAGACGCAAATCGCACCGCGCGCCCATTTGATACGAAACTAAACACGGAGTGTGTGTACCGAATGGACGGTGTTTCCCAGAGAAAATTATATTATAAGTAAATGATAGATAAGCCGTTAAATATGGAGGACGCAATTTTTTTTCGTTTTCGCCATTGGGAATGGAAATGTAGCTTCAGCCAGTAAAGACAAATAATAAAATTATTTATTATAATACTGCAGAAAATCATAAAGTTATAACCCGAGATGCTGCTCTTTGTACCGTAATTCCGACAAATCGGGACAAAACATAAAATCCCCGTGTAACGTATCTAACGTAGGATAAGCCGTGTCATTAATAACGTGTTCCACTAAAGCACCTGTACTTAAAACGATAAGACGCACATGTACCTCTTTGAAAATAAACACAAGGAAATTCGGGGAAAGCTAACTTGTTCTATTTTCGTTGTAGGATAACCTTTTAGAAAGCTGCTATTTTTTATACCGTACGCAGGAATTAGGTATATTGTTATCTTTGCTATCAGTGACCTGGAGTAACAGAGTTTCTGGACCAATATTATTCACGACACTCAACGTGAACAACGTTAATGATTTACCTATTGCTAAAGCCTTCACGAACAAGTAGACAACACCTGAGGGTAGCGAAAAAAAAACGGATCTGCCTCGCAAAGAACTGCCACAATTGCCACAGTTAGAATATCTTATTACAGAAGTCGTAGTTTATTTATAAAAGAATAGAATACAAACTCAATCTAGCTGTTTCTTTTCCTTCGAACAAAAGTAAATAAGCCTTCAGATTTCAAAAACGTTGTATTGTAGGTAACCATTTCTTAACAATGCCAATTTCTATTTTGGTGATTAGATAAAAAGAACTTGTCTTTTTATCGTACTTGTTGTAGAGCACAATCATTTTCAGGAGAAAACTAATGTTGTTTCGATAGAAATCTGCTTCTTTTGTAAGTATTTGGATTATATCTGAAACTTAAATCTTTTCTTGCTAGATGCGACCATTCGTTGAAAGTAATGGACGTTTAAGTGGACGCTCTTTTGTGTGCTTCTTCGCTATACTGATTCAAATAATATTTATGAAGGACCTACAACTTTGTAAGGAAACAGATTATATATCTTTATAAAAACTCTGCCATCAGGGTTTATCGGGACATTTGCCTACTCCGTGGTCCATACGGCACCAACTTCTTGTTCAAAACATACTCAAATTAATTAAAGGAAAACGACAATCAGCATTCAATTTCCAATCTGCGAGATTTCTTCCAAGGGGTGCTTCGTTGATCTACTTCAAACTTTGTATTGGTGATCAACCGACGAGGTTTTTCTAAATATTGGTGCTCCAGTTAGTGTGAGTTAAGAAAACTACATGCACAGCTTTGTTTTCACTCAAGTTAGAAATTATCTGACTTGAGGATTAAGGACGTAAATGCAGTTTTGTGATTAGACTAGATTATTCAGACCGGCATTTTACATCGCAGATTGGCTAAATGCAACTAAACGTAATGTTTTTTTTAAGCGCAATAATGCTCTAGCTCCGGTAAAAGTTGTGCTACTTTCCCAAGGAGTCACTTATGTCGAGAGGTGCACGCGAATTACGACTTTTCTGCTCTGTAGTCGCGCCGCGCGTCTTCTCCTTTATTTGTGGTTCTGCATGATATCCTCTGAAAAGCATTGAAGCACACAGATAATCAGGGAAAACAATTGAAAAGCTGATACCAACTCTGGCCTTCCGAAGTCACGGCCTTATATACCTACCTCTAAAGTTGAATTCAATTGAATATTCACAGACGTTCACGGCCAAGTTAATGCATCCATCTTTATCTAAAGCTCACGGATAATGGAAACAAGCTTCTAGCTAAGGGTTTAAGTCTATCTTAACTAAACTGTATAGCCTATTACAATTAGTTTTCTTGAAAAGAAAACTCAGGATATGAACGTGGCTGTATAAAAACAAGATAAAACACGTGTTGTGAGCACCTCTTTGAAGCTACGGCCCTCATATTCTATTAAAATTACAGCACTCGTGAGAAAATATGGCGCATTATGCAGCTGTATGACGCGTGTGCAAGGTGGTGCATCTCCGTGGTAAGATCACGAGAGAAAGTTTTTGGCAGTGCTATGGTTTGTCCTAATATGCTTTCAAAAGACTGTGTTTGCAGCAATAAAGACCTAACCTGGGAATACTGCATCATATCTGTGTGCAGAAAATATCAAAGATAAGGAAATGTATTGGCTATACCTTTGAGAATAGAGAGACATCATGGTGCGCGTCCGCAGAAGATTACCCAGGGCACCTGGCGCGTGATATCAACGCTTTACCATTTGTTTCTGAAACAGACGAGGAGAATATGTTCCGATTTTCGAGGAAAGAATAACCTCATCTTGTCATCCTTTTCCACAGGATCGTGAAGTTGCTTGACATACTATGAGGTAGTTCAGAGAAAGTGATGAAGAACTCGCCTGTTATTTCAAAAATCAACGCATACGTACCTAATAATCGGAGTAACTCACAAAGTCACTACAGCAAAGCATCAATTGGAATAAATTTGGTGCAATTCTCTCAATTATTATAAATACTTTTATAAGTACTAAACCCCGAAAGGGATTTTTCACGTCTTTACCTAAGCATATTGAAATTTAATTTCGGAAAACTAAGATATTCACCGCTACCAAATTCGTCAAGGCAGATGCTAGAATGTACCACGTAGCTACTGATTGCCAGGATTACTGTCGCTCTGCAGCTTATCCTCCAGTCCATTACGTATTCGCCGCTAGTCGGATTTACGGCAGCTACACGTCAAGCTGTATAGCAAGTAGGTACGCGGTAACGAGTTGAGTTGATATTGTTCAAAAGTATTATGTTTGATGTTTGTACCTACCAATGTCATGGCATAATTTTATGGTAATCTATGTGAGAATATAAATTCTCACTTTAATAATGAATATTACTAGCTTGATTGTGCAAAATGAATAATACTAATACAAAATTTGTTAGTTAGTATGTTAGCTTACGCTGCTAATAGGTAAGTATTGGATGTGATTTTCAAATATTTTAGAATTCAAATCGCGGCTCAAATCATAGGTATCTACGCAGCTCTGCTTCAGTAGATATTTATTTATTTTCAATCTGAAACTCACATAGTACCTATATTTATTTTATGTGAAGTAAAAGCATAAATATTCACAAAATTCTCAATACAGGTATATTGTTAGTCAAAAGTCATAAGATTTCACATTTCCAACTCTTTAATGTACTGCAAAACCGTGCTCTTGCATGTAAAATGCGGACAATTTATCGCAAATAAAGTTTATAAGCTTTCCACAGGGAATCGGTCGAAATGAAAGTTCATTTTATTTGCATTAATATTGTGATTCCCCGAGGCAAAAGGAACCTTATGTTACTTAGGGATAGAATTAACCCGCCGAGAATGTGGCAGGGTATGTCATACCCGGACTGTTATGTATTTGCGTATATTTTTGTAAACTTCTGCAATTTTTTACACAAGCAGTATTGTAACACAAACTAGGGTCGGAAATAATCACGTACAAAGTGCTGTCGGGTATGTAATACCCTGCCACATAGTTGGAGTATACATTTTTTGACAAAATATTGCTTTGATGTTTATATGTTTAGATTATTTTGTGTATTCTTTTTTATAGTTTTGATGAAATTTGAGTTATTCTCAACTAAATATTTGACTAAGATATTTTTGACGTCACGTGAAAATGGCGTCGTTGGCGACATGATGCTTGACTTGACCAATCAGAACGTGAGCTGCGTAATCGTACGTATCACAGTTTCATGGTTTTAGTTCGTTATATTGTAATCTACTGAAATATGATACGTTAAATTGTAATACTTGTGAATGTGTTACAATATTTCGACATATTATAATTTAGCGAGATAGATTATAATCCAGCGTTGTTTATAAATTTTACGGTGACATATACAAAGCCCGATATAATTTTAGCCATGTTTGCTTATTGCAAGAAAACGTGGTTCAGTACAATTGTGTAGTAAATCAAGACAGTTTACAGGAGTTGGAGATTGTAAGCAAACACTCGGATAGCCTGACGATAGAGCGGCAGGGAATATTATTTTACGTATTATATGTTGCGAGAGATAGGTAGGTATAGGCAATATACAGCGTGTAACGGAAAGACCCTTACAAGCCGAAAGTGGCAAAACGTACTGGTGGAATGGAACATTTGTGTGAAGTATCACACCGGAAAACGCAAATTTTTGGAAACGAAAAAATAACATTTGTAACCTAGTATGTAAAGGTAGTACAAATTTCATCGTTCCCATCACTAACGAAATTGAGGCCCTCACGATGTCCTCAAAGCCCTCAAACAAAATGTTTAGATGAGCTTTTTTCATTTTATGCTAACCTGGTAGGTCTCAACACAAACTGTCAATAAACAAAGCTCCGAGGCCCTCACGATGTCGTCCTCAAAACTATCAAACAAAATGTTTACAAGTTTTCTTCATTTTATGCTAACCTGGTAGTTCTCAACACAAACTGTCAAAAAATAAATCTCCAATGCCACGCATTGAAAGTCGCGGACGTTGCGCGGACGTATTTGTCGTACTTAAGGTACAGATTCGTTCATTGCAGCCTATCACCGCAAGTGGTCGACAACATGCGAATAACTCGCGTGGTTGAAGTTAGTGGCAATTCAGAGATGTGCTGTGTGCAAGGCTATGTGACAGTGCGGGATGAACAAACAACAATCTTTAGGGTGAAAGTTTGTTCATTGCCTGCCACAGTTCATTGCCGCCGACGACATACGTCTAACGTGCACAGGAAGTATAAAATCAGAGATTACGACTTATCATGGCATCAAAAGCGCGTGTTTGTCGTAAGTCGTCGACCGTGATCAGTCGTGATGAACGAACTTGCACCTTAACTACACAAGAAAGCTCGGTTATTCCAAAAAGTTTAAGTAAATGAAATAAGCTATGAACCTTAATATTTTATTCAAAATTTAAGTTCACAGAGCTGCTTCCTTTAGATGCCTTCGACGTCACTGCACTACACTGTCCAGGGATTTCAAAAATGCACAGTCAGACCTTCAGAACAGTTTCGACATACTTCTTTGTGTTTTTCGAAGTCTTCATTTTCTTGTTGTGTGGAAAAAACCACAAGACAAAGCAGCTTATTCTTCTGGACAAATCAATGGTGATCTCTTCAATTTTTGCGTGCCCTGTCTTGGTCCGGAAAAAGCAGCTGAATTTGTTCTTGGCCTAGGTACCTACTTATTATTCACTATTTGTCCTAGTCATTGTCCTAGTCAGTCAATTTTGTTATTGCATGTTATTTGACTACCAAATACCGTATTAGTTGTTTAATGGACATTTTAGATAAAATAAATTGTAGTCTTCAGCGAAATAAATTAATTAAATTCAATTTCTCATTTTGTTATTAATTTTCATAAGTTTTACAATAACGTCAAAAGTGACAATGACAATTACCTATCAATGGGTATTATTTATTTTTATTTTCAGCTGTCATCTCTTTGCTGAAATTGGCATACATCATCCATACTTTTTGCTGAAAAGGAACTTAGGCTGAACTTTTTAAGAATATGGAATCCTAGTACATTTTTACGGTTTGTTGCCAACTAACATCGTAGAAAAAAAACACCCAAAGAAAAGATGGAATATGGAATAAGAAAGCATAAATCCCAAGGAAGCATTCAACATTAGGTCAAAACACAGGGCCAAAAAGATCTTGGATCTTTTTAGTTTGTTTACCAATCTACGTAGACTCTGATATGACTTATGGCATGTTTTTTGGTTTGATAAGAAGAAGATAGCTGTTTGACAACGTTTGTCATGTTGTGTAAAGTCAAACACGTCAAAGATACTCGTAGATCTGTTGTTGAAACCATTGAAAATGTATGCTATGCTATTTTACCTTAGATTTTTACTAAGAAAACATAGCAAAGAAGAGCTTGTAAATTGCTGAAAAGTACTTAAAAACAAAAAAAATCGTTGTTGACGTCATTTAAATTGCCATTTCATAGTGGGAGAATACCAGGAAAACATAAACAAAGAGTGGAAAGACTGTGTACATTGCTACTTTTTAGTGTTGCGTTTGTTGCCAATGCTTTTGATAAACTTCAATGTAATGCATCGCCGAGGAAGCATAACTGTTAGGAGGTGGTATGACTTGATAGCACTCTTTGAAGGTGAGGTTTGGGAGGACCCCCTTTAGTGATGGGCAAGTAACTCGTATCGAGAACTGTTACCCTTTTTTTTGATGTTGTTACTTTTTAAAATGATTGAATTGTCGATTACAGTCCTCGCTAAGGGTTTAATATCACCAGTACGTTCTGCCCCTTTTGGCTTGTAATACCCATTCCGTTACACCCTGTATAGGATGATGAATAAAAGTGACGAATATTCGGGGTTATGTGTAATTTGTAATTTGTCATTTTAATCGGATCATAAAATACCGCAATATGCTGCGGTGTGTAATGATTACCTAAAATTTTGAGTACAAATTATTCTACAAAAAATATTTCTAACTATACGGGGTGTAAGAAATGCTTACCCAATACTTTGCAGGTCAAATCTGACAATGAAACTGAGAAAAAAAACCAATGGAGCCAATGGAGCCTGTGGTTATTTTTTCAGTTCTGAGGCTTTTTATCCGACCTTCGCTACAAATTCGCGACCAAGTGACTAAGTTTGTATGGAGAGTTGAAAATCTTTTTCCGTTTACCACCATAATCTTCCGGGGGGAATGTTATGTAGTTTTATGGTCCGATGATGCCTGTAAAATTTTGAGTACAGCATCCCTTATACCCGTACCAACAAACAAAGAATAGTAAAGCTCCTAGCTTGTTTTCATGTTAATACCTACTTGATTAGGAAGCTAACCCATTCAAACAAAGTTCCTATTTCAAACTTTGTTAGAACTGACAGAATGGCAACCGTATTACTCGACGTTTAAAACTAATTAGAACTGTGAATCTCGAAGTTAGGCTCAAGACAAAAGTTGTTAGGGTTAACCTAACCAGGCTTCACTTACGGGGCATTTTTGACTAATATTGCCTAACCTAACCTAACCTTGCCAGATTAATTTTGTTATGTTTTTTGGTTTTAATTCTAATTTGTCCGATTTTTAAACTGTTTAGAAATTGAGTAGGCAGAGGAACAACGCCTAGTGTTTCATTTAAAAAAAAAAACACTGAATTTTGTCTTGGTGTCATATCTTGTTACAAGCATTTTTCTTTTTTCACACTTATTTCCCAACTGAGCAAAGAACAACAAAAGCTAACGTCTAGTAGGTTCTCGCGCGCTAAGTCAACCCTCATGCTGCCTGCAAGCTTCGAATCGGTCGTTTCTTATGTGTGTAGATTTAATTTATCGAGGGGTTGTGTTTGTGAAACTAAGATTTCCCACGAGACTATTAGTCACTTTGTGACACTACTTGTTTACCTTTACACCTAGGCGGCTTTTTCTTTACATTCAAATTACAAGTCTCTAAAACTATCCGGAGGGGAGGTTGTTGATCTATTATCTGACTGAAGGTATTTTTCTCTCATAAAAATTAGATAGGTAAACAGACCGGATACCCATACTCTAGCAGACGGATACATTGACCCTGTAAAATTAAATAAATAATTTATTCGAAAATCGTTTCTCCTTAACGTGTTGGAGCGATTACAGATATGCCTTTCAGAACAGCGGTCAGAGCAGAAGTTTTTTGTTAAAGTGCCCGATAACAAACCTCTGCGAACCATACCGACGTCCGACATACCATGCATATTTATGTGGGTCAACTCTACGAGATAAATCACTGAGCAGGCGTTATGCACATAACTCTTACAGTACGGACCACTTGACATTACCAAGGTTTGACCTCAGCATTAGTTTCTCTGGAACAGCTGCAATCAAACTTTGAATGAAAACGTTTTGTAATAAAATGTTTTCTTTAATAAGCAATCTGTTACTATGAAATAGGCATCTTTCCGCTCTAAATTATCAAGGAACTAGATTAATCTGATGATGATCATTCATTAGTGTTTATGAATTTAAATTATAATTTTGTTAATGGAAAACTTAAATAATAATTAAATTTTATTTTTACTAGCAGTCATGTCATGTAACGTAGCATAACATACCTACAGTTTACTTAAGTTACCCTTTCTGCTCCACACATAGGATAGTTATAACCTAGGCGAAGAACACGCAACGTCCGTTCCAGCGCATTTTTAGCGCAGCGTCAAAATAGCGCACAACGCTGCGTTGGAAAACAAATGAGGAACGATTTTTGTGCGTTGCGGGCATTTAACACAATGAGTGTAACAAAGACAGAAAAAATTGTGCAAAGATTAAAATTGTAGATGAGACATTATGTATTTGTATCTTGTGCGTAGATGTAGGTACCTAGCGAATTTCAATCAAATAAAAAAACTTATTTATTTTATTACCTATGCACAAAAAAAAACTAGAAACCGACCAAAAGCGTGTCAGACTTATCCACAAATAGAGTTTCCTAGTCATCATTTAAATATCAGGTTTTTCAGCGTTACAAAGCTAATTTTGTTGCTGGTTTGTTTGCAGCTGTATGGTTACGAACCGCTATATGAAATCTTTCGTAGTGCAGTATTTGTGATAGCTTTCAATGGTAATTTCAGATTTAAACCTTTATTCCATTTTATTTTTTGCATTTACAGTTTTAGGAGGCTCGAACAAATTATGGCTAACTAGCTGCCCGTCAGCGGTTTCACCCGCTGCAACCTATTAATGCGCGGGAAAAAAGCATTACTCGCCAAGAGATGTCGCTGTTAGTTTTCGGCGATGTTTGATTCTGAAGCTGATCTTAGCGCAGTGGAAGCAAATTAAAGTTATCTTAAAATCTAAAACTAAATGGTCGATCAGCCTCGGAACAACATTTGACTACGATTCGTAGTGCTCTTTACTATAGCTAAATAAAATAAATTTAATGAGAAAATTTTCGTTCCGGAAAATTTCCGGCCGAGAAATTCTGGGATCCGTCTGCAACGGCCCTTAATTTCCTACAATATGACTAATATTCTACCGCACTATCGCAGCTCATGTCTAAAGTATATCTACCAAGTTCCGGTTGTACTAAAGGTCATCAGGGTGGTGACCTCCACGTAATGTTGCTAAATCACTGCAATTAACGTACTTATACAGAACCTTGCAGCGAATTGCTTACCGTGCGAATTATGACGCCGTTTTTTTGTGAGTCTAGGTATGACAGGAATCAGGTATCAGGATATTTGAGGAGCACAGGAATAGAGAATAACCTAAACTCACTGCACTGGAACATCCGCTTGATCTCGAAATCCTTTACTCCAATATTCACTATAGTTCACAGTTCGACATCAAATAATGTTTTTAACACACAAATAACAAAGGATTTCTCCACTATTCACTATGGTTGCGACAGCAAAGAGTTCGCTGTACAAAACGCAAAAACTAAAAGATTTCTCCCCGCATGAGAAATCAGCCCCGTTGGCCCCCAATCAAGAAAACAATTAAAAATATGTGGCTATCGGCAGCCGCGACGCGAGCGACGAAAAGTGAGGTTATATTGCCGGCGGCCGCGTGATTATCGAACGGACTGAACGAACAAAGGAAAAAAATGGCGTCGGCCGACGTCAACGTCACAGGTCGCGGTCTGTCAGGCGAAATGGCGCGAAACAACAAAACGTATGGTACGAAACTAAACATTCACCCGCCCCGGACCGACCCATCGGTCCGCTCTATGCATGGCAGGCGTGATAATGCAGCCACTGCTCGCTTAAGAACTGAATCCCCCACCTGAACTTGTGCAACTCGAGGAGTGCCATCACTACCCGGAAACAGGTTGAGAATGCGCCCCCGGCGCCAACGCAGTGGCGGTAGGTTGGCATCCTTAACCAGAATGAGATCCCCAATGCAGGGGGGTTCAGTCCTGTCCGTCCACTTAAGGCGTTGCTGCAGAATGTGCAAGTACTCAAGCGACCAACGCTTCCAAAAGTTTTGAGTCATTTGCTGCAACAACTGATAACGCGACAAACGATTGCTATTCACCTCCGTATAGGATATTCCGGCAAGGCGTTAAGTGGGCGGCCAATTAAGAAATGCCCTGGCGTTAGGGCCTCTAAATCATTTGGGTCTGAGCTGAGCGGACACAAAGGACGCGAATTGAGTACAGCCTCAATTTTACAAAACACGGTTGCCAGCTCCTCGAAAGTCAAAATTGTTAACCCTACGACGCGCAACAAATGCGTCTTAGCGGACTTTACAACCGCTTCAAAAATACCACCCCAGTGAGGGCACGCTGGTGGATCGAACACCCAGGTAATGCCCTGACGGGAGAGGCCGTGCTGATGGCTTCTTCGTTCTCCCTAAGAACGTTACAATTTCTTTCATACACCGATCAGCACCCTTAAAGTTGGTACCACAATCCGACCTGATCAGCGCTGGTCGCCCTCGTCGCGACGTAAATCTCTCCAGCGCTGCCAACAGGCCTCCGTAGAAAGGTCGGCCACGAGCTCCAAGTGGACGGCCTTGGTGGCTAGGCACACGAACACGCACAAGTACGCCTTGATAGACTTTGCGTTCCGTAGGCGTGATGCCTTTACCATGAAAGGGCCTGCGAAATCCGTTCCCACACCTGCAAACGTCCAGGCCTCCGTCACCCGGTCCGGTGGAAGATCTCCCATCTGTGGCTGCATTGTGGCTGCCTTCAAGCGGTAACAAGGCAAGCACCTAAACACAACGCTACGTACCGTTCGTCGTCCCGATAAGATCCAGAACTCGCGCTGTAGGATGGCCAATAGCGCATTACAGCCCGCGTGCGAGTTTTTCTCATGACGATCCTGACTAAGAGCTCAACTAAGGGTCCCTTTTTGGAAGTAACAGTGGATGCCGAGCCGAAAAGGGCAGGCTAGCGTTCGAAGTCTGCCTCCAACCCTGAGCATACCTTGCTCATCCAGGAATGGGTTGAGGCGCACAATTCCTCCCTTCAGCTTTCCACGTCCATCCCTGAGCAGCCTGACCTCCTCTTCAAAATGTTCCGCCTGGACGACTCTAACTAATGAGCATAGAGCCGCATTCCGTTCCGCAGGCGAGAGGACAGGTGTAAAGTTCCGTTCTGCTTGAGGCTTCCTGCAGTTGTTCACGAACCGTTTGATCCAACCTGTCACCCCAAGAAGTTTGTCGAGGGAGCTATACCGTTCCAGCAAGGAAGCCGGGTTAGGCTTCGGTACGAGTTGCCCCGCGTTCACTCGCAAACCTCGATCAGGTGGCCCAAGCGGCGCCCTGCACTCGTTGAATGGCCATTCCTGCGGCGAATCAGTCAGCCATTGAGGTCCCCACCACAGTGGGTGACTCACCAAATCAGGTGCCCTGCACCCGCGCGAAGCGCAGTCCGCTGGGTTCCATTCTCCCGGTACGTGCCTCCACACTAACGGAGTTTCCGACCCCGTAATCTGTGACACCCGATTTGCCACAAAAACCTCAAGTGTATGTACCGACGTCTGCAACCAGCACAGAACTAACCGACTGTCAGTCCACGCGTACACCGTTTCATCCAAGTTGATGGTACCACGCAGATTGCAGGTTACATGATTTAGCAAGCGCGCTAGAAGAGCTGCCCTGCCAATTCCAATTTGGGGATGGTCCATCTAGTTCTGACTGGTGCCACCTTACTTTTGGCCATAACCAGACGCACGTGCACAGTTCCCGTTGAACTTGCTGTCCGAAGGTATACAGCTGCCGCGTACCCTCGCTCCGAGGCGTCACAAAACCCATGTAGGGTAGCCTTACATCCCACCGATGGGACTAACTTGCGGGGTATCGCGATGTGCACGATCCCTGGTAGGGTGGTCACAAACTTGAGCCAATCCTTCAACAACTCTCCGGAGAGTTGGTCGTCCCATCCTAAGTTGGCTAGCCACAACCTTTGTAAAAGCACTTCGCCATGAACGTAACCGGGGCGATCCATCCGTTAGGATCGAACGTTCTAGCGATTGTCGACAGTACCGACCGCTTAGTCCAAGTTTTCTCCAAAGGTCGGGCTCAATCTTGTACGTGAATACGTCATGCGTTGGCCTATATTGCACCCCGAGGATGCCCAACGTGTTTGGATTGTCCGGGTTCTCAAAGAGGTGCGGGTCCTGATGGAACTCGCCTGGCAAACCGGCCAGGAGCTCTGGGCAACTGGACAACCATTTCCGCAACTCGTAACCTCCTGAACCCATGATCGCGATCAACTCGTCTCGTAGAATTAGCGCCTGCTCCACGCTATCAGCACCCGTGCAGATATCGTCCACGTAGACGTCGCGATCCAGTACTGCTGCGGCTCGAGGATATCTTACCCTTTCCTGTGCGGCCAACTCTCGCAGCGTACGTACTGCCAAATACGGACTTGGCTTAAGTCCATACGTCACCGTGTTAAGTTCGTATGTGACCATCGGCTCATCTGGGCTCTCACGCCACAAAATCAGCTGATACCGACGGTCATCCGGATGTATCATGGTTTGGCGAAACATCATTTTGACGTCTGCGACGAACGCTACCTGGTGTAAACGAAAGTCTGTGAGAATGTCCACAATGTCCCGGTTCAATTTAGGACCCGCGTGCAAACATTGGTTCACAGACACACCATTCGAGGTAGGAGCAGAACCGTCAAACACCACCCGTATTTTCGCCTCAGGTGACTTCAAGACAGCCAGGTGTGGAATGTAATAATGCTCGACACACCTCCAATCCAGGCTGGACACCGACATGTGGCCCAATTGAATATATTCCCGCATGAATTCTATATACTTCTGCCGAAGTGCTAGGTCTCGCCTCATCTTCCGCTCCATTGCGAGTAGTCTCCGTTCCGCGAGCTGTCGCGAACTACCTAAAACGGGGCGGTTTGGGAGAAAAGGTAGCCTGGTCACGAATCTGCCTGACGGGCATCTCGCAGTGTTGTATTGATAGAACAACTCGCACTCGTCATCCTCTGGCTTCCGTCTGTCCGCCGTGGGCGGCTCTTCAGACTCCCAAAACCTCTGCAGCACCTCTGACAGCACACTACCATAGAGGACCGTATCCCCTTCTGGTAGGTTCTGAGGTCTCCAAACTGGGCCGAAAACAACATACCCCCCTGTGGTATCTACGGCCACCAAACCAGCTTCCTGGAGTACCTTCTTCCTACCGCACCATAATCTCCCGAGGACGTCTGACCCGAGAAGTACGTCCACCGTACCAGGAGTATCAAAATCAGGATCAGCTAACTCCAACCCTGTGGTTAACCCTCGTACCGTTGGTGGTAACCTAACCTGAGGGAGTTTCCCAACCACTTCATCCAGCACCACGGCTGAGACTTGATAGCTGACCCCTGTACATGTGCTACCTAATGCGAACTCAAAGTTCGTCTGACCCCGAATGTCAGGCACATCCAGGCCCCCGATGCCCACAGCCTCATCCGCACTTGGCTGTACATTTAGGCCTAGCCTACTCACCAGCTTACTCGATACAATACATCCCTGAGCCCCTGTATCCAGTAGGGCTCTTACTTGAATGGTCCGGCCACCGTATCCCCATACCCAAATCTTAGCCGTTGGCAAAAGTACCGTGATTGGACGGGGAGCCGAAGCTGATGAGTAGGCGGCGATTACCTAGTGGGAATCTAAACGCGGTGAGGCCACGTCCCGCGGGGGTATCCCCTCGCTACCCAAACCTGTGTATGGGTCCCACTCCTGCTGGTAGGGAGGTCTGCCCATAAAGGCCATGGCTGGAGCTCTATAGTACCCCAACGGCAAACGTCCGTACCGAGGTTGCGCCTGTAGCCGCGGGTACTCAGGCATAGGCGGAGGCATGCGTGGGTCTTGAGACCCAACCAGGTGGCTCAAGCCCGCAGAATACTGCATGTACCCTGGCGGCCGCCTAGTGCTCTCCTGACACCCGCCCGTTGGATCCCGTACCTGGGATGGGTGTCCTTGGCCACGTTCCTGTGCCGCTCCTCCCCAATCCGGCACCTGCTGCCGTGGTGGGGATCGTCCCCACGTCCTTGGGTAAGTGGGCTCCGTCTGTTGACGTCCCCCTGCCTGTCCCTGTGACCGATGCGGAGGTGGGCTCCTCCTCGTTGCTCCCTCCCTTGGTGGGCAGGCTCCCTTCGCTGATCCGATCCAGCGCTGCCCCCGGCGTCTCCGGAGCGATTCATGCAGAGCAGCGGATGGTGTGCACCCTGGCAGTACCTACAGTTGGTGTTTGAAGGGCACTCTCGCACCTGATGCGGCCCCAGGCACCGATAACACCAACTCCACTGCTGTGCCACACCCCGTCTCCTCTGAACCCGCTGCGCAACAAACTCCTGACACGCTGTTACCCTGTGGCCTGTCTCCCTGCAGTAGGCACACCCTGATTCCAATGCGGTGTTGTACCGCCTGGGTTGCCTACTGTTGCCTCCTCGCGCCGGTGCACCCGGCCGTTCCGGGTGTCGAGGGGCAGAGGTCTCCTTGCGTGGGGCTTCACCAGCCTGGACGTCCACTCGCCTGCTTTCGGCCTCGAGGAACGACTTCAGATCCTCGTAGGTCGGGAGGTGGTCCGAGGACTTGCCCCCATGGAGCTGCTTGAATCGAGCGACCATTTCGCTCGGCAGGCGGCGAAGCACTGTGTGGACCAAGATATAACCGTAGCCCGCCACTGGCAAACCCTGTCGCTCCAGTGCGCTGACCGCGACGCTGACTGGGTGGAAGATTTTCTCGCGGAGGTCCGTACCTCGCGTTATGGTTGGTATTGACAGCCACTGGTCTAACAGCCTGTCTACAATCAGGCGCTTGTTCCGATACCGGTCGGTAAGGATCTTCCACGCCACCTCATAATTGCTATCCGAGACCGCCAAATGCGTCAGCAATTCATGAGGCTCTCCTTGTAGCCTGGACATCAGCTGAGCCATCTTGTACGCTGGCATTATGTCCGTCCGTGTGTGGACCACGCTGCTATACAGGTCCTCAAACGCCGGCCAGTCGGCGTAATCGCCTGCAAAGACTGGAACCGTAACAGGCGGAAGAGGCACCTGTAATCCTTGTCCCACTTTACCACGGAATGGCTTTTCCTTTCCGTCACGTCGCCTAGATATGTCCGCAGCTGCCTGCTCAATGTCCTGTGCCAGCTCCAAGCACTGGCTTACATCGCCCTCGACCAGCACCTGATCTTCAGGGTTAGGAGTTTCCTCAAGGAGCATGAGGCACTCTGTGAGGTGTTCCGACACAACCCGAACCCGTTCATCTGCCTGTAGTTCACTTTTCAAGAGCGCGTCCTCCCGGTCCTCGCGGCCGATCATTGCCGCTGTGGTAGTAAACCACCTTAATTCTGTCTTTATAGCAGCCTTATACCTGGCGATCGAGGAGCCATGGTAACAACTTTTACACACTCGACTTAATAAAAACGAAAAACCAATAAACAAATACCACAAAATAAATGTTAGTTGACTGGCCTAGACCTTACCGATAAGGTACCGTTCACTAGGCAAACAATATAGTCACAAAAAAAAACGAAAAAATATTTTCTAAAATTAATAAAATATGTGGGTAGTATAAAAAACACGCTTAATACTAAATCACGGTTAACTATGTTGCAATAAAGCAACCACGCTCTGCTACCAAAAAATGTTTGATTCCGAAGCTGATCTTAGCGCAGTGGAAGCAAATTAAAGTTATCTTAAAATCTAAAACTAAATGGTCGATCAGCCTCGGAACAACATTTGACTACGATTCGTAGTGCTCTTTACTATAGCTAAATAAAATAAATTTAATGAGAAAATTTTCGTTCCGGAAAATTTCCGGCCGAGAAATTCTGGGATCCGTCTGCAACGGCCCTTAATTTCCTACAATATGACTAATATTCTACCGCACTATCGCAGCTCATGTCTAAAGTATATCTACCAAGTTCCGGTTGTACTAAAGGTCATCAGGGTGGTGACCTCCACGTAATGTTGCTAAATCACTGCAATTAACGTACTTATACAGAACCTTGCAGCGAATTGCTTACCGTGCGAATTATGACGCCGTTTCTTTGTGAGTCTAGGTATGACAGGAATCAGGTATCAGGATATTTGAGGAGCACAGGAATAGAGAATAACCTAAACTCACTGCACTGGAACATCCGCTTGATCTCGAAATCCTTTACTCCAATATTCACTATAGTTCACAGTTCGACATCAAATAATGTTTTTAACACACAAATAACAAAGGATTTCTCCACTATTCACTATGGTTGCGACAGCAAAGAGTTCGCTGTACAAAACGCAAAAACTAAAAGATTTCTCCCCGCATGAGAAATCAGCCCCGTTGGCCCCCAATCAAGAAAACAATTAAAAATATGTGGCTATCGGCAGCCGCGACGCGAGCGACGAAAAGTGAGGTTATATTGCCGGCGGCCGCGTGATTATCGAACGGACTGAACGAACAAAGGAAAAAAATGGCGTCGGCCGACGTCAACGTCACAGGTCGCGGTCTGTCAGGCGAAATGGCGCGAAACAACAAAACGTATGGTACGAAACTAAACAGGCGAAAACATTTAAAACGCGAATCGGCTCAGTCACGCCACCTTTGCAAAAATATTGGAATATGCGTGATCCCATAGGAATAAGACATTTTCCCGTGCTAAAAAGTAGCCTATGTGTTATTCTAGATACTCTTCTATATTTGGGCAAAATTTCATGTCGATCTAATCAGCTTTTTTAGCGTGATGTCGTAACAAACACACACACAAACATCCGCCTTTATAATATTAGTAGGCAGTAGGATAATCATAAACGCCCCTTTTAGAAACGAAACATCTCAAGACAGAAACATTCTATGTCTTATAGAAACTTGAGCCAACGGTCGAAGTCGCTCTGCAAGTCTTCTACAGAGTCATAAGAGCAACATCATCTGCATACAGTATTTTCCACGGCACGGACTTCAGACAGCCGGGGCTAGTAAAACGATTGGCTCAGTGCTGAGATTTGATGAACGCCAACTTTAATTTCAAATTTATCACAGACTTCTGATGGTGACAGACAACTTCTGTTGTACTACTATTGTACGATGAATGAGACGTACCTATATTTTTTACTTATGAATGATATTGATGTTTCTTATTGCAGTGTATTGTAATACATTGTTTCAGATTATATTGCTTTGTACTCTATTATAGTGTCGGTTTCGATAATTAACCCTTGGGGGTGCTGTTGAAAATTAGTGATTAAAATCTGTCTTGAAAAAAGAAATAACTTTCACTCGTACTACTAATTATCCAACATAACTATTTTAAATAAAAATGGAAAAAAATACTTAACAATTTAAATATAATTAAATACACTACGACCGAACCTATGCGATTAAATTCGGCACCATTACGCCAGCAATGTTATTTGCATTACAGATGACACACTTCCGTCGCAGACTAAATCTACCCACTCAATATTACACAGAAAATGTCCTAATTATTCCAAATTCCAGGTTCAGATAAGCGTTTATAAACCGTCAAAAATCTAACGTCCGTTGCTGCGTTACGTGTGCCATACCCTGCGTTATTTTAGCGCAACGCATAACGCTGCGCATTTTTAGCGTCGACGGATGCGTCTGTCAATACCGTTTGACATTAGGGTCCGTCAACGCAGCGTTGGGCCTGCGTCGTCGTATTTATATGAGATTAAGGTGGAAATTCGCATTTTTCTAACGCTGCGCATCGCAGCGCTAAAATAACGTCGAAACCGACGTTGCGTGTGCGAAAGGCCTAAGGGAAAGGCAAGATATTTTAGAATAATGTGCGTTTTTTTATATTGACCCTTCCAGTGTCGAAGAAACCCTGACAGAACCCTGTACTAGATTGCGGAGGTTATCAGAGGCCACGTAGACCCTTTCCAAGGCTATCAATGGTTGAATCATCTGCAGTAGTGGACTTATCATGTACCAATGAAAGTAGGTTAAATAATATCGCACATCTCACGTCTCCGACAATCGCTGTTCTGACATATGCCATTTAACACTCTATCGCAGTAAATAGATTCTGTACGGGAAATCACTGTACATTTATAGGGTGTCACGTCAGCTACCTTGTGACTGAGTACTTATAAAAACCAGGATTTACGAAAAAAAATAGGTAACACTACTTTGTGTATTTCTATTTTCAATACTAAATATATATTAAAATGTTATTCTTTTTTTAGAAGATATTATAATTTTGTTTTAACTCGTAAAACAAAGAGCAATATAATATACCAACATTAGCACATGTTGGTTTGCTCTTGTGGTGCATTAATAGGCGTATTAAATTTAGCCATTTGTATAATGGGTCAACGTAATGAACACAAAAGTTTTAGTGTGAAATAGCCATTTCCAAATGTGGCCAGAACTTTCCTGTACGTGATAAATGCTCTCCGAAATTGGCCACATTTAGGTACCCAATTCTGCAGGAAACATAGTGATGTGCCTGCGGCAATATTGCCGCTGCCGGGAACTTTGCCAAGGCAATATTGCCGGTAAGTTTCCAATGTTGCCGGCAACTTTGGCAATATTGCCAGATCTACGTCGTATTTTCTAACCTACTATAAAAGCTTTTAAGTCTTATTACTAGCATCTGACGGGCACCAACAAGCTAGGCGACGCTTCCCTCGTGACGAGCATATTAAGGCGTGAACAGAATGATGTTGTGATGCTAAAAGACGTTCCAGACCAAATCGCTCTGGCTCACTCAAGGTTCAACGGCCTAGTTAGTTAAAAATTTCACGATTTTTAGGTGCCTTACGGGTAAAACGGGACCCTATTACTATAATTTCGCTGTCTATCTCTCTGTTCACCCATCCGTCCATCCGTCTGTCACCCGACATTATTTATCTCATGAACTGTGATAGTTAGAGAGATAATAATTTTCACTGACTCCGTATTTCTGTTGCCGCTATGACAAAAAATACTATAAAGTAAAAAAAATATATATGAAGGGAGCTACCATACGAAAAATGTGCTTCATGTACTCCACTTTGTGGTCCAAAGGCTCTTATCTTATGAACAGTGATAGTAAGAGAGATGACACACATTCACAGAACATGTATGTTTTTTTACTGTAACAATGAATACTATAAACAAATTGCAAATAATATTTAAGGTGGCTCCAATACAAAAGACTTAATTTTATTACATCTTTATTCTTAATTGTACGAAACCCTTCGTGTGAGAGTCCTACTCGCACTTGGTCGATATTTTTATATTCAAAAACTATTTTAAGTTTGTCAACTTAAAAGCAAAGTTGCCAAAATTCCCGGGAATATTGCCGACAAATTTGGCAATATTGCCGGCAACTTTGGCAATATTGGTCATGCGAAAGATTTTGGTTGTTATGGACTGGTGCGATAAAGCACACTGCAAGGTATACGGGGTGTTAGGGACGGTGTAACGAAAACTTTGCAGGCTTGCTCAGACCATGAAACTGAACAACTTTTACTATGGAGCCAATGGTGGGAAACGAAAAAAAAATTCCGACCTCCCATACAAAATTCACAATCAGCTGACTGACTTCGTATGGTAGGTCGGAATTTTTTTTTCGTTTCCCACCATTGGCTCCATAGTAAAAGTTGTTCAGTTTGACGGTCTGATCATGCCTGCAAAGTATTCGGTACACCGTCCCTAACACCCTGTATTATAACAAAACCAAAGTAAAGATATGTAGCATATTTTGGCAATATTCCCTAATATTTCCGGTTCGGGAAATATTGCCGGCAATATTGACGGCAAAGTTTCCAATGTTGCCAAAGTTGCCGGCAACGGCACATCACTAAGGAAACATCTGCTCATATGACAATAAATACAAGTAAGGATCGATTTTATAGACCTTTTGAAATATTTTAAAGTGTTTTTATCGAATTCATCAAATGAAACTCAACTTTGCATTTCAGTATCTACAGGGAGTAACAGAAAGGGTATAACAAGCCGAAAGGAGGTCAAGGTACTCATGAAACTGAACAAATTTCCCCATGGACATGGGTCGAAATATGAAAAAAAAATTTGGAGCTCCCATACAAAATCGCCGATCAGCAAATTGATTTACTATGGGAGGTCCAATTTTTTTTTTCATATTTCGACCCATGTTCTATGGGGAAAGTTGTTCAGTTTCATGAGTACCTTGACCTCCTTTCAGCTTGTTATACCCTTTCCGTTACTCCCGGTAGAAGCAAATTGAGTCGATAATTTGTTAAGCGATTCAACATCAAATTATTGGGACATTTTCCGACATATCAATTTAACTTATTCAGTGTTACTATATGCTGATAAATTATTATTCGACGTCCTGTTTATGTATATTTTTATGACTTTTATTTTTGACAACCGATGTGGCGCAGTGGTTAGCTTGCCTGCCTGCCACGCAAAGGTTCCGGGTTCAATTCCCGGTGGGGTCACTCACAAAGTTGATATTTATCACTTTGTGAATTTGATCCCAGTCTGGTTAGGACATTGCAGGCTGAACCACCTGATTATCCGCAAGTAAGATGGTTCCGTGCTTCGGATGGGCACGTTAAGCCGTCGGTCCCGGTTGCTGTTTCTGATGGCGGTCGTTACACAACCATGTCAGAGGCCTGCTACTTACAGTAGGCGGTTGAAAAACTCTGACACCAGGGTTCATCGGGTCGTTGAACTACTCGGTGTCCCACACGAAAAGAAGAAGAAACTTTTATTAAAAGTGTAAACTTTTAGTAATTTTTCGTCGTTATTTAGAATTGACATTATACTGTTGTAGTAATTGATTTATTGTAATCTTCTGCCAGATGGAAGTATTTCTGAGAAGGCAGCTGGAACTGATTTCATGGCAAAACAGGAGATAGTGCCTTACAACCAGGCCTGTGGGAGGCTAACTTCTAATAGTAGACTGTGTTTAGTTTTCGTATAAAATGGGCGCGCGGTGCTGGCAACACTGCTCTGTCATTGTCACGTCCTCTGCCGTCGCCCGTATCGTTGATGCGAATTTTAATTATAAATGGTGTAATTTAGTGCTTTCGGTTTTCTCGTGTGGTCTTCCCTGTTCGGTGGGGAAGTGAACCAAGTGATTTTGGTTCCGGCGCTTTGATTGAGAGTCACGCGACCGCCGGCAAAATATAACCTCACTTTTCGTTGGCTCGCGTCGTGGCTGCCGATAGCTACGTATTTTAATTATAAATGATTGGAGGCCAACGGGGCCGATTTCTCATTCGGAGAGAAATCTTTTAGTTATTTTGTGTTAAAAAACATTATGTGATGTCGAACTGTGAACTATAGTGCAGATTGGAGGAAAGGAGTTCGAGAACGAGCGGATGTTCCAGTGCCGTGAGTTTAGGTTATTCCCTATTCCTGTGCTCCTCACAATATCCTGAATACCTGATTCCTGTCATACTTAAACTCACAAAGAAACGGCGTCATCGTTCGCTCGGTAAGCAATTCGTTGCTGGGCCCTGTTTAAGTAGATTTTGGAAACAAGAATTTCTCGGCCGGAAACTTTCCGGAACAAAATTCTCTCATTAAATTTATTTTATTTAGCTATAGTAAAGAGCACTACGAATCGTAGTCAAATGTTGTTCCGAGGCTGATCGACCATTTAGTTTTAGATTTTAAGATAACTTTAATTTGCTTCCACTGCGCTAAGATCAGCTTCGGAATCAAACATTTTTTGGTAGCAGAGCGTGGTTGCTTTATTGCAACATAGTTAGCCGTAATTTAGTATTAAGCGTGTTTTTATATTACCCACATATTTTATTAATTTTGGAAAATATTGTTTCGGTTTTTTTTTGTGACTGTATTGTTTGCCTAGTGAACGGTACCTTATCGGTAAGGTCTAGGCCAGTCAACTAACATTTATTTTGTGGTATTTGTTTATTGGTTTTTCGTTTTATTAAGTCGAGTGTGTAAAAGTTGGTACCATGGCTCCCTCGATCGCCAGGTATAAGGCTGCTATAAAGACAGAATTAAGGTGGTTTACTACCACAGCGGCAATGATCGGCCGCGAGGACCGGGAGGACGCGCTCTTGAAAAGTGCACTACAGGCAGATGAACGGGTTCGGGTTGTGTCGGAACACCTCACAGAGTGCCTCATGCTCCTTGAGGAAGCTCCTAACCCTGAAGATAAGGAGCTGGTTGAGGGCGATGTAAGCCAGTGCTTGGAGCTGGCACAGGACATTGCGCAGGCAGCTGCGGACATATCTAGGCGACGTGACGGAAAGGAAAAGCCATTCCGTGGTAAAGTGGGACAAGGATTACAGGTGCCTCTTCCGCCTGTTACGGTTCCAGTCTTTGCAGGCGATTACGCCGACTGGCCGGCGTTTGAGGACCTGTATAGCAGTGTGGTTCACACACGGACGGACATAACGCCGGCGTACAAGATGGCTCAGCTGATGTCCAGGCTACATGGAGAGCCTCATGAATTGCTGACGCATTTGGCTGTCTCGGATAGCAATTATGAGGTGGCGTGGAAGATCCTTACCGACCGGTATCGAAACAAGCGCCTGATTGTAGACAGGCTGTTAGACCAGTGGCTGTCAATACCAACCATAACGCGAGGTACGGACCTCCGCGAGAAAATCTTCCACCCAGTCAGTGTCGCGGTCAGCGCACTAGAGCGACAGGGTTTGCCAGTGGCGGGCTACGGTTATATCTTGGTCCACACAGTGCTTCGCCGCCTGCCGAGCGAAATGGTCGCTCGATTCGAGCAGCTCCATGGGGCAAGTCCTCGGACCACCTCCCGACCTACGAGGATCTGAAGTCGTTCCTCGAGGCCGAAAGCAGGCGAGTGGACGTCCAGGCTGGTGAAGCCCCACGCAAGAGACCTCTGCCCCTCGCCACCCGGAACGGCCGGGTGCACCGGCGCGAGGAGGCAACAGTGGGCAACCCAGGCGGTACAACACCGCATTGGAATCAGGGTGTGCCTACTGCAGGGAGACAGGCCACGGGGTGGCAGCGTGTCAGGAATTTGCTGCGCAGCGGGTTCAGAGGAGACGGGGTGTGGCACAGCAGAGGCGTTGGTGTTTTCGGTGCCTGGGGCCGCATCAGGTGCGAGTGCCCTTCAAGCACCAACTGAAGGTACTGCCAGGGTGCACACCATCCGCTGCTCTGCATGAATCGCTCCGGAGGCGCCGGGGCAGCGCTGGATCGGATCAGCGAAGGAGCCTGCCCACCAAGGAGGGAGCAACGCTCCCACCCCTCCAAGGAGGAGCCCACCTCCGCATCGGTCACAGGGACAGGCAGGGGACGTCAACAGACGGAGCCCACTTACCCAAGGACGTGGGGACGATCCCCACCACGGCAGCAGGTGCCGGATTGGGGAAGAGCGGCACAGGAACGTGGCCAGGACACCCATCCCAGGTACGGATTCAACGGGCGGGTGTCAGGGGAGCACTAGGGCCACCAGGGTACATGCAGTATTCTGCGGGCTTGAGCCACCTGGTTGGGTCTCAAGACCCACGCATGCCCCCGCCTATGCCTGAGTACCCGCGGCTACAGGCGCAACCTCGGTACGGACGTTTGCCGTCGGGGTACTATAGAACTCCAGCCATGGCCTTTATGGGCAGACCTCCCTACCAGCAGGAGTGGGACCCATACACAGGTTTGGGTAGTGAGGGGATACCCCCGCGGGACGCGGCCTCACCGCGTTTAGAGTCCCGCTAGGTAATCGCCGCCTACTCATCAGCTTCGGCTCCCCGTCCAATCACGGTACTTTTGCCAACGGCTAAGATTTGGGTATGGGGATACGGTGGCCGGACCATTCAAGTAAGAGCCCTACTGGATACAGGGGCTCAGGGATGTATTGTATCGAGTAAGCTGGTGAGTAGGCTAGGCCTAAATGTACGGCCAAGTGAGGATGAAGCTGTAGGCATCGGGGGCTAAATGTGCCTGACATTCGGGGTCAGACGAACTTTGAGTTCGCATTAGGTAGCACATGTACAGGGTCAGCTATCAAGTCTCAGCCGTGGTGCTGGATGAAGTGGTTGGGAAACTCCCTCAGGTTAGGTTACCACCAACGGTACGAGGGTTAACCACAGGGTTGGAGTTAGCTGATCCTGATTTTGATACTCCTGGTACGGTGGACGTACTTCTCGGGTCAGACGTCCTCGGGAGATTATGGTGCGGTAGGAAGAAGGTACTCCAGGAAGCTGGTTTGGTGGCCGTAGATACCACAGGGGTATGTTGTTTTCGGCCCAGTCTGAGACCTCAGGACCTACCAGAAGGGGATCCGGTCCTCTATGGTAGTGTGCTGTCAGAGGTGCTGCAGAGGTTTTGGGAGTCTGAAGAGCCGCCCACGGCGGACAGACGGAAGCCAGAGGATGACGAGTGCGAGTTGTTCTATCAATACAACACTGCGAGATGCCCGTCAGGCAGATTCGTGACCAGGCTACCTTTTCTCCCAAACCGCCCCGCTTTAGGTAGTTCGCGACAGCTCGCGGAACGGAGACTACTCGGAATGGAGCGGAAGATGAGGCGAGACCCAGCACTTCGGCAGAAGTATATAGAATTCATGCGGGAATATATTCAATTGGGCCACATGTCGGTGTCCAGCCTGAATTGGAGGTGTGTCGAGCATTATTACATCCCACACCTGGCTGTCTTGAAGTCACCTGAGGCGAAAATACGGGTGGTGTTTGACGGTTCTGCTCCTACCTCGAATGGTGTGTCTGTGAACCAATGTTTGCACGCGGGTCCTAAATTGAACCGGGACATTGTGGACATTCTCACAGACTTTCGTTTGCACCAGGTAGCGTTCGTCGCAGACGTCAAAATGATGTTCCGCCAAACCATGATACATCCGGATGACCGTCGGTATCAGCTGATTTTGTGGCGTGAGAGCCCAGATGAGCCGATGGTCACATACGAACTTAACACGGTGACGTATGGACTTAAGCCAAGTCCGTATTTGGCAGTACGTACGCTGCGAGTTGGCCGCACAGGAAAGGGTAAGATATCCTCGAGCCGCAGCAGTACTGGATCGCGACGTCTACGTGGACGATATCTGCACGGGTGCTGATAGCGTGGAGCAGGCGCTAATTCTACGAGACGAGCTGATCGCGATCATGGGTTCAGGAGGTTACGAGTTGCGGAAATGGTTGTCCAGTTGCCCAGAGCTCCTGGCTGGTTTGCCAGGCGAGTTCCATCAGGACCCGCACCTCTTTGAGAACCCGGACAATCCAAATACGTTGGGCATCCTCGGGGTGCAATATAGGCCAACGCATGACGTATTCACGTACAAGATCGAGCCCGACCTTTGGAGAAAACTTGGACTAAGCGGTCGGTACTGTCGACAATCGCTAGAACGTTCGATCCTAACGGATGGATCGCCCCGGTTACGGTCATGGCGAAGTGCTTTTTACAAAGGTTGTGGCTAGCCAACTTAGGATGGGACGACCAACTCTCCGGAGAGTTGTTGAAGGATTGGCTCAAGTTTGTGAGCACCTTACCAGGGATTGTGCACATCGCGATACCCCGCAAGTTAGTCCCATCGGTGGGATGTAAGGCTACCCTACATGGGTTTTGTGACGCCTCGGGCGAGGGTACGCGGCAGCTGTATACCTTCGGACAGCAAGTTCAACGGGAACTGTGCACGTGCGTCTGGTTATGGCCAAAAGTAAGGTGGCACCAGTCAGAACTAGATGGACCATCCCCAAATTGGAATTGGCAGGGCAGCTCTTCTAGCGCGCTTGCTAAATCATGTAACCTGCAATCTGCGTGGTACCATCAACTTGGATGAAACGGTGTACGCGTGGACTGACAGTCGGATAGTTCTGTGCTGGTTGCAGACGTCGGTACATACACTTGAGGTTTTCGTGGCAAATCGGGTGTCACAGATTACGGGGTCGGAAACTCCGTTAGTGTGGAGGCACGTACCGGGAGAATGGAACCCAGCGGACTGCGCTTCGCGCGGGTGCAGGGCACCTGATTTGGTGAGTCACCCACTGTGGTGGGGACCTCAATGGCTGACTGAGTCGCCGCAGGAATGGCCATTCAACGAGTGCAGGGCGCCGCTTGGGCCACCTGATCGAGGTTTGCGAGTGAACGTGGGGCAACTCGTACCGAAGCCTAACCCAGCTTTCTTGCTGGAACGGTATAGCTCCCTCGACAAACTTCTTGGGGTGACAGGTTGGATCAAACGGTTCGTGAACAACTGCAGGAAGCCTCAATCAGAACGGAACTTTGCACCAGTCCTCTCGCCTGCGGAACGGAATGCGGCTCTATGCTCATTAGTTAGAGTCGTCCAGGCGGAACATTTTGAAGAGGAGGTCAGGCTGCTCAGGGATGGACGTGGAAAGCTGAAGGGAGGAATTGTGCGCCTCAACCCATTCCTGGATGAGCAAGGTATGCTCAGGGTTGGAGGCAGACTTCGGAACTAGCCTGCCCTTTTCGGCATCCACTGTTACTTCCAAAAGGGGACCCTTAGTTGAGCTCTTAGTCAGGATCGTCATGAGAAAACTCGCACGCGGGCTGTAATGCGCTATTGGCCATCCTACAGCGCGAGTTCTGGATCTTATCGGGACGACGAACGGTACGTAGCGTTGTGTTTAGGTGCTTGCCTTGTTACCGCTTGAAGGCAGCCACAATGCAGCCACAGATGGGAGATCTCCCACCGGACCGGGTGACGGAGGCCTGGACGTTTGCAGGTGTGGGAACGGATTTTGCAGGCCCTTTCATGGTAAAGGCATCACGCCTACGGAACGCAAAGTCTATCAAGGCGTACTTGTGCGTGTTCGTGTGCCTAGCCACCAAGGCCGTCCACTTGGAGCTCGTGGCCGACCTATCTACGGAGGCCTTTTGGCAGCGCTGGAGAGATTTACGTCGCGACGAGGGCGACCAGCGCTGATCAGGTCGGATTGTGGTACCAACTTTAAGGGTGCTGATCGGTGTATGAAGGAAATTGTAACGTTCTTAAGGGAGAACGAAGAAGCCATCAGCACGGGCCTCTCCCGTCAGGGCATTACCTGGGTGTTCGATCCACCAGCGTGCCCTCACTGGGGTGGTATTTTTGAAGCGGTTGTAAAGTCCGCTAAGACGCATTTGTTGCGCGTTGTAGGGTTAACAATTTTGACTTTCGAGGAGCTGGCGACCGTGTTTTGTAAAATTGAGGCTGTACTCAATTCGCGTCCTTTGTGTCCGCTCAGCTCAGACCCAAATGATTTAGAGGCCCTGACGCCCCCTGCATTGGGGATCTCGTTCTGGTTAAGGATGCCAACCTACCGCCACTGCGTTGGCGCCGGGGGCGAATTCTCAACCTGTTTCCGGGTAGTGATGGCACTCCTCGAGTTGCAGAAGTTCAGGTGGGGGATTCAGTCCTTAAGCGAGCAGTAGCTACATTATCACGCCTGCCATGCATAGAGCGGACCGATGGGTCGGTCCGGGGCGGGTGAATGTTTAGTTTTCGTATAAAATGGGCGCGCGGTGCTGGCAACACTGCTCTGTCATTGTCACGTCCTCTGCCGTCGCCCGTATCGTTGATGCGAATTTTAATTATAAATGGTGTAATTTAGTGCTTTTGGTTTTCTCGTGTGGTCTTCCCTGTTCGGTGGGGAAGTGAACCAAGTGATTTTGGTTCCGGCGCTTTGATTGAGAGTCACGCGACCGCCGGCAAAATATAACCTCACTTTTCGTTGGCTCGCGTCGTGGCTGCCGATAGCTACGTATTTTAATTATAAATGATTGGGGCCAACGGGCCGATTTCTCATTCGGAGAGAAATCTTTTAGTTATTTTGTGTTAAAAAACATTATGTGATGTCGAACTGTGAACTATAGTGCAGATTGGAGGAAAGGAGTTCGAGAACGAGCGGATGTTCCAGTGCCGTGAGTTTAGGTTATTCCCTATTCCTGTGCTCCTCACAATATCCTGAATACCTGATTCCTGTCATACTTAAACTCACAAAGAAACGGCGTCATCGTTCGCTCGGTAAGCAATTCGTTGCTGGGCCCTGTTTAAGTAGATTTTGGAAACAAGAATTTCTCGGCCGGAAACTTTCCGGAACAAAATTCTCTCATTAAATTTATTTTATTTAGCTATAGTAAAGAGCACTACGAATCGTAGTCAAATGTTGTTCCGAGGCTGATCGACCATTTAGTTTTAGATTTTAAGATAACTTTAATTTGCTTCCACTGCGCTAAGATCAGCTTCGGAATCAAACAGACTGATTAGACTTCTATATAGTACTCGTATTTGATGATATTGATAAACGAGTGTGTGTGTGTCTAGTAGCTTAGCAAAATTGCAGGCATAACTCGAAACAACAAACTTTACCATTTATTTTTATCTTCATAGTCAATCTTCATACCTCCCATATTTGCAACAAGATAACGCTGCCTGTCAGGTTCAATCAGTGAAACTGTATTACCAAATAACTTCTTTCCAGCGAGACATTTTTGTTTTTGTGAAATCAGCATAAAAATTTGGTTCTACTACTATGGACTGTTTTGTTTTTATCTGCTATCATTTCGCAATTAAATCACTTACCTAGCTGCTAACAACTTTTTGTGTTACTAATCACATCTGGCAATGACATTATGATTATGTGTTACCATCGTAGTGCATTGAGTAGGTTCATTATTTTTTTATTGGATAGCATCAGAAGTCTACGCATTTTGATCAAAAATAAAATATTTCTGGAAAACTTCCAAAATTTCACCGCAGGCAGGATTTGAACCTGCAACCTTCGGCATCAGTACTGCCGAAGCCCTTAAAAATTGTTTACCTAACACGAGAAGTGTTTTAAAATTTGGTATTCAATAAAATGTTTCGCTTGATTTTAGCATTTGTAATCTTTAATGAGTATTCAACCTTTTTGCGAATAAATCGATGCATTCCGCACTTACCCGGCTCTTTGCGAAGGATTTTGCGATTTCGCGATGGTCCTGCGACAGATATCCAGCAAATAAATTGATATAAATGTAGAGTGTCGTAACGAGAACGTAGCTGTACAGCTAGTCGCCTAATAAAAGTACTGCAGACGGACTGCAAACAAACTGCAATAGAAATCCGCATGCGGTCTTACTGCATGTCTGTTGACTATAATGACGCAAAAGTGAAGTTGTTGTGCCAATTTCAACGTTCTAACTATTGCAAAACAAAACTTTATTACTTACCAACATGCAGTCGGTCAACAACTATGAGCAGTCGATCTCGTCGTGAATGGCATCGCAGGAATTCGTCTTCAGTAATAGTTGGTACTTGGAACACTGTCCGGCGTCCGCATTCCATTTGAGGTCGGCTGGAAATGAAGAGTGATTATGACTGATAGCTGGAATGGAGGACGTAGAGATACAATTTATTGTTGTTCGTAGTTGGAATGAACTACGAACAGATAAAACTTTGATCATAGGATTAACTTGTCAGTTGTCCAGCGCATGAAATTTATTAGTTTTTAACAATAAAATTCTGGAATCATTATAATTTGTAAACTTTATTCAAGCAAATGAATTTCAAGGAATGACACTTTAAGTCTTCAGTAGGACTGCTAAATACGATGTCATGGAAACAAACGTGGGTAGTATTCAAATAAAATCGACGTTCTTTCGATTCTATCCAGGATTTAGCGATGACGCACAATTGATTTCTCTCAGTTTTCGACAAGACAAATGTATCTTCTAATATCTGACTGGCAAGGATCAGTCTGATCACCGAATGACCGACGATGTCCGTCCCATTCCTTGTATTTGATTGAGACTGTAGCGGGAAATGCTACGTAAAGACGATATCCAAGTCACTTTTTGTTTGAAATAGCAAAAATTTTAGAATAGAAACGCCGTTGAAAATAAAGCATGTAAGCAAATTTTTATTATTATTTGTTACTAGCTGGTGCCCGCGACTTGGTACGCAAGGTGTTAGAGGCTTTATGTTAGTTATTATACATGTTGTTACACTGTTAATCAGTGATTTTGAAATCAGCCGCAACTTAAATGTGCGGCTAGGGCTGAGTCAAATTTCGTCGGGTGTGCGAACTAAGAATAGGTCTTCTTCTTCTTCCTTAGTAGTCTAAGCGGGTACGGTCAAATATCACCCGGAAGCTGTTTTGCCGGCACAGTTGATGCCGCTTTGCTCAGTGATACTAGGGACCATTGTGAATGATTCCATCCGAGGAAATGAAAAATCCATCCACTGGATTTCAAGATGGCAGACCTTCGTTTTTTTGTATGGCACTAAAAAAATAATTCTTCTGGAGCCCATTGAGTGGGGTATCAAATGAAAGCGCTACACGAGACGATTTCAAAAATATATCGCTGTAATACATTTCAGTTATCCTTTTAGAAAAAAATCAAGTTGTATTTTAAAAAGTAGTCAATACATGCCAAGTTTGAGGTCCAGTAGGTACAAAATGGTTGACATCAAGTTTGTTAAAAGTATGCCAAATGATCCACCATATCCTTAAAAATAACGTCACGAAAGGAATTTCGAAAATAATAAGATTTAATGTATATTTTGCAATAGAAAGTAGATCATTGGGAACTGCAGTAGGTTAGTAAGAACTGCTTGCGCGCCTCCAAAAATGTTTTAGAACCAATTATTCTCATGATTGCTATTATACTCAAAGCTAGATAATGATGTATCGGATCATTTTGAATCTGCGGTTGCACGGTTGTGCCCCCGCCAAGTCGAGTAAAAACCGGTTTGACATAGCTATCTACCTTGTTTTTCTCTACTCATGAATGCTGTACCAAATTTCTTGTTAGAAATAAATAGTGCTTGTTGTGTCAATTTTATTTTTGTATTTTTTATGAGTTTGCTTTTGTGTACAATAAATGGTTCACTAAAAAAAAATTGTTTCTCTCGAAACAGTTCAGGACAATTTCGACACCTGTATAATGATATTTTGGATAACATTTGAGACCTGAGTTTTTAAAAAAGCGGCCAAGAGCGTGTCACACACGCTCACAAATAGGGTTTCGTAGTCAACGTTTAAATATATAAGGTCTTTCAGCGTTACAAAGTTAATTTTGTTGCTGGTTTATTTGCAGCTGTATGATTACCAACCGCAAATTGAAAAACTTTAATATTTCCTCAATCTTAAGTGGTATAGTTTTTATGGTAACTTCATTTTAAGAACTATATTCCATATTATGTTTTTCAAATGTTTAGCATGTGTACTTTAGAAGTTACAGCTGGAACAATTATGGCTCAAAAACGCCCCCTTTAAAAGCAAATATCTCGAGACAGAAACATTTTAGAGACTTAATTTAAAGAAACCTCCACTTAGTTTTAAAAGACCTATTCAACGATACCTTACTTAATATTACAAGAGAAAAAATATTTTTTGCCCCCCTTTCCCATGTATGGGAAGGGGGTCCAAAAACAATTAAAATATGTTTTTCTCAACATTTCTAAATTTGGGTCAACACGATCTATCTTCACACCAAATTTGATGTCGATAACTCTAAAACTGACGGAGTTATGAGGGCGCGGCATACAGACAGAGAGACAGACAGACATACAGACTTGACGAAACTATAACTATAAACAGTCATTAATAAACGTCGCATATTACAATTTTCATTCAATTCCTTTGAATCTGTTGCTCATTAGACCGACAATCAAACTTCTAGAGCACTTTTAGCAGACATGTATCTACATGCATGAAGTGATTCCAAAAAGCGACGTATGTAAAGATATGAGATACCTACCATCAAAACATAATTTAAAAAGAGTGTCACCACTCATTACCTCTACGGAAAAAAATATGAGATTTTCGTAAATAAAATATTGACCTAGCTAGAGAACTGTCGTTCCAATAGACCAAATTTGACAGCTTTCAAACCCATAGGTACTAAAAGATTTTTACAGCAAAATTTGTTACAGCAGGCCTACAGAAGTGAGATTTCACGATTTCACGAGTAGAGAAAAACATTTTAGATACTTATGGCAAATCCGCTTTTTACTCGACTTGGCGGGAGCACAACCGTGCCCGCAGATTCAAAATGATCCAGCACATCATTATCTAGCTTTGAGTATAAAAGGAATCATGAGAATAATTGGTTCTAAAACATTTTTGGATTCACACAAGCAGTTCTTACTAACCTACTTGAGTTCCCAATGATCTACTTTCTATTGCAAAATATACATTAAATCTTATTATTTTCGAAATTCCTTTCGTGGCGTTATTTTTAAGGATATGGTGGATCATTTGGCATACTTTTAACAAACTTTATGTCAGCCATTTTGTACCTACTGGACCTCAAACTTGGCATGTTTTGACTACTTTTGAAAATGTAACCTGATTTTTTTCTAAAAGGGTAACTGAAATGTATTATGACAATATATTTTTGAAATCTTCTCGTGTAGCGCTTTCATTTGATACCCCACACGATGGGCTCCAGAAGAATTATTTTTTTAGTGCCATACAAAAAAACGAAGGTCCGCCATCTTGAAATCCAGGGGATGGATTTTTCATTTCCTCGGATGGAATCATTTACAATGGTCCCTAGTATTGTAGCAACACCCCTATAATACAATAAAACATAAGAAGAAACGGTTGAAAGCAGTCATCAAAAACCGAACCAAAAAATCGCTAAGTAGTAAAATCCCATATTACGTTCTCGTATTGAATTCATGCTCCGAGCAGATTAGCGCGCGTCCGTATTACGTTCTCGTATTGAAATCACGTTTTGAGCAGATTCGCGTCCGGAGATGAAAACCGTTCTCGTATTGAAATGTGCTCGCGTCCGTATTACGTTCTCGTATTGAAATCGTGTTTTGAGCCGATTCGTGCAGAAAGCCATATTACGTTCTCGTATTGAATTTTTCGAATGGCTATAACTTTTGAATAGAGCGTTAGATTAGTGTAGGAATAGTTTGTTTTATCTTAAAATAGTAGAATCTAAGCGATAGCGTCATCAGAAGTTAAAAATTCGAAAGTCGATTTTCCCATATTACGTTCTCGTATTGAATTTTCAATCGTCAATAACTTTTGAAATAGGGCTCGGATCGCGACGGGAAAAGTATATTTGGCTTTAGAATTGCGAGATCTATCGATTACAATCATTAGAAGTTGAAAATTTTAAAATTGATTTTCTTCGGTTCACAGGTGCGCGGCCAATGGTTTCATCTCGTCCGTATATATGTGGGGATGGCCGTGGCCGTCAGATGACCGATATACCGACCGACGCCCGACACTTCGGTGATGGGTCGAAGTTGGTGTATATGGTATCAAAATATGAAATAAAGTGGAATTGACGGTAAAAGGCCTCGGACCAAGCCCCCGGCAGTATGTTGCATAAGTATGAAGCTGGGCCCGGCGGATGCTGAGTGACATACTAAAGAAAAGTGGTTTAGTGGGTGGCCACTTAGAAAATGTGATCGCCGTTGCGGACGGCGATGAAATGATGCAAAGTGAGCGAAAGACATGAATCTTTGGAAAGATCTAAGAGATGTTGGCATATCATGGGTTCGGATATGACCAAAAATGAAAGATATGAGAAATGATCCTAAAATGATATGAAGAGCTTGTATTGAGAGAAAATGACAAGAAATGATGAGAAAAGGTCTATAATGTGGTTTGATGGTGGCCACAATGAGAAATGATCCTAAAGCCATATGAAGAGCTTGTATTAAGAGAGAATGGCAAATATGAAGTAAAAAGCTTTGAGAAGCTTAAGAATGTGGTTGGGTGCATGGCCACAAGGTGATACTCGCAAACTCGCAATATAAATTGATTAAGGCGTAATACGTCTTGTCGTTTACCTTTGGCTATAGGCGAGTAAGTGGTGAGCGCTTTGGCGTCTTACTAACGCTATGCGTATATGCCTGGGTGAGCGCTTGATGTTTATGCCTGGTCAATAAACTATGAAGTAAGAGAGAAATGATCCTAATGCAATAAGAAGAGCTTGTATGAAGAGAATATGGCAAGTAAAGATGAGAAACGCTCTGAGGAGCTAATGAAAGTGGTTTCTTGGTGTCCACATGTGAATTCACGCAGACTCGAACGCACAACGCGTATTACGTCTTGCTGATTATCTTTGGCTATAGGCGAGCGAGCGGTGAGCGCTATAAGCGTTTTACTAACGCTATGCGTATGTGCCTGGGTATCGCTTGATGTTTACGCTTAAACAAAATACTAAGGTATCGTACATATGACGACAGCTGTGCGCAAGTGCGGTATGTTGTTTATGTCGATCATCTAATCTCAGCGGTGACATTAGACTGATGTACATCGGTCTTGTGAACCGTGAGCCTCTTGGCGGTGACATTAGACTGATCGATTCACATTCGTGATGAACATTGGTCTTGTGAACTGTAAGCCTCTCGGCGGTGCCATTAGACTGATATTGTCACACTCGTGACATACATTGACATTGGTCTTGTGATCCGCAAATCTTTTACTATTTTTAAAATGACATATATTTGAAACACAGGCCTCTGGTCCTATTAACTGTTGACAGAGATTTGTCGTTGTGCGCAGATTTGTCGACTTGCGAGATGCTCACATAATATGAGATGAAGTAGCACAAGCTTTAAGTGCACTAAAGCAGAGATGTTGACGCTTGTATGTACCCGCAGTTGCAAGGGGCTTCTGAAGGTGGCTAAGGCTAGGGCAGGGAGCACCACGAATGTACATCTGAGCCCTGTAGTGGTTTGATGTCCTCCTAGCGCCAGCTACTGGATGGGGTTTAGCAGAATGCTGCTTTAACCTGCCTCCGTTCTCGGCTATAGTTGGAACTATGTTGTATCTCGTATGAGATTGGAATGACGGCATGAAATATTTAAAGCAAGTGGTCTTGAGACGTCCAAGCCACTAGAGATACAACAATACCGTTGATAGATTCGCTCCGTCCGGTATTTCCAACAAAGATAGTGCAGATTCGAGTGGACGTAACAAAGGGAAACGTCCTGTGTCACATCTCAATCGAAAAGCGAACCATCTCTTGATGTTGAGCTCTGGCGAGCGATGAACTGGGCTATCAGACAGATTGCTGGTTGACAGTGAACAGATTGGAGCCTGTGGTATTCATTTATGATATTTCTTAGGTTGGCATGACCATTGCGTCTTCGAATACTGCTGAGCAAAAATATAAATAAAAAGGCTCAAAATATGAATAAATGATACCACGAATGAAAATGATCCTATTATGAAAACTAAAAGCATTGACACGGCAATGCTAATGCTTTGCTCTACGGGGCTTAGCACAAGAAGTGAATCTCGCAATCAATAGCCTTGCTCTACGGGGCTTGGCAAATGAAATAATAACTCGCAAACCAAATATGAGCCTTAATGAAATGTTGGGGCGATACCAAATGCTTATGCGGTATTTCGATTATGCTTGGTTAATGCTCGACTATGAGTTATGTCTAAAATGAATTCCAACCCCTACTTTAGGGGCAGTCAGAAAGTCCGCGACCTGTCCCAGAACCGCGGCACGCTAAGGTGGTGACATGATTGTGTGTAGATTGGGCACTCCGGTGTCGAGACTCTTGCACTCTAACGTGTTACCCACCTAAGCAAAAGGCTAGTAGCCTTGGTTGGCCTCATTGGCTTGAGACGACATTAGTCGTGTGCACGCGAACGTTACTACTCGCTTCGGCTTGTAGTGGTGACTTGTAGATGTGTAGACACTAAAGTTGTCGATTGTTGATGAGCCTTCCATTATAAGGCGAACGTCTACAAAGTCTCCTGTTTGAGTAATGTCGCTGCAGCTCACGCTATGTGACGTTATGATACTGGAGCCATGTTGCTTGCAACATGTGCGAGAACGAAGTCAGAGATTAGCTACAGCTGATCGTAGTGGTGGACTCTGCTTAGCTGACGCTCTCCCTTGCAGACGGCATTTGTATGTCATATTTCTACCACACTACAACTTATGACTTTGGAGTATCTTTCTTTCACCCGAGGGGGTTCCCTCGAGTCTAACAAGGCTCTGGGTGTGGCTGCGGCCTGATACTTCCAAAGGCGCCAACTCGGTGCATAACTCTAGCCTCCGGGCAAACCTATATGACCTACAGTGTCAGAAGCATGACAAGAGCAGAAGCTCGAGTGGATGTCTCCGCTCTCGGCAGTGGTCGATCTCGGATCGAGGTCTCGCTGTAGTACTGCCTGGTGACAGGTGTCTCCGGTTCTCGGTGACTGAGTACTACGACCCTAAAAGATGGGTTATCCCACAAACCTCTGTTGGAGCGGAGGAGTTAGCCGGTTACGTATTGCATATAGACTGTGTGTCTTGTGTGGTACTGGTAGCGGCCTATCGTGATCGAGCGCTGTGTGGAGCTCTTTCACCTCCTCCAACACACTTTTATTCCATCTAGAACTATTGTCTGAAAATAACTTATATCTCCTAGAGATGTAAGTTAGACTTTTGGTTCTGCAAAGTAAGTCTTCTGTACTTATTAGTACAAGAAGCTGATGGAATAAAAGTGAAGGAGGAGCGCTCCCTCTAATCTTTGGCCTTTCCATGGAATGGGCTTGAGATTAAACAGAGGAAGATGTCGATCATGGGTGAACCATGATCGGCATTGTTTTTTTTTTTATTTTTTTTAAGAACTCGAGAGTTCTTCTTTTGAAACTGACTCAAATAATTTGCGATAGTAAAACGAGAGTCAGATATAATTTTAAATTCATTTCAAACTAAATAATTCTGATAAATATCCTGATGGCTAAAATCACTGCTCTTTTATGAGAGCTTAAGGTAGCAAATGTTCGCTCTTTTTGGGGCGTTAAAATTACAGAAAATAACTTTAAAATTGGCATATGCAAGCGACTCAAAAGAAACTGTATTACTGCTCACATCGTGGCGTTCTCACCCGCCACTAGACGGAAACATGGCCAAATATGAATGCGCTCCGCGTATTTCGTATTTTATTTATTTAAGAGGATGGGAGTTTAGTTACAGTATCGCCGAGCAAAGCGGCATCAACTGTGCCGGCAAAACAGTATTTTTTTGCTAAGGACCATGACTATAGGGTGGGATGCCTGCGGTGCTCGCAGACGGGTAATCAGCTCTACTCATTGGCATTTGCTGTGCCTACAAATGGCATCAAATGTGAAACCATATACCTCCTAATCTAGGATATTATTGTACCATTTGAAGGAAAATAAATAAGTATATGAGTATCCCGAGTATCCCCAGGACTAAAAAATCTTTGACACAATCTTGGAAGCCCGAGACTCAGTGCGGCGCTTGCTATGACTTGGTAATCGTGTTGATTATGTTCTTTGCTAACTTATATTTACCAGAATGGTGATTGTGCGACTGCTCTATTGCGCTAAGGGTTTAGCCGGGACTTACATCGCGTTTTGGGTTAGAGGGCAGGGAAATATAGCCTGTTTTTTTTGAAAGTTTTACATTTATGCTTCTTGTAGCACTCAAAAGAACGAATTAAGCTCATCACCTCAGCAAATTTTGTTAAGCTTGCTATAATTTCAATAAGATAGACTGTAAAAAGCTTTGCTGCGTTTTCCCGTGGGAATGAGAGATTTTCCTGAAGTAAAATGTGTCCTAAATGTTGACCCGAGTAATAAGGTACCACGATACAAAATTTGGTTACAATCTGCTCAGTACTTTTTGCGTTAAAGAATAACAACCAAACAGACAGACAGACAGACAGACAGACAAACAGACAAAAATTTTTTTAGCTATTGTTTTGAGATCCTTATCTTAAACATAATCCAAAACAAAAACCCTTTTTTGAATCTATTTCATGTACAGACTTGGTACTGGTTACTGTTTTATTATATGTATAAGATAAGATAAGATGTATGTAGGTATCTTACTCCAATATCAAAAAGAAACTTGACTGACTTAATATATTACGACTCAAAGTCACGATAACTGTGACTAATTACATCGATTCTAATGAGAACTTATTATTAAATCAGTTTCCGGTATTTTACTTGGCCCTACTGTGGGTGCCGGTGAGGTGACGGGGCTTGCGGATGCCAGGGATGTGTGGACTATGCGTACCCAAAAGAGTTTGCCTTCTGCTCTCTATTCGCAAAGGAAATGGGATGAGCCACTTTGTGAAGGTATCCAGAAAGATATATTATCTTCTTGTTCGGATGCGGGCAATCGAGCGAGATTTTTGGCGGTATCAGAGTGGGAATCCGGCCTTTGGTTGCAGGCTTACCCGTCTTCTAATATAGGAACGCTACTGGATAAGACTACCTTGTCATTGGCGGTTGGTTTGCGTTTAGGCGTGAAGACGAATGAGCCTCACCGATGTCGCTGCGGGGAATGGGTTAATGAGCTAGGGCATCATGGCTTGTCTTGCCAGTTCAGTGCTGGTCGCATTTCTAGACATGCAGCAATAAATGATGTCATCAGGAGGGCATTAGTGTCAGCAAGTGTTCCAGCTGTGCTAGAGCCAAGTAGTGTCTGCCGGTCTGATGGACGTAGGCCGGATGGCATGTCTCTCATTCCGTGGAAGCAGGGGAGAGTCCTGGTATGGGACGCCACTTGTGCTGATTCTCTGGCTCCTTCCCATTTGTCGGGCACTACGGCACGTGCCGGTGCGGCAGCTCGTTCGGCTGAGGTTTTGAAGAAAAGGAAGTACGCGGATCTGGGGGGGACTTACATATTTCTATCCTTTGCTGTGGAGACATTGGGACCATGGGGCCCTGAAGCCAAACAATTTTTAAGAGACATCACAACGCGCCTCATTGAGGCAACCGGAGACCTAAGAGCTGGCAATTATTTTGCACAGCGTATTAGTCTCGCGATTCAGCGAGGGAATGCTGCCAGCCTTTTGGGTACGTTGCCTCAGTGTGGTGCGTTGGAAGAGGTTTTTAATTTATAATTTTCTTTGATTATTGTGTTAAAAAATGTATGTTGTACTTTAAATAAACGAATTCATTTGGGTTTAGTTTACAATAGAAATAACAACAACCATAAAATATCAACAATAAATAAAAATTAAGATCCACTTTTTGGTGAAACAAAGAAAGCTGATGGCTTAACAGGAGGTATTAGGTATAGAAAACGAAACCTAGTTTTAAATTGGATGTAAGTATCTTACATTGTCCCGAATAAGCAATGTTTTTGCTTGTAGATCCATGTAGGTGACTTAAACTTTGGTCGTTTTGAAAGTCATTACATTTTATTGATGATGAAAGTATGTGTTTTTTCTCTATTATGTTACTTTTTACCTATTGGTATAACAAACTTCGAAGAAAAAACACGATAACGACTGGGTAAACGGACGGCATCTTCGTTGGTTTAGCATCACAGAAACAATGAGGTTTGACTAATCTCCCCGAACCTTCTCTTTCTTCCACCATCTTTGCCGCGCGGTTGAGCTCTTTTTACGAGTGACCTTATCTGCTGACGGTGCGATAACCTTGCCCTACCTAAAATGTGATTAATTTTTGACGTTGAGAATTATCCCTTACCTACAATTTGAGCTGCACCATTTTGCAAATACCTCCCTGTCAAGATGTTGGGATACCTATATCCGCAATATTACGGAACGATCTGCATAGAGCCACGACAAAAAAATCACTATCTACGATTACAGTCATAGTATTTGTTCTTGTCTTTCTTCATAACGATGGCAATATTCATGCAAGGTGACTAGAAAATTGGTAATCTTGGAGTGGTTCGCACTCAATAAAAGGAAAATAAACTTAATGGGCTTGATAGAACCTCCCTCGTGTAGCTCCCCCGGGGCCGAGCGGTGATCTAATTTACCGATCACCCACACCACAGTAAATACGGAATCATATCGATTTCTGGTGCGATAAAAATGTTGGAAACATTTGACATACAACGCCATATAGAAAATCTACTATTACTTTCAAACAAAACATACAATAACAGCAACACATAGGTACTTTCAGTGGCACGCACATCTACACAAAGGGATAACTTAAACTTGTTATTCATAGGGTTTACCAAGTACCTAACTAGTAAATGGGGGTTTGTGTTTGAACGAAAAACGAACTATATCTTCTTCTTCAACCCGTAGCCACAAAATCTTAACAGTTTAAAATTAATTAAATCTAACTAAAATTTGCCAATTTATGAAAACATGCTTATGACGTTGCTAGAAAAATATTATAATGAAGCAGTATCTGTAGATTGTGATGGTAGGTACACGTGCCATTAAAATTTCCGTCACTCGCATGAGGAATATTCTCTCTCATCTTGTTTACATTGACATCGTAATACCGCGAGCGTGTGCGAACGTTTTTACGCCAAAGTGAGCCGATGTGAGCGAACGTCGTAAAAAAGAGACGTGGAATTAAAATCCGCTTATCGCGCTCGAGCGTGAAATTTAATGACAGCAGTAGCCCTTTGCGGATAGTGATCAAATCGAGCTACCAGTTAAATATAAATATAGGTAGGGTTGGTAGGTAAATATATCGCAGATGTAAAATATCAGACTGTATAAATATGATATCAAAGATTTTGAATGCAAGTCATGTTTTATTTGCAAACCTGTACAATCTACAGTTTTGCGACTCATTTTTTATAAGTAGGTACATACTGACATCATGACAAGGAATTCTAACGCAAAGTTCACTTTTTGTACTAAAATATCTTTAAAATATCATATTTACATAATGTAATTACCTAATTTTTATGATAATTATTATTCAAATAGGTACCCTCTGAAACAAGTACGTTTTCGTGTTCCGGCAATATGTACGCAGATTTACATAATTTAAAGCGACTTTTTTTGTAAAACATCAGCACACGCTGTGCGACGTTGCCATTCATCGTCATTTGTTTGATTAAATTTAGCTGATGTTTCTGATTTATGTATACAGAAACCAACATTCACTTTGAAAAAAAACGACCAAGTGCGAGTTGGACCCGCCCACCGAGGGTCCCGTACTAAGATTTGTAGGTTATTCTGATTGGTAAACCTATATTTCATTATGATACTCCACTTGGATAACTAGCGAAAATTCTAAAATTTTTTGTTTCGGCCGTTATTAAAACCATCAGTTTATAAAAATGTATTTTTTTTAATTATTCCTTAATTTGTACTTCATACGTACCAAATTTCATTGTTCTAGGTCTACTAAAAGTACCCTCTGAATTTTGATTCCCTTGAGAGGGTAAAAACACGCGTTCTTACTGCATATACGGCTATAGGTATCTTTTTATTACTTAAAGTTAGGTGCTTGATTTTTTCACAACTACGCGTTTATGCTGGTCGTTACAAAACAACCAATGAAGCTGAAAGGAGATTAAGGTACTCATGAAACTGAACAACTTTCCCATGGAACATCTGTCGAAATATGAAAATAAATTTGGACTTCTCATACAAAATGAACTCACTTTGTATGCGAAATTTATTGGTTGTTTTGTAACACGTTGTAGACTTGAGTATACTTTTTAATTTCCACTCGATATCTTTACGCGTTCCTGAGATAAATGGTCTTGACAGAATGACAGACGGACGGACGGACAGATGAACGGACAACAATGTGATCCTATAAGGGTTCCGTTTTTTACCTTTTGAGGTAAGAAACCCTAAAAACGAAGGCAGATTTGCAGTACGACTTATTTGTGATTTGCATTTGCGTCTTGTGTGATAGGTTTTCTGATTTAAATGATATATATCTGCAGTGTACATGAAAAACTCCTTTACACAAATAAAAATTGAAGATATACCTAATTCAAAAGTACCTACCTTGTTGACTTGATCAGAGAGTATTTTTGATTTGGAGCGGTGCTTGAATAATTTTCAAATCAATTTTTTCATTTTGTTGTAACATTTGGTTTAGAATCGTATTCATGCGTATTTTCTTAGAATAAAATTTTAAAGTACAATATACTTCTCTCTATAATATACTTATCTCATATCTATTTAAGACATAGGAATTCCACGTCGCTCGAAGTTTTAATGATTTTTGATGCAGTTTACAGTGATGGATTTGTAATTTTCAAGTTCGAATGTTTCTTCTAAACAAATCAATTGTGGCAATTACTTTATACTAAATTTGGACCAATACTCAGTCAAAACGCACGAAGTTTATTATGGTTTACATATTGAGAATGTCTTTTTTGTCAATGTCAAACACAATATTCCATTCAATTACATAAGCAAAAGCCCTCATATGGCAAAATCGTCAACTTCATTCGACCATCGTCCTAAGCTGATCCAGGTTTTTGGCTAAAAACCTAGGATTTTGGCCGAAATCCTAATGGGAACGAGAAGTGGAGAGGTACGTTATGCACCTCCCCCTGATCTGTTAAGGGTAGAGTTGGACATCCTGAGGGACGCCCTGAAGGATGGGGTAGCGTAAGACAGCCTGAACAGCAGGATTGCCTCGGTTGACCTGGAGACAGACACCATAAGAGCAGGAAGTACCACTCACGTACCACTGGACGCTCGGGAGAACGGGAGGTAGCGTCAGATGCCCAGGAAGGCAGGGGATATCGTCGAACGCCCAGAAAATTCAAAGTCCGCCATCTTTTATCATCCAGAGTGTCCGATGCTACCCACGCCCGCCAAGGCGTCCGACGCTACCTCCCACCCTTCAGAACGTCCAAAGCTACCTCCTGCCTCTCAGGGTGTATGCCACTACCTCCAACCCTCCAGGGATGCCCAGAGTTTTTATCCACCAGAGTGTCCGACGCCACCCACGTTCTCCAGGGCGTCCGACGCTACTTTGTAACACAATAGTAGGCCCGACGCTACCCCTTCCCGAGTACTCCGTCCCTGGAGGGTTGGAGGTAGCGTCAGTCACCCTGAAAGGCAGGAGGTAGCGTTGCACGTGCTGTAGGGTGGGAGGTAGCGTCGGTCGCCCTGGAGGGCGTGGGTAGCGTCGGGCGCTCTGGAGGATGAAAGATGACTGTGGTTGGATTTTCTGGGACGGTACCCCCTGTCCTCCAGGGCGTCCGACGCTACCTCCGTTCCTCCAGAGCTTCCGAGGCAATCCTGCTGTTCAGGCTGTTTGATGTTACCCTCTGCCCTTCAGGGTGTCCAACTCTATCCTTAAAAGATGTGCATAACATACCTCTTCACTCCTCAATTCCTCATTCCCCCGAAACGCAAAAAAAGTCATAATACTAAATAAATCCTAGATTTTTGGCCAAAAATCTGGATCTGCTTAGGACGATGGCCGAAGGAAGTCTACGATTTTGCCATATGCTGGCTTTTGGCCAAAAACCCAATTCTGCCTCTCGAAAAACATAACCCTTCTTCTGAGGCGGTTGGGTCAAAAATTACCTATAGTACCTATAAAATTGTCTGTGTGACCCCCCCCCTGAGCCAAGGCTGGATCCGCCGGTAGTGACCAGGAGCATGCTATCATCCGCATGCGGACCAGATCCGCGCGCGTGCGAAAATACGCATGACAGGAAAAGGGCCCTTAGTAAAGGTCCTTGCGTGTGGAAAGTGTGCATGTTAGTAGCTGGGGTTGAATTTGACTGGGAATGGGGATTTTGACTCTGGACACTTTATTTTTATATTAATTTACAAACATGGACCATACATTTCGCTAGATTGTTATTTATCCGATACAGGATAGGCATTAATTCTACTAGTTCCCACTATAACTGGTATCATTCTTACCTACTCTAAATGTTTCCTTGTAATTTTAGGAACAAAATAGGTAAAGTAATAGTTACTCTTTTCAGCCGGCGCCCATCGTAACTTCAGTGGAAAATAAGTTATCTTCCCTGTATGTAAATCACGCAAGTTATATTTTTCTTAACATCTTTAGTTGTAAGTATTTATGTTTTTTTTCTCATCTTAAATTCAGAACCACGTCTGAAGTTTCCAACTTTTACGCATAGGTACCTATCTACTTTACATGATGCCCCCAAATCAAACTGTCCCCTGTTTAAACCAAGTTAGTATTGTTTTAGGAGTAATGAGTTGTCTTGGTATTTCCCTCACGACATCTCGTCGGTGATACTGAAGCTGATTGGAGCCCGGATCAGGTACCTACAAAATTGATTCCTTCTTATTCTACAACGATTTCCTTGGAATTTCAATCCAACTCCGTTAGAAAACTCGCAATTTTTCTCGGAGAAAATAAATGCTGTAGAGTGAGATGTAATTTTTATTCGCTTCAAAAGTTCATTCCCCTCTGGTTAGTATGCAATGCACAGCGCATTTATGAAGTTTCCATGTATTATAAAGAAGATACAGTAGGCTATAAAATTAAGAAATATTACGCTGTTTTCCATAAATAATCGCTATTCAAAACTTTTCCGAAAGAGGAAATGTTTGTTGGGGTAACTGAATACCTGAGGGACTATTTCAGTTTAAAAAAGCGACCAAGCGATTTTTATTATAGAAATATAACGTTTTATCAAACGTAAGATATCTATCATCTTTATCATTGAGTTGTTGCATAATTAATGGATTTCTTGACTCTACTTTGACCTTATTTCTTTTCATAGAGCTACCTAATTGTGAAGATTATTAAACTTTGTATTTAAAATTTCACTAAATTAATCAGTTACTCCTTTTTGAACATCCATAAAACATGTACAAACAGTGATAAAAAAAAACTATGAATATTCAAACGGGCACGGCAACATAAAAATTTTGTTCTTTTAACCATTCTTTGACTGTTATCATTTCATTTCTGAATGCGAGGTGAGGCTATTCAAAGCGTCACTGCCAGGCGGTGCCAACCGAAAGCAATTCGCAATCACAACCTCGATGCAACCAGCTGTTAGTTAGAATACCAAAGGGTCAAATGCCATAATATGCCTTACCCCTTGCCAATTCCAGAAAGAAAACTTCAACGGCAGCTACTAGTGGCGGCTACCGACTGCCTGGAGTATAAAGGCCGCCTCTTTGTTACTGAAAGGAAAACCAAGTTGGACTTCCTAGTTGACACCGGATCCGACTTATACGTATTCCCTATATAAAACCTTAACCAGAGACCAGCGCCATGAAAAATGTTTTCTTGCTTTTCATGCTTAGTTACTCTAATTATTATCACATTAAAATAATGATTTTTTAAATAAACTCTTTTCTTGGTATTTGTGAGCTTAAATTATTTTGCCTGATTTAGGGTGGGACAACCCACTGATAAAAACTTCTTTTCAGTTTCTTTTACTGATAAGTAATATCAAAGCAAGTAATAATGATCATCTAGGACATCACATCCAAAAATTTCAAAATTGTGTGATGAAAATAGTTCCGAGCCTATATGGGTTAATATATTTTGAATAAAGCGAATTATTCTGTTTGCTAATGCATTCATGCATCTTGTTTGATCAGTTTGAGACAAATTGGGGAAAAAATTGTTTGACATGGAGTGTGAATCCAAACCCACCCTTTTTATAGCTGAGATGAATAACGATAACCATCAAATATATTTATCTCCTCCTAGGGGTGTGTAATGTCTGCATTTTTTCTTATTTTGAGATGTTAAAGCAATGAATTCCTGTTTTATGTGACCATAAAATAAATTGCCTACAGACCCGTAGCAGACTGGACGCCGAAAATCATCTCGTTACTGCCAGCGAAGTATACTGGATTGATATAAAAGACGGCATACCGAAAGTTTCACGGGCATGATCAAAATAAGAAACTGAACATTCATGGCAAGAATTGTTCAGTGTCATAGTCTGATCATACCTGAAAAGTATTTGGGACATCCTTCCTTACACCCGTTAATTTGGATTTGCATGTAGTAAATTAATCGAACAATAAACATTGAAACTAGACTAGTTCCCTTACTGAGTTGACCTAATTCGTACAAGGAATGCCCCAAGTGACCATCCGTTTTAACGCTTAGGAATTAAGGGACATACCTACTCGCGTATCCTAGTTTACAAATTAGCCCAGCAGAACGCTGTTTGACAAGGTAGGGTCGCATAATTATGACAAACGTACCTTTTGTGCTGTTATTGTCTTCCTCGAACAACACATACTTCGACTTACCAACTAGTATTTCGAAGTAGGTAATAGGAATATATTGTTTTAAAATTTATTAGGTAATATGAATTGTTTATTGAATTGTTATTGCCTTAATGAAATGTTTATGACATGATAATAATACCTACATTAAAACTGCAATGTATTGTAGGTTAGGTACCTACCTATTACCAATTAAGTTTGGAATAAAACATTTTATTATCATTATATTATTTATTGGGGCCATAAATTTCAAATCAATTGATCACACACATCAAAGTATATGGACTCAAACTGCGAAAATTGAATCCGATTGAACTTCAACTTTCACATTTCTCTGTGAGCCCCGTCAAAAACGGTCAAACTTGATGAGCTGGAAGCGGAGAGGAGAGAAATAATAAAATTCTGTGAAAACCGGATGCTGATGTGGGTTTGACGAGCGGAGCGGAATGAAAGCGTCCTTTGAAATGAGTTCAAATTATTGGAATATTAAAATTCATCTATTTAAAATGATACGCGTATGTTATTTTGGTTGTGTTCTCCTGGTTTATCATGTCAGTTGTATTTATTTACAAAGTTAACAAAAAGAATTTTTGTTCTCTCCTTACTAGTCACCTATACAGGGTGATTGGAAATTCGATGCATTCCCTGAAGGTGGTTAGAGGGGGGGCCATTTCCAACATATTCTTCCATGGAACCAGGGGTCGGAAATGATTGGTTACAAAATTATTAGTACTTTTGATTTTTTAAAGATTTCCCGATTTCAACTTTAAAGTCATGCGAAAGCTAGCCAAACCGTTTTATGCATAGTTTTTGACATGATCTCATAGTGAATGAATAGGACAATCATTTTAGTTACAAGTTTAGTTACAAATACTCTTCTTTTTAAAATACAGCGCCAAACAAGAAAATATTTTGGTGGAAAGGATTTTTCAACATTCATAGTAATCTACTGTAAAAATCACTATGGAATAATCCGTAAAAACTTCATAACAGAGTTCTCTGTTGCATTAGCTAACAAAAGGTACAATAATCTACAATCAAACATGTTTTCATAAAATAATTAGCATTAATGCAAAAAGCGGCGTGCGAAACAAGGCAATTGACTATGGTCGGTCGACTACGCCAAAGTCAGCAAATGCTGTTTAGACAACTTTTTCAAGTATTTTCGTGGTCTAATGGATGGAGCATTCCCCTCAGAGTCTGTGGTTCCAAATTCGATTCCGTGAGTTGACCTACAAGGTTGATATTCAACACTTTGTGAATTTTCCCAGTTTGGTTTAAAAATCACGTTGAACCACCTGATTGTCCGTAAGAAAATATCGTGCTCCGGAGGCATATTAAACCATCGGCCTCGATTGATGTCTAATAAACGCAGACGGTGGTTGTAACACTACCATAGCAGAGGTCTAATACTTGTAGAAGGTGGTTTAAAAACTCCGACAAAGATTTATCATTTCAGTTTTTTAGGCTGTTTAAAGCTCAGGAGCTCCATTTCTGAATTGTCGTAATCCAAATCCGTGCACGGAAATCTAAAACGAGTGGTCTAACCATTCGTATTACACGTTCTACTACTCGACACTTTAAATGTTAAGGGTTTGTGTGAATTTATAAGGGTGTGCATAAATTAATAAGTTTAGTAGAACATGTGATACGAGCACAATTAGTAGCAGATTTTCGCACGATTAGGATTACGACAATTCAGAAATGGAGCTCCTGAGCTTTAAACAGCCTAAAAAACTGAAATGATAAATCTTTGTCGGAGTTTTTAAACCACCTACTACAAGTATTAGACCTCTGCTATGGTAGTGTTACGACCACCGTCTGCGTTTATTAGACATCAATCGAGGCCGATGGTTTAATATGCCCTCCGAGCACGATATTTTCTTGCGGACAATCAGGTGGTTCAACGTGATTTTTAAACCAAACTGGGAAAAATAACAAAGTGTTGAATATCAACATTGTAGGTAAACTCACGGGAATCTAACCTGAAACCACAGACTCAAGAGGGGAAAGCTCCACACATTAGACCACGAAAATACAAGAAAAAGTTGTCTAAACAGCATTTGCTGACTTTGGCGTAGTCGACCGACCATAGTCAATTGCCTTGTTTCGCACGCCGCTTTTTCATTAATGCTAATTATTTTATGAAAACATGTTTGATTGTAGATTATTGTACCTTTCGGTTAGCTAATGAAACAGAGAACTCTGTTATGAAGTTTTACGGATTATTCCATAGTGATTTTTTACAGTAGATTACCATGAATGTTGAAAAAAATCCCTTTCCACCAAAATATTTTCTTGTTTTGGCGCTGTATTTTAAAAAGGAGAGTATTTCTAACTAAACTTGTAACTAAAATGATTGTCCTATTCATTCACTACGAGATCATGTCAAAAAACTATGCATAAAACGGTTTGGCTAGCTTTCGCATGACTTTTAAAGTTGAAATCGGGAAATTTTCTTTAAAAAATCAAAAGTCCTAATAATTTTGTAACCAATCATTTCCGACCCCTGGTTCCATGGAAGAATATGTTGGAAATGGCCCCCCCTCTAACCACCTTCAGGGAATGCATCGAATTTCCAATCACCCTGTATATTAAATTGCTTTATTATTGTGTATTGTATTGACTTTTGCGGTTTCACTGGTGTATAATCATTAGCGTCAAGATGACGGCACCATATCTCAAATATTAAATTAAAATATTGTCCGATTTAGTACCTAATTTGTACTATTTTGTACCTCAAGTAAAAAAAATTGTACCTCTCAGTATCAAAAGTTATTTGAAAAAACTCTGGTCCCGCCATTTAACGTCAAGATGGCGGGACCAAGGACAATGGTGAATCTGAATAGATACTTATTTAGTTATACGTATATTTAGTACCTTTTTTGTACCTAAAGAAAACGTTATCCGATTCTGATTATTTTAAAGGAAGTCTGAGGAATTGTCGAAAAATGCTGGTCCCGCCATTATGACGATTTTAAAAATTACAAGAAAATGTACATACGTTTCAGATTTTCAGACTTTGACCCTGTACACATTTAGTACCTATAGGAAATACTATTTTTTTCACAGTTGGTTGTATTAATTTTAAGTTATTTACAAAAACAGTTTCTGACGTCATAATGGCGGGACCAGAGTTTTTTTCAAATATCTTTTGATACTGAGAGGTACATTTTTTTTTACTTGAGGTACAAAATAGTACAAATTAGGTACTAAATCGGACAATATTTAAATTTAATATTTGAGATATGGTCCCGCCATCTTGACGCTAATTGTATAATCCGTTCCAGGAATATTATTTATGCGAACTGTCTTTTATCGCATAGGACATTGTTAGCCCCATTGAAGCAAAACACATAGGAAAGCCACGCACAATCGCACGCTGCGACTTGGCACCCATCCAGTCAACGACGTGCGATTATTTTCACTAGTAAGTACTATTCAAACTGCTTTGGTATCCTACGACTGAATAGACATGAAAGAAATACGTGTGCAGCAACTGACTGTAATGATGGTCGTTAATTTTATTAAAGCGTTTACATGAATCTCACCAATAAACCATAATGGCGTTCTAAGATACTCGAGCAAAATTACACATACACATGGCGTTATATGCTTGAGCATTAAAAAAAATAACGTAGTTAAAAAAATTAAGATTGCACACTGACCTGCGTGTCCTGAAATTGTCTAGTAAAAATTAACAGGGGACGGTCGAGAAAGCAAAATTATTATGACGATACAAAATTAATTTGAAAAAGAAAGAAGCTAGTCAAGATCAAGAATTGCGCATTCCTTGTTCTACGACTATCACCTCGTGTACAATCTTCTCAAGAAATACAGATCCAAGTTCCATTTTGCAAAAACTGCAAGAGCATCCCATCCATGAGCTTGGCAAATTATCAGTCCTAGCAAAGCCACAGGCAGTTGTTGAGGTCAAACACTGCTTTGAAGCCTGAGGCTTGAACCACCAGTTAGATGAGATACGATAGAACCTATTCGCAAAATGTAGCGAAGCAATTTCAAAGCTGATTGCTTTTTGATTTTGAATAGGTAGATGAGTTTTTAGTTTGAAGTTAGTTAGTGTTACTTTTATATTAGTACGTATAACAATGTAATTTTTACAAATCCGAATTGATTTTGTTGCGGCATAATTAATTCACAAACGGCTAAATTACTTAGTTTCGAATCAAATAAAGCTGACACGTAAATGAATCTACAGACGAATCGTTTGAGAGAGACTTCATTACTGTAAACTCTCTCCCTAAATTGTACACATTAAATGCGTTTCCTTTGTAACGCTCGCTGTTAATATTGCTAGGCTGACTTTGACTGTCTCCGAGGTCTAGTGGTTTCGTTTTTGGTGTCTGAGAATGTGGACCAAAGATCGATTCCCGTGGGGGTACTCACAGACTTTATATTTATCGCTATGTGAATATGTTCCCAGGGTCATTGTAGGCTAAACCATCTGATTGGCCAAATAGAAAGACGATTCTGTGTTTCACTCGGTATTATAACTTAGACGGTGGTTGTTACAAGAGATATCGTCGGGTGAGAATACGTTTGTGCCATACACCATATTCCATGTTTCAGATATGAGCGAAATGAACAATTTCGTTAATAGTTTAGAAGGATGTTTTCTATTGTAAACACAAACTAATTTGTCATAAAGGTATACAAGAATACAATTGTTTTTAATATATTAGATCCAGTAAAGTTAAATGAAACATTAGTTATTTAGCTTTTTTCAATTGCTATATCCATTTTTCATGAATCATTGTTTAACGTAGAATGTATGATATGACACAAATCACGCGGATGTAGCACAAAATCTAAGTTAATTTTAAAGAAACAGGTTCGATGACACACGAAAAATTAAATATAAAAAAAGATTCCGAGGATTATGTCTATTATTAATTATAATTACATATGAAAATACTCCGGAGGTCTAGTAGGAGGCTGCCAAAAAATTTGGACCTCCCATTGTAACACAAATCATTGATCGACAGTTTTGTATGGGAGATCCAAATATTTTTTTCATAATTTCGATCTATGTATGGCCTTGGGGAAATACCTTATTTTACATGGTGAAGTCTATGGCTCTTCTTCACTCATTGTGACAACTTTCACTAAATAATTACACTGATATCAAAATAAAACAAAATTCACAGCTGATAATCACAAATAATTTCAGTTAAATTATTCAGTAAAAGTAAACAAAGTAGGTAGTTGAATAATAAGGATATGGCACAAAATCTCACGCGTAATGTCGCTTGGCATGTTGTTTCCTGGGGGTTTGCTGTACGTTTGTGCTATATCCGGACATGGCACAACATTACGATTAGGTTTTGATTTACAGAGCGGATATAGCATAAAATCAAATAAATTATCTTTGTATCAAACAGGTATTTTTTAATTTCGATCCGTGGTAAATATGTATCGTAAACTGTATTGTTGGATTTACTCATAATCGACTTTTCTTAAAAATGGATATGGCACAAACGTATTCTCAGCCGACGTTATGTAGGTAAGTAAGTAGTCAGTAGTTTTAAAAATCAGGGTTCATTCGGTCCTTTAAGACTCCTGGTGTGATTAAAGAAAAGTTGAACGTGTGTGTTTAGTGTTTTAATTATTTTTAACAATAACAATATTGCTTGGCAAACTATCATCAACTATGACATTATGTAATTTTTTTATGATACACCGATGGTGCTAGCTTTGGTGCAGGGTGTGATCGTGTGCCAAATATCTGGCAAACAGACAATGGCAATTACTAGACGCGGAAACGGTTAACGCCATAATCCTGTTAAGCATGGGAGAATAAATATAGCGAGTAAGTGTTATAGTGCTGAACAGAAAATTCAAAATCAATCTGTGACGATTTTAAGGCCAGGAGAGAAAATGCAGAAAAGCATTACGTTCGGTTCAGTTTAAAGCCCCTTACTATTATAGATACCGAGACCTCAAAAAAAGTACGACGTACCTAAAGAAATGTTTTAGAGCTAATATTTCTTTTTTCTAGGTTTAATTAGTATGTTCTGATAAAAAAAACAATAAAACAGAAAAAATTAAACAATTTTTATGTAACATTTACTACTATTTTCCTTTATTTTTTACAGAACGATATTCTTCTTTTGATTCCCGAGCGCTAATACTAATAGGTTTTAGCTGATCAGCTTAATTTTCATTCAACAAACCAAAAATTTGAACGGTCATCGTGTTGAAACCAGCCTCCCGATGACGTCCCGCGCCACCCGCTACCTTTTGCTCTTTAGCAACATCACAAAGTCATCAAGTTGTTCTCATACAAGCTAAATTATCTAAAGAACCTTTTTGTGCCTACTAATTAATTAAAAGCTTATTTAAGTAGAGCATAACACTTAACATTATTACTACAACCAAGGAATTTGGTTGTAGTAATACATTCATTATTAACATTCATTATTTAGGTGTTCGAGCCTGAACGGCTTGATCCACCTTGAGATTACACCTCTGCATTCTGACGTCTTTCCGGAGTGAAGTTAGCTTCAATAAGCCTAGTGGCGCCATCTGTTACTTGCGCCAACTTCATGTTGGTGGGGGTAGAAGTATATAATTCAGCGCGGGCGGTCCATTTCTCAGTACGCTTTTGTATTCTGACGCGATTACACGTGTGTGAAAACGCTAGAAAAAGTTTTTTCTAAGTGAAAACCAGTGAAATATACACAGGTAAGCAATTTCAAATCGATTTTTGCTACTCAAATATTCTGAGCAGCATCAAGACTTGAAAAATCGCAATGCGCCCTAGTGCCATGTGCGTGGGTAGTTTTTTCTTAATCTACCCTCAGTTACTGTGCGTTCTTATACCACAAGTAAAGCGTCGTATCAAATAACTACGCTTGCCGCCATGGCAAATTATTCGGGCGCAATGCTCGATTGTCGTGTCGTATTGTTAGAAAACACTGAGTGGGAGCATTGTTGATACGACGTATCACTAATGCGACGTGTCACTGATGCGACGCCACCCTTACACGACACATCAATGATAATACGACGCATCATTGGTATGACACTCGCAAGTATCAATCAATGCGACCAACGATCCAAAACGACACATAAAAACAATACGTCGTATTAGTATGAATGCCAAGTAATTTACATTCATAAGTGAATTTCTACTTACAGAATCATGAGCGGCAAATCGTCCTCATCAACTCTTACGACGATGGGTGAACTATCTCTTAATCCGCCCGATGGCGATAAAAAGAGTCATACGGCAGTGGTCGATCTGGTACGGAAGTATTACCCACCTGATTGGGAAAATTGGGAGGTGAACAACTTACCTTCAGAAAAAATATTCGGCTCTTCCATATCACCTGAAGTGGAGAAGAAGATAAGATATGCACTTCCAACTCTTGAATTACTGCAAGCCGTATACCCTGATGCAAAAGATGCTTCGGAAAGGAAGTTCAGAGATCTGAAGCGACGCTTGTTAAGCTGGCCTTCCGGTCGAACACTATTGTACACTCCTTATAATATCATGGCCCAAATACACATCTCAAGATACTTTTATGGAGACTGTCAATAAATTGAAACCGCACATACTGTCAAGACAAAGTGCTGATGAACGACTCAAATCAGATTTAAAACCTTCTCCAAATGCCACGACTTCTCCTACCTCTAAGAAGAAGAGAATATCTAAGTCGCCCGTACAACATGAAACTCCGAAACGGACACGCTCTTCTACGGCATCCCCGTCTCCTCTTTCTGAACAAGGAGAACACTTGCTATCCTTACTTTTGGAACAACAGCATCGCCAAAATGCAATGTTTGAACATATCATAAAATCAAACAAGCGAAACGAAAACACAAAAAAGAAGTTAGAAGAAACAATCAGAAGTCACGCCGAAGAACCCACAGCAGATGAAGATCCCTCGGAAGAACCACCAGGTGAACTAGACATATCGTTTGCGGACAGTACCCAATCTGGTGAAGAGGACGAGGAATCAGGAGATATAGGTCGGAGCGTGTGGGCACCTATGGCAGAAACCGTATCTAACGAACGCAAAGACGGTAGCACCTCTGATGCTGTAGAAATTCTACGTAATCAGATTGCTGAAGCTCAATGAAAGCTTCTAGAAATACAACAAAATGCGGCATGTATTGCCGAATGCCCTGATAATAATACTGTTGATTTTGCACCAGCAGTAACTGAATCTCAGGTCAAAGTGGTTAAGGCGGACGAAACTCTCGCTAAACTAGGAGCGGAATGCCAACGTTTTTGTAAGGATACCTGGAAAAATATACGCTACTCTGAAGTGCAGAAACAGTTTCAGGCCACGCCCGTCTTCACTGCACTAAAAGTCAACAGCCATTTGGCTTTAGCGACTCCGTTTTGGCATAGTGTCTCTCTGTTAGAGAAATTTGATGGCACACTTGCAGCAATCAGCCATGGCTTATTGCAACAACGGAAGATATTTCAGGATTTTTGTCAAAACCTAAGTCCAGAGTTAAAAAGCCAAATAAACACAGAACTCTTGGGACCAGATGCTAAGTTTAGGAAGACATCCGATGCAATCCTACAATTTACTTGTGGAAGAAGATCAGAAGTGATAAGTCAGAGAAGGCAGTTATACAAGGCTCCCAATAAAGCAATGAACGAAGTGCTTCATGACATTCCGCCTTCTGGTACACATTTGTTCTCGGAAAAAGAATTAAGCGAGTTAGTCAAGGACCAAGGGGGATTGCATAAGCTCTTTCCTAACAAAAACAAAAAAGTTACAAATCCAAAACAATCGATACCAAAACAAGGTCAAAACAATTACAAAAAACCTCAAGCCTACAGGGAAACCTTTCGTAAAAATAACAGACGAGATGAGCGAAAACCTTTCAAACCTCAATCAACAAACAAGACCAAAAAAGTTGGAAAACTGTCGGGCAGAAAATTCTGACTCGTTCCAAGCAGGACAATTAGCGAACCATGTTCAACAATGGGAGAACCTTGGAGCACCACCAACTATCGTATCAATCATTCTATCATACAGAATCCCATTCATAAGAAAACCACCATTGTTGAACCTAGTTTCAAAATCACAAAACTTGACAATCCGAAAAGACGAAGCCATGTCCACTCAAATAGAACAGTTGATAAGATCAAACGCAGCAACTCAACAAACATTTCAACGAGGATTCGTGTCTCCAATCTTTCTTCGGAAAAAGTCCAATGGGGAGCACAGGCTAATATTAAAATTAAAGAACCTCAACCATTTCGTCAGCGCCCCAAGGTTTCGCCTGCCGAATCTATACAATATTCCAGATCATTTGTGGGAGAAAGATTATATGATAAAAATAGACCTGTCGCAGGGTTATTACCACATACCTATTGCCCAAGCACACCAAAGATACCTGACATTCGAATACGGACACCGGTTTTACCATATGACATGCCTTCCATTCGGCCTTGCAAGTGCCCCCTCGGCGTTCGCCAAAATTACCAATTGGCTAGCTCAATACTTAAGGGGCAAGCAAATTCGAGTGATCGTCTACCTAGACGACTTCTTACTGACGCACAGCGATCCAGACATTTTATCACACCAAGGAAGGTTCGTACTCAACCTTCTGACAGAGGTCGGATGGTGTATAAACCAAAAGAAATCCACTCTTACGCCAACCCGCTGTGTAGAATACTTAGGAGTTACTTGGGACACAAGACAAAATCAAAAATACCTTCCTCAAGAAAAGGTGAAATCTTTCGGAACACACATCTCCAGTCTACTCGAGAAAGGATGCTGGAACTGGTGGGAAGCAAAAAGTGTTGCAGGAAAACTCAATTTTGCTGCCGAAGTTGTGCCTTTGGGTCGACTTCATTGCAGAAATATCCAAATATCGACGAGACGCCTACCTCTGTCAAAACGACGGAAATTATTCCCTATAGAACCAAAAGCTCTCCAAGACCTTGTATGGTGGACCAAAAATCTGCACAAGAAGTCACCAATACATTTGAAACCTGCGACGGTCTTCATCACTACAGATGCAGCAGACAAAGGCTGGGGTGCGATAGTGAACAGCTCAAAGCTGAAAGGAACCTGGAACACAAACGAACAAAATTGGCACAGCAATCAGAAGGAGCTATGGACATTATACGAAGTAATGCGAAGGAAGGCTTCTTTTTGAAAGGCAAATCGGTAGTTTTTCAGTCGGACAATCGTTCCACAATAGCATACATCAACAAACAAGGTGGAACCAAGTCAGCTACACTTCTGAAGACATCTTCAAAAATCCTTCACCTGGCTGCAAACCTCAACATGACGATAAAAGCACGGTATCTTCCAGGCAAACTAAATGGCATAGCAGACAGCCTATCCCGTCAAAATGCCCTACCGGAATGGCACTTAAACGAGCAATGTCTGAACCAAATCTTTCGAATCTTCGGGAGACCGCACATAGACCTTTTTGCTTCGAAGGATTCTGCAGTAGTGCCGACCTATGTAAGCGAAGACATAACGGATCACAACACCTTACGACCACGGCATTACGACCTTGGATGGATTTTCCCACCACCGGCGTTAATACCCAGAATCCTCCACCATCTCAACACTTGCAGTGGGACTTACCTGATCGTAGCACCGGATTGGAAAAACGCCTATTGGAGACCGGCCCTGGAGAACATATCCAAAACCAAGCCTTATCAGCTGAAAAATTTGCGGAATCATTTAATAGATCTACGAACAAACCAACTCCCGCAAGGGGTAGACGAGATGATTTTGCTGGTATGGCAAGTACAGGCTGGGAAGACCACATCATTGACTGGCCGGCAGAGACGAAGAGAGAAGCTCTTGGCGTCCATCTAGCCTTAAGACATACCGTCCAGCGTGGAATAGATGGACAGAGTGGGCTGGCATACAAAGAGTCTCAGTAAAGGAACCTAGACCTTCCGATCTAGCTCGCTTCCTCGGTTACTTACACACAGACTTACATTTAGCACCTAGCACAATCTTAGTACATAAGTCGGTTGTGTGTACTTTCGTCAATCCCAATTCAACGTCAATTGGATCACATTTTCTAGTCAAGCATATCTTAAAAGGGATAGTTCTTTCTAAAAGAAAACGACCCTCGAATCATACCTGGGACGTATCTTATTTCCTAAATTGGCTGTCAAAGTATCCCGTCAAAGAAAGCAGTATCTTCCAAGTATCTCGTCACCTAGCGATACTTCTACTTCTAGCGACGGGCAGAAGAATCCACGATCTAACTTTGTTAGATCTAGGTAAGGACTTCTTCATAGATACAGGGGTCAGTATAAAGTTTTGGCCAAGATTCGGCTCAAAGACTGACTCAACTACAAACTTACAGTCAGGATGGGAGTTTCTACCTAATCCCGAACGTAAGCTTGATTTATTAACATGGACCAGACGACTTCTAGAAGTATCGAAGGAAAGGCGATCTAGTAAAGGTTTAACAAATCTATTCATAACTACTCGGGGTAAAACCGCTCCAGCGTCCCGAACTGTTATAGCTGGCTGTGCCTGTTAGCCTGGCAAAGTGCGAAGTCCTGCACCAAGTTTTGACGAAACATCAAGTTGATATTCTTCTACTGCAAGAGACCCACACTAAGGATGAGCATGATCTTGAGAGGCGAGGAAAGATACCTGGTTATGCCGCTGTCCACGCTCTCTATCATCCAAAGTACGGAATCGCCTGCTACATCAAAGATGATTTAAGTAACGTAACCGTACAACCGCAAACAGCCAATTCAAAATATTTTCATTCTGTGATTAAAGTCCAAGACCTCACTATTACAAACATCTACAAGCCCCCTGCTAATACATGGGATACAGATCTGCCAGTATTTCCTCACCCGAGTCTATATGCCGGAGATTTCAATAGTCACCATACTTCATGGCGTTATAATACGACTGACTTGAACGGTGCACAACTGTCTCAGTGGGCAGAATCAAATAACTTTCATCTTATTTTTGATGCGAAAGACAAGGGCTCCTTTAGATCAGCCAGGTGGCGGAAAGACTACAACCCGGACCTCACATTCGTGTCGCAGGACCCAGCCGGAGTACCTCTTCCATCAACCAGAAAGGTCCTGTCTAACTTCCCTAACAGCCAGCACCGACCCATTTTGATGGAGGTAGGAAACCAAATACCCATGGTGAACTCCATGCCGTTGCCTCGCTGGAATTTCCAAAAAGCCAACTGGCTTGACTTTTCTGTAGACATGGATGCTACAGTTAGGTGGATCCCTCCGTTAGTGGAGAACTACTCAAGATTCCTGGGACTAATATCTAAGATAGCCAAGAAACACATATCACGAGGATTCCGAAACACATATGTTCCATGTTGGAGCCCAGAAAGTCAAGACCTTTACGAGCAATATAAACAGACTGGAGACCATGAGATCGGTCAAAACCTATTACTATCTCTAGATGAGCAACGCAAGAACAGATGGGTAGAAACAGTCGAAAAAATGGATTTCAAAACATCTAGCCGAAAAGCCTGGAAGGTACTAAACCGGCTGACTGGTAAAACAGGAACCGCAAACAATTGCGCTTCACAGAGCTTGACAAACGCTATTGCTAATCGGATTATGGAAACCTCACAAGTTAAGGGAAATCGTGCTCAAAGCAAAACTGTCAACAAAAGTGTTAAGAAACTAAAGAAATCGCTGCCCATTGACGCAAATTTGTCTAAGCCATTCACTAATGGTGAAGTCACCGCTGCTATCAAACAGCTAGCTCTAGGCAAAGCTGCAGGACCAGATGGTGTATACAATGAGTTCATCAAAAACTTGGGACCAAACTGCAGAAAATGGTTGGCTGCTTTCTACTCAGACATCTTACAGAGGAATAAACTTCCACCTGGTTTCAATGACGCTAAAATCATAGCAATTCTTAAACCAGATAAACCACCAGATGATGCCAAAAGTTATAGGCCCATTGCACTACAAACTCCTGGAAAAGTTGTTGGCCAATAGAATAACTCCTCTCATCGATAAAATCGTACCTAACGAACAGGCTGGATTTAGAAGTGATCGGAACTGTGCAGACCAGGTTCTGTCGCTTACTACCAATATCGAGACTGGCTTTCAAAAGCAGCTGAAGACTGTGGCTGTCTTTGTCGACCTATCGGCTGCCTACGACACCGTATGGCGACAAGGTCTATACTACAAGTTGATAAAAGCAGTTCCGTGTCAAAAAACCACAGCTCTCATTAACAATATGTTAAGTAAACGCGCATTCTCAGTTCACCTCGGAGACAAACGTAGTCGCGTCAGAAAACTCAACAATGGCCTGCCACAGGGATCCGCACTAGCCCCACTGCTCTTTAATCTATACACGCACGACATGCCTGAGACAGCTTCCAGGAAGTTTATCTACGCAGACGATATTGCCCTCACCCATCAGCATGGTACGTTTGGTGAATCAGAAATACAGCTGACTGAAGACCTGGACTTGCTGCAAAAATATTTTCGAAAATGGCGCTTGGTACCAAATGCTAGCAAAACTGAGGTGTCAACATTCCACCTGTACAACAAACTAGCTTCGTACACCCCAACAGTGACCTTCGACGGAAAAGTCCTTCAGTACAACCCAAATCCGAAGTATCTCGAGTCACGCTGGATCGTTCGCTTACGTACAAACCTCACCTCGATAAACTTAGTAAAAGCTGGGTACACGCAACAACATCATGCATAAACTTACCGGTACTACTTGGGGAGCTAGTGCAGACGTTTTGCGAACAACGGGGCTTAGTCTGGTTTACTCTGCCGGAGAATACTGTGCGCCAGTCTGGCTGAATAGCGCCCATAGGGAGAAAATTGTCGTCCAACTGCGCAAAACCATGCGTTGTATTTCAGGTGCAATAAAATCTACCCCTATACAATGGCTACCGGCGCTCAGCCACATACCTCCACCACACTTAAGAAGGCAACAAGCCCTGTTGCAAGAGAGCAACAAAATCTCCAGTAGACCAGATCTGCCAATATCTGAAGAGTTCTTGAGGCCTCCTCAACATCGCCTTAAATCTCGGCACCCTCCATACCAGACGGCTAAAAACCTGCTTCTCCAAAAACCCAAAACCAACAACCAGTGGAAAGATGAGTTGAGGGAAAACCCGCCTAGAGCCTCAATGTCAGACTATGACCCAACACTGAAACCTAGTGGCTTCACTGCCTCGAGAAGGGACTGGTGCCAGTTGAGCAGGTTGCGAACTGGACACGGGCGCAGCGCGGACTACATGTTTAGGTGTGGCTGGAGAGACTCGCCGGCGTGCGACTGCCGAGCCCCCGTCCAAACTGTGGACCACATAATCAGGGACTGTCCCATCCGTAAATACAATGGAGACCCCCGAGATCTGCTTACTCTTACTGATGACGCTGCCAAATGGGCGAAGAATTTAGATATACGATTATAACATTAATTAGTGCATTGCTGGCTCGATATTATGCCATACGATTAAATAAATAAATAGCTGGCTGGATACGCACTCTGTTTAAAGAGGCCAACCTTACAGCTACTCCAGGTAGTTGTGAAAAGTGAAGAAAAGGGGAAATTGGAAATCGTCCAGAACTCTTTTAAATCACTATTTAAAGAAGATCTCTCCTCACTTATCTGGTAATGCAGGCCCTGTTAGGAGCTTGGCTCACTCATTTGTTCCTATAGATTAATTTACCTATGTTTTTTATTTAAAAGAATCTTAAGTTCCTCGTCATTACAAAGTTGATTATAATGTAGTTACGTTATGTTTTTGTTATCATTGTCAGTAAATATAGGCAATTACTTAAATTAGAACACTTGCATTTTAATTCATCTGTCCTTATTCATCAGTCACAGTACGCTAATTCAGCGCCGGCAGATAGTAAACACGTCTCAAGGTGGATCAAGCCGTTCAGGCTCGAACACCTAAATAGCAGCGTTTTTCCCCCGAAGGGTAAAAAACGCATATTTAGGTTTCAGCCGTTAGGCTTGATCCACCCAATTTCAATCCTTGCCGGCTTTCAATTTAGGTACTGAGAAATGGACCGCCCGCGCTGAATTATATACTTCTACCCCCACCAACATGAAGTTGGCGCAAGTAACAGATGGCGCCACTAGGCTTATTGAAGCTAACTTCACTCCGGAAAGACGTCAGAATGCAGAGGTGTAATCTCAAGGTGGATCAAGCCTAACGGCTGAAACCTAAATATGCGTTTTTTACCCTTCGAAGGAAAAACGCTGCTATTTCATAACATGTAGGTAATAACCCTAAAGTTTAAATTCCTACTATAAAAATACTTCTGTGAATAAAAATACTGCGGTAGACTGGAAGTGGTGGAGAGGGTAGTCAAATGACTATGAATAGCATTGTTATATTATCAACTCTTTAAAATTATTTATATTTGAAGTAGGTTCCTGCATACCTAGCTACTAAAATAGTTTCCTTCTTCATCAAATAAAGTACCTAATATTTGTGTGTATGAAGTGAATCAGCTTTCAAATTTTGCACATCGATCACGCGTTTAGATAACAAAGCAACCCAAAAAAGAAAGCACTGAGACTCTCTACCTATAATCACCATCCAACCTTTGTCCAGCGAAAATCGGTCAGATTTGTTCCGAAATTACTTTTATTAAAAGCATTTCTTTCGCTCGCCGAGCAAAGTGCTAGCCGAGTAGAGTAAATGGACTGGAATTCCCGTTGAATAAATTATCTACGAATATTACTGTAAGTAAATAAAACTTCGTAAAATTCTTTTGCGGAGGAGATGGGCCCATTAAAATTGTTATTTTTAAAAAGGTGACAACACACTATTATGATTTAGGGTAAGTTCAAGTACTTATAAAAAGAATTGGTATATAAAAATACCCTTACATAAGGGTGAGAATCCACCAGAGCTGTGCGAGGTAGCTAAGCGGTGTGCGAGGAAAAAATCCACCAATAGAATCACTTCATTTTCCTAGCCTCGCTTAGCTCAGCTCTGGTGGAATAGGGTTGAGCGAAGCGAGGCCATTCTACATAAAAAACAAGCGAGAAATGTGTGCGAAGGATGTGTTGCGACGAATGTGTAGCGAGGAATGTGTTGCGAGAAATGTGCTCCTAGGAATATGTTGCGAGGTTTCCACTACATCGCATTCCCCCCCGCTCACACATTTCACAGCTTCGCAACGCATCCTCGCTCCGCACATTAATGCGCATTTTGACAGCTCCGCTACGCATCCTCGTACGACACACTTTATTCGCACAGCTTTGGTGGAAACCCCTACACATTTCCACAGCACAGCTACACATCCTCGTACGACACATTTTACTCGCACAGCTCTGGTGGATTCTCACCCTAAAAAGTGATCCTCGAATTGTTCTACTATTTGAACACGAAAGCATAGGCCCAAAGATGTCAAATTAGCAGTGATCATCCACATTGCCTACCTCTTTTGAGCATATTAAATGACAGCTGCATACATAGAGTCTCTTCAAGAATAATCAAGTGAAGCCTGCCGCCGTTGCCTGCCGCCTTTTCATATAATTGTATACCTCTGTTTTCTTTCCAAATAAAGCAACAAGTAGATGTGTTAAAAGACAAAAAACCCGACTACGGCAATTATAAAGTAGTGTTTTTCTGTAAAACTTAAAAACTTACCTGTAGGAACTGCCCTTAAACACACGTGGTCGCGTGAACATGGTGATCCAAAGGCAATAATCAAATCTAGGCCCCCCTCTCGGTAACGGCTAAGAATCTCATGAAATGTAAAAAAGATGATACATTTTTTGGATCAAAATCTTATATTAATCATCTTCAGACGAAACGGGAATCACAATTTATGTTAAAAAGTATATTTTTGTGTTTTATTCCGGTCAAAATTCTGGTTCCTTGATTCTGCTGACATCTGTGACACAAACATTAAGTAGGTACTAATGGTACTAAGAGCAACTAAGAGGAAATAAGGGTAAAATGGAGCAGTTTTTAGAACCAAGGATGCGTAAAAACAACTACAGCGCAGACAATCTCCTGTGTATGCCGAGTGATGCGGGCTTAGAATAGCATCACCCCAATTCTACCCGTGGGTGTCGTAAAAAGCGACTAGGGGATACTCATCCAGGTAATGGGCAGCAGCGTTCCCTGTTAATGCACCATCATGCACTGCGCTCGCCAATCCGCCTGCCAAGCGTGGTGAGTATGGCAATACCCCCCGATAGGGGGAGGCCCATGTCTAGCAGTGGACTGTTGTGGATGTTATGTTTTGTTATGTTATGTTATGTTATGTTATGTTATGTTATGTTATGTTATGTTATGTTATGTTATGTTATGTTATGTTATGTTATGTTATGTTATGTTATGTTATGTTATGTTATGTTATGTTATGTTATGTTATGTTATGTTATGTTATGTTATGTTATGTTATGTTATGTTATGTTATGTTATGTTATGTTATGTTATGTTATGTTATGTTATGTTATGTTATATTATGTTATGTTATGTTATGTTATGTTATGTTATGTTATGTTATGTTATGTTATGTTATGTTATGTTATGTTATGTTATGTTATGTTATGTTATGTTATGTTATGTTATGTTATGTTATGTTATGTTATGTTATGTTATGTTATATTATGTTATGTTATGTTATGTTATGTTATGTTATGTTATATTATGTTATGTTATGTTATATTATGTTATGTTATGTTATGTTATGTTATGTTATGTTATGTTATGTTATGTTATGTTATGTTATGTTATGTTATGTTATGTTATGTTAAGTTAAGTTAAGTTAAGTTAAGTTAAGTTAAGTTAAGTTAAGTTAAGTTAAGTTAAGTTAAGTTAAGTTAAGTTAAGTTAAGTTAAGTTAAGTTAAGTTACGTTACGTTACGTTACGTTACGTTACGTTACGTTACGTTACGTTACGTTACGTTACGTTACGTTACGTTACGTTACGTTACGTTACGTTACGTTACGTTACGTTACGTTACGTTACGTTACGTTACGTTACGTTACGTTACGTTACGTCACGTTACGTTACGTTACGTTACGTTATGTTACGTTATGTTATGTTAAAGCCGGGTTCGAACGTAAGACAAGCAACAAAAGCGACTACAGCAACAATATTGATAGATTAATGATTTATATACTTGCAGACTTTATTAAATAAATAATAATAATAGGCAAGCTGCCACTGGCATTACAACGGCAAAAATATAACAGAACATGCCACAGGAACTGCGTAGGGTGATACGAATTCGTATTAGGAAACTTCTTTTGCAATGTCTTTAAACTTCTGATCAGGGGTAGGTACCATTTTACCCCATCTACCCTGCAAGTATTACATACTCTTTGAAACTCTCATAGAGAATAAAACTTCTGCTTACTTCTGCATTTCCTCTTTTCCTATTGTCATCAAATTGTCATTTGGCAAAAGGAAGTATACCCGCACACCCGCAACTTACTCGCCGTACGCGCTGAATAATGCGGATGACCTCGCACACCTAACCGCAAGCACAGCCGCATCGAATAGAATTGGTGTTGCCAAGAGAGTACTTTCCTCCCACTTTAATGGGTAATATTGCCGTATGTGTGTATTTTTCGGAAATTTATTTCAACTAATAATTGCTGTCATTTTACGCCAGAGGCACGTTCAAGCAGCCAACTTTCGTAACTGCAGAACTTTCTCCGTGCACCACGCAGATTCCCTTTGTCCTTATGTCCAACTGATCACTTCTACAATAGAACAGGTCGGAATATTTTCTACGTTCTTTGTTCTACGGTAGAACAAAACTTTTGAACATATAACAGGTCACGCTGTTTCAACTTTTAAAAAATATTATTGTTTAAGGAAGTAGAATGTGCAGAAAGGCAAAATGCCGATACGTCAAAGTAGCAAAATGTAAAATTACAAGAATGTAAACGTAACAAAATGCAAAGAAGAAGCAGAAAACATTTTGTCCCAATGTCTAAATGTTAAGGTAACAGAATGTCAATTGAATTTAAAAGGACGGAATCTCAAATATTAAAATGACAAAAAAGCTTAAAATTAAAGTGGCAAATGTCAAATAAGCAAAATGTGAAAATGTCATTTGGTTATTCTTTAAGAGTGACATAGACTCCAAAACCTTCGAAACTTTCGTTAACAAAAACTGGAACATGGACGGTGAACAGCAAACTTTACTGGGAGGTAATTTTGATGGGACAGTCTGGCAGCATTGACAAAAACTAAATCTTTTTAAATGGTTACACTGTCCGCGTGCGCTGATGACGTCATCAACATTATAGTCTATGATTAGCACTGGCTGGGGGTTCGGTTAGGCGCGTGCGGCTCGGCAATATTTTCGAGGTTCCACAGATTTTCATACAAAGAATCCAAAATTAAGCGAGTGCGTTGTGGGTGGTGCGGGTATAAATACTTTCACCTTATAACTCGTATCAAAATTCTTAGTTAGGTTATGCCATTTTAGGTTAAGAATTATTTTGCGTCGTTCCATCAGTTTACGGTTAGATAATTAAAAACTGAGTATGCCACCATAGTGTAAGAAATACATTACTACGAGTTTCATTACTAGCCATTTCGATTTTCGAGGGGCCTAACCTTGTATGGGCATGTGATTATCACCTTTCATCACAGCCTGAGGTTTTGCTATACAAAACCATGTTGTTTGTTAATACCTACCCTTCGCATACATTTAGCATTTAGCTAGGTAGTATTTTCTTCAGGCAACTTATAATTGCAAAATGCACTCATTCATCTAAAGGCAAGTATTCTGTGCCAATCGGCATTGCCATTTTAATTGTTTCGGTTCTTCCCACGATATTTTTTAAGTAAAAGTTTTAACTGAAATAATGCTTCACCTACTTAGAATATTGTTTGTTTGCCCCCAGCAATATCGTCTGGTTTCGAGATCAGCCAGGTGGCGGTGCCGCTGTACGCGGACCCTCGGCGCGCAGCCGAGCTGAGCTGCCACTTCCAGATGGACGAGCAGCGCCTGCACTCCGTCAAGTGGTACCGCGACATGAACGAGATCTTCCGCTACAACTCCTCGCTCAAGGTACTCCATCTTCTTATTCGAGTGGGACACCAAGCCGTCCAACGACCCGAAGAACCCTGGTGTCAGAATTTTTTTAATGTCATATCTTATACTGAAAGTCGGTGCATCTAAAAATTACAATAGTAAACTGTATAAAAAAATTAATTCATTCTTTTCAAAACATTGCGACACTAGAGGAAAATATGCATTAAAATGTATTCAATAATCTATCTGACCAGGCTCCAAACTGCTGTTTTAAATCTACCTCCGCTTCACAAAGGCAAATATTTCTGCTCAACACAATCACATTTCGTAAGATCTTACATACATATCTGCACTAATACCACTTTCAAATAGTAAATTATAGCAGATAATATTATGTAGGTTTATTGAATTTGGAAATTGAAATAATAACGGTAAGATGATTATAAATCTCCGTATCCTAAAATAAGAGCCTTCAAAATTGTAAACTTTTATTACCTATAGACAACGCATGTCACATACCCACCTACAATATTATAATACAAGAAAATTTTAACTCACATGTTACGAAATGAAAAATGACTTGAAAATGTATTCAGGGTACTTTTGTAACAAACTCTTGCACCCGGAAACAAATGAGATTTTTATAAATTCTGTAAGAAAACCCTTCACACAAAATCGACGGTCCCTACGTATAATGACGTAACTGAAAATAGCAAATTTTACAGGAGAGCGTTTTTAAGTTTCAAACAAGTGTATCTCTAGTAATATTTTAGATAGAGTTTTGAAATTTTGAACATGTATTTATTTGGTCAATATGTTTAAGAAAAATATAATAAAATGTTGTATAAATAATTATTTATATATTAAAAATCATATTCGTAGTTTTACGTCGGAAAAACTTGAGCTGTAGAATGCCTATGTGGCACTTAAGTTTTTATACGTGGAAATGTATTGCAAACAAACAACACAACTGTCAGTTAAGAGATTTTACGTTGGTTTTATTACACATATACCGTATTTCAAATTGGATTGTACCTTGTATTTTTAAATTTTACGAGTAAGTACAAGTTGAAATCGTTATAATAAAATTTGGTTATCAGCTAAGAATAGTTTTCAACAATATAAAATCAACGGTATAGCAAATACGGGAGAGAGCACGCCAGGGCGTGTTTACCTTCCAGTGTAAAATAACGTTACTTAACTACCGTCATTTTACGTCGGAAAATGTGTTGTTAAGTGGGTTCCTAACTACCACTACCGTGATTTTACGTTGGAATTGTGTAAATTGTGTAGCTACGGGGTGGCAATTTCGAGTGGAATTAAGCCATTTTGAACCATGCTATCTTTACCGAAGGTAGCTTATGATGTTGGAGGTTGCATGTATTAGCGCTGGCTGACTACCATAGCAAACCTAATCTGTCGCATGTAAATGAGACGTTGTCACTTTATCAACACGAGAATAAAATGGTGTGCTACTTATAATCCACTGTGTTTATATAACTCCACGGACCTATTTAACCAATAGGTTATGTGCTTATTTACGTGAAAAGTAGCATAAAAAACCGATACCATTTTTCTATATCTACATTTTATTTTGTGAGTGTATTTTAATGCTATAGTGTAAAATGTCAGATGACAATTCTCCGAGCGTGTGCGGAATCAAAAAACTCAAAGGGTCGAGCGATTATGCTGTATGGAAATTCGCGACCCGAAACTACCTAGAATCAAAAGATTGGTATAAGGCAGTTGAGTATGAAGGTACGGAACTTCCGGCTACCTTAAAAGATACCGACAGAAAAGCAAGGACTACACTATGCCTCCTCATCGAGCCAGAATGCTATGCCCATGTCTTCAACGCGACAACCGCAAAACAAGTATGGCAAAGTTTAAAAACTGCATATGAAGATAAAGGATGGGGGAGGCGCATTGCACTACAAAGAGAACTATGGGACTGCAGACTAGTAAACTTCCCAAGTATGGAAAAGTATATTACTAAAGTGATCTTCCTCACTCAGCAGTTATCAGATATAGACGCGAAAGTTGATGATGATTGGATCATATCCATCCTACTCAGTGGGCTAACAGAGGTATACAATCCGCTAATCATGGCTGTTGACAACAGCGGAACGAAGGCAAGCCTAGAGCAAATAAAAACTAAATTGCTACAAGAAGGTAACCGGCAAGCTACGTCGAACGACGATAAAGAGCTCGCAGCGTTTAAAGCTAGCAAGGTTTACAAAAACAAGCCTAACAGTGCTAAGCCAGATCGAAAGTCGAAATGCTATAAGTGCCACAAGTGGCACAAGCCGTCGGAAGAATGTACAAAGAGCACCAAGCACGTCGCAGGAGCCGCAGGAGTGTGCTCTGTCTGCATGTGTTCCAAGGAAACTGCCGATCCCGACAGTTGGTATTTGGACAGTGGCTGCTCTAACCATATGACTAAAGATTCCGAAAAGTTAAACGACTACAAGATTGAAAAGCGCAAAATAAATATAAAAGTAGCGAACGGCTCGCTAATTCCAGTAAAAGGCACAGGAAATGCCGCGCCAAAAGTAAGTTTTGACGAGACTTTTTCAAAACTTTCATTGCCTAACGTGTTACATGCTCCAGATTTGTCCATGAATTTAATTTCTATAAGCAATCTTCTAAAGCAAGAATATTCAGTACATTTTCACAGAAAAGGTTCTTATATAGAAAACGGTGATGACCAAAAAGTTGCGAACCTGAAAGAAATAGACGGAATTTTCGAACTCGTTGAAAATGACAACTGCATCGCCCACCTGACACTGTCAAATGAACTGACAAATTTATGGCACCGAAGATTGGCACATTTAGGACAAAATTACATAAACATGTTGACAAAAATGGTTACTGGAATAAAAATCAACAAAACTGATAAAACCAAGCCATGCGTGCCTTGCATACAGGGTAAAACGTCGAGATCTCCATTCAAAAACAGTGGAACTAGAGCTACAGAAGCATTACAAATTGTTCATAGTGATTTGTGTGGCCCGATGGAGGAACCATCATTTGCTGGCTCATAAAATAAAGGTCTCATGAAGGCATACAACTACAACTTTCCTTAATAAACTGATTGTCTAGCATAGCATAAATATTTGCCGAGATAAACGAGTTTTTAGTTTGACAGCTGTCACATAGGATAAAGGTCTCGTCAAGGCCTACAACTTTCCCAAACAAACTGATTGTCTAGCTCAACGGTCTAGCTATGAGAAAGCGTGATATCCTCTGCGGCGCGTGCGCGAGTTTGTCAAATCAAAACAATGTAACGGCGAGTACAGTCGCAATTATAGACCTTGACTTTATAGACATAGAGTGTGAAATGAGTTTTGCGGCGCGCGCGGGGCTTTGTCAAATCAAAACACTGCAACGGCGAGTACAGTGTTACGCAATTATAAACTTTAAGTTTTTAGACATACAGTGTTTTTTCCATACCTATATCTTGATAACTATAGTATTTAACATAAAACAATGTTCTAGGGGAACATATAGGAGGGGAAGAGATAGCGAATTGGCTTTATAGAAACAAAACACTGTATTGGACTTTACAGTATGTTGTTTTGACACGGCAGAGCAGCACGCTAATACCAAGTCTTATCAATATTATTATTACCTTTGCCAATACCACCAATTCAATTCCTATTTACATTTAACACAGCCACTGAGCCGGATTCAAGTTACGCATTGCTAATGTTGTTCACATGCTCATACATGCATGATAAAGTGCTTGTTAAAATGAACTATCGGTATTAGTTACCTGTCATGTTACGTTTCATGAATTGCTCAATACATCTGAATGTAAAATATACAATTTGAGGCAACATCTAGCATTGAGATAGTATTTTGTAAGTACCTGTAAGCGTGCAGTGAATTTATGTGCGTAGATATGTGGTATGTTTGAATACCACATTTTAAAACACTTCTCGTGTTAGGTAAACAATTTTTGGAAAACTTCCAAAATTTTCACCGCAGGCAGGATTTGAACCTGCGACCTTCGGCATCAGTACTGCCGACGCCCTAACCAACTGGGCTACCGCGGTTCTAATCGAGCCCGCGAAATTATGGAAGTATCTTGTACAATATCGCGTGGATGGGCTCCATCTACCGGGATAGTTTTGCAACTAATTCCCAGCGACTAATTCATTCTTTACAGATTGAATGTAGTCAAAGCGATGAAAACCCGCGATAAATTGAATACCAAATTTTAAAACACTTCTCGTGTTAAGTAAACAATTTTTGGAAAACTTCCAAAATTTTCACCGCAGGCAGGATTTGAACCTGCGACCTTCGGCATCAGTACTGCCGACGCCCTAACCAACTGGGCTACCGCGGTTCTAATCGAGCCCGCGAAATTATGGAAGTATATCTTGTCCACTATCGTATGTGGTATGTTGTGTGTGTGTAGCCCCCGATCCGCCTGTTCAACGTGTCGGGCATCATGGTGCAAGGCGGCGCGTGCGAGCAGGGCTCGTGCACGGTGCGCGTGATGCCGCCTCCAGTAGCCGCCAGGGCTGCGTACAGCTGCGAGGTCTCCACTGAGGGACCCAAGTTCCAGATCGCCAGCCTCACCAAGCACATGACTGTTGTCCTAAACATTTCCAAAATTATTATCCTATAAAAGTATTATAATTATGAACTGAAAATTACAACTAAAAACAAATAGCTGTTAATTGTATTTAGTATGAACAAGATAAAATATTATATCATGAAACAGTATCTAATGAGAAAATACACTTCCCATCACAAAAATCGAAACACCTCGGTTTTTCTTGTTTTCGGCCGAATTAAACACCAAAAAGTATTGTTTGCATTAAAAAAATTATACGACTGTGTATCTGGCAGTTTTGTCTTTTCAGTGTGTATAAAAAAATTCAAAATTCAAAATTGGAACCCCACCTGTTTGTTCTGTAAATGAGATGAATGACTGAGACACGTTTGCAGTTTGCGCCTTTTAACGATTCATAACATTTTCGATATTAAAATTTAGAGCTTGTCTTATCTTATCTTAAAACTTTTGTTTTTTTAATTGTTTACTGTGACTTTGGATCGCCTGAAAAAAATTAGATTTTATCTGAATCATGGGTATTTTGCCCGTAGAAGCCGCCCCAGTGGTGACATTGCCAAATTTTGGACTTGGTCATCATTTTGGGGCTGAATGTTTGCATTTAAGCCTCACCTCTGTTCATCAAGCTTACAAACGCTATCAGAAGACTGGTCTGTTTACGCGACGTTCAGAATCTGTCGAAAATCGGGTCAGTATTGACCGACATGATCGAATTAATGTTATGAGTTCTTTGCGAAATCGACGCCTTAGCGCTTTTCAACTGCGGCAAAAGCTATCAAATGTACAAAAGGCGGCTGAAAGTGGCTCTACAATCAGAAGAAGGTTAAAAGAACGTAGGCTAGTACAGCAATAACCAAGAAACGGGCCCAAATCAACTGCAGACTACACGAAGACAAAATCTGTCATGCCGTTGGCGCTGATTCCTTCCCAAACCGTTCACGAACTGTCACCATAACTGACCTTTTTATCAATGCAGCATTGTGTAAAGCATTTTTAATCCCTTCTGTAAGCCATAGTGCTTCCGTGGTTACCATTCAGCGTAATTCTACACTCAGCAGAAAAAAGGAATTTGATCCACTGGGTATACGACCAGTTTAGGTGCTCACTTGCAAAGTTAAGGCGCGCTATTTAATTGTCTTCAGTTGATTTGGGCCCGTTTCGTGGCTATTGCGGTACCAGTCTACGTTGCTTTAATCTTCTTCTGATTATAGAACCGCTTTCAGACACCTTTTGTACATTTGATAGCTTTTGCCGCAGTTGAAAAGCGCTAAGGCGTCGATTTTGCAAGGAACTCATAACATTAATTCGATCATGTCGGTCAGAACTGACCCGATTTCCGACAGATTCTGAACGTCGCGTAAACAGACCAGTCTTCTGATAGCGTTTGTAAGCTTTATGAACAGAGGTCAGGCTTAAATGCAAACATTCAGCCCCAAAATGATGACCAAGTCCAAAATTTGGCAATGTCACCACTGGGGCGGCTTCTACGGGCAAAATACCCATGATTCAGATAAAATCTAACTTTTTTCAGGCGATCCAAAGTCACAGTAAACAATTAAAAAAACAAAAGTTTAAGATAAGATAAGACAAGCTCTAAATTTTAATGTTGAAAATGTTATGAATCGTTAAAAGGCGCAAACTCCAAACGTGTCTCAGTCATTCATCTCATTTACAGAACAAACAGGTGGGGTTCCAATTTTGAATTTTGAATTTTTTTATACACACTGAAAAGACAAAACTGCCAGCTACACAGTCATATAATTTTTTTAATGCACACAATAGTTTTTGGTGTTTAATTCGGCCAAAAACAAGAAAAACCGAGGTGTTTCGATTTTTGTGATGGGAAGTGTATGTCAAAGAATTTATTAGAATTTGCATGAGCAATCATAAAATCTTGAATGTAGTATTTGTATATCATTCATTATATTATAAGACGTAGAGGAAAATTTCGTACAAATAGGTAGGTATTGCGTGTATCTTTTCAAAACATACAATTTTTTAGGTGGCTGTCTGTAGATATAACTTCCAAATAATCATAAAAGGAGCTTATTAATCGGTCTTAACAAAAATAATATTTTACCTTTGACAAAAAAAGATTTCGGAATTACAAACTGTAGGTTACCTTTTGTATTCACATAAGATTTGCAAATGAGACACCTATATTGAAGATATGTCCTTATAAAAGCCCTGTTAGAATGTGAAACTTAATACGAACGTCGTCGCCGTCGTCGTCGTTTTCCACATGCCTATACGGGATGTTACAAAACGGTACCGTACTGTTAATTTTTGGATGTTGAGAAAACTAATATTCTATCAAAATAAATCTGTTTCATTAGCCTTACAAGTCTGTGATAGACTATTGTTAGTGTCTGAGGCAAAATAATGGTTATATAAGCCCAATAAGCCGATACAGTAGCGGAGGTATGTAGGATTAGAAGGTAGAATTGTAGGATTGATTTTCTTGATGCGTTTACTTAGCGAAGTAAGTATTAATCTAATTAATCTTGATATAAAAAATACTTACCTTCTTATTTTAAGAGAATTAAGCGATGCAGTTATAATATTGTTACGCGTGTTACCTAGTTTTCTAAAAGACTCTGCATTAACTCGTTCAATGTGCAACAATGAATGTAAATCCTATTTGTCTACTTTAGGCTCTTTGTGTAGGTAATGCTATTCAGGGAGTTAGTTGTCTTCCAACTTGAGCTGATTCCTCGAGTAATTAAGTTATTGTTTATCCTTTATAACTTGCTAACGGATTATTTTGGTAAATTATCTACCAGTGAACCATCCGGTTATAGGTACTAAATGAATTAAAAAATTAAAAGTTTTGAAAATTAATTTATAACGGAACTAGAATTAAATGACAGGGCATATTGTATGAATTGCTGAGAATAAGTTTATTCAAAACAAGACAACTAGGTAGCATTGTAAAACAACTTGAGCATTGAAAAAGCTATTAACTAAACGTAAAAACATGTCATCCTCATAACGTCAAAGCTACCTGCTGCTAACCTAATTTCTTTACGCTCGTGAACTAGAACGACAGACTTATGTGGATGTGACAAAGAACAAACTGAAGTCCCAGTACTAAAAGGTAAAGATAACTAGAAGTAGGTACGTCACTTATGTAGACGACACATGCACTAGTAACCATCAAAACTAAGAACCCAGAAGAACCAAGAAGCATACAAATACGGGCCTAACTTATATGGGGTGAAATTTTACTAGTGACCGATAGCGTAAACTTAGAACCTTCTAGTGATAAGGACCTTTTTGACCTCCCATACAAAATTGCCGATCAGCTGATATGAGTTACTATGGGAGGTCCAAAATTTTTTTTCACATTTCGACCTATGTTCCTTGGGGAAAGTTGTTCCTTATCACCAGTCGGCTTTCGCTATCGGTCACTAGTAAAATTTCACCCTATATACAGGGTGTAAGGGACAGCTCGCCGAATGCTGAAAGGGTGCATTCACACCATGAAACTGTACAACTACCCAAGAAATATATTTCAGGAAGCGTAAAAATAAATTTAACTTCCCATAGTAAATGCAATCAGTTGATCGTGATTTTGTATGGGAAATCGAATTTTTTTTTACGTTTCCTGAAAATTATTTCTAAGGCAAGTTCCATTTCATGGTCTGAATGCACCATATATCAGTATTCGGAGACCTGTACCTTATACCCCGTATATAAAAAAAAAACCCTGAGCCCTGTATCTGATATTGAATTTCAACCCCCCAGCAATGCCTGAGAAGGACCCGGTGATAATCGGCGCGCCGAAGCTGGTGCAGCCCGGCGAGCAAATGCTCCTCAACTGCACCACGGACTACTCGCTGCCGCACTCCGAGATTAATTGGTACATCGACAATGAACTTCAGAAGGTACGTCACAGTGAAATTGAAATCCATGACCTTTAGCTTTGGACTAAAAGGAACGTTCAAGTTATTTTCATTAAAATTTCACTAAAAATGTTCAATAAGTACCTAACTATCTTTAATATAATATAATTCTTTAGAAATATGTAAATGATGAGTACCTACATGTTGGGCAGAATAAAATTTTGGTTCTAGTTTCTCGTCATATCTTTGTTTTACATACATATGTAACGCGATTCCAATCGAACACAGGATTTCATGTCGGGCGGGGAATCACTAGGTGACACAGACACACAACCACTGGATTAGTTCACCCTCAGAATGTATGTACTACCTAGCAGTGATATGGGTATTGGTTGGTGTGTATTTGCATCCCAACGGTACACAGAGAATCCAATTTGAGAGGATCGCTGTTCATTATACTGATCGCAATCTAGTATCCAGAGGGATGATGGCACGCACTCTTGTTGATTTTGATAATTAGAGGTGAGATACTTGACACGTGGCTTGATGCTGTTATCCGAATACAATCTTTTGAAGTACTTGCTCCGTGTTGGCTTGATTAAATTATATTTTTACAGCAAAACCCGAAAACCCACCTGTTTGGTATCCAAATTCATGAACTTTCTCTAATGAATATCCAGGTGTGCTCTAACACGAGTATTCTAATTATTTAGAAAATTGAAAGGTTACTTTTCTTCATTATTGCTATATACGTCCTTAAAAAAATCGCTTATATAGGAAACGAGCAAGTAACAAAAAACTTATTCCAGTAAATAATACAATGTCACATTCAAATTATTGGTAAATACTAACGCTAATCAAATGAAATACCTACCACAAATCAGGGAAATGGCGCGCCGGTCGTATCTACCTACTTACATATTTTTCTTTTATATAAAGTTAATTTTTGTCACTTAGCCATTTAAAAGGAGTACGCGCGGTAAGCCAACTTGCTCGTTTCGCAAACCGGCGCGATTCGCCAACTCGCTTTCTGCCGACTGGCGTGCTAGGCCTACTTACGCCATTCGCCGACTGGCGTGCTAGGCCTACTTACGCCATTCGCCGACTGAGCTATTGGTAAACTATAGCTACAGTGTACAGTCAATTACACATTTTTTAAACATTTTGCTTATTTTGGGATTATCGAATTTTAGCATGTGAGGTAATTTTTTTTTGGTTTGCATCTGTAAAAAAAGGTGGTTCAGTTTTTAAAGTTAAACAGTTCTAAAAAGTTGTTCAGTTTTAAAAGTTATTCAGTTTTGAAAGGTGTTTAAACTTGAAAGTTGTTCAGTTTTAAATGTTGTTTAGTTTAAAAGGTGTTCAGTTTTATAAGCAACATTTAAGCGCTGACATCACAAATAAGATTGTAAGTCTATGGCTATGCGTATGCATGTGTAACGATGACGTTTCCGATGATCGCTTGTCTGACAGATGTCATGTTGCGCGTCGCATCACGCGTCTATTCTGTGGAGCTTGCCCCGTAGAGACAAAGCTACATATTTGAGACGCGCGTCGCATCGAAGACGGTTGACGGTCACTTTTCTGACAGATGCCATCCCACGCGTTACGACGCACGTCTTCTCTGTAGAGCTTACGCTTTAATTTTTTTAATATGTAACAAGTCATTTAAAAGGTTGTTCAGTTGTTCTTTTGATAAGTTTATCCCTGGTAGGTATTCAAAATTTCATATCATGGTACATTACGTTCTCTTATTTAAATTTTCTTTTGTACAATTAATACAGATCCATAAACTATTATTACTGTACATCATGACAGTTTGCTAACCGCGAGTCGGCGAATGGCGTAAGTAGGCCTAGCGCGCCAGTCGGCAGAAAGCGAGTTGGCGAATCGCGCCGGTTAGCGAAACGAGCAAGTCGGCGAACTGATTCCAGACCATTTAAAGGGTTTTTTGTGGTCCAATATCAAGTGTCTTTTACATTTGGTATATTAATCCGTCCATACGTATTTATATACCAAACCTACCTATTTCATGTACTTACAATAAAAACATTTAAAAAAGTGCTCATCATTCTGCCTCGTACCAAATAAATTGGTTACCAACATAAAGTCCCATTTATTTCCTCCTGCAATTCCTATATTACCGCATAACATCAAACATAACATCACCATAATCGACTCTTCGAGGTCGGGTTATGACAACTCGGCCCTCCAAGTCTGCATATAACAATCCTGTGTATTGTAGTCCTGTGTTACGCCAGAACATTGTTAAGTGACTTAAACAGTGGAGCTCCTGAGGAACTCTTTAAATCTTCGCTAATGACCTTTTTAAACGACCAGTAAATCTCTCTAAAAATACTTCTCCTAGGGAGGACTTACACCTGAAAATTACCTTATATAAGGTACGGATTTAGCATTACTCTTAGCGAGAGTCTGTCTTAACTGTGCTTATTTTGTTCCTTTTCCTAAGAGATATTTTTTTTATTTTTGCGAAAAATAGTTATCTGTTTTCCTGCAACACTCAGAAGTAGGTTATATTCAAGTTTCCATGGTTGCATATTTTGTTCATAATTTATTTTGCGGAATCGCTGAACCATTGCCGCATACGATCGCTACGTGCCGCTGCCGCATAAAAATTTTGACATGAATACCAACACTTCGAGCAACGCAAGGAGTCCAGCGTTCTTAAAAGTACCAACACATTCAAAATGTTGCGAAATATGTAACAACATAAGTTAACGTCACCAGGGGCGGATTAAGACCACTTGGTGCCCCAAGCAATCCATGCCTGTGGGCCCCCTACCCGTAGGAACAGCTTTGATTTTTTATCATCTGTACAGCACCACCTTGAGCAGCCTATATGGGTCCCAGAGCCTCCAGTTGATCCTGGCGGCCATGACCCCGCCGTATGACGGGATCAGGCGCTGGTAGCTTGTTTTTTATAGGGAAGGCTTGTATGGGAACGTATATTTTTTTGCGTAGAGCAAAGCCCTATAGGTACGGGTATTCTATACATCTACTTGAGCCAAAAACGCCCGGTAGCCGGATTCAACACCGTGCATGGGGTTAAAGTACAGTCCTCCCGGCGCTCAGAAAAAATAATCTGTTGGATTATTTTGGACCTTTGAGACAAGTTTGGTGTCATTTTCAGGTAACTAGATGATGCCTGATTCATTCCCTATACCAGTTTTTTAGGGTTCCGTAGCAAAATAAGTCGCAATACTTAAAATAATAAATTTTTTGTAGTTACAAAATGTAAACAAACCAGCATATTTTCATATTTTTGTATGCAACTTGCTTTATAAAAAATACTATCTGAAAGCCCATTTAATGCAGATTATTTGAACATTTACATTATTTATATTTTCAATTATTTTCTGCGTTAAAAAAAATAATCCTACACGTACCTAACTGATTCCTGCGGGCGGGGCGCAGGTTTCGCTCGGTTTTCTGTTGGGAAATAGTATAAGATTTTGAAGTAAATCAACACTATTTAGTATGAATGGTTAAAACAGGTCCACTTGAGTCGAAATCGACTGATAGGAAGCTTCAAATCTGCGACAAGTAGGAGTAGGAGGGTTTCAAAGTACCGAGGCCTCGGCGCTCAGAAATAAAAATGTGCTGGTATCGTTTTAACCTTTGAGACAAGTTTGGTATCGTTTTCAGGTTACTAGATGACGTCCAATTAATTCCCCATACCAGATTTGTAGGGTTCAGTAAAAAAATATGACGCAATACTAAAAATATTATACTTTAGTAATATACCTACAAAGCAAAGAAACCCTCATGCTTTCATACGTTTGTATCAATCTTAGATAAAATTTATTAAATACACTGTCTGACAGCACACATAATGTAGATTCTAAAAAATTACAGGAGATATAAATTTGACAATCATTGTAGAATGAAACATTGAATTGAAAGTGATTAGTTTCCGCTTGGTTTAGGTGTTCCGCTATGGCTGACTTCTGGGCATCGTTGTTTTTTACAGCTCTGATATGTTCCTTCATGCGGTCGACTATTGTTCTTTTGGTCTGACCAATGTAAGAACTCCCACAGCTGCAATTAACTTTGTAGACGCCGGGAGTTTGAAGAGGAAGTTGATCTTTAGGCGATTGTAGTAGCTTTCCAATTTTGTTAAAGGGAGTGAAAACAGTTTTTATGGAAAACTTTCCTAATAATCTGCCTATTTTATCCGTCACTCCCTTTACATAAGGCAAAAATGCTGGCTGTTGTTGCGCTTCTTCTGCTTTCCTCTTTTTTGTTTTCTTTTTAGTCTCGCAAGCTTTATAACCGTTCCACTGTAAGACCGTCTTGACATGATTCAGCTCTTTAGCTAGGTGGTTCACATCACACAAATCGTGAGCCCTATCAACCAACGATCTAACAACAGAATCCAGATGCAGTTGTTGATGGTGTGACGTAGAATGCAAATACTTGTCGGTATGCGTTGGTTTTCTGTAGACCGAATGACTTCAAGATCCATCTTCTTTGACCTCAACTCACACATCTAGGAAGGCGAGCTTTTTTGGTCTTCGATCTCACAGGTAAATTTTAATTTTGAGTGAATGTTATTCAAAAATGCCAAGTGGTCCTTTACCTCTTCCTCTTTTCCTCCTATTATACAAAAAACGTCATCTACATACATTTTCCATAATTTGACAGTGGATGAGGCTGATAGGATGGCCTCTATGTGTTCCATCCAGATGTTAGCTACTATGGTAGCAACGTGACTGCCCATTGCCACTCCATCAATCTGTAGGTAGTATCGACCATTGTACAAAAAGTAGCTCGTGCTACGAAATAGTGAGTGACAATAGTAGTGGTTCGAGTAACCGAGTAGAACGCAGTCGACGAATCCGAAAGAGGGTAGACAGATATGTTTGCCCTTAGAAAGATGACATCACTCGCCGAGCCAGTCTACTCGTGTCGTGACCATGGAGCGTGCAACCGCTCCGAAATATCGAGGTAAACAAAAACCTAATCACGGTAATAATCCCATTTTAAACAATAATTTAAGTGTTATGTTTTTTCGTTTATTAATTAAAAAATATAAAAAATTACACTAATAGGTATTATGATGGCGAAAATTAGTGACTGTTAGCATAACTGAGCTCTACCAGTTGTAGTATAACTCTGTTAAAACCTACAGCGGTTTCGGAACTCAATCGCCTGACAATTTGTACTAATCGAAATACCGCGTATTCAGTAGATACGCGCCACGCACCGCGCCGGTTTCGCTCAGGTTTGAATAGGGCCTTAATGGATGGGCTAAGAAAACGAACGGAGCGCTCGTTCATGGCGTCTTTTTTTTTAATAGTGCTTGTTTTTCAGGTTTTTTGTTTACTCCCACGCTGCACTGCCGACAGTTGCTGTAACTTTCAATGTTTCATTCTACAATGATTGTCAAATTTATATCTCCTGTAATTTTTTAGAATCTACATTATATGTGCTCTCAGACAGTGTATTTAATAAACTTTATCTAAGATTGATACAAACGTATGAAAGTATGAGGGTTTCTTTGCTTTGTATATTACTAAAGTATAATATTTTTAGTATTGCGTCATATTTTTTTACTGAACCCTACAAATCTGGTATGGGGAATTAATTGGACGTCATCTAGTAACCTGAAAACGATACCAAACTTGTCTCAAAGGTCAAAACGATACCAGCACATTTTTATTTCTGAGCGCCGAGGCCTCGGTACTTTGAAACCCTCCTACTCCTACCTGTCGCAGATTTGAAGCTTCCTATCAGTCGATTTCGACTCAAGTGGACCTGTTTTAACCATTCATACTAAATAGTGTTGATTTACTTCAAAATCTTATACTATTTCCCAACAGAAAACCGAGCGAAACCTGCGCCCCGCCCGCAGGAATCAGTTAGGTACGTGTAGGATTATTTTTTTTAACGCAGAAAATAATTGAAAATATAAATAATGTTAATGTTCAAATAATCTGCATTAAATGGGCTTTCAGACAGTATTTTTTATAAAGCAAGTTGCATACAAAAATATGAAAATATGCTGGTTTGTTTACATTTTGTATCTACAAAATATTTATTATTTTAAGTATTGCGACTTATTTTGCTACGGAACCCTAAAAAACTGGTATAGGGAATGAATCGGGCATCATCTAGTTACCTGAAAATGACACCAAACTTGTCTCAAAGGTCCAAAATAATACAACAGATTTTTTTTTCTGAGCGCCGGGAGGACTGTACTTTAACCCCCCCTCCCCCCCTCCCTGCACGGTGTTGAATCCGGCTACCGGGCGTTTTTGGCTCAAGTAGATGTATAGAATACCCGTACCTATAGGGCTTTGCTCTACGCAAAAAAAAGTACCTTTTCCCTATAAAAAACAAGCTATGGAGGCGACGATAAAGGTCGCGTGCGCCCCCGTGCGGAGCGCGACCTGGACCTCAGTAAGGGGTCCAGATTGCACTTATCAGGACCTTTCTGTTCTCTGCTAGTACGGCTGCTCGTGAGCTCTCTTGTCTTGAGGCCGGTTTGTGTTTCGGCTTCACCCCCTGAGATGTACCCTGTGGGGTGCCAACGAACCCGTGGGTGGCTCTTGACATGGCTGGCCCGGTGCTTCCACTTCCTGGTGGGTGAGGGCGATGTTCGCCTTCTCCGCCTTCTAGGCTTCCGCTTCTTCGTCGTCGTAGTTCCGGAGGGGCTGTTGGCAGCCGCCATAAGAGATCCAGCCATGTTGGCTTCTCCCTGCGGTGCCGCTTCCGTCCTCTTAAGGGCCCTTTTCCTGTCATGCGTATTTTCGCACGCGCGCGGATCTGGTCCGCATGCGGATGATAGCACGCTCCTGTTCCGCGCGCGTGCTAGCCGCATGATAGGAAAAACATAAAAACATGTATCAAAAGATAAGATGCGTGCGGCCCGCATGCGGACCAGATCCGCGCGCGTGCGTAAATACGCATGACAGGAAAAGGGCCCTCAGTTCGACGGGCTTCGTAAGAGCGTACGGGGCAATCGAGACTGTTGGCCAGGTGCGAGCTGCCACAGTTGGGACACTTGCTGGGGCGCACGTAGTGTCGTAGTCCGCCTCGTAGCCCAGGGTGGTGGTCAGCTCCTTCTGGATGTCCTCAGGGTCTGTGTCCACGGGGAGGTCTCTAATCGCGATCTTGACTGGCCGCTCTTTCGGAGGCGCGTTGCGTAGGCGAACAACAGGATATTCTGGTTCCGGAGCCCTCCAGCGCGGTAAAGTAGCGCTGGTAAACGCGGAATTTCTGATCGCCTTGCGCCAGGAATCAGAACCCTGTGGACCTGTAGGGCCGCATGTTTGGCGCATGACCGAGCTCCGCCTTTGGCTCGCCGAAGTGGTGGCTACAGTTCGCGAGCAGATCGACCACTATCAGCGGCGGCTTCTTCTTACACCCAGTCATCTATGGACGTCGTGGGTGCAGGTGTCGGCGTCTTCGACATCGTCAGCCTGGACGCATAGGATGTCTGCGCAGATGTCGACGCTGGGCTGTCTCCAGTACCCGAGTTGTTCAGCAGGGGCATGGACAGCGGCGACGTGACCCTCGTAGCCGAAACCGTGCGGGTACTCGGCGATCGCTGAGATGGAAGATGTTTCGTGGGTACGCTTTTCTGTGAGCTGTGCGTTATACGCTCCCGCCTGCACGGCTGCAGCACTCTCCCTGAGAGCATTCAGGGTGGTGTGCCATGCGACGGCGTCTAAAGGGCGAGCAGGTCCTATTGTTTCTTGTCCCTCGGCTCACGCTGGGACAGCGGAGACGGTGAGGGAGAAGCAGGCAGCGTTTATCGCTATTGCGGCGGCAGTAGGCGGCGAGAGGTGACGAGAGGCGGGTCCGTCGAACCCGGCGTGGATGGCGTCCACGATGAACGTGGGCGTCTAGAACCCACGAGGTAGCTTGGGTGTGTCGCGACTCTTGAGCGTGGGGCGCTGGTAGCCCTTGAAGGGCATCTTCTTATTAGCCTGGTCTGCGTAAAGCGTAGCCTGCCCTCGGTGCCCCCCCGCTGGTGGGAGGCCAGGCTACGGGTGCTCAACAGAGCCCTACGTGACGACCGAGAGTAGGCAAAAGCACTGGTAACACACTTTCGAACGGGGATGGGTAGTGTGACACTACACCACAACGACTAGGTGGCTGATCCATCTCTGTCTGTGGTGTGGAAAAGATAGCTAGAGCAAGAGAGATATAATATAGCTTTCTGTCTGACGCTCGAATAGATTTTTTTAAATCAATTTTACGTTCCAATAAATGAATAGCAAGCCAGCGCTCACTTCTACTACGCTAGTACTATTAATTATACTGTGCTTCTATCATTGTTTGAGTTATTAATTTGGCTGCGAGTTTACGAAATTACACATGAGAGGCCAGGATTACACACTACACATAGAAGCCTGGGGGGGGGGGGGCGCGGGGCATGGGTGGTTTGTGATTGGCTAACTGCAAAACGGTGGCATTCTCATTGCCGAATGCATCAGCGGGCAGCGAATGAGCAAGCGCGAGCGGGGTCATGAACCCGCTGACCAAATGTCAACTTAAAGCGCGCAATTTTTCAAATTTAGTTTTAGAAACTTTATGTGGTGCAGTTTCTAGAGGAAACATGTGACGTGATACCCTAAGGCCGGAACGTATTAACGAAAAAAAAAATGGTGCTTCTTCTGGTGCCCCCCAAGACGTGATGCCCCAAGCAATTGCTTATTTTGCTTAAGGGTTAATCCGCCACTGAACGTCACGTAGGTACTCCGTATTGTAGGGTGAGAATCCACCAGAGCTGTGCGAGGTAGCTAAGCGGTGTGCGAGGAAAAAATCCACCAATATAATCACTTCATTTTCCTAGCCTCGCTGAGCTCAGCTCTGGTGGAATCGGGTTTAGCGAAGCGAGGCCATTCTACATACAAAATAAGCGAGAAATGTGTTGCGGGGAATGCGTTGCGAGGAATGCGTTGCGAGAAATGTGCTGCGAGGAATATGTTGCGAGGTTTGCGAAGATTCCCTGCCAGTCAATAGACGGCTGATGTTGAAAGCTTCGCAACGCATCCTCGCTCCGCACATTAATGCGCATTTTGACAGCTCCGCTACGCATCCTCGTACGACACATTTTACTCGCACAGCTCTAGTAGAAACCCCTACCCATTTCCACAGCACAGCTATGCATCCTCGTACGACACATTTTACTCGCACAGCTCTGGTGGATTCTCACCCTTAGTGATGGGCCGAACATAGGTTTCACCGAAAACGAATATTCAGCCGAATATTCGGTAAAAAGTTTGCCGAACCGAATATTCTGTCGAATAGTTCAGCAGGAATTACGTCCATATTAAATAATTAGGAGCAGCATTTCTTGTTTACATGTATGCGTTGATTCGCACCAGACCACTCCGCTTACTACTCATCTAAATTTTTACATTAAAAACATTGTTATCAAATTAAAATAATATTGCTTCACTGTTTGTATTGACATAACAATTTACAATGCAATACATACAAAAAGAATATGTTTTGATTCGGCCAAATATTCGGTAAAATTTACCGACCATGCTGAACTACGAACATAAACCGAATATTCGGCCCATCTCTACTAAGTATCCATAAACAAAATAAGAATACTGAACAGAATAAAATAGGCAAGTGTGATGGAAGATTAGACATGCAAAACGTGGTTGAAACATTATTAATCTCTCGTTACGTTCGGCTTATTTTACGGCGCATACATTGGTTCTCTGTCGTATACTTAGCTATGCGAACCTAATGAAAAAATGCTAATATTTTCAGTGTCCTTTCTTCTATTTTGTAATGTCTGTACTTAGGTTACTGAAAAGTTACTCGTAGTTTGATATAATATATACACTAGGAATATATGCCGAAAAGCAAAAATACTTTAAAAACTCCCATCCAAAATGATGTATTTTACATATGTAGTCGTAGTGTGCTAGTGCATAGGCCGTCTATAGGTACCGGATAAACCATCTGTATAGACGCCCTCTATTTTAATTTGCGGTTTAAGTAGAAATGACGAAAGCTAAACAGCACCGATGAGGAGTTGTAATATCTCGGCAGTAATGCGAGACACGCAATAACCTGCAAGTCGAGCGCGGTATGAGATGCTGACAACCCGGGAAGGGTGTGCACCGAGCTGCTTACCACAACATGCCCGTTTATATAAAATAAATTGGTCGTCATGTATTTCTGTACGATGATTTATTTTCCTTTTGGAACAAATTATGGGTCAAAAACGCCCTTTTTAAAAGCAAATATCTCGTGACAGAAACCTTTTAGTGACTTTGTTTCAAGGAAACCTCACCTTAGTTTTAAAAGACCTATTCAACGATACCCTACACAATATTACAGAAGAAAAAAAACATTTTTGCCCCCCTTTCACTTATATGGGAGGGGGTCCAAAAAACATTTAAAATATTTTTTTCTTAACATTTCTATATTTGGGTTAATTCGATCTATCCTCTCACTAAATTTCATGTCGATATCTCTAAAATTGACGAAGATATGAGGGCGCGGCATACAGACAGACAGACAGACAGACATGTCGAAACTATAAGGGTTTCTAGTGGACTACGAAACCCTTAAAAGAAAATTCAAAACCATAGTCTTATCTTAGGTATGTTTTAGGAATAAAATGTACATAAATGAAACGCATATCTACGGAAAAAATCGCCCGGAAAGCAAATAAAGGAAACGATGGAATAAGCTGGACGGCTTGCTCCATCTTTTAAAACACTCGCGATTACTTTCATTTACACATAAAAGTTACTTTAACAGGTCTTATCGCGATAGTCTTTTAAAAGACAAACAATTCCTCGTTTGAATACAAATGTTACAATAAACAAATGTTACAAATAAGCTGCAAATGCAAAATCCAACTACGAAGTAGTACCTACTATCCCTCCGCTAATAGCCCATCGTGTAATAATAGTTATGTTAAGTTATGTTAAGTTCTCGTTATAACATAACGAGAAAAACTTTCGATTCACTTCTTTTCCACTCAACTTCTTTTACACTGTAGTACTTTCTGTAAACAGTACAGACTATCGTAGGACCACGCTGCGAACCTTTTATTATCTCCAGCTTCTTGTTGCGGCGCACTGAGTAACAAACTTGTGAAAGTTAATGACTGCCAAGTTCTCCAACTTTACCTACCGCCGCGCTCTGAAGCGCCGATACGAAAGTGCCTAAGAGAAAACTTTATTTTGAAGCTAATAATGATGCGCAATTGATATCCATCCTTTTCTAGATAATTTGGACTGGCAGAGGTATATTGAACCACAAATGAAGTACAGTATAAAAAATTACAAGCTGCCACCAAAATTCTGCTTTCATGGTTTATTTTTTATAAGTAGCACGTGACTATAGAGAGGCTAGTAACACTTTTTTTACCATTCAGGTTTCAGTAGGAGGCCAGAGCGGTAACGGTTTACTTCTCACCTCTCCACGTCTCTTTTTCTATTAAAACACAAATCATTCAATAACTAGCACTTGGTAAAGGTACCTGGTTTAAGTAGGTAGTTAATTTAATAGATAGTTTCGTAAACTGTTGTTCAGAGATGTATTTTAACTGTTCCTATTGTCTACTGCGGCTCAACAATGCAGTGTTGCACTGGTTGTTAATTGCCCATCCGGGAATATGCAGCGCCGGCACTGACTCCGCCGCTCACAGCTCGACTTTACTAAGTACGCGGATGATCGCTAACAAATTTTCTAGCTGTTGGTTTGCGACATGTTATAAGGGTACTATATATTACAGTACCGCTTATCAATCAAACTGGTATAGAAATGCATTATTTTCGTACTTTCCTAAGTAGGTACGTAGACATAGTAGATGTCAAAAACCTAATTTCAAGTAGATGTTCTACTAAAAGAGATATAGGTAAATCCGTTGTGTACTAGGGCCACTGGTTTCATATGCATGGATTTGTCATTTTGTTCTGTTTGCGCACTGAATTCAGCAAACACAGGTGTTGCAGGATACACAAACTAGAGAGCTTTGGACTGTGGGACTCTCATCAGACGGGACTGCATACATTACGTTATAGTGTGTGACGATTGCATTCGTCGTATGGCCAATGGCTACCTATGTTCAATTGTGAGAACATTTTTAGAGTAGCTGGTATACCTAATACTGTACCATTTTACGGTGGAGCATAATAACGCAAATATAAATGAACTTTTAGGGTTATTCGTTCTATTTATACGTATATCTATTTATTTGTATATCAACTGTGGTTAATTGTTGCTTAAATACATTTAAAAGTAAATGAAGTAATGAAAATTAGAGTAATTAGGAAACGAACTAAATAAATCAAACACAAACACTGGCGTAATAAATCTTAGAACCAGAAGTTCTCTCTTTAATTAAATTTATGTTCCCTTTCCGTTTACAAACAGAACAAACTTTTAATAACAAACAAGAAAACATACAATTAATTTCCTTACAAACATACAATTTTTGTTATGGGTTTTCTGATTGCAGATACCAACACTTACATATCAACTTATAAGATAAATTAGCATAACTTGATGCCTTAAATGAATAGGTAGGTATGTGATGTGCTGCTGCTTAGGAAACACTCTTCTTTTCTAATTATTGATTATAATCCAGATAGATTAAATCGATAGACTAGGTACATAAATAAACGATGAATATTATGGAAATAAATACTCGTTATTTTACGGAATAGTGCGGTTCATTTTCAACAAAAAGTCCTCTACCAGCTACGACGTGGTTTGGGCGACAAACTACGACTTGAAAGGGCCGTCTTCCGTACTCTAGTCTACTCGTATTTGTTATTGTTCTTTACTTAATTTATTTAACAGAGGTCCTTTTCTGACATCGGTTAAAACGGTGTTGTCTCAAGTTATCAGTGGTCTGCGACTCGTTGATTCCACAATCCATTCTCCTCTGGCAACGACAACCGGAAGCCTCCGACGCTTCTGTTGAAATGTTAACAGCTATTTTCCAACATTTATCACGTAAAGAGGATTAACCTCTCAAAATCAGGTCCACCAGGCTGACGGGCTGTCTGTAGCTTTATTTTTTATGCAGATTGACTTCACAAAGTTTTCTTTCATAACCGAACGTTGACTAAGTTTGCAGTTGCAGCTGTCCGCTGGTTTAACCTTCCCTTGCTTAATTAAACTTTGTGAGTTAGTCGTGAGAACAAAATCCTGATTTGTATGTCCGGAGATCCATTTGTCTTTTTGAAGCCTGATTTGTGTGGCCGGAGATCTATTTTAGGCATCTTGTAAATATCCGATGCAATTAAATATTACTCCCAAATTAAATAATATTACTACTATGAGAGCCTACCGGTAAACTAACAACAATACAAGCCAATTCTATCGAAAGTTATTAATAAGGTACTTATTTAGGCACTCGCTGCAACCAATTTTCCCGTGTGATAAAAACTGCATCAAAATCCGTTGCGTGGTTTAGGAATTAGCGAATTCCGTGGCCAGACAATATAATATATAGACAGAGAAATGCAAAAAGCAACTCAATGTTTATTATTTTATTATGGCAATATATTTGTATTTCGTAATTATTATAAACAACACAAAAATGTAGCATATTTACTCCAAAATTAGACTACCCTAAAAAAAATGGTACTGATATAATAGTGTGGTAGCTGTTAAGAATACTGCCACCCCTAGACAACTCAGGCTGTTTTGTAAAAAACGACGTAAAGATTTTGACCTCGGCTGAATATCTGTCGACTATGGTCAACCGCATGTTGGCGGTGATACCGCCGTTACAGTAGCATTTCCAAAGAGGGTTGACGTCAGACATGCGGCTGGTCATAAAACATTGCCAAATCTTTTTGCTTCATGATTTTGTGCTAAAAAAAACAAGTTGCGACGACCCCAACTGATTTAAAATAAGGGCAGGCATATGATGCAAACTAAAACAAAAATTTCTCTAGCGCATTCTCTTCTTTTACCGATACTGGATTATGCAGACGTTTGTTATCCTGACCTTACTGTTGAACTGCTACAAAAGCTCGAACGTCTGCAAAATCTTTGTATTCGGTTCATCTTCGGTCTACGAAAGTATGACCACGTCTCCCAGTACCGGTCCTTGCTTCAATGGTTACCAATATCCCGTAGGCGGGACTGCCACATCCTTTCCCTCCTTTACTCCGTCCTCTTTAATCCTAGTACTCCTCCCTACCTTAAAGAGCGATTTATCTTTCACGTGTCAACCCTGACTCGCAATCTGCGAGCCAGTCACAGTCTTACGCTCAACCTTCCTCCGCATAGGACCGACTTCTACGCAAAGTCTTTCACAGTGCGAGCTATCAAGCTGTGGAATTCTTTGCCTGAAGTCGTTCGGCGGTCTCCATCACTTGCAATATTTAAAGATCGGGTCAAGCAGCATTTTCTGACCAGTATTGATACGTCTAGTAGTTAATCCTATCTCTCACTCTCTTTTTCTATTGTAAAACTGTTTTCTGTTTTGTTATCTCTAGTATTTACTTTAAATTCTGAGTATATTATCTATCTATCCTATCCATCATAGTTATGTTATATGTATTAGTATATCATATTATTATGAATATTTATGTATTAGTATGTACAATAGTATAAGTAGTTTATGTAAGTATATCTATATTATGCACTATCCCGCTCACCTTCATGCATTTCCTTCCACCCAAAGGTTGCCTGGTAGAACTTGCTACCGTAGCAAGAAAGCCGCCTTGTTGTACTTTTTAATGTTTATTTATATTGTGTCTGTACATATTTACTTTACTGTGTGCAATAAAGAATTATATTATTATTATTATGATGATTGGAAAATTGGGTCATTTTTACATCAAAGCAAATTTACCTACCCATTTAAGGGTTTAACTTGATTTTCTTATCTTTCTTTCTTATCCCTCAAATGAGTAGGTGGATTTGCTGGCAATAGTACATACGTACATTGAACGCTGCTGAATATTTATAATACATTAAGTACCAATATATTGAATCTGTCATCCGGAAATTATTTTCCATTTAGAAAACTTCTTGAGAAAATTCATGGTACGAGTATATCGGATACGTAATGAAACTTTCTTTTAGACGTTTTCTTTCATGTTTAGATTTCAAATACTTATATTTATTAGTTAACCTTTTTTCGCATGAAATACTGCGCCATTTGCGTAGGGTTCTCTTTGATACCATTCCACATCTTTAATTTTTATTAGTCTACCAAAAGTTATAGGAATAAATTTAAAGTTAAATTAGGTATAACATTTTGTTGCTACTTGCAAGCTTTTTGACTTCTGCAGCCTATTGGTGTTTTTAACTTTATCACAACTTGTCTTTTTCCTAATCCATTATCTGCACAAACGTAACTACCTTCCGTATTTATCTTAATGGAAGTGTGTACCTAGCTATCCACGTTTTTGTAACGTATTGCTTTAATTTAACGTCCTACATAGTCTGCCCTCTCCCATCTCACTTACATCCTCTCGCCCTCCTAGACTAGACGTGATTCGCGTTACAGAGTAAAAATAATGCACTTTTAAAACATCGATTCAATACTCGTATTCTGAGACAAGACTACCTTGTAGGTAGACGTTTGAATACATTTAGAAAATAAAGTGGCCGTTGATACAAAAGTTTAAAATTGCGGCAGATACACAAAGTAAGTATTGGCTGGCGCAATCCAGAGAGTCGGCTTCGAGCAAACGCGGCTAAACTCACTCAGACATCCACACGCGTCGTTTACGCGCTCTGTGGAACCGTGTCGAACCGGTAATGGTTGAGTGTGAAAGGCGCGTTCGGTGCGGGCGGGCGGACGGAAATGGCGAGTAAAGAAAAATATTTTTGTAATGTGTTTGGGTGTAATAAGAATAACACAACAGAAAATTGTGCATTGTCATTTTTCAGTTTCCCACGCAATAATGAAAAGTAGGTACCTAAGTAGAACTAGAAATGGAGGGTGTTCTTTTTAAAAATCTTATTTTTCGTTCGTAATATGTGCTTTAGCGTTTTAGGTACGTCCGTAGAAGTAGGTAGGTTGCGCTATAGTTTGATTTGGTAGGTTAAATAGGTTTAGGTAGGTACCTACCCACAGTAGATAGATACCTACCTAGTCAGCATTTGAGGTGAAGCGATGAGTACCGAAATTCCTACCGATAGCAAAAGGTCCAGGTTATGTCATCTTCATTTCCGATCATCAGGTAGGTAGGTATCTATGGTAGTCCAAATGGACTGGACGAACCTGGATATTTTTTCATTTTTTCGTCACGTCAGCTGGTGACCTTCGAAACTATAGTAGGTAAGTAGGTATACTTCGAAACTAAGGTAGGTACCTTCCTACCTACCTACCAACTTACAGATACAGATACAGCTTCCATGCCCGCATTTTTTCCGGGCGCGTCCCCGCGTTTGTCATGTCGTCATGTTCATGTCATGATAAGGTAGGTACTTACCAGCCTACCTACTTACCATTCCCAGCGCGTATCGCCCGCCCGCCAATACATTAGTAGGTAGGTAATCTGTGTGCGACTGACTAGTGACTTTGACTTTCATGATGACTTGACTCCCTGTTCAAAAAAACCTAGGTACCTTCCAACCATAGGTACCTAACCTATTAAAATTCGTGACGGCAAGATAGGTATTTTTTAGGCCTTTCTTTTAGATAGATACACTTGTTTTCCGTGGGAAACACCAACGAACGACGTGAGGAACTCTTTGTCGTGTCGGCCATCGCCGCCGGCCGGTCCTCTACCTACCTACTACCTACTTACCTACCTGCCTACCTATGGGTCGCTTCGCTCACCACCTGGTCTCGTGACCCAAACCCATTGCCTTATCTACCGATTTAGGTGGGGACCTACTTATTTTCTATTAGAATTATGACTTTCTACTCAGTAGGTATACCTACCTACTTCCATATGGTAAAAAATATTTCATACCGGCCAGGTAATTTAGGAGTTTATCAATTGCATATATACCTAATTCATACTTAACAAACGATAAGTAACTTAATTTAAAAAATCAGAAAGTAAAAGTAGCAACCCTAAAGAGTAGGCATAAGTGATCGAAAGAAGGGGCGAGCTGGCCTTCTGTAAATTCTCTATTTTGTGGCAGATACTTCACTTCAAGGGGTAAAAAGTAATATAATTAAGTTCTATTATTGTACTCTGTGGTGCCCTGTCGGATAGTAGTGTGACTGCTCGTTTCTTACTGCTACATAAAAGCCTTCATAGCGCTCTTAATAGGTACCTACTTATAACATCGGGAAATAAAATTACTATTAATACATACTACAACTTATAATAACATCTTTTCTTGAAAATCTTTGATGTCATACATATTAAAACAATTTAAAATTCCTCGTTTTAAAAATAACTATTCTGATATTGTTTGACTTAACTTTTAGATTTAATATATTTTTAACCAACGGAAAATATTTTAATCAAATATGTATCAGATCAGTGTTGATACAATCAATCCAGTGGTTTGACCGAGCTGTAATATCTGAAATCTGTAAAGAAAGGTAAAAACAAACATCATGATGTTTCTTAAGAATCCTAGTGTAGAGTAAATCTTGAAATTAAAATTGTTTTGAGTAGAGTTTATAACTCAACCTTAAATATGTACTAAGCTTAGAGTACTGAGTATGCAACAAGCTTAATTGGCAGTTTACATAACCAGCGTCTGCTTACTCTATCCATTAACTTGGGCTTTAGTGTCAAGTGAATTCCATTATCTAAACCTGTGGCATAGGTTTATCTACCTGTGTAAGCGCTTTGATGAAACTATCTGGACCGTAACAATATTATATTGAGATTAGTATAATTGCATAAGACAGTTATAGAAACAACTAAGTATTTTTAAAATCCTGACCTGACCCTTCGTTTCACAAAACATACCTACACACTTACCTACTTAACTTAAACTACTTAGTTAATTTGTTTGGTTTTAATAACGCAGTCTTTTATCATTAATCGACTAAAACTTCCATGCCAAATGACGATTTGTATTACGGTCGGACAATCTGATAAAGACATTAAATTACTAATTGAGACGATGCTAGTGCCCCATCCGCCCTGCGAAGCCCTCCTCATCGTACTCCTGATTGATTACAATGTAATTTTCTTTACGTCTGACTGATGTTGACCATTCTATCACATTCGTCTTCCTCGATTTTTTTCTTTTCCTCATAATTACCCGGACAAATGATTATACTTATTCTTATTTAATATCAAGAAATTATTTAGATATCAAATTATTATTTCACTAGTCTTTTTGATTGTCTGATGAGAAAGAATAATTTTAAATAAGTGCGACTTATAGACTAGAGTACTTGCTTGTGCTAAATTTACCTACACTGTAAAATTTATTACCGTTGAGTCCACCCAGCATCAAGTGCATTTAGGTAAGGTAGGTAAGTTAACATTAATGGAACTTACTAACTAGGAAACTAATAATGGAAACGCAATTACACTATTATGCAATCTCAGCAATGGATCATGCCGACTATGCAAGGCTAGGTATATAATATATTTGTGGCCGAGGAACAGTTTCAGGGTCCACAAATTCCATCGAAAATGTGTTTGGTATTTACCACATCCAAATTTCTTTCAGAGTATAAGTACTTAGCTTAATACCAACCAATTATGTAGGCCAAACGAAAACTAATATAGCAATCGTAAAAACTTTACAAAAACCGTCAACAACAGGTATTTGTTCCAATCAAACCGTATTGGAGTCAGATAAGTATAATAAACAGAAACGAGATTTGCGGCGAGCAAGGAAAGGGACATTTTGATTTATATCGGTCGGTGTAATCTGTCAGCGAAGTTTCAGGTTTCAGCGACGACGATCAATCTGCTGCAGACGGTGGCTTGTCTTGCTTTTATTCAACCACAATTCAGTTATCTTTCCAGCTTTCTTTTTCGGGGAAGGATTGATTGGCAAAAATGTAATTAGAAACATTCATGAAAAGAATATTTACTTAATTATATTGAAGATAAGACTTCAGTCATTTGATTTCTTTTGGTGCACGCTTAGTAGTACATCCTGAACTACAGTCAAGGTATTAATTCCCACATGGAGAATCAGTTCCTATATGGCACACGTGTTACTCAAGTTGGTACTGTTAATACGTACCAGGTACTCCTACACCAGCCGAATGCCAATTTTCCGTGATTGGGATAGCGTTTCAAAATTGTGTTGATATTGTTGGTTTTTGGTCAAGTAAATTTTGCAACTTTACGATACTTACAAGCGTCATATGCAGCTCTGCAGGTCTTATGTGTCATCTGCATTGAATTTTAAACATTACATAGGTAATACAATTTTGTTTGCACCATTTATTGTAACAAGTCAAGTGCTAGCTCTGTTGTATTAAGTTTATTTTTGTACTGACATCTGTGCACTCTAGAACCATTGCTCCAATCAGATATAACCTGACATCGTCAATCCCGGCTCGTGTGTTTGAGTCGGGTTTGACAAGATAAAAGTTTACTCCCTGTTTAAAAAATAGTATATAGTAGGAAACTGTTTTGTTTGATATAATTATTCTTTACCTCTGTAGTTCAGGGGAGAGAGCTCGTTTCGGAGGCCAAGATCCTCTTCGGGATGCTGGGTCAGTGCCGCTGACGCAGCGGTGTTGGTTAGTTTTGTGGTTCACATCACTGGCTGCGTATGTTAGCCTTCCCAAACGCCTCTATATACATATTAGGACCGATTCTATGCCAATTGCATACAACGGCCGCTCGTCACTGATAAAACCTTCAAACTCCATTAATCGTAGCTTAAACAAGCTTTTAAGTGATTGCCCGTAACCACTTCAGCTTTCTGTTCTTGTATGCTCTATTGGTCGCTTTTGTTATTTATAGAGATTTATTCGCTTCTGATCATATTGCGCAGATAAATATTGAGCGAGCCTTTCCCTCCCTGTCGCACACACGCACTTCTTTTCAATTGAAAATTACCTCATTTACGTACCTAAAAACCTTTAATAGCTGGTTGCCTTGTCCTAGTTGTATCCAATCTGAGAATACAATTTGGAACCGGAGAGTGTAACGAAAAGCAAATTGCTAATCCTGCCAGTTTTAGAGGCACTAATAGAACAATTCCTGAAGATTTAAAGTGTTCTATATTTACAAAGCAAAAATACTTTTGTCGTTAAGGTAGGTAAGGAAATAGTGAAATGATGCACATAAATAAATTGATAGATGATACAGTTTCAAAAACTGTGCCAGAAATATCTTAATCTGTAAAATAAAAGAACTTCTATACCTATGCCATACCACCAATCTAAATGTCAAGCTAATATGGATACCAAGCCATGTAGGTATCACCGGCAATGAAAAAGCGGATTCATTAGCTAAAGACGCTATTTAGAGTGGGGACACTTCTTTTTACCAAAACTTCTCACACGACCTGATTGCCCTTCCTATCAAATACTTGAACTCTGATTGGAAAAGTAAATGGTCGTCCTCTTCTTACTTCTACTCCTCTATCCAACCGTCTCTGTCAAACCGTCCCTGGTTCTTCCGTGCCGAATTTCGAAGATTCTGTAAGAGAGTTACGAGCGTGCTGATCAGGCTGAGACTGGGCCATGTGTGCTCACCTTCCAGGCTCCATAGATACCGTTTACGGGATAGCCCCACGGGTAGGGAATGCAATACCGGGATACCGGGATCCCGAAATACCGGGATCCCGCATGTTTTTTGCGGGACTGATCCCGGTCGTAATTTGAGCGGGATCCCGCGCGGGATTGCGGGATTGAACGTTTGCGAAATTCATACGTTATGACGTATATCTTGTAAAGTTAGAAACCGTTAAACTAACGATACTATAAGTACATAGCATTTTTGCATAGTTAGGCTATTTTTTCATAATAATACTGCCTTTGGAAACAGTAAATAACAATACATAACGACCAGAAATATGTTTACCTTGGGCAAACTTTACAGATATAGATAGGTAGAGTAGAGACAATTTTGAGGCTGAAATCAGCAGAAGAGTGCAGCTTGGCTGGGCAGCATTTGGGAAGCTGCGTCACATCCTTGAATCATCTTCGCCACAATGCCTCAAGACCAAGGTGTTCGATCAATGCGTCTTACCAGTCATGACATACGGAGCCGAGACGTGGAACTTGACAGTAAAACTGACTCACTGGCTACATGTCACTCAGAGAGCTATTTAAAGGTTTATGCTCGGTATCTCTACAATGGATAAAATCCGGTATGAGGCTTTCTGCAAAAAGACCAAAGTTACAGACATAGTCTGGAACTGTAGCAAGCTGAAGTGGCAGTGGGCTGGTACGTACGTACGGGTACATACGTGCTTCGGATGGGCACGTTAAGCCGTCGGTCCCGGTTGCTGTCTATGATGGCGGTCATTATACAAACATGTCAGAGGCCTGCTACTTGCGTGGGCGGTTGAAAAACTCTGACACCAGGGTTCATCGGGTCGTTGAACGACTCGGTGTCCCACACGAAGAGAGAGAGAGTGGGCTAGTCACATTTGTCGTAGAACCGATGGGCGGTGGAGTAAGCGGGTTTTCGGCAAGCGTAGCGTTAGACGCCCTCCGCCACGCCAGATGAACCGGTGACATAAAAAAGGCGGCTGGTAGCGACTGCATGGCAAAAACGTTCCGTTCCGTTCCGTGGGGGAGTCCTACTTACAGCAGAGGAATAGGATGATGTAATACAAAATTCGTAGTTTTGTCAGTTATCAGGTCAAAAGACGACTCGGTGTCACAAACAAAAAGAAGAATAACAAGTTATGCTACCTAGTAAATTTAATTTTTTCATATTTTTGACCAAAGTCTAAACAGCACGCGGGATCCCGCAAATACCGGGACCCCGCGGGATTGAGATTGCCCAGTCCCGCAAATACCGGGATTGAAATTTACTTGCGGGATTGCATTCCCTACCCACGGGCGACTGTGGAGAGGATACAGGCACGCCAGAGCACATCCTTTTTAACTGCCCCCTTAACAATAACTGCCCTCTTCTATATACATTATTAGCAAAATGTAAAGATGATGCGCTCCCTATGAATTTAAATTACTTACTTACAATCCCCTCGGAAAAAATATTTATCACTTTGGCCAAATTCGTCAGTTGTAACATTATTAGGTTGTAGTCAGTATCCTTTATGTATTTATTTATGGTTATTATATTATTATATGTTAAAAGTATGTAGATTTATATTTTGTTTCGACTATTTTCAATGCGGTTATGCGTATTTCCTTTTGGACCCCACCTAATATTCCTCTTTGACGTGATGATCTAATTTCACTGACACTGGCTGAATTGCTTATTGGCAAAAGCTATAATAAAAAAAAAGAAGAAGATGATACAGTACAGTACAGGTATCATCAATTATAGAACGTGTTCTCTTAGCGTCATATCTTGACTCGTATATTGAAAGATCCGATGTTAAAATAGGTAGATGGATGAGATATGTATGACACCTTCCATGTGACTTTAATTTCGGAGTTATCTATATGTGCAATCCAAAATATTTTTTCAATGTTTGACTTTAAAGAGTTGCTTTTAAAGCAGTACTTACCTACCAATATTCACGAAACAACATCATTAATTTATTTCGTAGTCTCATCAATCTTTCTTCAACATGGTTGCTCTTCCAAGCGAGGTGTTGGTGTGGAATAGGTACCTACTGACTGACAAAGTCTGTTCTCGATGAAAAAGATTAGGAATTGAACACGTGTTATGCTGTCGTTGTGTAAATGGATTAATGACGAAAATAAAAAGTTTGTGTTTGTTGTTAATGCGTTTATCTCGTCTACGAGAGAACAATTTGTCTGTATAGGCAATATCACTCGCTCATCAGTAACAACTGAGTAAGTATGTGCAACATTATTATATTGTTGCAAAAAGAAGGCCTGCTTTCGTTATACTGTTATGCATCTTCTGTTTTTCTTTCTTTTTGTGGTAATTAAATAATAAGCCGGCATCACACGACAACCCAACGTGAATTCAAAACCAGAAAAGTAGTTCGTTCACCGAATTCAACTGCACCAGAAATACTTGCTCGTTCCTGTATTTTCCTCTGTACCTACGAAAGTGCAGGTTTGCGTTTTGTTAGTGTTCTTGGCTGCCACGTTAGTTTGCTTGTTCCCATATTACGAAGAGAACACGAAGTTTTCCGTAAAATGATATTCCCATTTTCATCCTATACTGCCAGATGATTTTCCCTGGAATTCCTACGATGTTTCCTTTTGTTAGAGAGTCACTCATCATCATCAAATTTAAGAGCTATGCTCTTGTCGGTGGAGTTCCATTCTTGCCTTTTTCCTGTCGATGTTTTAATTTCTTGATACGACACGATGTTATATAGACTATGTGCTAGCAAACGAAATATACAAAACATACAAAGAAACAATTTACAATGAGACAAGACACAACAGGTTTATTTATACGTCCCGGGTAGATGTCCACCCGAGTTTTCTAACATCCTTATAAGCATGTCTAGCTACCCTATGAAAGAAAGTTGGTACCTCCGACATTTACCGGAAAATGAGCTAGCACATAGTCTATTAGCATTTATAGTCAATCATTATTGAGCTTATTAAATAATGGAACATAAATGATAGAAGTCATGTACCTTATCAAAACAAACCACTTTCTGTACATAGGCAATAATCTATATAATTCGTATTTTCTAGTGACTGTTAACCTTTAAATAAATATCTATGAAAAAGATACTAGATCTCATTTTCCCATTCTTACTTGTATTCAAATGACCCACTGAAACTAAAAACAACCTTCCTGAAGTCATATGTAAATAAGAATAATGCTAAGCATTCCAATCACGCTCACGACAAGGGCGGCCGCTTCCCCGACTTCCTCAGCGGTTAAAGTGTAGTCACTTGTGCCGGTTATCCCGCGGCTCGACTTTCGTATTCAAGTCTTGTTGCAACTTCAAGCAACACGTCTCAAGACAACGAGGTTATTTGCATCTTACCTTCATGCTTTCTTGCCCCTTTATGGATGTCATTATTATTATTAGACTCCTGAGTACACGCTCGGGTTATAACCTGTTACGTAAATCAGCGCGTGAATGTGAACAAAAAGTCACCATAAACCCCTCCTTCCGGACCTAAGCCGGGACTGGACAGAAACCCCAATAATTCGTAAAGCAATCGCGAGCGATGCAATAAAAGGTGGCGAGTCACAAAGTCGCGAGCGGCCATTCGAAAACTAATAAATTTTAGCGAGCGGTGAATTTAGTTGATAAACGACCGAGATAAAGATGCGGAGCTGGGCTCCACACTTTGGTCAGCGGGCTGAACGAGATATTTTTAGGTAAATACTACTACATCGCTAAAGTTTTGTGCTGGTTTTACTTTTGAATTTGGATATACAAGTGAACATTTATTAACTTAAAAATTAGAAAATATCTACTTATTACTTTACATAAAGCACATAACAAAGAAAACGAGAACACTTACCTGCAAGAAAACCCAGATTTTGTTCTCTTTCGCTTTTCTTACGGGCTTCTGACACGCGAGATAGGATAAGTAAGTACCCGTACCATCGAACAATGATAATGTGCCGTACTGTCAGCAGCATATCAACCTGCCCTAGGCATTAACTAGTACTGGATTTTCCTACAAATTTAAGAATAGTGGTTGATGAATTTAGATGACGAAGTTGCGTGTGTGCTCCTGCCTCCGAGTTTCTTATATTCTGTGTGTGTGTTGTGAGTATGAGTGTCTACTATCTGCCAATGCAAGGAACAAAAGCCAAATGTAGGTAGGTATATCTGTTCAGTTTAAACCGCTTTAATATTCAAGGCAGTGACGTCGCAAACTAGACTGTTTGAAACTAGCAAGCTTTGCGCCATCCAGATTCACGTTCTGTAAACTTTAAACTCTGGTTGCGTATTTCGAGCGGCGCTGACATGAGCGGCGAGGGGACGCAATGGGACCACAGCAGCGGCAAAACCGCCGTACCGGTACGTACATACACACAGCGACGTATCTACATCTACTGTAACAAACTCGAACCCGGCCTATGAAGGACTATACGCCTAAAGGCACCGGCCTCTGTTGTTATGAAGATCATGTCTTGAGTTCTAGATTTCATAGAAACCCATACCTCAAGCACAGTGTATATAATGGCTCGTGATATAAAAGTGATGTCTAGTTAATTATTGACCCATACGTTGTGTTTAAATAAAGTAATATGTAACCCATAAGTTCTTTTAAAGGTAATTGAGACATCTCTGTACTAATTATTGTAATAAAGTGACTCTGATGAACAGGAGAGGGAAAAGGGCAGGAAACTGAACTCCAAACGGGCCCCCAGTACTTCAACGCCCGAGGAATGTAGAAGCCCACGCCAATATATACCTATCTGTATTCATAAACGCTCCACGGTCATTCCCACATAATCAGCCCTACGCATGCAAATTCTTCATGCATAAAACTTCATTGTAAAGACAACCATTAGAGCGTCCACCAAATACAAACGGTAAATTATCTGCTTCCCCCAGAAGAAGGATAAATATGGTGAGACCTGCCGTCTCTGCTAATAGATGCGTCAGCCACAGACGCTTGTGGCGCTTAAAAGCACCACGAAGAAGGATAGGTGATCAGATTCAGATGTCCTTTGCAGAACAAATGAAGTAGTTTGTTTAGAATAAACAGTCTTATGACTGACCAACTCAACACCCAAGTGTCTAGTTGGTTAAGTAAGTATGTATGTTGTGAATAGGTATGTTATCAGTCAAATGACATGATTTCAACAATTATATTTAGGTTTCCCCTAAAGAGGTACCGGCAAGGCCGGTAAGCACCGAATATGAAATTGCACTGGTCAGTCAGTCTCCACCCATTTAACTCCTACGGAAGTCAGAATATAATATGAGAATGCTTTATGCAAGTCCCAAATCACATGTGAGCATACATGCTTATAAGTTGAAGACGGGAGAGCAATATTTTGCACATCCCAAGAGAGAGTTATAGAATAAGCCATGATGTTCACATGAACCTCCTGAGAGAATGTGGATTTCTACGATCAGAAGCTGCCATTACAACCATACCGAATGCTAGGTAATAAATATATGGGTATTTGATGAAGATATGATAAAAGTTGTCCCATGACATTTGATGACAACCATTGTAATTAGTAAGTAAGTTGTAGTCATAGTTTTACTATGATGGGCACCATTTTAGCCAGTCATAAGAAGAACTTTAAGAACTTCATGACTAGAATATTACTTTAGATATGATTCATCTGAATCTGTTATAGGATAGGATGATAGGAAAGGATATTATCCATTCTACCAGCCATACATATTCTTAGATAAGAGTACTAACTAAGATATTATAGCAAGTACCATAAAATATTATTGTGGTAAGTACAAGTTGTCCACGGCTGGACACATTCCCATTCTGAAGATCATTTTGTTTGTATAACAAAATATTGTTATAAATAAATGTTCGTCCACTGCCGGACATATTCCAATACTGAAGACTGTTTTCTTTGTAAGACAAAGAAACTGTTGTAAATGATTATTTGTCCACTGTTGGACATAACCAAACAGAAATAGATATCTAACAATATCTACTTATGTGTACTTCATACATAGTAACATTAGTCAATTAAGTCCATAGTCGCTCAGCAACCATAGTACAAATAGAAATCTGTCCACTGATGGGCTAAGCCAAACAGTAGATAAGTAGATACAACAGGAACTTTATCAAGTGAATCCTTAATCGCTCAGCAATCATAGAATAGTAATTTATTCACTGATGACCACAGCAAATAATAGATAAGTAGATAACAATATCTACTTATGTAAGTTTTAACTCAGGAACTTTATGCTAGTAGCGCATAGCAATAATAAATTATGTTATTAATTTGGTTATTAAAGTCATATATATGGCTTGATAGATAGACAAGTAAGGAATAGGAGTAATGGGATTATAGGGTATCCTACCTATTCCTAACATCTAATTTACCTATCTACCGACACACTAAATAGCCCAAATTTCCTAATTAAAGATTAGATGTGGATACTATAAAGTTTACATGAAACAATCAGAACGCAGATTCTTTAAAACATTCTGACCCGACAACAAAACAAAGTTATTGCAATAAAATGACCTTAGCACTAAAAACCAAAGCATAAGACCATGTTCCGAATCTTATCAGCTTTCAATGAATACAAAACTATCAAGCATAGGTAATTAATATGTTTGTAAACATTCATATATGGAATATATACTGATGATAGGGTTCGAAAGAAAGCATTAATTGTACTTATCCATCTGGAACTTGAAGCCACCAGCACACGAAGAACCAACAACGACGACATCCACAATGCCGATTCCAGTGCACGCTGAAGCACGCATCCTCTGTATCCAACAACACACTTTCGTGCTACACGGGTTCAAAGCACTTTTCACAAACCATACACACTCGCGAATCGAGGGTGACCAGGTAAACGTCGAGACTCTCTGGTCCACGGCGCGACTCCACCAGGACTGATAGGTAAACTAATCACTGCACTAGGTATTCCTTTTCTGTCCTGGGAGACTTCACGATTAAAACTGAAACTGAACGCAGGCCGTATGGCTCGCTTATTTATACCAAAAAGCTTCGAACTTACGAGAAGAATATTCTTCTAGAAATCTGCTACTCATTACGAAAGAAGATATTCTCCTCTCTTTCATACACATTTTAGAAGACATTCGACTATTCTAGAATTTTTTAGAATGTCTTGTTTCGCTACTTGTTGCCAGACACCAATTCAGGGGGGGTCCCTAGGATCCACGACCCATCCTGACATCCAAGAAAAACTTTTAGTGTATATTGAGTAAATCATGGGTTTATCAATATTATTAAACATTTATTGTTGGTTTATAGAATTTTTTTAGAAAAAACATCAATTTTCTATAAACCGAAAGTGTGACTAATAGAATAAACATTAGGTATTTCAGTCGCTATGGCACTATAATAGGCCTAGTAGGGCCCTGTCTAAGGTGACACTTTGCAGTTTCCGCTACTCGACAATAGATGGCTCTTAAACAAAATAGCAAAATGTTATGTCCTGTATCATATAAGCACGAAAAATTATAAATGCTACTGCAAACGCTGTACAACTATCAGCTAATTATCCAAAATTATTTAGACTTGCCTATACGAACGATATGATGAGAAAACCAAGAAAGTAACTTACAACTTCACTGTTTCATACACATAGAGCCATCTATCAGCTGTGTTCCTGAACTTCTATAACAATTTTGACAGAACAGAACCAAGTACTAATCGCATCTTATACCAATAGATGTCGCTGTTTTGAAATATTTATAAAGGCCGAAACACATATTAATTAATAAAGACCGGGACACATATGTGACAATTCGCCCCCTATTTTATGTGAAATTTAGTTGCTTAGAGCTAAATTGAACATAAAATATCAACAACAGTAAACACTTCCCGCCCCCAAGACTTTCAAAACTTCATAAATATGTATGCCTGAACCAAATGTCATGGAGCCCTAATGGAATTTACGCTAAAAGCTGTATACATCTCTTAATGAAGTTCCCTACGCCAAATGCTGCAAATCACGCAATTTTACGCTGAATGCAGAATTAACTATCCTTATGCCAATTTGCTAAGTTACGCCAAGTGCATAAAATTATTACACAATTTACGCCAAATGCATAAACTAAAATAAGAATTACGCAGTTTACGCTTAATGCAACTATGCCTACGCCAAGTGCTTTATTACCAGTAATACTACGCTAAACGCAACCAAGTGCTTTTAATATGATTATTCTACCCAAAGTGCTTGTGCCAATAATTACTATTGTCATTCCTGAAAATCATGGGTGCTTCATAATAAAGAATTATACAGAGAATCTGATTGAAAAATGTTATAAATTGAATTTAAGCGTTTAAACCAAATCTTTGTGCAATCTGTTGTGTGAAGGTTGTATTATAGATAGATTCATTAACACTTAGTGTTAGGAACCTATTATAATCTCCGTGAACAGTCTGTAAATTTGCCTTGTTCACAGATTTTCGCACGAAAACCTGCTGTGGATTTCTGCTTGCAACATTACCATAAACAGCGAACCAGCTGAAAGCTAGACTTCATGCTGACCCAAAAAATCCAGCCTCTTCGCCAGCTATCTGCCACAGTAATGACAGAGTAATGAATGATTTGGCTTAAATCAGACCTTAACTCAAAATAGCTAAGATCTAAATTCGCAAAATCAAAATACAATATGTAATTTAATTAATATAAGTTCCCTAACTCACATCCATGACATGATAGAACCAGAAAAAGACATATTAGAAAACTGTTCTGATCAAATCGTGACATGTGTTGTGTGTTTGGACCAACCTGGTCCTAAATGTTCAGTCAGTTAAGGGCCGTGTCAGGGGTTCTCGCACGAGAGCCTCCTTTGAATATCTGCTTGCTTGCACTACCTCTAACAGTGAAATTACGCAAACATATCTTGCCATTGTGCTAACAAGACATGCCTACCATTAAATCACTGCAGAAGTAAATACAGAGTGTCGTGAGATGATTTGATCCTGAACCTTTATATGAAAATAACAATTTTAATAATAATTACTTAAAAATTATAAAAAAAAAATTCATATCAAGTATGGATGGAGATAAAATTCTAGTGTTTTATCAAAATAAAACATTTATAAACAAGTAAATCAGATTTTCAGGAATGTAAAAAAAACTTTTGTGCTAATTAAACTACCATAAACTTATGGCACTTACAAATTGAGCAGAACAAACATACCACTTATGCAAGAGTGCCATCTAGTTCAGGCATATATCATTATCAAATAAAATGTCGCCCCCCAAATTGTTAAATTTTAAGAAATATTAGGTAAAATTTTCTGCCCCCCAAACCTTCAGAAAAAGTCCTACACTTGATCTCATCACACAACAATAGGCAATTCCTAATCTCCTAACAACAACCTATTAAGTAAGCAATGAACCAACAGAATTATATCTACCCCAAACATAAACACTAACTCCTATACTATAACTCTCTAATCATTACCTCCTAGACCACAATTTAGTCAACACCCCCTAGACTACTACCATCTCCTAGACTATAATTTGTCATCACCTCCTAGACCTGCACCTATATATAACATCATCTAAACCATATCCAGTCAACAGCTCCTAGCCTACAACCACTTTCTCCTAAACTATAAGTGGATATCACCTAGACCTAGACCTACATCTATACACAACACTACCGAATCCATACTTAGTCATCAGCTCCTAGACTATAATCACCATCTCCTAGACTATAACTGGATATCACCTAGACCTAGGCCTACATCTATACGCAACATTATCTAAACCATATTTAATCGCCAACTCCTAACCTATAATCACTATCTCCTAGACTATAACTGGATTTCACCTAGATCCATACCCACACCTATACTAAACCATATTTAGTTACAAGCTCCTAGACTATAATCACTATCTCCTAGACTATCATCACCATTTCCTGCAATGTACTTGTTAACACCTTCTAGACCTCGATCTATAGATGTGATATGACCTAGACCTCTATTTAATCATCGGCTCCCAGACTACAATCTATCATCAATACTGTTTGAACACTAGATAAAACCTAGACTTAGACACATACATATGACCTCAACTATCAACTCCTAAACCAGACAAAATTGGACACCGCCTTCCCCACTACACAATCAGTAACTCCCAGATAGTAGACCTGCAAGATAAAATTAAGTTAAGTTTATTTAAAATAATTAAATTGAATAACTCAATTATTGGGACGTTCGCTTGTGATATTTTTATATCTGCCTTTGATCACTACAACCAAAAAATATTAGTTGTTTTATAAAACAAAACCACCGAGCTGCAACCTGTGGAAAAGAATCTCTGCGCCACCGAGGCAGTCGGGTAGAAATATTTGATTTTCTTCTCTTTTTTTTTTCTAGTTATTATCAATATACAATCACTTTCACTTATATAAAAGGAAGATAACCTACCAAACATACCTACATACATTCAACATACATACTATATCTTTTTATAAAGTGAAAAGACAAATTATATAACTACTAGTTATCATACATTTGTTTATAAGTAATTGGGATAAGGGCAGACAGATAATGATGACATTTGTTTTGTTGTCGAATAGTGTCAACAAATAATCTAAAAAAAATTACATAATTTTAATAATTTTAAGTAATTTAAAAACTTGATATTCATTTTTATACTTAATTACACTGATAGTTTATGTTTAATATTATTCATAAAATTTCCCTCCGCCCCCTAGATATCAAATAAATTGTCATCATGATAAATTACCTACTTTGATTTACCTAATAAAGGTTTTTGGTTAGAAGCAAAACTAGCTTTTTGATTTCTATTTATATACCTAAAGTCAACTAAATCATCTTAGGTTAGGACCTCATGATATGTCATTGCTTGCTATTGTAGATAAAATATGTAATGGATTACAAAATACCTACGCTTTACTACATATTATATGTACAGTGTGCAACAGAGCCAGGTTTATGTTTCTAAAGTACCGAGTCTCCAATTATAGGTATAAGGTAAAGCAACGCTAGGTACACATTGACAAAATCTTCAAATTCCATGGGAACCAAGTTACTGAACCCTAAGATCTTTTCCTACCTATTAATTTTGTTATGGAGTCTATACATATAATAAAACAGTAACGAAACTAAGTCTGTACATGAAATAGTTTAAAAAAAGAGTAGTTGTAGTAAATTGTGTTCAAGATGTAGATCTCGAAACAACAGCTAATTAAATTTTTGTCTGTTTGTCTGTCTGTATGTCTGTCTGTTTGTCTGTTATTCTTTCACGCAAAAACTACTGGACGGATTTTTACCAAATTCTGTACAGTGATTGTTTATTACTCTGGTCAACATCTAGGATACATTTTACTTCGGGAAAATGTCACAATCCCATGGGAAAACCCATTAACTGGTTCGGCAAAGCACGACCATCCAGAAACATTTTTAACAAATTTACTGATATAGAAACGAGGGTATATATTGATACTATTTATTTTCTGCAAAAAAAGTCGATTCCTAATGGAAAATAATAAAAAAAAAGTTTAAAAATTTGTTCAAGAAGAAAATTAGTATAAAAGTATTTTCATAGATGTCGCTGACAGTTTTATAAAACGCGGTATCAAAATGTTTGTTTTTCTTCAAGCTATAAAAAGAGCCACTGACAGTGGTGGCTAATTATCCTGTGAAATATCAAAGTTTCATTCCCATAATTTTAATTTGAAAATACTTTGATTATGTTTCGCTACGTTAATACGACACATTGGCTTTTCATTACGGACTTTAATTTTGCTTATTGATCTGTCTTATGATGATGATGATCTCTCTGGGCTCCGATTTCGGGCATGGCGACTACTTCTACTTCTGATCAAGTCAGCGATGATGCGCCCGTAGGTGCCCATTATAGCCGATTATGGCAGTAAACTCCCGTGCACAGTGTGGGCATATGAGTTTGTCATTGATATAATTGTAGTTAATGGCGGCGGGAGAACGAACCTCCAGTTCATCGTGTTTAGCGTCCAGGTCTGCTGTACGCTGCTCCTCAAAGTCGCGAATTCGTTTCTTTTCAAGATCGCGCCATTCTGGCCGTTGAGCTGCCAAAACCTCAAATTTAGATGGGTCAATGTTGCATCTTTTCATGCGTCTCTTCTGAACACCTTTTCATCCTCTTTACATACGAGGAATTGACCGCCATGCTTTCGCTTACCGCTAGCTCAGAATAGAAGATGCGCACCACCGAAGCCACATAATAAAGTTGTGATAAATGGATTGTATTTGTAATTTGTATTTGTTGTAGAGGGTCGAAAGTCATACATATGTACATAAAAGACTTTTGTTTGGTAATAGGTAGGTACATAAAATTGATAATGATAACAGAACACGTTTCAGCAATTTTCTGTTTTCTTTTACTTTTAGATAATAGATGTTTGTATGTATAAAACAAATAGAAATGCAAAATACCAGGTTATAGGGTAAAAAAATGAACCTCTAAAATGATGGGTAGCCGCTATACTTGAAATAAGGTTTCACGTAAATAGATATTGTGTTGCGGTAAAGGAATAAGTTAAGTACAAGATGTAAAAAAAGCAACTGAAATAATTTCAAGGGGCGAACCAGTCCATGAAACTGAGCAACTTTCCCCAAGGAAAGTATGTCGAAAACTGAAAAAAAATACGTTCTCTCAATAAAAGACTTAACTCTCAATGAGAAAACAAAAATAGAAGTGAAATAAGTAAGCAGAAGAAGTAGAAAGAAACAAACATCCACCCATCAACAGTGGGTCAAGCTGTGCTTGCAAATTGACATAAAAATTATAAAGGAACATCGGTTTTGGTAGTGTAACCAACTATACCCTCAAGATGTGACTCAGGCGCTGAAACAGGAGGGGTGAAAACTTTAAGAGATACGAAAATGTCTGTATTGAAATAGTTGTTTAGCATGGTGTGCTGCTTCTATGGCCTCATAAATTTCCCTTCATAGACAAGTAACACACACAAAACCGCGGTATTCCAGGGTTCGTCCAGGTTATTTCATCATCATCGTCATCACCATCATCATCTGCCTGCCCTTATCGTAGCGATCACGCATAAAATACTTACCATTAGACAAAGTTTGAATATGAGAACAGAAAAATATACGTGATCGGTACCATTATGTGTAAAAATTTAATAAAAAACATGTTTACTATCACAGTTTATGAGATATAAGTCTAGTTACAGAAAGATAGTGAAGGGAAGTCTCAGCTTTGGGTACGTAACCTTATTTGTAATAATGGGCTGGTAATAAATAAGTAAACTATCATTATCATCTATTTTTGAAAAAGTTGTAATTAATCTGTTAGTGTGTATGACTAAGCTCACAAAAAAAAGAAGACACCTACCTGACCCGACAACCCCAGAAAGAACGTTATGGGGCCGAAACATTGCATTAGGAGAGCCAGCACCCCCCAAAGTGGGAAGGTGCAAGGAAAAAGAGGAAGTCAATCTGTCAGTGTAGTACTTGCATGGATTTCTCAAAAAGAATGCGATGTTTTTTTTATGTTTGATATGGTAAGAACATATTCAATGATTAGTGAGAACCTATAGCAGCACTGGAGGGCCTATCTGTCTACCTACCCGACGGAACACGATTTTTATTGAAAAAATTATTTAGCATGATGTGCCGCTTCTGTTGTTTTAAAGACTTCCCTTGGCGAAACGAAGTTCGCGGGCACCAGCTAGTAAACAATAAAAAAACATCAACTGATTGGCGACAAGCAGCTCAGAATAGGGAAGAATGGTGAAACCTTGTGTTGGAAACCAAGATCCACTTTGGGTCGTTGAGTCAGCAAAGTAAGTAACTAAGTATGGCCAAGACCAAAACACTTTCATATTGAATGGCAAGTACCTATCTTTCCTATGTGTACCAATTCTTAAATTCCAACTTTCTTAAATCAATTACCTAGGTTATGTTTAGTTCAAATTATTCCTATGCCTTTAAATAATACCTACAATATCTAACATTGTTTAATATGTAATGCTCAGTTGCATTCTATGGAATTCTTGCACAACCCACATCAAATTAGAGTTTGGGACAAGAAATCAACAAAGGTTTGCAATGAAATTCAAGAATGTGTTAGTTAGTGATTAAAACCTATTTTAAAACTTACTTGAATGTTGTTAGTGCTCCCATGTACATGTTCTTCACAAAACAAACAATAATATCACTAAATTTGCACAAATAACACATCACAAATCCCAAGGAAGTTTTGGGAGTGAAACACTGCAATATCCACAATCCACAACTCTACTAAATCCACAATGTTTTACTAGCAAAGTCACTTTTAGCTTTGTTTTCACGTATATGGTAGACATGAACTTGGACCGTACTCATATTTAATAGAAAATAAACAAAATCATTTAACGAAACACGAAACCCGTCAGCGGTTTTACAAAGAACTGTCAAAACATAACCATAAACAAACACGTACTTTTATTTCACACATTTTACATTAATCATAAAATCGGAGCGAGATAGCAAGACACGAAAATACTACTAGTATGACAGACTGCGTCTCTTTCTTAAATAGAATTTAGCTAATCTAGCGAAAAAATAAAGCATCAGGCTGACGTATCAAGGCTGCGTTTCGTTTTCGTTCAAAAACTTTTCTCAATGTTATTTTTAAATGGAAAAATGTTTTACAAATTTACCATTTAAAATTATAATAGCATAAAAATAACCTAAATAATGATTATTCTTACACAAATATTGTAAAATCTACGCGAAAATATAATTTGCAAAGTTCCTAACGTGAAATTTCTTGGTTTGAATTTTGACGTTTTCAAAATTATTAGACGAAACCTTGTCATGCGAACGCACCCCACTTTGACATTTCTAATACGTAAATCCGTGTTCGTACTAATAATTTCTTATTTTTCAGGGAAATAACTGCAAAATCGCTTGTTAATTTTTGCTTGCTTGGATGCCCGATGACTCAAAAACACTCCCAACCTACCCAAGGGACCCCACGGAACCCAGAATCTAGCCCACTCTCACCAGTTCACAGAATCACAACATGTACATGAAATGTCTCAATTTTGGGACCTTTTTATTCTGGTCACGCGCAACAAATGTAACAAACTCGAACCCGGCCTATGAAGGACTATACGCCTAAAGGCACCGGCCTCTGTTGTTATGAAGATCATGTCTTGAGTTCTAGATTTCATAGAAACCCATACCTCAAGCACAGTGTATATAATGGCTCGTGATATAAAAGTGATGTCTAGTTAATTATTGACCCATACGTTGTGTTTAAATAAAGTAATATGTAACCCATAAGTTCTTTTAAAGGTAATTGAGACATCTCTGTACTAATTATTGTAATAAAGTGACTCTGATGAACAGGAGAGGGAAAAGGGCAGGAAACTGAACTCCAAACGGGGCCCCAGTACTTCAACGCCCGAGGAATGTAGAAGCCCACGCCAATATATACCTATCTGTATTCATAAACGCTCCACGGTCATTCCCACATAATCAGCCCTACGCATGCAAATTCTTCATGCATAAAACTTCATTGTAAAGACAACCATTAGAGCGTCCACCAAATACAAACGGTAAATTATCTGCTTCCCCCAGAAGAAGGATAAATATGGTGAGACCTGCCGTCTCTGCTAATAGATGCGTCAGCCACAGACGCTTGTGGTGCTTAAAAGCACCACGAAGAAGGATAGGTGATCAGAATCAGATGTCCTTTGCAGAACAAATGAAGTAGTTTGTTTAGAATAAACAGTCTTATGACTGACCAACTCAACACCCAAGTGTCTAGTTGGTTAAGTAAGTATGTATGTTGTGAATAGGTATGTTATCAGTCAAATGACATGATTTCAACAATTATATTTAGGTTTCCCTAAAGAGGTACCGGCAAGGCCGGTAAGCACCGAATATGAAATTGCACTGGTCAGTCAGTCTCCACCCACATTTAACTCCTACGGAAGTCAGAATATAATATGAGAATGCTTTATGCAAGTCCCAAATCACATGTGAGCATACATGCTTATAAGTTGAAGACGGGAGAGCAATATTTTGCACATCCCAAGAGAGAGTTATAGAATAAGCCATGATGTTCACATGAACCTCCTGAGAGAATGTGGATTTCTACGATCAGAAGCTGCCATTACAACCATACCGAATGCTAGGTAATAAATATATGGGTATTTGATGAAGATATGATAAAAGTTGTCCCATGACATTTGATGACAACCATTGTAATTAGTAAGTAAGTTGTAGTCATAGTTTTACTATGATGGGCACCATTTTAGCCAGTCATAAGAAGAACTTTAAGAACTTCATGACTAGAATATTACTTTAGATATGATTCATCTGAATCTGTTATAGGATAGGATGATAGGAAAGGATATTATCCATTCTACCAGCCATACATATTCTTAGATAAGAGTACTAACTAAGATATTATAGCAAGTACCATAAAATATTATTGTGGTAAGTACAAGTTGTCCACGGCTGGACACATTCCCATTCTGAAGATCATTTTGTTTGTATAACAAAATATTGTTATAAATAAATGTTCGTCCACTGCCGGACATATTCCAATACTGAAGACTGTTTTCTTTGTAAGACAAAGAAACTGTTGTAAATGATTATTTGTCCACTGTTGGACATAACCAAACAGAAATAGATATCTAACAATATCTACTTATGTGTACTTCATACATAGTAACATTAGTCAATTAAGTCCATAGTCGCTCAGCAACCATAGTACAAATAGAAATCTGTCCACTGATGGGCTAAGCCAAACAGTAGATAAGTAGATACAACAGGAACTTTATCAAGTGAATCCTTAATCGCTCAGCAATCATAGAATAGTAATTTATTCACTGATGACCACAGCAAATAATAGATAAGTAGATAACAATATCTACTTATGTAAGTTTTAACTCAGGGACTTTATGCTAGTAGCGCATAGCAATAATAAATTATGTTATTAATTTGGTTATTAAAGTCATATATATGGCTTGATAGATAGACAAGTAAGGAATAGGAGTAATGGGATTATAGGGTATCCTACCTATTCCTAACATCTAATTTACCTATCTACCGACACACTAAATAGCCCAAATTTCCCTAATTAAAGATTAGATGTGGATACTATAAAGTTTACATGAAACAATCAGAACGCAGATTCTTTAAAACATTCTGACCCGACAACAAAACAAAGTTATTGCAATAAAATGACCTTAGCACTAAAAACCAAAGCATAAGACCATGTTCCGAATCTTATCAGCTTTCAATGAATACAAAACTATCAAGCATAGGTAATTAATATGTTTGTAAACATTCATATATGGAATATATACTGATGATAGGGTTCGAAAGAAAGCATTAATTGTACTTATCCATCTGGAACTTGAAGCCACCAGCACACGAAGAACCAACAACGACGACATCCACAATGCCGATTCCAGTGCACGCTGAAGCACGCATCCTCTGTATCCAACAACACACTCTCACGTGCTACACGGGTTCAAAGCACTTTTCACAAACCATACACACTCGCGAATCGAGGGTGACCAGGTAAACGTCGAGACTCTCTGGTCCACGGCGCGACTCCACCAGGACTGATAGGTAAACTAATCACTGCACTAGGTATTCCTTTTCTGTCCTGGGAGACTTTACGATTAAAACTGAAACTGAACGCAGGCCGTATGGCTCGCTTATTTATACCAAAAAGCTTCGAACATACGAGAAGAATATTCTTCTAGAAATCTGCTACTCATTACGAAAGAAGATATTCTCCTCTCTTTCATACACATTTTAGAAGACATTCGACTATTCTAGAATTTTTTAGAATGTCTTGTTTCGCTACTTGTTGCCAGACACCAATTCAGGGGGGGTCCCTAGGATCCACGACCCATCCTGACATCCAAGAAAAACTTTTAGTGTATATTGAGTAAATCATGGGTTTACCAATATTATTAAACATTTATTGTTGGTTTATAGATTTTTTTTAGAAAATACATCAATTTTCTATAAACCGAAAGTGTGACTAATAGAATAAACATTAGGTATTTCAGTCGCTATGGCACTATAATAGGCCTAGTAGGGCCCTGTCTAAGGTGACACTTTGCAGTTTCCGCTACTCGACAATAGATGGCTCTTAAACAAAATAGCAAAATGTTATGTCCTGTATCATATAAGCACGAAAAATTATAAATGCTACTGCAAACGCTGTACAACTATCAGCTAATTATCCAAAATTATTTAGACTTGCCTATACGAACGATATGATGAGAAAACCAAGAAAGTAACTTACAACTTCACTGTTTCATACACATAGAGCCATCTATCAGCTGTGTTCCTGAACTTCTATAACAATTTTGACAGAACAGAACCAAGTACTAATCGCATCTTATACCAATAGATGTCGCTGTTTTGAAATATTTATAAAGGCCGAAACACATATTAATTAATAAAGGCCGGGACACATATGTGACACTACATTAATATAGTAAAGAGGAAAGATTTGTTTTTTTTTTTGTATGTATGTATGTAATCGATAAACTGCAAAACTACTGGACCGATTTCCAAAATTCTTTCACCATCAGAAAGCTACAACATTTCTTGAAGACCATAGACTACTTTTTGCGACGAGAAAATTCCTCATTCCCAGTCCCACGCAAAACGGTTAGCAGCAGAAAAAGCGAGATAAACTATGAGATACGAAAATAGCTTCGTAGCAAAAGTTGTTCAGCATGACGGGCCGCTCTTGCTGACACATGGTCATCGAGGGTCTGGAGTGCCTGACGCAGACCACGAGCATCATATCATAACAATAGGAGACCGGGGCAAGTTAGGATAGCTAAGACTAAAAAATTCATAAAACGAAAATCAACTTGGTTATTAATAAACTTTTAGAACAATAATAAAACTTATAGTATTCGTTAACATGATAGACCTCTTCTATGGCACTAAATCATATATTTTTTTGATAAAAAGGAATTAAGTGTAACAAGTCGAAAATCCCACCTTGCCCCACCAGTGCCACCCCACTTGTGTTCACCAGTCACGCAAACAAACAAACTTCCCGTCTTGCCCCAACCTTCATCTTGCCCCGGTAATGGCTTCAAAGTAAAAGTTGTTCAGTATGACGGGTCGATATTTCTGGCACATAGTCATGTCATGACACCCGTACGCCTTTTTCCCTAATTTGTGGTCATGATGAGACACTTTTGCTGGAACGGAGTTTAAGGAGTAATCGAATTTTTACTACGGGCAAAGATCAAAGAAAATTCTATTGGAAAACAGGTAAGTTGCAGTGGGTGAAACCGCTGGGCGGGCCGCTAGTCTTTAAATAATAGGTATCAGGCAGGTTTTGAATGTTTGTGTCCAGTGTAATGTGAAAATCAAGTTATTTTTATTCGGTATTCGTTCATACCTAGCTTTATACACAGGATCAACTGAAATTTTAGTGATATGTTTGCGGAAATGAGAAGTATGTTTTTATATTTCTCAAATTGAAATACCTTATTGTATTGGATACTACAAAATACATTAACAAAATAATAAAAGTAGAAAATATTCATTGTGGCTTTAGTATATGGTATGTATAAGTATGTCCCTAAATACACAGTGAAAACAGGTATGGTGGTTCAATGCGCCTCATATCTAGTAGGGTTCTTTGACATGCTGCAAGGAAAATAAGCTGAAATTAAATTGTACGCTGCCGCTATCATTATAAATAGTGTTTTCTTTGAAGAAGCCTCATCTTATGTAAGTTTCTTTGTAAGCTGTGGAAACTGTTGAATTTTGTGGAAAAACTGTAACAAAATACCTGCCTGGATCTAATTTAAAAGATTGCCAACACAAGATTGCCAACTTTTTTCGCGGGCCGCGCGCGACCGTTGCGCACGTCTTTTTTCAACCTCTATGTAATTTTAATCTTAAAAATATCTAAAGTACAGTTTTTCACTTAATTCATACATTACTTTAAAGTTCATCAAACAACTATTATCTGGGTGAATTTGCTATTCTGTACCGCTTACCATTATAAAGTTACAAGCAAAATCTCAAATCAACGAACTCATAATTCAAACAGTTTGAACATTGTGAAATACAAGTGAAATTCAATCCAACTTTTGTTACCGTGTCTATCCCAGTGCTATTAAACTAGTTTCAGTGTTAAGTACAATAAAAAACTATCACAATATAAAACTTTTGTGTTATCAAATTATCAGTGCTATTTCAAAACTAAAAACCGCCGTAACCGACGACGCTCTGCAACGGCCGCGTCTTTTTCCCGCGCGCTTGAACTGAACTCTCAGCGCTGCAGCGCTGCGCCGCTACATCGCGCTAGTCGCATTTATTTATTTTGTATGAAAAGTTGAATTTGTGGAAAAATGTCTCTATCGAAAAACATCTGTGTTAAATGTCGAAAGATTATTCCCGGAAGGCGATTTTTATCGTGCTCGGAGTGCCAACAGAAATATGACCCGATTTGTGTCAATGTCAGTGACGCACGTTACAATCTAATAGTTTCCGATCCTGACGCAAAGAAAAAATGGAAATGTAAATTTTGCATTCAATCTCTATCTAAATTACCGAAGCCTAAAATCCTTTTAGCACCAATACGTCAGTCGACCGAAAAATCCCCATCGCCGCCACGCCTGCCAACTGATGAAGATCGGATGAACGTAACCATACGCAAAGAAAGGACAACTGTTAACTTCGATAACGAGGACCTTCCCAACAGTCCTGACAACCCTGAAAGGTCACTGAGTTCTGAGATAAGACTTCTAAGAGAGCAAGTAGCGCTGATGAATAGCAACCTTTTAAAAGTTATCGACTCAGTTGAACGAGCCCACGAAAAAATTGACGAATGCTCGATTAAACTTACTGATATCGATGAACGCATTCTGAACCTGGAAAGTGCCCTATCTAAGACGGAAACAGTTAAAGCTCCTGTAGCCCAAAAACAGAAACGTAAGCGTCGCAGAACACCGATTAACACCAATGATAACTCGCTTGCACCACCACTACCACCTAACGAGACCGACAATATGAACTCCGCAGACATTATAAGCCATGATAATGAAGCAAATTCTGAAACAACTGATTCTGTCAATGATGACGATGAAACGGCAGGCAACTGGACAGAATATCGTGGTAGGAAGAAACGCATTACAAAACCCATTTTCCAACGAGGTACAGCTGGCCCTAATGTTACCACCCTGCGTGCTGTCGAGCCAAGCAAATGCATTCATCTATGGAACATGCATATGGAATCGAGTGCCGACGAAATACACACGTACTTAAAAACTTTATGCGGCCCAAAACCATGCCAGGTCGAAGAACTCAAAGCACGTGGGGCATATAAGTCATTCAAATTAACAGTCCCCGAAGAGTTGTTTGATAAATGTATAGCGACTAACTTATGGCCCAATAACGCTCGCATCAAGGAATGGACGCCCTTTCGTTTCCCAAGACACACCAAAAACACGTCAAACTAATACCTTACCTTTATCATCGTATAGTTCTACTTTGAATCTTTCTGTATGCTATCAAAATGTGAGAGGACTAAAGACCAAGTTAAAACATTGGAGATCTACAGTTTTGCCTCTTGAAGCCGATATGATTGCCGTGACCGAAACAAACCTTGATTCATCTGTGCTGGATGCTGAACTATCACCTGGTGGTTGGAGCATAGTACGACGTGATCGCTTAAATGCAGGAGGTGGAGTACTGTTAGCAGCGCGTCCTGGTCTTTATCTTAATCGACAGTCTGACTTCGAAACCAAAACTGGAGAAGATCTGTGGGTTTCGTTCTCAATAGGCAACAAATTATTTTATACCTGTGTAGTGTACATACCGCCTAGTTCTAAGGAGGAAGTTTATATGAATTGGTTCACAACAATAGAGTCTAAATTGTCAGATCTTTCTGTTAATATATTAATATTTGGAGATTTAAACTTAAATAGTGCACCACAATCTGTAATTGCTTACTTTGGTTTTTTCTTAAACATTTGTGGACTAATAGATGTAAATGAGGTAGTTAACGCTCACGGTGGTAGATTGGATGTGGTTCTGGTTTCTGAGCGGTTCAATGACGCACGTGTAAGACACGATACCTTAGGTCTAGTTCCTCATGCCGATGCTTATCATCCTCCCTTAGACGTAACTATACCTTTAGGAAGCAAACATAATACTGATCGCCTCTTACCTAGTAATATAGATTCTTCTCGTGACTGGAACTTTGCTAAAGCCAACTTCAATCTAATGGTCAATTTATTTTATGAAACGAATTGGGATTCTGTTCTCGAAGCTAATGATGTTGATACAGCTGTGGAACTGTTTTATACTACAATATACAAGATATTCGACTTATGTGTACCAAAAAAAACACGATATAAGGGAATTACAAAGCGGTATCCGGTATGGTATACATTGGATATTATAAAAGATATAGAACGCAAGTTTAATCTGCATCGGCAATGGAAGGCTACCGAGGACAAGAATTTATACAAGGCTTTCAGTGACCTTAGAGCCAACATAAAATTACGATTGGCTGCTTCCTATGACTCTTACGTTAACCGTATTCAAAGTAATATCAGGAGAAAGCCGCAAGAGTTTTGGAAACATGTCAATAACCTGAAAACTACAGGTGGCTTTGTTTCACGTTTAAACTACCAAGGCAAAATCCTGGAAGGTCACGAAGCTGCCAACGGTTTTGCTAGCTTTTTCTCTAGCGTGTTCCTCCCTAATCAGCCGAGCCTTAACGTTGACGATGCAAACTCAAGCGACTGCAGTAAATCAGCTAATTACGTTCACATCAACTCCATATCTATTTCAGACGTAGAATATGCATTAAACAAACTTAAGTCTTCTTCTGCAGTAGGTCCCGACAATTTACCTGCATATATATTAAAGGGGTGTAAAGAGTATATCATGAAACCTTTAGTGCATATTTTTAATTTATCACTCAGTAGCTGTAAATACCCAACGCCATGGAAACTATCACAAGTCACTCCTATTCCTAAAACTAGAGATAAGGTATCAATTGAAAACTATAGGCCTATAGCTATTTTATCTGCGCTTGCTAAAGTCTTTGAAACAGTACTTCATAATAAAATACTTAAACAAGTCAGTCCTTATTTGAGCAATAGTCAACACGGCTTCCGATCAGGACGATCAGTTAACTCCAACTTATTAAGCCTCGTAGACCTAATATCTCTTCACATGGACAAAGGTGCACAGGTGGACATTATATATTTCGATTTCGCTAAAGCGTTTGATCGTGTTGACAACGACATATTGCTAAAAAAAAACTATGTGTGATGGGCTTCACACCTTCTCTTCTAAAACTCTTTTCCGACTACTTGAGTGATCGCCGTCAATACGTCCGACACGGCTGCCATGTGTCCAAGCCCTATCATACCCGCTCAGGAGTTACTCAGGGTTCCATTTTAGGTCCCCTTTTATTCATTTTAATGATAAACGATATAGATACTACATTAAAATACTCATCTTGTCTTCTATATGCCGATGATTTAAAGCTTGTCCACGTTGTGAACTCATTAGCTGACTGTGAAAATCTCCAATCTGACATAGATTCCGTTTTTAAATGGAGCGTTTCCAATAAACTAAATTTTAACTACGACAAATGCCACACTATGTCTTTTACACGTGCATTGAAACCAATTCACAATCAATATAATTTAGGGACCAATGCAGTTGAACGGGTTACATCAGTTAGGGACCTTGGCGTTTTATTTGACACAAGACTAACATTTAATGACCACATTGCAGCCCTAGCAGCTGAATGTTATCGACGACTCGGCTTTGTTGTTCGCAACACGAGGGACTTTAGTGATAGAGATGCGATCCAGTTGTTATATTCTGCATTAGTGCGTACCAAAATTGAAACTGCGTCTATTATATGGGCGCCACATGAGACTACCTATAGTATGCTGATCGAAAAAATTCAAAAAGCTTTCCTGCGCTCGTTATACAAGAAATGTTTTGGATATTACCCATTCCTCTACCCTACTAAGTTTATCCAGGGTACATTGGGTTACAACTCATTGGAAACGAGAAGAAATTGCCAGCTCATGATAACAACTTGCCGCATCCTCCGTGGGGAGTATGATAACCCGGAATTAGTATCGAGTGCTTTGTCTTTTTATGTACCGGATAGGTACATCCGCGGCCGTGGACACCAGCTCCTAGCTGTACAGAAGTGTCGCACGGAGGCTAGAAGGCAGTCGCCTCTGCAACGAGGGCTAGGCCTCATTGGACAGCTCTTGAATCAGACGCCAGAGATAGACTTATTCACCGAAAGCATATCCAATTTGAATAAGAGATGTCTTAAATACAGCGAAGAGGTTCATAATAAGTTGTATGGTACGACAAGTATTAAAAGTTAATTACTATTAATAAGTGTTTAGTTATAAGTTGATAATGTTGATCTCACTATTTTATTTTATGAGTTCATTTAATGAATCTCTAAAGTTTATGTCAAAGTTAAACTTATTGTTATGTTTTTCTATTTTCTTTTTAAAGTTTAAATTGTATGTTCCTTGTATAGTATTTTTAGGTGTAACCTGTAACTGTACATTGTATTCAATAAATATTCAATAATAAGAGTGCCCATAATGTCTTTTTAAAATATTATTAACTTGGCAGATTTTGTTATTTTGCGTTTAGAGGCTTTTTGATTAACGATCCGTATTAATTTCAACCAGAATCCTCGTAACGAGCTCCGTCTTGCGGCGGGCCACGAGACTTGCGAGAGTTCACCACAGAACATACATAACGCACCGGACGATATCGTGTCATGTCATATTCATATTACACCGTGCAAATAATTGACAAACGATGACAGCGTCAAAAACCTCCGGAAAATTCAGCGTTGCGTGTGAAATAGAACTGCCATGTAAATAAAATCTTTAAATACTCTACAAAGACCACAGCTGCATATCTTCCTCAAATATAGTAGCGTCTCATGTGCATTGCTTGCATATCTAGTTCAGTCATAAAAATCTACACTGTTGGAAAATTACATCAAAACAATTCCGTGCGGTTATCATTTCTCAAAAATACTTAATGCCGTTAAAAACTGTAGGTAGGAACTTGTATGCCTCAAGGCATGTAATTTCAGTGTTATTTTTTGGATTAGTTTGATTGATTTCATCTTTTAATAATCTGAATATAATTTCAAATATTTTTTTAAAACTATTGTGGTTTGTAAATCGTTGGGTTTAATAGTTTATTTCGTGTCCAAACCTTAGACACAGAAATAAACATCTCCAAAATCCTCGTTAAAGTTAGATTAGATATCCGAACAAATACAAGTAGGTAGGCAGGTACAACTAAGGTATCTAGCAACGAAATCATGTAATTTCAAACTAAACTTGTGGGTAGGTAGATATCTACCTACTGCCTGGGAGCAAGCCGTGTTACCCGACGGGCATCATTATTAAACGACTGAAATTCGTGACTGTAAGACACGTAAATTTAACGCGATTTAATTTCAATATTTGATTGTAAATCGACACTATATAATATAACAAACGAACTATTTTCGTTGATACAGTTTAAACAAACAGGTGTTTTGGTATATCGTTCTATTAAGCACGTACCTAATCCTACTAAAAGAATATTAGACTAGAATTTCGCTTGAATACTAAGCTAATGATTTCGGGAAATGAGATAGCGTAGTCTTCAAGCCTCTAAGATAACCCTTTTCGACACAGGAGACGACGTGAAACTCAAATAAGGGATGTAGACAATTCGTAAGGAATCCTTCACAGAGTTCTACCTACTTAAGTCATTAAAATAAAACTTCTTCTTCTATTTTAACAATGTTAGAAGTAAATTATTCAGCGAGCTAATAGCAGATACAAATCCAAATTCAATCGAAAATTAAGCGGTGCGTTCAATCGCCCAATTCAATCGAAATTAATCAATATACGATTGTGAAATCCACAAATTCGTTTTGTTTAGCGCGCTGACTGTTTGTAATGTTATCATTTTGTAACATTTCATGATGACAGTATTACCACGGTATTTAATACCTGCAAAGTAAAAATAAAACAACTGAAAATCGATCAAAGCGCTATGTGAAATGAATATAAAGCTTAGAGTATACGATTACGACTTAGAATGCGACATTAATTGACTTCAGCGTGTAGTATGATTACTGAAGTAAGAACGATTTGGCATATCTAAATTTATCGTAAGGGTGGGCATCTTAACATCAATCTAGAAATAACCCACGTACCAAATACCAGGTACGTAGAGTATGCATATTTTAAATTAATTAACTTAATAATTTTCATAACATTCATCCTACTACCTAAAATACCTAGCTTCAAAAATTGTACATAAATGAAACTGCTGCTAGTAAAAACCTCTATGACTGTATTATCAGTCATGCAAATAACGTGAGTAACTGGGTTCCGTATTGACAGAGAACCCGTTCGCGTTTCAAATGGTACTCATAACTCCACTCTACCGTAGAATTTGTTAAATTTACCATGATGTGGAGTAATTTGATTGTGAATCATGAAATTCAGTATACGAACTCAACTTTTACGCTTTTTCAGTTTATTCATTTCATCAACAAAGTAATTAGATACTAACAATGATAAAGCAATGTAAGAGAGAATGTACTTGTAGTCTTGAAAACAACAACTTGAATTTCAGTAAATTATTCGTTATGTTTATTCTTGCAAGAGAATAATAGCTATCTTATCCGTTTACTCTGGAATCTCGTCTCGAGCCTACATAACATTTGTGTTGAGAAGCCATTACGAGCTTTACAAATCTTATTGAACACGCGTAATTCAATTCATTCCCTACGCTTATTCTTGACATGTTTGCTGAACAACTTTGAATTAACGTAGTAACCGATTGTTTAGGATAATAAATTTGAGACGTGCACTGAATAACAACGAGTTCTCGTAAATAGAGATAAAGGTAAGTATATTGTATAGTTTCACGCTTCTATGTTTTGTATAATGCAGAGTTATAAAAAGCAGTCGTAGTTGCAGTCGTAGCCCCGATGCAGTCGGACGTGATTATATTTGTCGGCTGTGTCGACGCAACTAATTGCAAATAAGCACTTTTTATTTGTAATTATCGCTATGGCGCTATCTAAGCGTAGTGATACTGTCGTGGTCGACGAGCTGTTGGCGTTCGTGCAGAACAAGCTGGATGTGATGGACGTGGTCAGCCTCGAGCAGATCTGCCTCACCAGCTACTCCGACGTCGACATCTACACGGCCATGGCACACCTGAACGAGACTGCTGAGCCCAAGCATGTGCGCCTCACCATGCGCAACAAGGAGGGCAGCGGCAAGAAGAACATCCGGGACATCTTTCGAGTGTTCCAGAATGAAGATCCCGACGACGTCCCGACGTACGTAGCACGTGACCTAAACAAGCTGCCGCCAGTGACGTTTGACCATGTCGACGTCACCACGCTGCTCAAGGACATCGTGTTGCTGAAGTCTGACGTCAAGGAATTGAAAGGAAAATGGGAGACCGCTGAACAAGTGAGTGCCGAGCTGCGACGCGAGTTGACCGCATTACGTGGGAAAAACGCCGCGTCAGCTACTCCGCCAGCCGCGTGCGTAAACATGCAGCGCGGCGTCGAAGTGCAACATGAAACCGCACCGGTCAGCGATTTCACAACTTGAGCAACTCAACAACAGCCCGGTAAACTGCGGGTCAGCGACCCCGCAGCTGACAGGAAGAGCGACAACAACACCCTGCCGCCTCCACCGCCCCGCCCCGAGCCTGCGCTGCATCCCGATGCCGCTCCCTTTGTACCCGGGAAGCAAAAGGAAGTTCCGCCGCAGAAAACTCGCCGCCCCCGCCGCAAGCAGCAGCCTGCGCCTCCCGTGACACAAAAGGGGATGCAGAAGTCAAGCCCTACGGCGAAAGAAAATGATGTCGCGTCTAAAGCGATTGTTGACGAGGAAGGCTTCACACTGGCGGAATCCAGGAAGCGTCGACTTCGTCGCAACCGCAATAAACGCGGCACCGTCTCCGCAGCCTCAACAACGCTCAAGGCTGCAGAACCCATCGCGCAGCTGTATGTGTCCCGGCTAGACAATAAGACGACACCGGAGGACATCTTACAGCACTTGCAGAAGATGGTCAAAGTCAACCAGGATCCTGTACGAATTCCCGCCGGATTGACGCTGGGAATCCGTCAACTTGAATCTAAAATTAAAACGAATTTTAGGCCCTTTGTTTTGACGGTTCCCCGTAAATACGTGTGTGGATTTATGCAAGAAGATGTCTGGCCACAGGGAGTCGTATTCAGGCGCTATCGACCCCCTGTACAACGTGAGTCGCCATCACCGAAAGTGCCTACTTAGCTTTATTATAGTGTATTTATAGTATTTGTGTTAGATTGTAAGTTATATTGTATTGTATTATTTTATTTTCTATGGGCCTTGTTGCCTGACATAAAGGATTTATTATTATTATTATTATTATTTATGTTTATCAGTTGATAAGCTCTCCGAAGAGGTAAAAGTGGCACGGGCCAAAGCCAAGTGCGGGGAAGTTAATTTAGAGAAAGAAATTTCCGTACTATTCTACAGGTATTCAATATAACTGCTTTTTGTAGAAGAGTGTAGATTTGTGGGTGAATGTTAAGAGTTTTGAGACCGGTGTGTAGTGTTTTAGGCACAACTCCTGTAGCTGATAGAATGATAGGGACAGTCCTAACATTGTTAACTTTCCACTGAGTTTTAATTTCAATGGCTAGGTCGGTGTATTTAGAGACTTTTTCAGTATGTGTGCTAAGAAGGTTATGTGTGTTGCAGATGGCAATGTCAATTAAGTAAACTATTTTGTTATGTTTGTCCAGCATAGTTATGTCAGGTCTATTAAAATGAACTGTTCGGTCGGTTATTATAGTCCTGTCCCAGTATATTTTGTAGTCGTTGTTCTCTAATATAGTCTCTGGGGTATACTTGTAGTAGGCAACCTTTTCTGTAATCAATTTAAGTTTAAACGCTAGGTGCTGGTGTATTATTGAGGCAACCTGATCATGTCTATGCTTGTAATCGGTTTGAACTATTGATTTACAGGCTCCTGTGATGTGTTGAATGGTCTCTGAACAGCTTTGGCATTTTCTGCATTTATCTGTGGGTAAGTTTGGAATCCGGCATATGAACTTTTGGTAGTTGCGCGTTTCAATTACTTGATCCTGTATCGCCAACATAAACCCCTCCGTCTCGGGGAAGAGCTCTCCACGCCGCAGCCAGGCGTTCGACGCACTTTTGTCGACATGAGATTGCTGCAGGTCGTTGAGATGTCTCCCGTGGAGAGATTTACGCTGCCATGTGGCGATCTTTTCTTTGTTATCAATGATTCGCTCACTCCTAAGTGTTTCTGATTTCTCGAGATTCAGCGGTGTTAATCGCTTGTCAGCCTTGACAACTATCTCGTGTAATTTGGACTGCTGGGCACGGCTATAAAAATATTTCCTTAGCGTCGTGATTTGCTTATTATGGAGGTTATTTATATCTATCAAGCCTCTACCACCGTCGTCTCTAGGGAGTGTAAGCCGCTGGATGCAGGACCTGGGATGATGTTTGCGTTGGGCAGTCATGGTTGTATTTATTGTACGCTGTAAGATCTCTAATTCAGACTGAGACCACTGAATAACTCCAAAGGAATAAGTGAGAATGGGTATTGCAAAGGTATTTATTGCCTTTATGGCGTTACGGGAGTTTAATTGAGAACGAAGTATGTAGTTGAGTCTGTGTTTAAATTTCTTTTTAAGTTTGGCCTTAGTTTTCTTCTGATCAATTTGCTTTGCTTGCTGGAAACCCAGGTATTTGTAAGAACTGTGTTGATCGAGGGATTCAATTATGCTTCCAGAGTCTAAAGTGTAGTCATTCCTAACTATGCGACCCTTCTCAACTGTGAAAGTTTTGCATTTGTCGATCCCAAAGTTCATGTTAATATCTTGTGAGAATGATTGTGTGATGTCTGCAAGAGCGTGAAGAGTGTTAGTGGTGTTACTGTATAATTTAATGTCGTCCATGTAAAGTAAGTGAGAAAGTGACGTGTGGGCATGTCCTGTTGATATAGTGAGTCCTAGTTCTGATGAATTGAGCATGTTTGACAGGGGGTTAAGCGCTAAACAGAACCACAGCGGGCTAAGGGCATCTCCTTGGAAAATACCTCGTCTAATTGGGATTTCCGCTGTTTCTATGTTACATATGCTGTTTATCACTTTAAGTTTTGTACGCCAGTGCTGCATGATACTTTCCAAAAATGTTATCAGGGTAGGATGAACTTTGTAGTGGTATAAAACGTAAATAAGCCAGCTGTGGGGAACGGAATCAAAGGCCTTCTGGTAGTCAATGTACATCGTGCTGATACTCTGTTTGGTCTTCAAGGCTTGTTTCATTGCCACAGAATCAATTATAAGTTGCTCTTTGCAGCCTTGACTTCTTTTCCTGCAGCCTTTTTGCTCCTCTGCCAGCAAATTGTTTTCTGTGACAAACTCGTCAATCAGTTCGGCGATGCACGATGTAAGTATTTTGTAGAAGGTCTGCAAACAGGTGATTGGGCGATATTTGGCAGGGTTCTGAGTGTCGGTGTCTTTTGGTATTAGGAAAGTGACTCCTTGTGTAATGAACGCTGGCATGGTATCTGGGTTCTGAATAAACTCGTTAATGTGGTTGTGCAGCATTGGGTGAACTGTAGTTAATTTTTTGTACCAGAAATTATGGATTCGGTCATTACCAGGAGCTTTCCAATTATGAGATTTTACTAGTACGCGCTTAAATATGTCTACAGGGATATGCTCAAATACCATCTCAGCTACCCCGCTCATTTTTTCTTTATCTTGTTGTATCCAGTACGCTGTTTCATTGTGGCGTACTGGTTTACTCCATATATTGGACCAAAAATAGTGTAGGTCCTGAGGTGAAGGGTTAGGGGTCGTATTAGGTGCAGTTTGAATGTTTTGTGTGTGTGATTCTATTGTCCGGTAAAATTGTTTCTCGTTATTTCTGAATTGGGAATTCTGTTTTTTTCTAAGAGTGCAGTTAATATATCTACTAAGCCTGTTAGATGTTGCGTTTAATTTTTGTTTAAGTGTGTCGAGAAATTGGCTATCTGTTAGATTAGGGTCTTCGTGCTGCGAATGAATTCTGTAAGTGTTTTTTATGGATCGTACGTGTTCTACGAGTCTTTCTCCTCTATTACCCTGAATGTAGTATGTAAGTCTGGCTATATCTTTTCTTAACTTAGCAATTTTTATTTGTAATCTCTTCTGCCATGCTGGTATTCTAGTTTCTGGTATAGTCGATCTCCTAGAGTCGTTAGCTGCGTTTTCTTTAATTTTAGCTCCGTTACAGATAGCAGAGGTGAACGCTGCACAGTATACTAATGTGTGTGTAGATGTAAAATCAGTATCTTTAGTAACATAGTTTGGAAGTATTTGCATGTTGATGAAATCCACTATTTCAGCGAATTTGCGGGATGTTTTTTGTTTCGGTATAAAAGGGCGTACAGTAGGATCAGTTTCACGGAAGTGGTCCAGCGTTTCTTGAAACTTTTGTTTAATTTTTTCCTGATCTGACGTAGAGATAGTAACCGTTCTGACTACGTAATTTTCAGTCGTAGTAATCTCTTCACAGTAGGTTGATCTATCCTCTTGACAAATTGTGGGGCATGTTGCGTTATCTGTTAAAGTGTCGGTGGTTAAAATGTCTTGCTGCGATGAATTATTGCCATTATCTGCTGTAGGTGCGATAACGTCTGTGCTCAGATTATTGTCGTCATTCGGGAAGTTTTGTTCGTATCTCACTTCTTCTTTTAAAGCCGTTAGTCTGTCATCTGATATATACCTATTAAGGAGTATAGCTCGTCTCTGGTCTGCGATCCTTTGTTCCGATAAATGTCTGTAGTGTGGGAATGTATGAATGAACTCTTGATGTGTCAATCTCCTATAAGCTGTTAAATTTGTTTCTAGTTTTGTTACCTTGTAATACGCTTTCATAATGCCTTCATTTAATTCGTTAGTCCAGGCCATCCTTTGTCTTGGTTGCGTACGTGTCAGTACTGTGTGTGGAGTTTGCGTGTTAGTCGTATTTAAGGTTTGAGTGTTCGAGTGAGAGGTTTGTGTGTAAGGGTGCGAGTTTTGGGTGATGTTTCCTATCTCTTCTTCAACTTCTTTATATATCTTATCTATTTCACCTTGTGGTAAAAGCTTTTTATTTACAATAGCTCTTCTCTGGTCACCTACTCTCTGTCTGCTGACATGTTGTTTATCAGGGAAAGCTTCAATAAACTTTGTGTGTAGTGGCGACAAGTATGCTTTTACATCGCTCTCTAGTAAAGTGAGATGTAAATAAGTACGCAGGATGAATCGATTCATTTCGGGGCTCCATCTATTACGCGTACTTAAACTGCTGGTGGTGGGCACCGGGTTAGTGGCTATGTTTGCCTCCAGTGCAACATCCTCCTGCAGTATGCTATTAGTTACTGAAGTTAGGCGCGACGACGTTCGTGATGATCGGTAAGATTGCCTCGTAGACGGAAGGGACGGGAATAGACTCCGGGTTGATGATGGAGATGTTGAGTTTGTTGGGCTAGACCTGTGGAACACCCTGCTGTTGATAATGGTGCGCGGCCTCAAACTATACCTTTTCTTAGATGCTGGTGACCCGTCGCTTTCTGGGCTTAACCTTGCGGGGCTGAGATTTGTGTAATTGTTAGGTACTGAACTCATGGGGTATTCAAACGGATTCGGTGATGAAGATGGAGATCTAAGGATTGATGGTACGGGTGAAGCTGATCCAGCAAGACATGGAGTGCTAAAATTTGATTTGGGTACATTAACCAATACGTTTGGAGATGAGTCGGGAGTGTGATATATAGTTTCTATGGATGAATTGGGTGATGAAGGGTTTGAAGTATTTATATGGTTGATTCTACTTGGTGATAAATGACTATTAGAGGTTATTATTATTATTATTATTAAAACGCGGATAAAAATATCGTTCTGAAATTAGGGATTGCACACTCCCCGACAAATTTGAACCCGCGGGGTTCATTTGCGGGATTGGTTAAATTTAAAACAGCTAGCGAAAGGTCACATGCAAAACCAGCTCAGCTCGTCTCACTCGTTACACGTGAGTGAGTAACCGAAACAAACCACCGTAACCACGTATCACGAGTAAACAAAGACCTAGCACTAGCCGTAAGTGCAAAGTAAACTGTAGGTATATTAGAAGTATGTACCGCAAGAAAAGTTAGATATTAGGTTATATTTCGATAATGAACGTCGAGTTTTCGCCATATGGAAGCAAATGTTGGCGTGTTTTTGGAGCGAATTTTTTATGTGCGGGATTCGTGGATCCACGTTTTGAAGGTGCGGGATCCCGCATTGCGGGATTGCTAAACCTATCTGCAATATTGGGCATCTCTTTCATTCAAATAAAAGGGTATTTGCCTGAAAGTTTGCTAGGTAGCTGTGGGTGGAATGAAATCTAGCTGGTTTAATAGGATTACCTTCGGCATGTCACGTGCAACAGCCAATACATGAACTCGCTGTGTCTAGATTCGCCGAATATTGCGGTTACTTCACGTGGCGTTAATTGTACTTGCTGCAGGCGCCGGACCTACCATTGAATACATGGGGATTGTTCGAGACGCAAGCTCCATAAAGGAAACGTGAGACGCGAGACGTAAGATGGCATCTGTCAAGCAAGTGATCGTCGGAGACAAGAAGTGCGACATCGCGACGCATGTAACCATTCCCATATAAAATGTAACTTCGAGTACCTATAAAACAGAAGAGACAAAGTTACACACGTGAGACGCGCGTTGCATTGATAATGGCTGACGATAGCTTGTCTGACAGATGTGATGTTGCGCATCGTGCCGCGTGTCTATTCTGTTGAGATTGCCCTTCAGAAAACGATTAACTATCTACAGATTATCCTGATAAAAACTGATGTTAAATACAGTTTTCCTAGTAACTTTTGCTGGTACGTAATGTCAGAACAAGGTCAGAAAACTGACGTCATATCCATACCCATTAAAATTATTCTGGATAGGTTATAGAATCCGAAGTAGGTAGGTACATAATGTCTCGCGAGACATGTTCAACAAACATGCACAGGGATTGCATGCAGCTGTAGTTAGTTATCATGTTCATGTCATTGTCATGCATGAAACATAATAGTGGCGGAGATTAGTTTTGGAGACATTGCAGTTTAACTATAGGAGTTTAGAATTACCTACCTGTCTACAAGTAATAAGATATGTAATAAAATAAAAAAATGCGGTTACTTTGCTTGCCAAAGGGAATATGACTGTAGGAAGACCAAAAATTGAAAGTCAAAGTTTATGCAGAAATATATTGACTGAAAGTTGTCACCAAAGTACAGACAAGAAAAAGCAATCATTAAATATTTCCATGCCTGTAAATCGAAAGTCACACATATATTCTATTTGTACCTACACATATCCGATAAAAATTCGCGGCCTATCAAGTGTTTGTAACCGAGTGAGAAATCTCTTTTCTATTGATCGCTTCCCATTATCTGTGGATAGGTAATGAGTTCATAAGTAGATAGTTTTGGGATAATAACTGTTACATATTTTTACAGTATCATTGTATCAGTACGTTACATACTTCTACAAAGTCCAAAATTACGTAGGTAGGTAGGTATATTCTTGGAAGTTACATTGAATTTCAATATATTAATTCAAAATCTAGATTTAGACAGTGACAAGTGTTTGTCTTCTGTTTGATAAAATATTACCTACCTATTTGATTAAAAAATAATTGATTTTACGGACGATTAAAATAAGACATTCTCACTTGAGATTTTAAGTCAATATACCTACCTAGGTGCAAACATTGAGAAGATTACTTTTACTTGGTAGGATAGGAATATTCAGCACCACTCGCTCCCAATGGGCATTAAAATGGGTAGCTGCAAAAACTGGTGAAATATTCGTATCAAATTTTGCATATTCGTATCCAATTTTGCCTTGCCAATCGGGTGAGCAGGTTAATGCTACTCAGACTACCATTAAAATCAATAACAGCTTTCATGGTCTACTATGTTGGTACCCCCATGCAAAACTGACAGTCATAGCGAGACAGAGCTGCGGCGCTCTGTAATCTGTCCTGGTTGTGTCTAACCGTGCACTGCATAAATTTGCTGTAGTTAAAAGCCGCTTTTAATGGAGACGCCAAATGAATGGGCAGAGTTGGTGCTTTGCCGAATTTGGGCGCAATCCAAACTAGACTAATGGCGGACCTGATGGCGATCGCAAGCGCAATATTGAGCCTCGCTTTGACGCGTCCGATTCAAACGGATTAAATCGATGTCAAATTTGGAAGCCATATACAAATTGACTTTTGCACGTGGTACAATTCTAGGTCCCAATCAAATTCATTAATACAGACAATTTGCTTTTCAATAGTTTTGATTCGCTATCACGTCTGTTTGGAACTTAATACCTACATTTTATATAACACATAATATCTACACTATCTAAACTAACCTATTTCTATCTTGCCTATATTACGTTAAAGACTGCCTTTGATTACGATCCTATTATCAAAAGCGACGCCTTTGAAGAATTGAGTACCTATCTATCCCAGAAAGTCTATTATTTCATATGGATTGGATGAATGTCGATCGAAAATTAACAGACAAACATTGTGAAAATGCTACGGTAACTTGTCTATTTTTGAAGTTGGTTAACTAAGCTTGAAGTTCGCAGGCCACATTGTTTCCATTTCCACTGAATACGAAATAGTGACGTCATGCTGAAGTTTTTCTCCCTCGCATTTGTATCGTTTCGCATGTAACGGAGCGTGCGGCCTTATTAATATGTTTGTTCCGCAGCCGTAATATTGTTATTGTGGTAATTACGAGCGCCTGACGTGTCTTCTGTGAGTGGAAGAGTTTTTTTCTGATTTAGTAGAGTTGAGATGGAGATCATGTGTTTTGCCTGATAAAAGAACTAGGTATCTACTTTTATTTTTCATATTATCCATACAAATTTTTAAAGGTCTTATGAGGATACCTGAGCGATGTCTGTTTTGTGGCCTTTTCATATTTTATTCTATTCTATTCTATTCTATTATGAACCGGATATGTCTTTTCATATACCCAAGTATAAACATCTTCCCCAGTTTTCTTTTCGAATGAATCATGTTGGATATATAATGCTATAACATACATTTATTACATTGATGCCTACTACTAGCAGGCATCCCCTATTTTTTTAAAATAATTATCATTTTTTAAATAATAATAATAATTATCAGTAGGGCAAACATCGAAATGTAATGACTACTATTGAATCGATAAACTAGGTCTTGCTATCAAAGTTCAGTCGCCCAATAACCGCAGGTTTATTCATGAAAATACAATGTTTGCGGTTAACCATAAGCACGTTCTGCATATTTTACAGAGACTTTAAACTATCAAAATAATATTTCAGTTACATTTAATGAACCTTTTTACAAATAAACTACGACATTTATTAATATTTTTATTAAATCATAATCATCTTAGTTATAAACATACTATCATAATCTGTAAATAAAATTAAAGCCACAATCAATCCAACAATATCTTGCCTTGAAAAAGAAAGTAGCGTTCTCGCGTTCACCAAAATTGCCTTTTTGTTGTCAAATACAGAAACAAGGACGAAATCGGCAAAACGAACAGCGCAGCTCTTCCGTCAAAAGCGATTCTCTTTTATTTAACCAGAGCCCGTCTTTGTTGCGGCAACTCCCCGCCCGGTTCCAATTTATGCAAAATATTTACGATTGACAAGAATTTATTTGACGTTCCAATTTTGCCAGAACATAAATAGCAGCCACAAAGTAAAAGCTTCAAAACCTGTCCGAACGTTATCTTGCACCGCTGCGCCTATCTATTCCATGAATTTTGAAACAGCTATTACATATCCCGGTAACGGCGGATTGCTACTAGAATTTTGTGATAGTTGGAAAGTTCTAGTGCAAGTTAACAGCAGTGCTACGAGCGGTCTCGTAGTAAATGGCTACGAGTTAATTGTATGTAGCACGAGAGCAATGATATACCTTGGATATATGCGACTTTCCGCTTAATGTCTTTAGTAAGTAGTAAAATACAGTAAATAAATAACGTCGACATGTACAAATAATTTGTAACTAGATATTTATATCTACGTAGGTAGTTACAAAGTAAAAGCACAAATTAGGGGGCGCGTAAAGCGCCTAGTAAAAGCGTTAGTTCATAATTTACTGTCCTATTTTTTACCTATGAAGAAATGAATATTCCTTAATGAAATGAATATGAATGGAAGCGGTATATGCGTTTGGGGTGAGAAGATTTGTGTATGTTTGTACAAATCAATATTGTTAATTATCTCCAAAACTACCGGCACGATCTTGATGCAGTTTTCAATAATAGAGTCAGAATTAACTGGTGCATATTTAGTGAAAAGTGTTACGAGAACAACTTACCAGGGCGCACTGCACTAAACAATTTTTTTTTCAGAATGATTATGTATGTTTTTCAAGAGTATGTATGTGGGCAAGAAATTCTTTTTCATGGGCTACAGCCCAAACGGCTGGGCAGATCTTGATATAATATGAGGTCTCAAATGATTTGTCTCAGCAGCGCGATTGGCACTAGCTGCAGGTATTACAATTTCGACTTAGCTAACTTTGAAATTACCGCAGTTGGGTTTTCGTATTAGATACATTAGCTAGTTCGATTTTTGATTTTGTGGTTACGAAGAGCATGTAACAAAGAAAGTAATGAATATGAATGTGGATGGACGCAGAAGAAGAGGAAGGCCTAAAAAGTTTGGATGGATTGTATAAAAGACGATATGAAAAATAAAGGAGTAAGTGAGGATTTGACTGCTGACAGAGATGAATGAAAGAAAAAGACATGTTGCGCCGACCCCAAATAAATTGGGATAAGGGCAGGCAGATGATAATTGTTATTTCTTCCACTTCAATTACATTTTCTACGACGTCGGCACGTACAAATTGAAATCGTGAGTGACAATATTTTTCGTTTGCACTCACTTCAGCATCTACTATTTTTTGCTCTATGTACCCGTTATCTGTAACTGAATAATCCGCACATCCCCCGCAGATGTAATTCTGACATGCAATCTCACGACCATCAATCAGGAGCTTCTGGGAGTGAGAGGGATAGCACGATGATAGAGGTGCGAGAGGGGGTAGTGCCAGCATGGATTTGTGATGCCGACAAAGCTATACACTTAAGTACCTATATTTTTTTTTTCACTTTCGCATACCTGCCTGTGTAGCTGAGAAGATGCTATCTTTTTTAATTCTGTGGCGTGATTGAGACGTGAATAAAGAAACGTGTGTCTGCTCCATCAGGCGGTGCTTCCACTAATTAGCGTATTTTTCCGGAAACGGCAACGGAAGGTAATTTCGGACGGATGTGACGTCGCTGATTCCGCTTAATGGCGTGTTTTGTTTCTGCGCACCGACATCGTTCGTTAGCGTCGTATTGAAGGGAACAATCTTTGTCTTACGAGGAAAATTGTCACGTTCCGTCCAAATTACAATTAATTTGAACGATATAGGTAGATTTTCATTAGGTACCTCACGTATAAAAGAAGCCTATAAAAGAGAGAATTTTGTGCGAGGGTTCGCTCGTTTGCTTTAGTTAAGTGCCTAATGCGGCTTTACAAAACCCACATTACAATGAGTTTTGGTATAAGCGAAGTATGTTGTGTTTGGCAATTTGGACTTTGGACTGGGCACTGCTTCTGGAATTCACATAATTACATATTATTAATAATACACACTGTAAGAAGATATATCTGTGTTTTGTAAGGTTAATACTGTTTCCCTTGTGATGTTGAAAACGTTGAGCTTAGACGCTTTACACACATAACATCCGTTTCGACGTTATTCTTGCGCTGCGTTGCTTTGAAAATGCGAATTTCCACCTTTTTTCCATTTCAGCGGACGTTATGTGTGTAAAACGCCATAAAACTTTGTCACGACTAAATGAAATGAAAACTTGCATCATTTCACACAGAATACAGCAAATCATAGACAGTAGACTGATAGTCGACTTTTACGAAACACCCTGACTAGGGATGGCAGTATTCTTAGTCCTTACCACGCTGCAGAAACATACCTAATGGATTTTATTTCAAAAAGAGATCTTCAAAAACCAACTAGGCTCACCTCAATACCCCAATTTCCATTTACGACGAGCACAAACATGCCATCCGCACACACAAAACCTTTCTAACGGCACCTATGAAAGCAAAACAAGGGGAAATGGTAGGTGTAATGATAAGGTAAATAAGATAATTAGATCCCACAGCCAGCCATTGTTTTCCGCCAGCCATTGAATAGGGAAAGAAAGGGAAAATTGAGGAGAATTGCCTGATTAATCAGTTAAATTTTTGCAGACGTTTTTGCAGTGATTGGATTACAAAAGTTCTACTTACTACAGTAAAAGCAAAATTGGCGTAACTTTATAGAGGATTTGAAGAGGCTAATTTTTAGCCATCTAATGAAAAAACGTTTATGCTTTGTGCCCGAGGGTCTCGCGTTTTGTAGGTACGTTACGTTTTATTTCCTTTTGTACTTTTATTATTTTATGCCTTTACCCTTGCTCTGAACAAACAGAGTACCTACGTAACTATCGAAAACTCTTTGAACTTTTTTGCTGAATTTGTATCGATGCTGTATGCACAACAAAAGTTAAAAACCATGTGTGTTGTTAAAAACAATGTTTTAGGTTGAAAGACAGGTTCGTACATCTGTCGCCAAAAGTTAACAAAATCTACACCCTGTAGTTTTTTTACCAAGTGTTTATAAAGTCGGCTTAAATTTAGCTTATAGAGGTAACGAATCCCAGCACTCTCTTTGATCTCCACTGTTTGAAGGCTGATCGCCACTAAATACTTGAACATGGATCTTTATACCTAGTTAGGTATGAATCTCCCGCTCAAGACAACCTGACGTCTCTAAAGTATAAAATCCATGAAAATACCTAAGTGAAAAGAAAGGGGGGGGGGGGTTCACAACAACTGTGTTGACGGATGCGTCTGTCACACTGTTTGACATAAATCGTATTTTTATACGAGAACAATGATGTGCATTTTCCTTATAAATGCTAAAATAGCGCAGCAACGGACGTTAGGTATGATCCCCGTATAAGTAGAACATTTTTTTCCAAAGGATTCATAGTGTAACGTTTATCCATCCATGTTATTTAACAGCTACCTAAAACAAATTTCTCATTTTGATGTACATTTTATTCCGTGGCCGAACCTCTTTGATCTCGCCGCGCCGCCATCTTTTGAGAGCTGATTGAGCGCGCCACTCTGTGTGCATGCAAAACGTCAGGCAACCCTTCTCCTCCAGATTTACTACATTTTACCATGATGAAGCTTTGGCGAAGGCCTGTGACCTGATTAAGTTTTGAATAGTAAATTAAAAAGTGATTTGGTGCCTATTCACGTTTATTTACCGAAAATACGCCGCTTGTGTGCTGAGCGTTTCAAAATTGTCTTGCAGTTGCTCAGCTTATTTATGAATTGGTTATCTTTGGATAAACTTTACATTATTTGCCAAGAACATATGACCACTAGTCTACAAGTAGATTATACAGTTTATCTAATACTCGTTACAATAATAAACCCTTGACAGAAAAAATAGCTAGTTCAACGGCGTAGTAAACGTAGACTGGTGAATTTAAATTCATAGGTTTTAATTGAAATGCTCTACCATAGCATAGCATACCTACTATCTGCATATCTACCTAGGATAAACAAAAATAAGAGAAATCTAACAACGACACGCGACAGCTAGGTGCAGGACAGCAATCTATCAAAGTCGAGTCAGCTTTCCTCGAGAGAAAAACACCTTTTTAAGCAGTTGCGAGATCGATTCATTTTACGTGAATAATATGTGATTGATGCCGCCGCGGGTGTAGTTAATGTTGGCGATTTTGTCAGAACTGATCGATGCTCCACGTGTAAGCAGACTTATATATTTTATTTTCATAAGAAAAAATCAGGGTTTTGTTAATAGTTCTACCAAAGCAAAATAAAAGAGTTCTGTAAAATTTACGGTACACCGTCCTTTCAAGTCACCGTCGTCAAGTTTCAACTCCTCCTGATTTAGTACATTCACAAATCTTAATGTTCTAGAAAAATGGGAAATCAAATGAAGCTAGGTCATTACTTCTTCTAAGTAAAGAGTTCTGTTGCGGTTCACTGCAATCCCATTAGGAAAATGAACGATCGGAAGATCCTTGAATAGAGTTTGGTGTGAAAGTATGCGACGCAGATTCATTAGCCCAGCACCTAATGCAGCTTGGTAATGGAATAGCAGTGTAGCTGGCGAGGGGCCAGTGATCAACACACACAAGTAACAAAGGTTTTCGCCAATGGATAAAAACATCACATTATTGCATTTAGGCCTGTTCAGTAAAAAATGCTGCTCACTTTTATGCGATAAGTAAATAATTTTCCAAAATTTTCTTTCCAAGTCCATTTCATTGTAATCCTTACATCAAAAACTGTGGCACTGAATTAAACTTTGCACAGAAAGAATAAATTGGTAGCATTTCCGTATCTCACAACCACAACTCGTTCTTTTGCAGGGTTTCCAGTTACAAAGTCATTATTCGCTGGGAACAAGCTGTCCTACGAAACAGTGGGATGATTACAATATCCGCTGCCCCTGGGGCACTACTGAGGACAGAGCAGGATTATATTGTTTTGTTTGGGAAAATAAACGTTTCCCCGTCAAAGTAATTTACTGCCAAAACGACCTGGAACTCGTTGTTTTATCGCTGTGAACCTCAAAGTAACTACTCTGAGGTACCTACGTAAATTGTAAGTACACCAAGACACAGATTTTCTTATTTTGAGCCAAGACCTCGACAAGTAACTAAAGTGGGTGTATAAGTTAATTCTGATACAATAACAAAAAAGATTCTCAAAATCCGATGAAAATTTGTATAAAATGAGAAAAATACTTGAGTATTTTTGAATTTAACCACCAAAATTTTAACTTCTAAGTAATTTAATTTAGTTCAATTGAAATTCTAGTCATTACAAATTTCGGCAGTACTTAGCGGCGGTTGTGTGAACAAAGACAAGTCAATTAGGCAAGTGGAATTAAAAACTCATCTCAAAGAAAATTAGGTACACCGCGAATATTTAAAAGATGTTAATTTAATTCCAAAACGGTAACTCCGTCCGAAGCTCCGCAACTTTGACTAGATTCCGGCAACTTTTATAAGTTTCACTCTTTAAAGTTCACCATTATAATGTTACAGAACATGAAACGATTTATCGTTAGTGTGGGACTTGTACTTAATTTAGTCTAAAACAATAAGTACCTACTGCAGTTTTGATCGTTTGAGGTGAAGTGTAGGAATCTACCAGTACGACACCGATTTTTCACATGCCAAACAGTCAGTGATAAACGTTCGTAAACTGGCGCCTGTCAATCGAATTTACACTGGATTAGATAAAAAATCATTAGTTATTTTAAATGAAAAAGTAGAAATCTTAAAACCTTTAGATTGATATTCTAATATACGAAACAAAACTTTATTTCAGAAGTAAAATCATATACATAATATTATCATCTTCATTTTGCCGAAGTTCTTTGAAACTTGTGATGTGATCGACAGGTCCCACATACTTAAGAGTTTCACTATTTATTTTAAGTTATATAAATAGTTTGTTCTGAAGAAAGTTGGGCAAGTTAACAATTGCAGGGAAATATTAGAGGTAAAATAAACACATTTTATTCATTCATCAGATTTTTTTAAATTTACTTATTCTTTTTTTAGAAACCTTTGTGGAGACCGAAAAAGCCAAATATTCGGAGCCATACCAAACTCCGATACTGACTTTTGACCTACAAACAACCAAACATAGGATTGGTTAGCCGTTTTTGCGGAACCAATTTAGAAATAGGTACTGGGAACGCGCAATCAACAGCTATAGTAAAAGTCTCACTGACCAAAAAGAGGAGGACCGGGTAATTGAACGCGCAGTTTCTCGAAAAGCTTTTAGGAAATAAAAAGCAGACAAGTAAAAAAACCAAGCTATGCAAGCAAGCGGGTCTTTGCGAGCGGTGGTGTTGCTACGAGCTGCACAAAGCGGCACTACGCAGCTCTAATGACCAACTCACACTTGCAAACGACCTTTTTAAAACTTCATTTGATAGTGAGAACTAGGTTAAGTTAATAAAACGAACGAGAGTGTGAAAAACTTAATGAGTTTTATGAAAACAACATCGTTACTGATCTCAGACAGGTCGCGCTATACGACATTGATTTTAGAAGTTACATACAGTCACTAAATTGTCAGGCAGGGCAGCTAGACAGAGTACTTCTGACTTTCCTCTCTGTAACAGCCAGAATTAAAACCTACGACTATCGGAAACTGCATTTGACTTACTACGGATATAGCACAGAGTATGGTTTTGCTACAGCATCATATAATTTTAGCGCTTTAAAACTTTATTTATCTTCTTTGGTACTATCTTATCAATGCCAAAAATAATGCGCGTTCCATCGTAATAAAAATAACCCAGTAGGAAAGGGTTAAATTTTGAGCGTATTTTTAAAGCTTACCTATTCATTTAGTCGATAAATATCTATTGGTGTAACTTTTCTACGATTACGGGTGCACTAAATCTTCCCCGCTCGGTAATCGAACTTGGAGCACGGCCTCGCCACTAGCGACACGCCTCGCCTCGCTCGCCGCACCAATTTAAATGATAAAATTTCAGATCCCTCAGAGGATAAAATTCAGTTCATTTTCTTCCCCCCAACCAAACCAAATTAAAATATCCTCTTTTGAAACGTAAATAAAGATAACTTAAAACTTTGTAATCATAAAGAGAGTTTGTAGTTAAAGAGCGTTTAGAAGTTTTCCCAGTGCCTCCATTTTGCAGATTGCAGACTAGATTGTAATTACAAGTTCCGATGGTGAATTTGACTCTGATTGATTGGTAGTAGATAGAAGTTACTTTAGCAGTTGTATGTTGATAACCTCCATAAAGAAAGTTTCATGGTCTGATCACACTTGCAAAAATCTCAGATCACCACTTATTACACATAACAAAGTCATATTTACATATATCAATCGAAATATCAAATAATTCGTGCATATTTAAATACAAAGAGTTCGTTACATTCCTCCCGGCCACAAATCGCTAAAAATAACACACTTTATATAAATATGTCGGAGTGTTATTAAAGAGAGAGCACGAGCACACGCACGACGCGCGTGCGTGTACGCACGTAAAGGGGAAACAGGGGCGCGATTGCCGTCACCGACATCAGAATCGAGAAGCTTCTCATCAATGGCCGACTATCTATCACAACACAACCTTCATCGAGATTACACCACTGTGTTACCTGGGCATGTAACAACCAAAGTCAGGATCAAGACTACATCGTGGGCGTGTATTTCCATTATTGAACCAGCTCAACTAAGTGTGACACCCTCATCACAATCACCAATCAGTATCTCAAACTCTGGGCATGATCAACCGCATGCGATTCACCGTTGTAGTCAACTTCTATTAAGAAGGAAAGATTAGTACCAAAGTACGAAGGAAGACCTCTCTTGTTAAGAATTCTCCTTTGGGATAGGCTAAAGCTCATAAAGCCTTAAAAACCCATACAGCCATCCCGACAAATATAACATAAAATATAATTTTAAAATAAGCACTGCCTCTTAGACTATAATTTTGTCACTGTCTTTTGGACCATAATTTTGCTATTCCGTACACATAAAAATATAGTGAATGGTCGCCTTAATGTATTTACTGAAAACTTCTTAGGTAGGTATAGCTTCAACTAGAATGTGACTAACATTACCGTTATGTAGATAAATATCGTGCTTTCAAAGGCATTTAAATTATAACCGAAAGCCGTTTATCATCATTACTATCTTGATCCACATTATCTGTTCAGTTCATGAACAAATTGTACCCGAACATAACTCGTGTGTATCTTCACATCGCACCCACATTACAACAAATAAAGTAGAGATGAGAATAAAGAAGAGGTGGACAGCAACAAGTAAAGTGAAGGCTTAGGCAAGAAACACACGCAACGTCCTTTTAACGTAAATTTTGCGCTGCGTAACACATGCGTTGGAACAATACGAATGACGACCTAAGTGTCATATAAATATGATTTATGACAAATTGTTTAGAAAACGCTTCTGTAGACGCAGCGTTGTGCGATATTTCTGCTCTAACGGATGAGCCCGTCAAACCATTTCACGTACACCGTATTTGTATGAAAATAAGGTGGAAAACCGACAACCACCCATAAACGGACGTTATGCGTGTAAAGCACCCGTCTCGTCAAAACTGCGAGCGGGCGACGCGGGCTTCCTTCAAAAGCTTGTCCCACGTGATATCAAACACGTCATTGTTGTCATTTTGTTTGGAACTTTTGACCTCAATTGTAATTATAATTTAATTACCTAGAGGTCAATGGTTGCCCGCGCGCCAATTAGGTATCAGTATGACACAACCCGGGCCCGTATGCGTGACGTGCACGTAATTGCGGTGTGTGCGGCCTCTTATACGATCCCATACGATACAACGTCATCTCTACGCGCGTGATCACGCCGTTACTACGCCGTGCGGCCCGGTTTGTAGCGCCTTTTTTGGTTTTACTTGCAGAATGTTAGTCTCTCTCTTTTTCTCTCTCTCTTTTCGTGTGGGACACCGAGTCGTTCAACGACCTGATGAACCCTGGTGTCAGAGTTTTTCAACCGCCTACTGCAAGTAGCAGGCCTCTGACATGGTTGTGTAACGATCGCCATCATAGACAGCAACCGGGACCGACGGCTTAACGTGCCCATCCGAAGCACAGAACCATCTTACTTGCGGACAATCAGGTGGTTCAGCCTGCAATGTCCTAACCAGACTGGGAACAAATTCACAAAGTGATAAATATCAACTTTGTGAGTGACCCCACCGGGAATTGAACCCGGAACCTCTGCGTGGCAGGCAGGCATACTGACCACTGCGCCACATCGGTTGTCAAAAGAATGTTAGTGTTATATAGTTTGCGAGAGTACCTGTCCACAGGTACCCTACTATTAAAAAATTAAAGTGGCCGCATTATTACTGGCAACCTCTGCGTTATTACCTGTTTAAGTTAACAAGTAGCAGGATACACCGATACCAGGGTCGGGAGCCGATATGCTCACACATAAATTCAATTTATCTCCTTCATTTGGTACCATTTACTCGTAATACCCGATGTAAAGGGAATTAATAATACACTCGTAGGACCTACTGTGGCTTCTGAATGCTGGAATTAATGAAATTACTTTGAAATCTTTTATTTTATCCGGCAATTGTGGATCAATTTAATTTTCAAACACTTTTTGTAATGAAATATTTCATATACAGTTCAGGAAAATTAAAAGTAAAGGATGAAGATATATAAATGATAACTTTTCCACAATTACACACAATTAATTTTCTACTCATGGATCGAGCCGCGGGTTTGATAACCCCCTGTTTCCTGTTTTTCTAAATAATAAAACATAAAAAAAATATTGTTTTTGAGTCGACAACATATATCTGAATTTAGCGAATTATCGAGAATTTTATAAAATTCTAACGATACTGACAGGCAAAATATAGAATAGGCCCTGCCATTTTTGTTAGATCCCGTCACCAACCTGTTGCCTAGCTACCACCTAGTTTTTGATTAAGAACTTTTTAGTCCATGGCCCCCTTCTTTTTTTATTAAGAATGGTTTTTTACCCGTTTAGGGTAATTCTGCCAGTGTCAGGTACAGGTAGGACGGTGGGAGGCTCCAGCACCGAGCTCCAGCAGCAAGATGTGTCTTCTACAGGAACCAGCGACATCATCTTGATAGCTAAAGTTATAGGCCTTAACGAGATTACATGACAGGTGTTAGCTGTCATACTAAAAAGTCGTTTATATCGGAAACTATGCATGCTAGACTATTGGTTTCTTTGGGAAGTTGTAGGCGTTAACGAGATCTACATGACAGGTGTCAGCTGTCTTCTTAAAAAGTCGTTTATATCGGAAAATATGCATGCTAGACTATTGGTTTCTTTGTGAAAGTTGTAGGCCTTAACGAGATCTACATGACAGTTGTCAGTAGTCATACTAAAAAGTCGTTTATATCGGAAACTATGCGTGTTACGAAATAAAACATAGCCTTTAGGATTAGTTTTTCACGTTTATTGTGAATTCAAAAAAAATAACTAGAAAACACAGTTTTCCGTATGAATTACAGAGAAAGAAGAAAGAAAACGTTGCCATAAGCAAAAAATATTTCTAAAGCTACAAATGTTGCCATTTTAGATTATATGTTCAGTTCGTTCTGAACATAATTGGGGCCGGGCAAAATATAACACTATTTTAAACCTATTTCAAGTTAATTGGACCAGCCCAAAAGATGTTAATCTTACAAGTATGAAAGATACAAATATAAAAATATCTATGTGAAAACCTCTTTCATTTTACATTACATATAGATGTACTTAAGTACAATACCTACAGTTTACAACTTTTTCTTTTTAAGTGCTTATAGAGTACTTATTATTAGATTAATCTAATAAGAAAGTAAATGACTAGGTAATCCTGAGCCCTACGACTAAGTCTTGGGGTCGATTACTTGCTATTGTAAAGGTAATAGCAAGCAACCACCCAGGAAAACCTATTCATTTATTGGCAGGGGGCATAACTTAGTTATAGATCTACGGTACACCTTACCATTCATTTTTATATCAGCCACTCTAACTCTACCATCAGGTCCTGGGAAAGTTTTTACAATACGAGCCATTGGCCACTGTAAAGGAGCTGAGTTTAAATTTTTGACAATAACCAGATCACCTTCCTTTATATTAGGTTGCTGATGTTTCCATTTGGGACGGCTTTGAAGCTGAGTTAGATAATCATTTGCCCACACTTTCCAAAAGTCTTGTTGTAACTTGGTACATACATCCCAAAATTTTAGACGATTCAATGAAATATCTGTGTAATCCGCTTCAGGAATGAAGTCAAAGCCGTTCCAATCAGAAAGTGTGCAGGTGTTAAGTACTGACAATCGCTTGAATTGGCAGAGAGTAGCGGCCTAGAATTCAACACTGCTTCAATTTGAATTATTACAGTATTTAGCTCTTCGTAGGTTAAACATTGGTTACCTACCACTCTTTTTAAATGGTGTTTTACACTTTACACCTGCCTCCCACAAACCTCCAAATTCAGGAGCATAGCTTGGAATAAACTTGAATGAAATATAATTTTGAGAAGAAAAATTATTGATAGAGTCTCTATGAGCTTTGGAGATTTGTAGGTTATATAATTCATTTAAAGTATTTTGAGCTCCTTTAAATGTTTTAGCATTATCACAAAATACATTTGTAGGTATCCCACGCCTAGAAATGAAACGCTTGAAAGATGCTAGGAAAGCTTCTGTTGTAAGATCAGAGACTAACTCTAGATGTATGGCTTTGACAGCAAAGCAAACATAGACTGCAATGTAACATTTTTTTGACAATAGGTTTTCTGATTCTAGCAACCTTTATCGAGAAAGGTCCACAGAAGTCAATTCCTACATGCTGAAATGGCCTAGACGCAGTTATCCTCTCTTTTGGTAGAGACCCCATCAACTGTTTGGCTGCCTCACTCTTCAAACGCATACATTGTACGCATTGGCGCACTACCTTTTTTGACCTCTCGAATACCATTTACTATAGAGTACCTTTGCGATAGAGAACTCAATACTAACCTAGGTCCTGCATGCAAGAGCCTGAGATGTTCTCTACTAATAATCAAAGTGGTAACGTGGAGCCTTTGGGAGAATAGGTGGATGTTTTTATCAGAGGAGATATTCGCACTATTAGTTAGCCTACCCCCAACACGAGCTACCCCGAGATGATCTAAGAAAGGATAGAGATGACCTATACCAGTCTTAATATTTTTTCCAGCTGACAGGAGCTCTATCTCCTGTGAAAAATAATCCCTTTGAGTACAGCGCACAATAATCGACATGGAGTCGCGCAGCTCCTGAGAAGTTAAGTCATTGTTCAAATTTTTATTGTTTTTATTTTTTGAACAATTGTTAAAAAATCTATATATAAAACCTATCACCCTTTGAAGTTTGTGAAGGCTTGAATATTTTTCAAATAATGTCCGTGAAAAGGAGTGCTCTACTTTACTCACTAAATTACAAGTTAGCATTGGCTCCTTGCATGATTCAGTACTTTCAGCAAAAATAGAGATATTATAATTTTCAGGATGTATGAAATCCTTGTTTGCTAAATCCTGTGGACCATGCCACCACAAAGAATTATCTTGCAGCTTATGAGGCTGTACTCCGCGCGACAAAAGGTCTGCTGGGTTTTGACTCGTCCTGACATAGCACCATGGTACCTGACCAACCAACTCAACAATTTGTTTCACTCTGTTATTTACATAAACATTTGATTTTACATGACCCGACTTTATCCATGAAAGTACGATTTGAGTGTCACTGTATAAAAATACTTTTATTCTTTGAGGAAACCTATCTTTTAAAACCCTACTAACTCTGTTTGCTAGTTGAGCTAAAAGCAAAGCACTGTTGAGCTCAAGCTGTGGTATAGTCAGATTTTTATTTAGAGGTGCGACTCTAGATTTAGAGCACAACAAATTAGATTGGACAGAGCCATCGTTTTTAATTATCCTCAAATAGAGACAGCACCCGAAAGCTTTCAGAGAAGCATCAGAATATCCTACTAGCTCTACTGAAGACACATCATTGTGATTTACACATCTGCCTACTGAAACTTTGTTCATTATTCTTAAATTATTTAAGAAATTATTCCAGTATTGTAACTGGGTGTGTGGAACTATAGAGTCCCATTGAATTTGCAAAGACCATAGCTCTTGCATGAATATTTTGGCTGTGACGACAATCGGCCCAATAAGACCAAGAGGGTCAAACATTTTACCTATAAAACTTAATATTTTTCTTTTGTATTGATCCTGTCACTTTCGTTAAAATTTGGCGTGGAAAACGTTAAAATGTCTGAAGAGATGTCATACATAAGACCTAGAGTTTTCACAATATTATCTGAGCTCATGTCAATGTTTTCAAACTGTCTACTTTCAGTTGGAATATCCTCTAAAAGTTGGGGTACATTGGAGCACCATTTATGTAGAGTAAAGCTGCCCTTACCAAGAAGCTCTATTAGTTGCCTCTTAAGCTCAAAAGAAGCTCTATATTGTCCCTACCACATATGACATCATCAACAAAAGTATTGCAGAGCATTGCTTCTGCCGCTAGAGGGTAGTCTTCTTTACACTGCTGGGCAAGTTCAACCAGACATCGAGGCCAAAAAGGTAGAGGCTTTCAGTCCGTATGTTACAGTCTGCAGCTGCAAACAGCTGATGGGCTTACTGGGATCATCTCTCCATAATATGTTCTGAAGCGCGGTTTGGTGAGTATTTATACGAACTTGTCTGAACATTTTTTGAATATCACAAATCAAAGTATAAAGGTAAGTTCTAAACAAAATAAGTATATCAAATAGCTCACTCTGTACGACCGGGCCATTCAGCATGAAGTCATTGAGGGATACCTTGCTCTTTGATTTCATGCTGCCATCAAAAACAACACGTAGAGTTGTAGTTTTGCTCGCTGCATTTATAACCGCATGATGTGCTAAAAGTAACAAGGATCATTATTAGGATCATATTGTGAAATGTCCACTTCCTTAGCATGTCCCAGCTCTAAATATTGTTCAATAAACTGTTTATATTGCTGCAGCAGTAAAGGGTTGGATTTAAATCTTTTTTCCAATATTAAGAATCTTTGATAGGCAATAGAGAAGGAATCCCCGAGCTGCAAGTCCTGCATAGCAGAAACTAATGGATAATCCACATAGAAGCGATTATCTTTGAGAGTCATTGACTCCTGAAAACTTTTTTCAGCCTTTTGAAATTCATTTGATACTGGCTTTGCAGTCTCGGGCATCCTCTCTGAGAGCCAAAAGTTTTCCATTACATTTTCCAGTTTAACTTGGTCTGAAATAGCAAAATTAGTGACAAATTCAAAGTTACTATTTTCAGAGACATGTTCTGAAATATCACCAGCAACAACATAGCCAAACAGGGTGTTCTGCAAAACAATACCCTCCTGAATGAGTATGAGACCAGCTAGTAAACTTTTACAATAAACATCAGCACCCAGTAAAATTGAAATTTCTTCAGGGTGGTTAAAATTTTCATCTGACAACTGAATATCTTTAGGTATGTTCCATTTTGAAATATCAAAGTACTGTTGTGGCAATGTTGTTGTAAGTGAGTCCATTACATGGCACTTTACATTAATCTTTACTTTTTGAAAGCATGAATACACATCTAAGTGCACAATATCATTTGATGTGGAAGATTTATTTCCAATACCTACTATTTTAGTAGGTTGGTTCAAAGTACTCAAACCTAATTGCTTGACAAGTTTACCTGTTACTAAAGATGCCTGGCTGCAGGTATCTAATGCGGCACGTACAAAAAATGATTGACCAGATTTACTCAAAACCTTTACCTTCACGGTGGGGAGCAGCACGCTGTTTGAAAAAGGATTAGAAAACATAGTCACCAAAGGCTCCTCAGGTTTCTTTTCGTCCTGATTATCTGGAGCTGGGTGTATTAGCGTATTATGTGAGGAGGATCTACATATTCTACATTTGAAATTATAGCCGCACTTACCCCACTACCGTGCAATCTCAAACAGACTTGACATAATTTATGGTCCCGTACAAATAGTTGTCGGTCCCTCAAAGCCGCCGATTTGAATGAAGGGCAGCTGAAAATTACAGAATGGTCATGTTTATTACAGAATAAACAAGATTTTTGATTATGAGTTGTAGCAGCATTAGAAACCTTATATGGCACCGATTTATAGAATCTTGGCGATGGTGTACTTTCATAGGAAGTACTTTTCTGTGCTACATTAGAGTCCTCTAGCGCTATTGAGCGTCTTTCTAGAAAATCTAGAAAGTCAGCCATGGAAGGCATTTTATCTTGATCCCTATCTAATTGATAAGCACGGTTAGTGATCTGATCAAGTTTTCTAGTAAAAATTGATATTAAAATCATATCCCAATTATCAGTTTGTTCCCCCAAATTTTGGAGGGCATGCAACTGTTGCTTTATCTGAGAGACAAACATCCTTATAGAGGCTGCTGTGCCTTTTTGCATTATGGGTAAGTCCAACAAAACACCTATGTGGTTATTTATCAGGCGGGCTTTATTTTCAAACCGCTTTTTAAGTAAGTCCAAGGCTTTTTTATATGATTCATTGACTAGAGGCAAGTTTATAATAACTGACAATGCATCCTCTGTTAGGTATTTGCGCAGATAAAACAACTTTTGCACATCGGACAAAACATTGTTTTTATCAATAATGGCAGTAAACAAATCAAAGAATGGTTTGAATTTAGTGTAATCTTTTCCATCAAATATGGGTATATCTATGTTTGGCAATTTACAAGTAGAAACATTGTGACTTTCAGACACAGTTTTAGTACACAAAACCTTGAGGGTTGCATTTATTTTTGCCAAAACCTGGTAGTATTTATCTTCAATAAGACCCACCTCTTCGTTGTCGTTATCGTCCAGGCTTAGAATGTCCAGCTGGACTGCCTCATAGTCCTTTAGTGCCTTATACAGAGACTCACGTCGGGCCTCCAAGACGTCTACACCGGCAGAGGTTAACAAAACCGGATCCATCACAAACGTCTCCGTGCGAGTTATCGTTGCCTTGCACTGGCCCCGTTTTAGCCTGAGGCGCTTCAGCTCCTCGGCAACTGATGGCGAAGGTGCCATTTTTTATCCTTTTCGTTGAAAAACTAAGCTGAAAAACCTGAAAAAGCACCAAGAAAACTCGCTGGCTGTTGTTTTGTAAACACCACAGATAACGTACACACGCGCCTTTTGACACTAGTGATTGACAGCTACCATAGAGTTTACGGAGACGGAGATGGCTGCCAAGAAGTTCATTCATTCACTCTTTCCGTTCGGGTGCGTTCAAAAGTTGTGTGATTCTTTGGCGGGAATTTGAATCAAGAGGGTGAAAATTTTTCAAAGAAAATTTTAAAATTGCTTTTTGCAGAATAAATTGATAATTTCTTAGTAAATTTAATTACTAGTAACTTATATTCTAATAGTGCAATAAAAAAGCAACACAGCTTTGCTGCCCAGCCATGGGTCGCAAAGGCAAACGTAAAAAGGGAAACGATGGCGGAGAGGTAAGCGAAGGAGAGGACCCCGCTATGAGCGATGATGCGGGCGACGACGATGTAGACAAATACAAGCCATACAAAACGGAAAACTACATTCGTCAGTATCCGGAGGATGGCGGTGAGTTCGAATATATAGTAATTTACGAGAGCGCGGACGACAAGACGCCGATAGGTGAGAGAGACTTGATGGGCTTGGGAAGCGCATTGAAGCTTAGTAACAAAGGTATCAAGCAATTGAAAAGAATCAATCGTTACAAAATAGCGGTTATATTTGAGCGACCAGGGTTAGCAAATGCAGCTCTTAATAATCTCAAGTCTCAAAAAGAGCTAAAGTTGAGGGCGACTATTCCAGCAAGATTAACGGAAGTGACAGGGTAATAACAAACGTTCCAACATACATGAGCAACAAAAAAATATATGATGGAATTTCTAGTTGCAGAAATGTTGTATCTGTACGCCGATTCATGCGACGTTCCAAAGACGACGAAGGTAACTCCTGCTTGGTACCAACACAAGCGGTATCGATAACTTTCGCTAGTGCAGTACTTCCTGATTATGTGGATATTAACAGCTGGTATTTCGAAGTAAGGCCATACACGCCTCCTGTGAGCCAATGCCTGCGATGCCTGCGCTTTGGGCACATTGGTAAATTCTGTAAAAACGCCCAGAGGTGCTCAATCTGTGGTGATTCTCACAATTATAAAGATTGCGTAAAACGGCCAGAAGAAGCAGTCTGTGTTCACTGCAAAGGAAAACATGTTGCAATTGCCAAATCATGCCCAGTGAAAATTCAAAAGCAGAGGAGATAAAAGTTCAGATGCGCAGGGCCTCGTATTCTGAAGTTTTTAATAACAAAACTTCCCCACTAAAAAGTAAAGTAGACCCAGTTCAACAATTGTTTAAATCGGAACAATTCATGAATCTTCTGATTTCTTCAATTATAAAAATTATTTCCGCTAGTAAAGATGCTGAAAATCCGATCCCAATCTCTACTCAAAGTATAAAAAGCGCTTTACTTGATTCATTCAGTGTCAATAAAACCACAGACCATAAAACTAAGTAAATTCTAATTTATGGATCAGTTAAATATTGTTCAATGGAATGCTCAAAGTTTGTCTAGTAATTTACATGCTTTTACTTATTTTTTATATAATAATAATATTCATGTAGCACTTATTTCTGAAACCTGGTTAAAACCAGGGAAAAAAATTAAAATTAAAGGTTTTAACATCGAAAGATTAGATATAGGTACTAAACACAATGGTGTTGCTATATTAATACAAAATAATTTGCGTTACAATTTGTTAAACACACATTCTGATAACTCATTACAAAATTTGGCAGTTCAGTTACATTTCAACAATGAAATTATTACAATAATTAGTTTCTATAGTCCCACGTTGGCTTCTCCTTCCAACTTTACTTATTCCCGTCTTGATAGTTTGATTAAATCTGTACCGGGACCTCTTATTATGGCTGGGGATTTCAATGCACACAGTACTTCGTGGGGTTGCACGTCAACTGATGCGCGTGGTATAATTTTGCAAGATGTGATTGATGATAATAATTTATGCCTCCTTAATGACGGCCAAGCAACTACTGTGGGTTCACATGTGTGAAACCAAATGCATTGGATCTTACTCTCGTTTCTTCCTCATTATCATTACGTTGTAGCTGGTCAGTTCATGATGATCCAATGGGAGTTATCATCTTCCCACTGTTACTAGTATCCTTGGTTCTGTAAATAGAATTAACAATTCCAATTTAAATCAAGGAAATTACATCCGTCCAAATTTTTCAAATGTCGATTGGAAAAATATCAAGAAATAGTTAGTGACAAATTAACTACTTTTAACTTTGACTTTGAACGACCCCAGGAATCCTATTCTAATCTCTGCTCTTTACTACTAAATTGTGCATTTGAGGCTAATCCCACAACCAGAAATAATTCAGTGCAGCCAAATTTAACACGTAGGAAAAGACCATGTTTGCCTTGGTGGAATAATGCCTGCACTTTAGCAGTAAATAATTCTAAAGCTGCTTACATTCAATTTAAAATGACCCAACATTAGAAAATTATATCTATTTTAAAAACAACAAGCTATTAAAAACTTACCATTAAAAGGAAAGAGAAGCTTCATGGATGGCTTTGTGTGAAACATTTAACCGGCAAACACCTCTGTCTGTAATATGGAAAACAATGCGCATGTTTAATAAATCTTTTTGAATGTAATGTGATACGGTCTTCTAACACAGATTGGATACCAGCATTTTTAAATAAGTACACAACCGTTTCTCCAAATATTGTCACTACTACTGTTAACTCTCCAGTCACTGGTGGTAATGATTATTTAATTACACCTTTTACTTTAAATGAATTTATTAGTGCACTTAGCTCTAGAAGAGATACTGTTTTTGGTTTAGATCATATTCCATATAAGTTATTAAAAATCTTTCATTGTCAAGTAAAAATGATTTTGGACATATTTAACTTTCTTTGGTCTAATGACATAATTCCCACTGAATGGAAGGTTGATTGTTTAATTCCAGTTTTGAAACCTGGTAAAGATGCGGATAATTGTAATTTTATCGACCTATAGCATTAACATCCTGTATAGGTAAAGTTTTTGAACAAATACTAAAACAAAGACTGGAATTTTTATTGAATCTAATAAGTTATTACCTCCAAATCAGTTTGGTTTTAGACGTGGTCACTCTGCAATCGAAAGTTTGAATAATCTCTTTCTTGACATTCATCATTCCTTCTCATTTAATAAATTTGTTGTTTGTGTCTTCTTTGATATTGTTTGAGCCTTCAATAATGTTAATCACCATGTGCTTGCTGCGGAGTTACAGTTGTTAGGTTTACCTGGAAAATTAATTAGTTGGATATTCAACTTTTTAAATGGTAGGCAAGTATATGTCAAGTTTAAAAATAATTTATATGGACCACAATCGTCATATTTAGGTGTTTGTCAAGGTGGAATTTTAAGTTCTTTGCTGTTCATCTTGTATATTAATAAATTAAATAGTATACTGGGTACCGAAGTAAGAAATTTACAATTTGCTGATGATTTAGCTATATATTGTATTGGGTCTAACATGCAAGCAACAGAAATCAAATTAAATTTAGCATTAGAAAGATTAAAAACATACTTTGATTATTTACATTTAAGTGTTAGTCTAGAGAAAACTAAAGTTGTGATCTTTAGTAGATCTAGACTTTTAATATCTCATATATATTATGATGGTAGCTTATTGCCAGTAGAAGATGAAGCAAAATTTCTTGGAGTAATTTTTACTAGAAATTTATCATGGAATAAGCATGTAAGTTATGTGTCAGATAGAGTTTCTAGAGCTTTTAATATTCTTAAATCCCTCGCTAGAACATCATGGGGGGCTGATCCTAAAGTTTTACTTATGTTATATAAGTCTGTGGTACGTTCCCACTTTGAATATAGTTTTCTTTGTTATGCTTCCAATCCTATTTTGGTTAAAGTTAGAAACTTTACAGAATAAAAATTTACGTTTAATAACAGGTGCAATGAAAACAACACCTATTGTTTCTATGCAAGTTGAATGCAATATACCTCCATTGATGTTAAGATTTAAATATCTCAAATTTAGATTTCTACTGAAATTATTTTCTTTTACTCACCATTCCTTATTAGAGAAAATCGCTGAAAATCAAACTTTGGCCTCTGCATCTACTTCAATTAAATTCCCCTTTATTTTGCTTGATTATTCTGAAATAAAAGTTTATAATGAAAGGCATAACATTCACAAATCTGACAAGTTGGCATGTTACGAAGGAGCTTTTGAAAGCAAATTTTGCAATATGAATATAGTTATAGATAACTCCATTAGAACTAGAGAAGAGCTATATGAGAAACTATCATTATGGCCACAATACCAGCATATTTACACTGATGGCTCAAAAACTGATACTGGTGTCTCTCTTGCATACTATCACAGTGCCTTGAAGACAGGAAATGGATATAAACTACCAAAACCTGCAGTATATTTACGGCAGAAGCTGCAGCAATTCAAGCCGCTTTAGAATATATAAACAATTTAAATCACTCTTTCCCTAAATGGCTTATTATTAGTGACAGTATGTCAGTTTTATCAGCTTTAAAGAATAACACTCTGAGTACAAATTATATTATTTATAAAATTAAACAACTGTGGCAAACACTATACAACGCCAATGTTTCAATTGAATTTTTATGGTCTCCAGCACATAAAGGTGTGTCAGGTAATGAAACAGCTGACTACCTTGCCAGAACAATAAACAATAGCTTAATTGGACAACCCAGAAGAATGTCACTTCCATGGAGAGATTTAATCCCATTGATTCAAGAGGAAATTAGACAAAGCTGGATAAATCAACATCAAATTATAATACAAGAAAAAGGTGCATGGTATGCTGCAATCAATAAGAATCTTGGAGAGAAACCCTGGTTCGCTAAGAATAATACCTTTATAAAAGAAGATTCTTCACACAAATATGCAGGTTACGATTTGGTCATTGTAAATTTAAAGCCCATCTACACCATGAAAATTATTAACTCACCTTTATGTACAGATTGCTCTCTAAATGAAAATCAAACGCTGGAACATATATTTTTCAACTGTTCTGCTTTAAATATTAACCGAATTTTATTAATTGACAAGCTGCAAGATATTTACAAAGACAGTATCCCGCCTTCGCTTCAAGAACTTCTATCGAACCCTGCCACTTTTAATCCAATATTTGACTTTATTATCTCCACGGTTGGAGAGCTTTGACATGGATTTAACCCGGACATGGAATTTTATGAACCTGAAAATTACACAAGAATATATAGAAGAAATGGCATTTTTGCCTTGTTTTTATTGGAAATAAGAAATGAACTATAGAAGAATTGGCATTTAATGCCTTATTTTTGAAAAGATAACAGAAAGAACTAATAAAAGACTAGGCTGTATGGCTAGTACCATTGCCTATCCTGATGGATGAATTTTTAAAACAACAATCAAAAGTTGTCACTATTGTAGCAAACTTCACACTGGACCACGCCTTGCCACAAAAATGTTTGAAAATGTAGGTGCTTCGAATTATTTCGATGATGTTGGACAAAGGTTGTGAATGTACATACGATTTGATACGATCAACTGGAAACTTTCCTTGCTCGATCGGCTTCTTCCTCTTGATGTGTCGTTCTTTATAGAAAGAACAGAAACTCCCTCGATGAAACATAGGTCGTACGTTATAGAGAACGCTATTTTCCAACGGTCGCACGTTATTTTTATTTAACTGTCCGAAGGACCACTTCAAAAGACTATGTTACGAAATAAAACATAGCCTTTAGGATTAGTTTTTCACGTTTATTGTGAATTCAAAAAAAATAACTAGAAAACACAGTTTTCCGTATGAATTACAGAGAAAGAAGAAAGAAAACGTTGCCATAAGCAAAAAATATTTCTAAAGCTACAAATGTTGCCATTTTAGATTATATGTTCAGTTCGTTCTGAACAATGCGTGCTAGACTATTGGTTTCTTTGAGAAAGTTGTAGGCCTTAACGAAATCTACATGACACGTGTCAGCTGTCTTACAAAAAAGTCGTTAATATCGGAAACTATGCGTGCTAGACTATTAGTTTCTTTGGGAAAGTTTTAGGCCTCAACGAGATCTACATGACAGGTGTCAGCTGTCATACTAAAAAGACGTTTATATCGGAAACTATGCGTGCTAGACTATTAGATTCTTTGGGAAAGTTGTAGGCCTTAACGAGATCTTCATGACAGGTGTCAGCTGTCATACTAAAAAGTCGTTTATATCGGAAACTATGCGTGCTAGACTATTACTTTCTGTGAGAAAGTTGTAGGACTTAATGAGATCTATATGACAGGTGTCAGCTCTCATACTAAAAAGTCGTTTGTTTCGTAAACTATGCGTCCTAGACTATTGGTTTCTTTGAGAAAGTTGTAGGCCTTAACGAGATCCACATGACAGGTGTCAGCTGTCATACTAAAAAGTCGTTTATATCGGAAAATATGCATGCTAGATTATTGGTTTCTTTGGAAAAGTTGTAGGCCTTAACGAGATCTACATGACAGGTGTCAGCTGTCATACTATAAAGAACGGGCTGCAAAATTCTCTGTGAATACATCACCTTGAACTGCACTCGCCAATCCGCCTGCCAAGCGTAATGAGTATGGCAAATACCCCCCTAATAAGGGAAGGCCTATGTCTAGCTGTGAACTGTTGCGGCTGTCATAGTACAGCATGTTTTATTGCATCATATAAAGTAAGGGCAATTTACAAACAAAATGGTAAAATTACAAATAAGACGTGGGAGTCAAAGAAGGACATCAAGTTGGAGAAAAGCTTCCATGTAGCGGCGCCGTATGTGTGCGTGAGTGAATTTTTGAGCGTTTGTATGACATTTCTTTACTGCTGAGATCAAAGAAGCGATATATTTACTGTGATCGAGATAGCGTGCTGTCGAGATAGGATTTCGTCGATTTCCCGCTATACACTCCTGCTTTGCCTTCAATAATTTAGAGAACTACGCAAGTACCTACATTTAGCACCTACATTACGAGTTTCATTTCACCCGAGCGAAGCCGGGCTTTCCTCTAGTATAATAATATCATCATTCTACCTAAAAAAAGTTTTCTTAATGTTGCTTGGTAAAGTAATAAACATATTAAGGCCGGCACACACGAGCGCTATATTCGACACGCGTCGTTTTCAGTAGCAAATTAAAAGTTGTCTGCTAAGTGTTTTAAATGTAGTGGTTTTTAGTTAGCATAAGCTAACGTCTTGGACGGCCGCGCGAGCTTCTCCACGTTTGGACTAAATTTTGACAATAATAGGCTAAGAAGTTGCTAGACGCGCCGAAAATTCCCGGAGGAGCTATTGGTCCATGAAAGAGCTCATGAAGAGTGACCTACCGATTTCAATCCTTACCTACGGTGCTCAGACTTGGTCTTTGACAGAAGCTCAAAGGTCTAGCCTCAAGGTTTGTCAGCGTGCCATGGAGCGCAGTATGTTAGGCCTGAAGCGGACTGACCGGGTCAGGAATACCATACTGCGTTCCAAGACGATGATTTCTGACGCAGCCATTTCGGAGGCCTTTGCCCAGCAGTGGGACAATGAAGGCTAATTTAGATAAGATAAGATAAATAGTCAGCATGTTTTCTTTTTTCCGAGAAAGTACTTCTGCGTTACTGTCTATTATTTCATGCATTCTATATGACGTCGCATGCCGCCTCTTTGCATCAAGATAGTCGCTGGTTGCTGGCTGGGACAAGATTGACGTCTGGTCAATCTGGAGAAGCGTCAAAGCTGGAGCGCTGCCAATGATTTCCTTCAGAGAAAAACCATCAGCGCTGCAATCTGAACGAATCTCCGCCGCCCCAGGAAATATCGTAACGTATTGTGTCGTAGTTGCCCTAGGAGGGCTCTTTGAGTTATCCTGTAGCTGTACTATAGAAATATCGTATCATTAACTAGTCGGTATGGACGTCCATGATGGTGGCGGTGATCCGCCATTATCAGAAGTGGGTAACGAAAGGCTGCCAGGTGGCAGGCTCTACCACGCCGAACGATGTAAAACTTGGTGACAAACGGATGCACGGACCAACAGCGAAGTCTCAGTAACCCTCTCTCAGGGACCCTCTCTTGATTCTCGATGGTGTTTTCATACTCGCTTTTTTATACTGGATTTAATACTCGCGTTACATGTTTCAGCTGCGCTGTTTCTTCAAGAGATGATCAACCTAAATTAAACGCTGAATGGCAAATTTATTCTTTGGCCGAATACTGCAGGAGACTGGATGCTATCTAATGCTAATCTAGAGACCTTATTGCTGGATGGTTGTTTACATCGGGTGAGACGTTTCCAATTGTATCATAATTATCGGTGATTTTAGAAAAACATCTTTGTAAACATTTAATAAATCCGAAATTTTATCAAAACCGAAGGTTTTCAGCTGTAAATTGAAAATGAATGAGTGAGTGCGTTCTCGACCATCGTTGCCAACGTTCATACCATGTTGAAAACACCGATTCTCGTCTGATCAACAACTACCTATCTTTACAAATTATTACTGATACTGAACGTAGAGGCAGCACGCTGGTAATGTTTGTTTATTGTCTAAAACTTATTGCGGTGTAAGATTTCGTGATATTTTACCTTTACAAACTTTTTTACCTTTACCTGAACAGCAGCGTTACACAAACTTTTCAATTCAAGAGGGATATACTATAATTAATGTGTCGATTTAATGTCATCAAACGCTCCGATATGCCTTTAGGTGTTTCTATGGCAGTCAAGAGGGAATTGTGGACGGCAAAGCCCACTCCATACTCCCGGCGATTGTTTAAGTCCTTGCCTTTCCAGAAAAAGGTATAATTGTTTTCACGCAACGAGCCTTCATCGGGGAGCCTAGTTTCTTGTAGACCGGCAATGCTGATGTTGAGGCGTGCCAGTTCTAGGTCAATTACAGCAGTCTTACGCAGGTCTTGTGCGTAATCTGTAGTCTCCGGGTTCTCAAGGAGACCCGTCCTCATAGTTCGGACGTTCCAAGTACCAAAGCGCATGGACAAGTTAGCTTTAGTTTTATTCTCGCTAGTCTCAACACTACATGCGGCTTTGTCACCCTAGTGTCCGCATACGCTCCGACTCTCGCTTCGTCTCCCGAGTCCAAAGATGACTTTTACGGTCAGCTTTCTGAGGTCGTTTCCAGTGTTCCGGCCGGTGATCGACTTTACATTCTAGGAGACTTCAACGCTCGTATTGGTCAGGATAACAACGCCTGGCCTGAGTGCCTTGGTAACCACGGTGTGGGCAAGCAGAACGAAAATGGGCAGCGTCTGCTGGAATTCTGCTCGCAGTTTCAGCTGTGTGTTACAAACACTTACTTCAAAGGCAAGCTATTGCGCAAAGTCTCCTGGAAACATCCTCGGTCTGGACACTGGCATCAATTGGATCTTGTTCTTGTCAGGAGGAGGAACTTAAAAGAAATCACTCACTCGAGATCGTATCACAGTGCACAGTGCGACACCGACCATTCCCTAGTTATGTCTAAAGTACGCCTGTCACCTAAGAAGATTCACTCATCTAAAACACTCAGAAGGAAGACTTTGGATCTTTCCAAGACTAAAGATTCTGAGCTAGTTGAATCTTTTTCTGCTTCTGTACAACAGCATATAGATAACTGGGATGCGGACGAGTCCATAGGCGAAGAATGGAGTAAAATCAAAGACCTGTTTACCATAAGAGCTTGTGAAATTTTCGGACAAAGGACACATAAATCTCATGACTGGTTTTCCGAAAACCAAAACGAACTTCAGCCTTTAATTGACTTAAAGCGAAAAGCTGCACTTGACCACCGTTTGAACCCCTGTGAAACCACCCGAATTGCACTATGCACAGCTAAGTCGTCCCTTCAGCGTTCTTGCCGCCAACTCGCTAATAAATACTGGACGGAGCTGTGCAAGAACATTCAAGACTGTGCGGCCGTAGGTAACTTTCGCGGTGTCTACGCAGGAATCAAACAGGCACTTGGCCCAACACTAAAGAAGACTGCCCCCCTGAAGGAAATAGACGGCACAGTCATCACCGATAGTGAACGCCAACTCAAGCGGTGGGCGGAACATTATACTGAGCTCTACTCTCGTCCAGCTGAGATTAGCCCTGTAGCTATGGATCTAATACCAAAGCTACCTGTCATGTCTGAGCTCGATGTTATGCCCACTGTAAGAGATCTTCAAAACGCCGTGTTGCAGCTTAAATGTGGAAAAAGTCCCGGGATAGACAATATATATACCGAAATCTTAAAAATTAAGTGTGTACTGCCACTTCTCCACAACTTCCTTGGTAAGTGCTGGGAGGGCGAAGAGTTCCCACAGGATATGCGCGACGCGAATATTGTCACCTTATATAAAGGAAAAGGAGACCGCGGCGATTGCAACTGCTACCGCGGAATTTCCCTCCTTAGCATCGTCGGCAAACTGTTTGCAAGAGTTATACTGACCAAACTGCAAAGTCTTGCTGACCGCGTGTATCCCGATGTCCCGTCACAATGTGGTTTTCGCTCCCAGCGATCTACCATAGACATGGTATTTACTCTCCGACAACTCCAGGAGAAGAGTCGTGAGCAAAACACCCCTCTGCTGATTGATTTTGTTGATCTTAACAAAGCTTTCGATACAGTCAGCAGAGAAGGTCTATTCTACGCACTTGAAAGAATAGGTTGTCCCCCAAAGCTGTTGAAGTTAATAAAATCACTTCACGACGGAATGGTAGGCAGGCACTGTTGTCTTCAATAGAAATATCTCCGACGCGTTCGAAGTGCGAAGAGGGGTTCGTCAAGGCTGTGTGTTAGCACCAACATTATTCGGCATTTATTTTTCCTTACTGCTCAAAGTTGCCTTTGGCGACTCGCAACAAGGAATACACCTACATACAAGAGCAGATGGTGCTTTGTTCAACATCTCGCACCTCAAATCTCGCCGCAATTGAGAAGACTTGTTTGTAGACAGTCTGCTCTTTGCCGACGACGCAGCCTTTGTTGCCACAACCCCACAAGAGCTCCAGACAGTACTGGACAAGTTCGCATATGCGTGCTCCCTGTTTTCCATGTCGATTAATGCAAAGAAGACCGTAATATTGGCGCAGGGCATTTCATACCAGCCAACCATCTTACTGGATAACAAGCCCCTGGATGTTGTAGACAAGTTCTGTTATTTGGGGTCGTCTGTGTCGAGCAATCTTTCCCTAGATGGAGAGATCGATGTTCGCATCGGCAGGGCGGCCACGACGTTCGGCAGGCTCCGTACAAGAGTATGGAACAACAAACATCTCACTGTTGCGACCAAAATGGTAGTGTATCAAGCCTGCGTATTAAGCATACTCTTGTACGGCGCTGAATCCTGGACGTCGTACGCCAAACAAGAACGACGCCTCAACAATTTTCACATGCGCTGCCTAAGGAGCATTCTAGAAATCACATGGAAGGACAGGGTTACTAACGAGAGAGTGTTAGAGATAGCACAGCTTCCCAGTATAACCGCATTGCTTAAGCAGCATCGCATGGATCACTCGCGTTTGCCCAGGAAGGCAGGGATGTGACTTGAGTAATGAAAAATCGATTTTTCTATACTCGATTATTTCTGGGCGCAAAAAAATCGATTAAAAATAAATCGATTTTTACTTTAAAAAACATCGATTTTTAATAAAAATCGATTTTTTTGTTTAGCACCTTAATTTTATCAAAAAAATGTTAGTTTGATCAAATAGCCGACCTCTGAAAATTAAAACAGAGAAAATTGTGTATAAAGAGCCGAACTCTTAAATTTAAGACCGAAAACACTGGGTATGGTGTGTTATAAATCATGCATAATCAAGACATTTGGTAAAAGAATAGAGGCGCAAAAAAATCGATTTCAGTAGTTTTGGAAATTTTGAAAATATAATCGATTTTTAATTAATCGATTATTTCTACTCTTTTAATTAATCGATTAAAATCGATTTTTGGTCAAAGAAACATCGATTATTAAAATAATCGATTATTTTTTCACATCCCTGCAGGAAGGTCCTATTGAGCCAAATAGCTTTCGCAAAACGAAACGTTGGAAGACCAAAACGTGATATGGTTGCGTTCAACATCCAGCGCAACGGGTGGGAAGAACTCGCCAACAACCGCACCTTGTGGAGGAAAGCCATCGCCGAGGGTCGCGAAACTCACGATAACGCCTGGTTCCAGAGCCTAGCTCAGAAACGGGTGAAGAGGCATAACCGGAGCGGAGACTGTTCTCGACTCTCGGCATGAATGTCACAAGTGCAAACGCAAATGCGGCTCCAGAATAGGTCTCTTTAGCCACGAGCGGCGATGCCACTCACACAGCAACGCTGTTTAGATCATCTGTCAAGATGTTTAAGGCCTAATGATGAATGTGTCGATTAAAAATCGTATCTCGATGGCAAGGTGTGGGGATGTGTTTCGATGGGAACGTGTCTAAATGGAACTAAACCGATTGTAATTTATATTGTGATTTATAAGTCATGCATGATGTTGTATCCTAACCTACCAATATGAAATTATCACAACACAGATAAATCCATTCAGACATATTACGTCTTCTCATTTTAAATATTCGTCGTTTCGTTTTGCAACTTCAGCAATCTTCGTAGTTAACCAGAGAGCTGTAATGTACTAGAGACTACAACAGGATCAATATTCTGTATACAAGGTCTGTAGCGGTTAACTATGGCAACGGGGTCTAATTAGTACCTAATACATAGATGCAGCGTAACCGCACATGTCTGTCATCACGACATAACATGGCGTCTCTGCTAAAACTATTCTCGAAAAATGTTATGAAATTAATGAGAGCTAGTTTTAGTTTCAAAACAAACAAAATTTACGCGCTCTAGAGCCGGCAAGCAACTGAGTCAATTGGAGCCGCGTGACTCCACATGGGTGGAATCTTTTGGATGTGAGTGGTGCCATTTCTATACTAGGTACTAGGTAGTCAACATTTGAAACCGGATTGCTAGAGCTATGAACGGGCATATACATATTTTTTCAAAATACATGATTATTTCGCGAAGTTGGACGTTCAGGAAGTTGAAGATTCGTGACATTTTGCATTGTATCTCAGCACGCGTAGAAGTTTCAGAATATTCCCTTCTGTTAAGAACTGCCTAGGGTCCAGGAAATAATAAATTATGAATTAAAAATGAAAAGTAGACTGAACTTTGCTAAGATGTATTCGAGAAACCCTCAAAGTTGCCTAGCACAAAGTACAAAAAGATATAAAAACTTAGTATTGCCAACACCTTCCTACGGCATAACTTTATCTTTGCTGCATCTTGGACGCTGCATACTGTTTGCTTGAACGCAACTATAAAGGAGAAATATTACTGATTTGCAGGTGCTTGTACTATAGAGAGTTTACAGAGGGATCGCTTGTCGCATAGCCGGGGTTGCTGCAGTCACGCACGGTCACGTTCACGTCACGTTCGACGCGTGGCGAGTGTGCTTGCTGTGTTCAATTTAGGTGCTTGCTGTGTTCTATCTGTGTTTTCATACAGTTGCCGAAAACTAAATGCGGCAAAGTTTCATCTTCGTAAAACGGTAACGGGGGCAAATACCAAAGTTGCACAAACCGGAGAGGGGAATGCCAGGGTGGTGGTTAGTATGACGGAAGCTTCGATGGCTGTCGTCAGAGCTGTTGATCTTACAAATAACAACTTCTTCCAAAAATTTCTACTTATTCTGGCAGGGTTCAAGTTATCCATATCAATAAATACCTTTACAACAATTTATTATGGCTAGGTTCAAATCACAAAGAAATTCCTATTTTAATGAACAATTTTCCACTGCAATACGTGCCTGAATATACAGGGTGATTGGAAATTCGATGCATTCCCTGAAGGTGGTTAGAGGGGGGGCCATTTCCAACATATTCTTCCATGGAACCAGGGGTCGGAAATGATTGGTTACAAAATTATTAGGACTTTTGATTTTAAAGAAAATTTCCGATTTCAACTTTAAAGTCATGAGAAAAGCCAAACCGTTTTATGCATAGTTTTTGACATGATCTCAGTGAATGAATAGGACAATCATTTTAGTTACAAGTTTAGTTAGAAATACTCTTCTTTTAAAATACAGCGCCAAAACAAGAAAATATTTTGGTGGAAAGGATTTTTCAACATTCATGGTAATCTACTGTAAAAATCACTATGGAATAATCCGTAAAACTTCATAACAGAGTTCTCTGTTTCATTAGCTAACCGAAAGGTACAATAATCTACAATCAAACATGTTTTCATAAAATAATTAGCATTAATGCAAAAAGCGCGTGCGAAACAAGCAATTGACTATGGTCGGTCAATCACGCCAAAGTCAGCAAATGCTGTTTAGACAACTTTTCAAGTATTTTCGTGGTCTAATGGGTGAGCATTCCCCTCAGAGTCTGTGGTTCAGGTTCGATTCCGTGAGTTGACCTACAAGGTTGATATTCAACACTTTGTGAATTTTCCAGTTTGGTTTAAAAATCACGTTGAACCACCTGATTGTCCGCAAGAAAATATCGTGCTCGGAGGCATATTAAACCATCGGCCTCGATTGATGTCTAATAAACGCAGACGGTGGTCGTAACACTACCATAGCAGAGGTCTAATACTTGTAGTAGGGTTTTTAAAATACGACAAAGATTTATCATTTCAGTTTTTAGGCTGTTTAAAGCTCAGAGCTCCATTTCTGAATTGTCGTAATCCTAATCGTGCGAAAATCTGCTACTAATTGTGCTCGTATCACATGTTCTACTAAACTTATTAATTTATGCACACCCTAATAAATTCACACAAACCCTTAACATTTAAAGTGTCGAGTAGTAGAACGTGTACGAATGGTTAGACCACTCGTTTTAGATTTCCGCACGGATTTGGATTACGACAATTCAGAAATGGAGCTCCTGAGCTTTAAACAGCCTAAAAAACTGAAATGATAAATCTTTGTCGGAGTTTTTAAACCACCTTCTACAAGTATTAGACCTCTGCTATGGTAGTGTTACAACCACCGTCTGCGTTTATTAGACATCAATCGAGGCCGATGGTTTAATATGCCCTCCGGAGCACGATATTTTCTTGCGGACAATCAGGTGGTTCAACGTGATTTTTTAAACAAACTGGGAAAATTCACAAAGTGTTGAATATCAACCTTGTAGGTCAACTCACGGGAATCGAATTTGGAACCACAGACTCTGAGGGGAATGCTCCATCCATTAGACCACGAAAATACTTGAAAAAGTTGTCTAAACAGCATTTGCTGACTTTGGCGTAGTCGACCGACCATAGTCAATTGCCTTGTTTCGCACGCCGCTTTTTGCATTAATGCTAATTATTTTATGAAAACATGTTTGATTGTAGATTATTGTACCTTTTGGTTAGCTAATGCAACAGAGAACTCTGTTATGAAGTTTTTACGGATTATTCCATAGTGATTTTTACAGAAGATTACTATGAATGTTGAAAAACCCTTTCCACCAAAATATTTTCTTGTTTTGGCGCTGTATTTAAAAAAAAGAGTATTTCTAACTAAACTTGTAACTAAAATGATTGTCCTATTCATTCACTATGAGATCATGTCAAAAACTATGCATAAAACGGTTTGCTAGCTTTGCATGACTTTTAAAGTTGAAATCGGGAAATTTTCAAAAATCAAAAGTCCTAATAATTTTGTAACCAATCATTTCCGACCCCTGGTTCCATGGAAGAATATGTTGGAAATGGCCCCCCCTCTAACCACCTTCAGGGAATGCATCGAATTTCCAATCACCCTGTATATATTTAGGAAAACAAATCTCATTTAGACCAGAAAGACAAATAGAAGAGATAGACAGAAGAGTAGCAGTAACTTGGAAAAAGTTTTGGGCCCATAGAGAATAAAATACTCAAATCAAAACAATCAATACAGAACAAGAAAATCATTATGGATACTGCAATCTTACCGTGCCTGACTATGGTTGCCAAACCTGGATATACAACCAAAAAACCGAAGCCAAAATACAGACTACGCAAAGAGCAATGGAAAGAAGCTGCCTGGGCATCAGATTAAGCAACAAAGTAAAAAGCACTGATATTCGAAATAAAACAAAAATATCTGACGCTCTACTGTTTACAAAGAGTATGAAGTGGAAATGGGCTGGGCACCTGGCAAGGTACACCGACGACCGATGGACCATAAGAGCAACCAAAAGGAAGGGACCCCTAGGTTCTCGAACTAGAGGCAGACCAAACGCCCGATGGCAGGACGAAATAATAGCTACTGCAGGAAAGAACTGGTACGACAAAACAAATGACAGAAAAGACTGGAAATCTTTGGAGGAGGCTTTTACCCACAAGGGGTCTATACAAAGGAAGAAGAAAAAATAATTAAAAAATAATATTTATAAAATGAAATGAAATGTAATTTAATTTATAAAATCAATTTTTTGTATCCTTTTGCATGTATTTTTGTATAGAATAAATAAAGCTTTATTATTATTATTATAGTAGTTATTTTATGAAATTTTATTCACCCTTTCGGGGAAAATACGACATTTCCACGGGCTTTTGGCCAAAGCGGAAATGAAGTTAAGATAAGATAGGAAGAAGAAGATAAAGTCATTGTGTGGTTGACGATAAAAACTTACGTACAATTCTGCATGTATTTAATATAACGGCTTTTTGAATTTGAATGTACGTCTTTGGGTGAATTTGCAGGGATTTTAAGCTGGTGTGTAATGTATGTGGTACGACTCCTGTGGATGACATTATGATGGGGATGGTTCTGACAGTGTCAACTCTCCACTGTGTCTTGATCTCTATTGAGAGGTCAGCATATTTCGTAATTTTTTCTGTGTGTGTGGATTGGAGGTTGTGGGTATTCGGAATAGCTACATCTATGAGGTAAACGGTTTTATTCTTCTTGTCATGCAGAGTTATGTCCGGTCTGTTGCAGTGTACAGTTTTATCAGTCATTATGGTTCGGTCCCAGTACATTTTATAGTCATCTGAGTCTAGAATAATTTGGGGTGAATATTTATAGTATGGAACTCTCTGTGATATTAGTTTGTATTTGTAAGCTAAAAACTGGTGAATTATTGCAGCGACCTGATCGTGCCTGTGCTTGTAGTCTGTTTGTGTTATAGACTTACATGCTCCCGTTATATGTTGTATAGTTTCGGGGCTACTGTGGCAGTGTCGGCATAGGTCGTTTTGCAATGTGGGGTCTCGGATAATATATTTTCTGTAGTTTTTAGTGTCTATAGTTTGATCCTGGATAGCTATCATAAATCCCTCCGTTTCTGGGAAGAGTTCGCCTTGTTTGAGCCACGTGTTTGACGCTGCTTTGTCAACAATTGAGTTGGTCAAATCAAGACGGTGTCTCCATGGAGGGACTTTTGCTTCCAGGCATCAATCTTATGTTCATTAGTTGTTTCAGTCAGGTTTAATGTTGTATTTTTAGGTTTAGCGGAGTAAATTTGTCGTCTGCTTGTACTATTGCGTGATGTATGGATGAATGTTGTGTTTTTGAAAGTAAGAACGAAGTGATTTCAGTTGTCTGTTGTGTAAGTTTTTATGTCGATGATTCCGCGCCCTCCTTCGATTCTTGGTAAGGTTTGTCTTTGGACGCAGGCTCTGGGGTGGTGTTTTCTATGCTGTGTCATGTGGGTGTTTATTGCTCTTTGTAGTTTAGTAAGATCAGATTTTGTCCATCTGATGATTCCAAAAGAGGTTAAGATGGGGATGGCATACGAATTAATGGCCTTCACTGTGTTCCGAGCATTAAGGTGGGTATGGAGGATTTTATGTAGCCTAGCCTTGAATTTTTTTATCAATGAATTTTTGGTTTCTTTCTGCTGTATTTGCTGTGTTTGTATATATCCTAAGTATTTATAGCCTTCTGTTTGATCTAATGGATCTATTGTTTCACCCGTCTCCAAATGGTAACAGTTTTCTTCAACTTTTCCTTTGCGTATGGATTGCATTTTGCATTTGTCAATGCCAAATTGCATGTGTATGTCTGTAGAGAAAGTTTGATGTCTGCTAATTTATTTAATTCAGAGAATGTGGAGCCAAACAATTTTATATCATCCATGTACATCAGATGAGAAATAATTTGATGTTCGCTATTGAATTTAATTTGAAAACCTTTGCTGCTACCATTTAATTAGAGGATTGAGAGCGAGACAAAACCACAGCGGGCTTAAGGCATCGCCTTGAAATATTCCCCTTTTAATAATTATAGGTTCTGTCTCAATAGATTCATTAGAGTTTTTTAGTTTTAATACTGTATTCCATTTGCTCATTGTCGTACGTAAAAATTGGATTATTGTGTGGTGGATTTTATAATGTTGTAATATATAGACTAGCCAGGAGTGTGGTACTGAGTCATAGGCCTTTTGTAATCGATGTACATGGTGTATATATTCCTTTTCTTAAATTTTGCTTGTTGAGAAACCACTGCATCAATTGTCAGCTGTTCCTTACAGCCTTGGCTGTGTCTCCTACATCCTTTTTGCTCTTCAGCCATTATGTTATTATCATCGATGTGCCGGTATAGGACTTCGCTGATACAAGAAGTGATTATTTTATAGATGTTTTGCAAACAGGTTATGGGTCGGTATTTAGCTGGGTTAGATGTGTCAGTCTGGTCTTTAGGCAGCATGTATGTGATACCTTGCGTGATGTAGTCTGGGAGAGTGTCTGGCGATTGTATGAATGAATTTATATGTGTGAGGAGGAGTGAGTGAATGCTTGAAAATTTCTTGTACCAGTAATTGTGTATTTTATCCGATCCCGTAGCTTTCCAATTGTGAGTCCTAGCAATAACTTTTTTCAGTAGATCAATACTTATGTCATCGAATTCCATTTCAGGTAATTCTTCTTGCTTCGCTTTATCCTCTTCGATCCACTTATTATTATTATGCTCTATAGGGTTAGACCAGATGTTAGACCAGAATCCAGCTAAATTTTCTGCCGTAGGAGCTGAATTGTTGTTTGAGTTTTGTGTATTCAAAGTATTTTGGTTAAGTGATCTGTAAAATAGTTTTTCATTGTTGTTAAATAGATTGTTCTGTGTTTTGCGTTTTGTAGTTTCTTTATATCTACGTAGCCTACTTGCCAGTACACCGAGTTTTTGTTTCAACGTGTCCATAAAGTGTGTAAGTTCTGTGTTTGGGTTTTCATATTGAGCGTGTATTTTATATTTATCTATTATTAATTTAATTTTCTTTTGTAACGATTCGCTGCGATTTCCTCTGATGTACTCATCTAGTCTAGCTATATTAGCCCTTAGGTCCGCGATACGTTTTTCTAAATTTTTCTGCCAGTAAGGTACCTTGTCTGTAGGTTGTCTTGGTGTGTCTGTATTATTAAATCTAGATCCATTGTGCTGGGCGGCTGTATAAGCTGCACTGTAGATTATCAGTTGGGTCTTATGAAAATCAGTGTTTGGTTCTATAAGCTTAGGGATAGCACACTCATTGAGGAAACAAACAATACTAGCAAACCTTTTTGAAGTCTTTTGTTTCGGTATAGCAGGTCTTGAAGTCGGTTCAGTGTCTTTAAATTTTTCAATTGTTTCTAGTAAGGTGTTTTCGATTTGATTTTGTGTTTCTATAGGTAAAGTTGCATAATTTGTCGTCGTGTTTCCTGGCTGGTCATTGTGTTCTTCAGTTGTGGCAGTATCTTGTGGTGACAGTGGTAAGTTCAGTTGAGTTGGTGTTAGTCGTTGTACAGTTTGAACTGTGTCAAAACAGTTTGTCAGGTCTTCGTTATCTTGTGATTGACTACAAGAGGGTGTTGTATGTATTGGTGTATCGGCCTGTGTGCTACTCGTATTTACTGCAATTGTACCTGTTTGAGTAAGTGCATTTAGCGAACCTTTGAGCAATTCCCTTTCTAGTGGTGGTATTCGATTGCTCTTAATAATTACTCTAATCTGATCGGAAAGCCGTTGTTCAGATAGGAACTGTAGTTCGGGGTGCATCTCTACAAATTTTTTGTGTAATTGTGGTCTCCAACCTGTCAGGTTAGTCTCGTTATTTGTGACGCTGTAATAACATACTAATAGATCCCTGTTAATTTCTTCAGTCCATTGAAGTCTTTGCCGAGTTTTTCCAGCTTTTGTAGTCAAAGGTTTCATATTTATTGGCACATTACTATTTTGCCTAGTTCCACTGCTGGGACCAGCTCCATTAGTTAATGTCCTTACATTAGTGTCTTGTTGTGGTTCGTGTTGAGAGCTATAGTGAATGTTTTCTATGATAATGTTTTGTAGGATTTGCTCTGTCGTTTCAGTAGCTAATATTTTGGAAACGTCTTGTTTAATTTCGTTTAGTACTTCATCAGATAGCATTTTATTCCTTACGATAGCTCTTATCTGGTCTCCTACTCTTTGTTTAGTAACAGTCATTTCCGGGAACCTGTCTGTAAATAGTTGGTGTAGTTGATCAAGATATTTCTTCTTCTTCCTTTCCATATTTGTTATTAACAGATATGTACGCCATATAAATCTGTTCATATTATCAGACCAATGTTTTCGCGCACGTTTGGTGGTTATTATTATTATTATTATCAACTCGGGGATGAGGTGCAGGTGGATCTGGTGCAAGATCGTAATGTGGTCGAGCCGGCTTCAATGCAAGAACGTGATGATGATGATGATGTCCCTACAGACGTATCCGTCGACGGCGGCACACTGTCAAGTACTTCTTTGTTCGTGAAGACGAATGTGACTCAAAAACCGAATTTAGATTTGAAGGTTCGGTCGCAAGCAGCGCAGTGACGCTGCCCGCTTTCATTTATTATGTCGAGTTCAAGTATCCATAAGAGTCATCAATCAGTATTACAAGGGCTGCCAGCTAGTCATTACCATACAATCGTCTGATGAAATGTGAAAATACTGCTCCTAAGATGTTCAGTAATCTGAAGGCACTATTTACATGAGTATTAGCTACTTTATAACCGCCACTCGTTGGATCTAATACGCTGTCCTGTGATGTAAAGCTGCTAATTCGGTCCTGATGATGGCGATGCCAATGTAAGACTGGTGTAAGATTGCAGAACTCATAGTTGCAAACACCTTATGGACATTAACTTGCTTACTGGTGATCCTTAAGGACGTGCAGTCTCTTGTTAAGCACAGATGATTATGAAGTTGATGAACTTGCATGCGATGTTGTAAAATAGAGTTAAATGGCCAGATTTTGTTACATGAAATTGTATCGAGCTACTTGATGGAAGTTTACAAGTTATTTAGAATTCTTAGCTTTATTCCATTAAAGCGATGCATGAACAACCCTGAACACTAAAAATAAACTGAGCAATGTCACAAAAAGGTGAATCGTAACTATAGTCGGGGAGCCCAAGGAGAAATTAGAGTTATTGCTCAAGCGCGGCATATGATCGTACATTGGGATTCTTTGTACCTGTCGGTCAAGTGGTCTTGTCTAGAGATTTTTATCCGGTGAGTCAGATTCATGTTGGTTGGCTGTTATGAACTGATTGACTGTTACTGTTGTGCAATGAAATGATACGGTTGGATGCCGTGACGGCGGTGGTTACTGTGGTGGTTGAAGGGGTCATGTCGTACCAAGCCATGCAGCTTAGAGCGGCTGGTTGAAAGGACACATGCACCCGGTTCAACGTTTAGAGTGTATGTGTCTGGTCGAAAGGACATCCAGGTCTAATGGTGGATCGTCCGGGCTACACCCAGGTGGGTTTAGTTGAAGGGACATCCTGGTCTGAAATGGATCGTGCCGGGCTACACCCAGGTGAGGTTAGTTGAAAGGACATCTAGTTCTAGACCGGATCGTGCCGGGTCACACTCAGTTGGGGTTAGTTGAAAGGACATCCTGTTCTAGACTGGATCGTGCCGGTCCTGACACATGGTGGTTTATTGGATTATTGGTGGATTACACGATTGAGACACATGGTGATTACTGATAGACTACACGCTGACAGACTGGACTCGTCAGGTTGGACGAGCGGGTGTTTTGAAATGGAACATTGACTGCTTGCGTGATTGTTACAGATACACCTGCTGAAGCGCCCAAGGGAAGCGCCCGAGGACGGTCGCATGTCAGTCTGGCCGTGACGGCGCATGCCGCCTCTTTGCATCAAGATAGTCGCTGGTTGCTGGCTGGGACAAGATTGACGTCTGGTCAATCTGGAGAAGCGTCAAAGCTGGAGCGCTGTCAATGATTTCCTTCAGAGAAAAACCATCAGCGCTGCAATCTGAACGAATCTCCACCGCCCCAGGAAATATCGTAACGTATTGTGTCGTAGTTGCCCTAGGAGGGCTCTTTGAGTTATCCTGTAGCTGTACTATAGAAATATCGTATCATTAACTAGTCGGTATGGACGTCCATGATGGTGGCGGTGATCCGCCATTATATATATAGCTATCCGAATTTTTTATTATTATTAAATTATAGCTATTTATTTGACTGGACCGATGGCGTAGTGGTTAGTACCCCTGCCTGCCACGCCGAGAGTCTTGGGTTCGATCCCCGCCGACACAAATGTTTGTGAAGCAATTTTTAAATATTTGTGTTTAGTCTGGGTGTTTTCTATGTATAATATGTATGTATTTACAAAAGAAAAGTATATATATGTTACAGTCAAAACCCTTAACCAGTCAATAACGTTAATGACTGGCAAAACCAGTCAATAACGTTATTGCCTAAGGTACTCAGTCAAAACCCTTATTGACTGATTTTGTCTAATAAAATCAGTCAATAACGATATTGACTGACGTGCCTAGTCAAAACCCTTAATAGGTATGTCCTGGTTGGTCTTAGATCACCATCAGGATCGTTAGATGGTCGCTGCCAGAGTGGAAGTCTACTGTCTCGCTCGCCGGTTATTATTCCATAAGGTCATGCCCAAGACGTAGACGGCTCTTCACTTATGTTGACGGCAGCAAATACGTGGCCTCCCCTCCCAGAAGTCATAGACCACCCGGTGGTTACTCGAGGACTCAGGCTCAGTGCCACCGGCGAGCGAAACAGTAGACTTTCACTCTGACTGCCTGCCTCCATCTTCTATCTTCTATAAGATGCATTTCAGTGAGCGTGCACAATCGCCCCACGACCTGATTATCCCCATTCCTCCTCCGGGGATCGCGTCACTGACTAGGATTACACCTTTTATCAGCTGGTGAGATAGCAGACAAATGCGAGCCTATCTCATTTAAAAAAATATATATCGATCCTGACGGTTACTATGCAGTAACCACTCCTACCCGCCGCATCGCACCGTAGCTCACCGCACCGTACTGCTACCCGCCGCATCGCATCTAAACTAACCGCACTGCACTGCTTTCCGCCGCATAGCATATAAACTCACCGCAATTCAGAGCTACCCGCCGCATCGCACACCGAAACTCCCCGCACCGCACTGTTTTCTGCCGCATAGCACATAAACTTACCGCAACGCACTGCTACCCAACGCATCGCTCATAATCTCACCGCAAATCAGTGCTACTCGCCGCATCGCATACCGATACTCTCCGCACCGCACTGTTTTTCGCCGCAAAGCACATAAACTCACCGCAATTCAGCGCTACCCGCCGCATCGCACACCGAAACTCACCGCACCGCACTGTTTTCTGCCGCATAGCACATAAACTTACCGCAACGCACTGCTACCCGCCGCATCGTTCAAAATCTCACCGCGAATCAGTGCTACTCGCCGCATCGCACACGGATACTCTCCGCACCGCACTGTTTTTCGCCGCAAAGCACATAAACTCACCGCAATTCAGCGCTACCCGCCGCATCACACAACAAAACTTCCCGCACTGCACTGCATTCCGCCGCATAGCACATAAACTCACCGCAATTCAGCGCTACCCGCCGCATCACACAACAAAACTTCCCGCACCGCACTGCTTTCCGCCGCATAGTACATAAACTCACCGCAATTCAGCGCTACCCGCCGCATCACACAACGAAACTTCCCGCACTGCACTGCATTCCGCCGCATAGCACATAAACTCACCGCAATTCAGCGCTACCCGCCGCATCACACAACAAAACTTCCCGCACCGCACTGCTTTCCGCCGCATAGTACATAAACTCACCGCAATTCAGCGCTACCCGCCGCATCACACAACAAAACTTCCCGCACCGCACTGATTTTCGCCGCACTGCACATAAACTCACCGCAACGCAGTGCTACCCGCCGCATCGCACATATGGTCGCAGCTAGAAGAAAGCCTACAGCCTCGCTCACCGATTGAACTAGGCGGGAGCCTAACAACCACCGTCGTGAAGTCTATGACATCTAGGAGGTGAAGCCACTTATTCGCTAATGTCAGCATTAGATAGTAAAGAGCCGTCTGCGACTTGGGCATGTCCTCAGGAATAACAACCGGCGATCGAGACAGTCAGCCAGTCAGTCGGGGTTGCTGCCACCGGGGCAGAAGTACCTATTAAGGGTTTTGACTGGGCACGTCAGTCAATATCGTTATTGACTGCTTTTAATAGATAAAACCAGTCAATAAGGGTTTTGACTGAGACCCTTAGGCAATATCGTAATTGACTGGTTTTTCCAGTTTTTCCAGTCAATAACGTTATTGACTGGTTAAGGGTTTTGCCTGTAACATATATATTTATATCAGCTCTCTAGTTCCCATAGTACAAGCTTTGCTTAGTTTGGGGCTAGATGGCGCTGTGTGAAATGTCCAGGATATTTATTATTAAGTATTTGATATTTATTTATTATTGAATTTAATTATAAAAACATTTTATTATTATTCTGGGTTCGTTATTATGTATTTTAACTTAATTATTTATAGTTTAATGAAAAGAGCAACAAAAAGCCTTTTTTATCAAAATTACCGGGAAATTTACGGAAAACATGAACAATATCATGCAGTCTGTAATTTTTAATTAAACTCAACTCCGGTCAAATAATGAAATTCACTGACAAAGGATTCATTGTAGATAATTTAGTTATTATTCTTGTTTTTATTGTCATTTTGTTTCTTCAGTTAAGTTGGTATGTGTTCATAACGAGAAATATAAATCCTATATGAATAAGTTAAGATACGAACATACGAAATGGTTCTGTGAAAAACGAGTAAAAAAAAATATCAATGTAACTATACACTGAGGTCAAAAACACATAATATACCCTACTCAAAATATCATTCAACTTGAATTTTGAGAAATGAAACGCAAATTCATCAGATCACTAAAGGCCGTTTCATTTCAGCGACTGCCTTTAATCAGCCACGTAATTAAATTTAGGAAATGTTTCAGATTCGTATTAGCTATAATATGGGGTATGTATGAGAGACAGCTCTCCGTATACTACTGCATTTAGACCATTAAGCTGTACAACTTCCCGTAAGTTTTTTTATCAGAAAACGCATTTTTTTTGACCGTACAAATCACGATCAGCTGACTGCATTTACTACGGGAAGTCATACGTCTCCTAACATATTTACTTATCGGATGTTGTTTTGTTTCGTGGTCTGAGTGAACCCTATCAGTATTCGGAGACCTGTCCCTTACACCCTCTATTTAGCCCTTCGTCTATAGGAATAGCAATTTGACTTTGGTTAGTCATTTCAAGTGAAAATTCAAATAAATCACATGAGACTTACCTATAATACATACGAGTAATTAGAAGTTTGTACACACATACCTAATGATATTCATAAAACGGCCCCCGAATATTTTTCAGTGTTTTCGACTAACGACTGCATTTTACGGCCGATGACCCTTTGTCTATCCTGTAAGGGATTCGGTGACACCGAAGTTTTCAGGTTTAAAATCAGTCTACAACCTAATATTTCGCTAATTTATTATTATTGTTTGCCTACCGTTACAAGTTTGCTAAAAACATATACTTATCTTTTCAAAGCGTTACATATTGTGAACTAGGTCGTTTCTAAAAAAGTTTTCTTGAAATAATGGAAACGCTGCACTTTAATTAACTCCAAAGTAAGTTTGTGGCTCTGTAATTTTCGCCGAGCATGAGTTCATCGACAACAGACTACCAACCGACGGAGTTTGTACTGTATACTGGAGGTTAACATAGCTTGTGGGAAACATATGTACTTAGCTTAGGCCCAAACTCCACAGAGGACAAGGAAAGGACATAGGACGTAGGGCATGACGCTTGACATTTGACATTGCGACTTTTCCATACAAAATGTACGAAAAAGTATTGACAAAGGCACACAAAAGCGTCGCCAAAGCGTCGCATCTATGACAGCTAGCGTCAAAAACTAAGAAGAATATTTGACGATCACTTGTCTGGCAACTGTCATTCTTACGTCCTATGCCCTCGTCTTTTTGGTGGAGTTTGCGCCTTATGTTTCCACACCACAGAGCACCAAAATGTCATTGCGCTGCGCGAAAAAGGTTTCATTTGTCTATGTTCCACACAAAGTGCGTTTCATCTGATAGTTCCTCTGGCGTCATGTTGGCAGCATTGAAAATTTGTATGTAAATATTAAGGTGGCAATAATATTAGGTACATACAAATTTCCAATGCTGCCAACATTACGCCAGAGGAACTTTAAAATGAAACGCACTACACATACCTTAGTAATCATCAACCATCATCTCAGCACATCTTTCTTCACATTTTCAACACAGTTCGCAAAATGGAACAATTCTGTGCACCGTTTGTTTGAATTTCATTGCTTTATTTATAACTAGCGGCTCGGCGGTTTCAGGAATTTTTAGCTTCTAATAGTGAAAGAATTTTTTAAAGTGGTTCAGTAATTTCGGAGTTTATCGATTACATACATACAAATAAAAATATGTGTAGATAAATTATTAAACCTTTTGAGTTGTGCTACTATTTCCATTCCAGTAAATCACAGAATGGGCATAAAGCCCTTCGTCAGAGGAAAATGAGAATTGCACTTTCAGGATTACTCGCAGATGCCCGTGTAAGCTTCTTTATCGGTTTCACTTTTAAGTCTCTATTAATATTTGCTTTGTTTTTTGTTGCCAGAGCTACTGTCGCTGCGTTGGTACAAAAAACAAAATCTTCCTACAGAGTGCCAAAATTTCAAACACAACGGTGCTAAGTAAAATTTATAATATTCTTATGCTACAGTAAGAATAAGTTCATAAAACATGATTTCTATCCAATGTAAATAATGAAAATTACAAAAAATATTGTTAACTTCAAAGGAAAAAAATATTATAAAATATCTTGGATGTTAGCTGGTAGCTCCCGTAGATTCATAATTTTTTAATTTTTGCATCCAAGAACTAAGATAAAGTTACTTTAAAAATATTTTTCTTTGACTAACGGGAAACAAAAAATTCTGACTGACTCCTACCCTACGTGCGGCATAAGAATTACATTTTAAAATTATATCTGATTGATAAGTGAAAAAAATAATTTTTTGCTACACCACCAATAAAAGTAAGCTAGTACATTTTTAAATGAGTAAGTATTTCTGAACTATTATAATATAAAAAAATAAATATACGGGGTGTTAGGGACGGTGTACCGAAAACTTTGCGAGCGTGCTCAGACCATGAAACTGAACAACTTTTACTATGGAGCCAATGGTGGAAAAACGAAAAAAAAATTTCGTCCTCCCATACAAAATTCACGATCAGCTGACTGACTTTGTATGGGAGGTCGGAAATTTTTTTCGTTTCCCACCATTAGCTCCATAGTAAAAGTTGTTCAGTTTCATGGTCTGAGCACGCTCGCAAAGTTTTCGTTACACCGTCCCTAACACCCCGTATATTTATTTTGCGAAAGTTAAACGTGACACATGAAAGCTCGGAAGCAGAATGAGATTTTGTTTCAACTAGTTTTTAAAGTACACCGCAGGAAATGTAGGGGAAAAAAAGCTAAGTTATTTTTTATATTTTTATAATTATGTTACGTAGCGTTTAATGAAATAAAAACATTTTATATCTAGAATACCAAATTTTAAAACACTCGTGTTAGGTAAACAATTTTTTGGAATACTTCCATTCACCGCAGGCAGGATTTGAACCTGCGACCTTCGGCATCAGTACTGCCGACGCCCTAACCAACTGGGCTACCGCGGTTCTAATCGAGCCCGCGAAATTAAGGAAGTATATTATCTTGTCCACTATCGCGTGGACGGGCTCCATCTACTGGGATAGTTTTGCAACTAATTCCCAGCGACTAATTCATTCTTTACAGATTGAATGTAGTCAAAGCGATGAAAACCCGCGATAAATTGAATACCAAATTTTAAAACACTTCTCGTGTTAGGTAAATAATTTTTTGGAAAACTTCTAGTGGTTCTACAAATTTAATAAGCACTTGTGATGTGACGATCACAGTTCGATCAAAAACCAGCTAAATAACAATTTTCAACAGCTATTCTCTCCCTGGTTAACATGCCATTTACAGTACCTATAAGAAAGAACCAATTTCGTAAAAAAAACAACAATATCTAAAAATAACGATAAATATACTTTCTGTTTAAGATTTAGTTTGATCTTGTGTCTTTTTTATTTAACTAGCTAAGTAGTAATTAAGTATAGGTTAGGTTAAGTAGGTAAGTTAAGGTACTAGGTAAAAACTAGGCTCCAGTGTTCACCTACCGCTTCTATGCCAAAACCTTTTTAATGGGGGGCGCTCATGTCCAGCAGTGGACTGTTGTCGCTGTTAATGTAAATGTAAAGTTGAATGTGTTGCCATCAATGTGTGTTACGTATTCTTGTTGGTGTTTGATCAACTGATTGTTTTTATTCAATCTTGCGGTAACACCGATGTTGTTGTGCGCCCAGTTTCATCGGCGCTTTTTATGTTTTAAATACTCGTTTGAACCATCATGGGAGGGTAAATATTATTTCAGACCGAATAATATCTTTCGAAATATTATATTTTAGCTGTTCTATATTTGTTTGGGTTAATTTCACGCAGTAACGTAAATTGCTTTTGTTTGATTGAATTAAAAGCTCCTATTTTACTAAATTGGGTATTGGAATGGAATTGTCGCTGCTTTGAACTACAACGGCTTTTCGTACCATGTGTCAAGAATGATGCAGCAACTTGAAAATGGGCTAAAGTTATAGCAAAATTTTCAACAATTTTAGTCTCCGTTTGCACTTTGCCTACTCTGCAACAAATAAAGGCATGACGTAAATAATATTTTATTGTCTGCAGTAAAAATAGTCGACGTCATAATATTTCTTTTGATCTAGAATTTACGAGACGTCTCCAAAGTTATGATCGACGAAAATATTATTCACTTACAATAAGTTTTGATCAGATAAAAGTCAATTCAAACTTTGATATTTTATTAAACTCCAATAACTTTTCAAGTAACTTAGCAAATATTACTTGTCTACCACAAAGAGATAAAGTAGGTACCTTTGATTCCCTTATTCGAGTAGCTAGTACTCTGTGCTTTAGTTGACTTGATTGTATTCTTTCAAGTTTCTGAAAACACTTAGGTAGGCTCATTTCACACAACAATTTTAATTCGTGCTATTTTTGTCGCTTTTCTGTTACACATTAAATCTTCTTAAAAAAGATTCCGCACTGACAAAAAAAATGTTGAGTATTAGGTATTTCGGACAGAACCTTATGAATACTTACATATGCGGGCATAGAAATCAACTAAGTAATTTAAAATTGCCCTGTACGAATTTTATGCCTTACATCCCTGTGTACGTACGTAATCTAATATCTTCTCCAGTCGTCAACTTTAGATTAAGTTTTTATGACCAGCCCTTTTATATCAGTGCACATAAAACGATAATCGGAAAACGTTCGAAATTAAAATGGCCGGCGGCGTGGCTCCGACGTAATTTCATCCATTATTGAAGGAATAGCCGAAACCTCAGATCTCCGTGCCGCCGCCGGGGCCACTTGACTATAGAATAGATCTAAAATCTTTCTAGTACACACGGTTCGTCACAGGTATTCGTAGTTATTTTGAGAGCTATTTCGAACTAGGTCTGATGGTCCAAAAATATCAGATGTTGCTGGTGAAAACGAACAACTTTCTCCAGAGAACATAGGGTAACATCTAAAAAATTCATTAACTTTACTGCTTTACTTCAGCCACAAATTGCCGCAGACAATTCAAATGTCCTTGAAATATATTTGTAAAAATTCATTAGTTAGTTTGCAAATTAACTTGCGCAAAAGCTTTCCGCAGTTTCGGAAAAATAGGGTAGGGTGGTGCAAGATTGCGCGGTCGATAAAATTGCGCACACGCCATTGCAGGACAACGGAGCGAAGCTCGTAGTTAACTTCAGTTATATTTTGTTCTCAGTCGCAACAGAAACGTGTTCCAGAAAAATTTTGGTAAATGAGTGTAAAACCACAAAATTATTCGAGTTTAAAGTTTTTAGTCACTGTTGATTAAATTTTTTGATGTTTTGAATGTTTTACCGTACTGAAACTAGCATCAATTTAGCTAATTTGTCTTTGTTTTGTCGCGGCGGAGTCATTAAACTGTAAGTAACGTGAGAAGTTAAACAGATGTTTTCTAAGAGATGGCTGTAGTAGAAAAAAGTTTGCAAAATAACCTCAATGTGTAAAATTGCGCACCTTGTGTAAATGTAAGATTGCGCACGTCATTTTGTCATTATTTGGTGTCCAATCTTGTAAATTCCTTTTGATTGTTTAGTAAACTTCTAATTTTATATCCAATTTTGATTTATACATACTAAAAGCACATTAATTGGCATTTTTATGTCTTACAATACGCAGTAGCGCAATCTTATCGATCTCAATGCGCAATTTTACACTATATGTGTAACATTGTGAAATTCCTAATTTGTGGTTTTACTTATTTCTGAGATAAATACATATTTTCTTAATTATTAGTGTATAAACTTTTTGTATCCCGTGATTTAAGCAAATAATAAAGTTGCGCAATGTTATCGATCGATGCGCAATTTTACACTACGGTGTACAAAATTGCGCGATTCCGATGTGATTTTCATGTCATTGTTAAGGCGGTGATATTATATTTTGCAATAATAAGTATGTTGATTTGTTGCCATAAGAATAACCTTTAATAAATGATTGAACCTAGATTTAATATTTTTCAAGTTATAAGTGTGATCAAAATTGCGCAATCTTACACCACCTTACACATACGCCGGGGACGCACACATCGCCGCCGCTCACGGTGCGGTGCAGCCGATCGTCAATGCATAATGCATATTTTCACGAGAGCAGCGGTAATACTTTACCTGAATTATGGAGTCGTAAGTTCAATAGAAAATGAGAACCTTAGCTTTATAAATGTGCTCATGTGTATATGTAGCCATGTAGCTACCCTACCTTACCTACTAGCTTTTTTTCATGGATGTATTTTACAGTTAATTATTTTACATCAGTTTGAATGAGTATTGATAAACAAAATTATAAATCTGAAAACACTGTGTCCACATAACTTAAAAGTTTTCTTAGAATTTAGTATAAGATTTCAAAATTTACTGACTAGGTTCGTCGAAAGAAGTTAAATAAAAATTCTAGTGAATACCTACCAAAAAGTAAGAAAACTCGGTGAAATTCTTCGGTTGAATCTGTTACCGCTACGATGGCGAGTACGTGCTGTGGTTCAGAACAAAGGTTCAAGGCAACAGCTCGTATTGAAAAGTGGATCCTATATTGAAGTTACTTAGGAATACGTATCACACCCGATGGAAATGAAGTCTAGAAACAAAGACATTCATTAATATATTTTACGATATTTACATTAAAATTAGATAAAAATAATTAGTTATCTAAAATGTATTACTAGTTTGATATTTAGTTTATGACTGGAGAAATCATACGCACAAGTATCGCAACGGTTTATGAGCGCTGACCTTTAATGCGCAGTATTCATATTTTGGGTCTGTTTGGCGGGGACTGAGGCGCGACGCGGAGCGCGCCAACGCAGTCTATTGGTTTAATCAGTCACGTTATTCCGCGCGCTGACGCGCGCACGTAAGTATTGGCTAGCGCAATCCAGAGAGTTTCGAGCAAACGCGGCTAAACTCACTCAGACACACGCGCGTTTACGCGCTCTGTGGAACCGTGTCGAACCGGTAATGGTTGAGTGTGAACGGCGCGTTGGTGCGCGGACGGAATGGCGAGTAAAGAAAATATTGCTGTGTGTGTCAGTTTCAGTTTCACGCACAATATGAAAGTAAGTAGAACCCTTTTATTTAAATTTTTAGCAAAATATCACCGCCGAAAACTGAAAAGCAAAATAATAATATTATTGTTACTATTTGTACCTACCTAAGTAATATTTTTGGAAACAGTTATCTACCATATTGGAACTTAGTAATTCTGAGTCGGCGTCTAAAATTTTTACATATTAACACGCTTCATTGGCATGACGCCGACTCAAAATTACTAAGTTCCAATATGGTAGATAACTATTTCCAAAATATTACTTAGGTAGGTACAAATAGTAACAATAGTTATTATTTTTTGCTTTTCAGTTTTCGGCGGTGATATTTTTTGCTAAAATTTTTTTTAAATAAAAGGGTTCTACTTACTTTTCATTATTGCGTGGGAAACTGAAAACTGACACCCAAACACAGCACAAAAATATTTTTCTTTACTCGCCATTCCGTCCGCCCGCACCGAACGCGCCGTTCACACTCAACCATTACCGGTTCGACACGGTTCCACAGAGCGCGTAAACGACGCGTGTGGATGTCTGAGTGAGTTTAGCCGCGTTTGCTCGAAGCCGACTCTCTGGATTGCGCTAGCCAATACTTACTTTGTGCGCGAGACGTCAGCCGAAGCGCGGGAATAGCACGTGACTGATTAAACCAATAGACTGCGTTGGCGCGCTACCTCCCGCGTCGCGCCTCAGTCCCCCCGCCAAACAGACCCAAAATATGAATACTGCGCATTAAAGGTCAGCGCTCATAAACCGTTGCGATACTTGTGCGTATGATTTCTCCTTAGTCATAAACTAAATATCAAACTAGTATGACTTTTTTTTAATACATTTTAGATAACTAATTATTTTTATCTAATTTTAATGTAAATATCGTAAAAATATATTAATGAATGTCTTTGTTTCTAGACTTCATTTCCATCGGGTGTGGATACGTATAGAATTCCTAAGTAACTTCAATATAGGATCCACTTTTCAATACGAGCTGTTGCCTTGAACCTTTTGTTCTGAACCACAGCACGTACTCGCCCATCGTAGCGGTAACAGATTCAACCGAAGAATTTCACCGAGTTTTCTTACTCTTTGGTAGGTAGGTATTCACTAAGAATTTTTATTTAACTTCTTTCGACGAACCTAGTCAGTAAATTTTGAAATCTTATACTAAATTCTAAGAAAACTTTTAAAGTTATGTGGACACAGTGTTTTCAGATTTATAATTTTGTTTATCAATACTCATTCAAACTGATGTAAAATAATTAACTGTAAAATACATCCATGAAAACGAAAGCTAGTAGGTAGTAAGTAGGTAGGTATGTAGCTACACGTAAATACAATATTAAACACATGAGCACATTTATAAAGCTAAGGTTCTCATTTTCTATTGAACTTACGACTCCATAATTCAGGTAAAGTATTACCGCTGCTCTCGTGAGAAAATATGGTGCATTATGCAGCTGTATGACGCATCGGCAGCACCTTGCACCGTGAGAGCGGCGGCGATGTGTGAGCTGCGTCCCGTGGCGAAGTATGTGTAGGGTGGTGTAAGATTGCGCAATTTTTGATCAACACCTTATAACTTGAAAAATATTAACCTTATCTAGGTTCAATCATTTATTTATTAAAGGTTATTCTTATGGCAACAAATCAACATACTTATTATTGCAAAATATAATATCACCGCCTTAACAATGACATGAAAATCACAAATCGGGAATCGCGCAATTTTGTACACCGTAGTGTGTAAAATTGCGCATCGAGATCGATAACATTGCGCAACTTTATTATTTGCTTAAATCACGGGATACAAAAAGTTTATACACTAATAATTAAGAAAAATATGTATTTATCTCAGAAATAAGTAAAAACCACAAATTAGGAATTTCACAATGTTACACACCATATAGTGTAAAATTGCGCATTGAGATCGATAAGATTGCGCAACTACTTGCGTATTGTAAGACATAAAAATGCCAATTAATGTGCTTTTAGTATGTATAAATCAAAATTGGATATAAAATTAGAAGTTTACTAAACAATCAAAAGGAATTTACAAGATTGGACACCAAATAATGACAAAATGACGTGCGCAATCTTACATTTACACAAGGTGCGCAATTTTACACATTGAGGTTATTTTGCAAACTTTTTTCTACTACAGCCATCTATTTCTTCGGTTGAATCTGTTACCGCTACGATGGGCGAGTACGTGCTGTGGTTCAGAACAAAAGGTTCAAGGCAACAGCTCGTATTGAAAAGTGGATCCTATATTGAAGTTACTTAGGAATTCTATACGTATCCACACCCGATGGAAATGAAGTCTAGAAACAAAGACATTCATTAATATATTTTTACGATATTTACATTAAAATTAGATAAAAATAATTAGTTATCTAAAATGTATTAAAAAAAAGTCATACTAGTTTGATATTTAGTTTATGACTAAGGAGAAATCATACGCACAAGTATCGCAACGGTTTATGAGCGCTGACCTTTAATGCGCAGTATTCATATTTTGGGTCTGTTTGGCGGGGGGACTGAGGCGCGACGCGGGAGGTAGCGCGCCAACGCAGTCTATTGGTTTAATCAGTCACGTGCTATTCCCGCGCTTCGGCTGACGTCTCGCGCACAAAGTAAGTATTGGCTAGCGCAATCCAGAGAGTCGGCTTCGAGCAAACGCGGCTAAACTCACTCAGACATCCACACGCGTCGTTTACGCGCTCTGTGGAACCGTGTCGAACCGGTAATGGTTGAGTGTGAACGGCGCGTTCGGTGCGGGCGGACGGAATGGCGAGTAAAGAAAAATATTTTTGTGCTGTGTTTGGGTGTCAGTTTTCAGTTTCCCACGCAATAATGAAAAGTAAGTAGAACCCTTTTATTTAAAAAAATTTTTAGCAAAAAATATCACCGCCGAAAACTGAAAAGCAAAAAATAATAACTATTGTTACTATTTGTACCTACCTAAGTAATATTTTTGGAAACAGTTATCTACCATATTGGAACTTAGTAATTCTGAGTCGGCGTCTAAAATTTTTACATATTAACACGCTTCATTGGCATGACGCCGACTCAAAATTACTAAGTTCCAATATGGTAGATAACTATTTCCAAAATATTACTTAGGTAGTTACAAATAGTAGGGGAGAGGGGGGCGGCTTTGCACAGGGGCAGCTATGAACAAACTAAATCCTGTCTACGTGTTTTATGCAATAACGATGGAATAGGCTTTAGTTTAATGTTCACAACTGTCGGCATCCCTGTCATCGACAATTTTACGAAGTCAACATAAAACGTGGATGTTATTGGCTGTTATTGTTTTTGTATGTGCTCGATGTACATTTTTTTCAAAAGTTGTAAGGGTTTTTCTGGTTATTCTTCGTTTTGGCGGATATATACGTATATTTATCCTAATTTGTGTTTATTTATACGTCAATTTCACTTATTATTTAAATCCTAGAGTAAAGATTTTATTTAAAATTCTAATGAAGAAATCTATAAGGTATGCTTGGGGCAGCTTTCATTAAATTTTAAGGGGCACATTTGAACATACAAAGTTGCATCAAAAAAAATATTTTAAAAATTAAGTTTAAATAAGGGATTGATAACATGTATAATCGTTTAGCTACGCATCATCGTTTTGCTTTTTAGTAATTTAGTTCAAAAATCTTTATTAGATCGAAAAATACTGAGTCTTAAGTGGTCAAAAATTATATTGAAAAAATATGTAGCATTTTTCTCGCAAGTAAGTTATATCAGAAACTAAAGTCAAACACAATCAAAATGCAAGAAATATGCATATTTCGCTGTAATAAATATTAAATAGTAACAGAAATAAACTACTTGTTCAAAAGTGCCCCGGGCTTGTTCAAATCTGCCCCGGGGTGGGGCAGCTTTTAACACTTTCCGCGCTTGTAGTAAAACCGGCGTAGCACATTTTCGTGAAAAGCTATTTTAACATTGGTATAGTTTTTATCATCCCAGATAAGCTACCTAATAGACCATGCACAAAAATATTACGAAAGTTAACTATTTTGGAAGTTACAACATGTTTTGTAAATTCTGTACAAAGCTGCCCCCCTCTCCAATAGTTATTATTTTTTGCTTTTCAGTTTTCGGCGGTGATATTTTTTGCTAAAAATTTATATTTTATAATTTTAAGTGGTTACTTTTCAAGTTCGTTTACTTAAAAATATCCATCTACACGACCTACTTTTCTGTTTCTAAGGAGTTTCAAGCGCACAAAGAAACTTCATGAAATACTTAAACTTACATGACTTATATAAAAGCAACCTCCTTTTTTGGTGGACATCTTTGACAGATGTTTGACAGACGGTCAACAACGGGCAGACGTCAGTGGTGTATGTAAACACAAGTACATTTTTGCTTCAAACATGTCGCAAAATATGAAGAATTTCTTTATTTCTCAAGATCCTTCCATCAGATTCTGACCTGATGACTATGGGACCACCTGGACAGTGCACCCTTTCAAACATAAAAAGATTTTTCCAAGTTGGTCCAGGCGTATCTGAGTAATCGGTGAACATACATAAAAAATAAAAAAAAATAAAAAACATAAAAGTTCGCGATGAATTGAGAACCTCCTCCGTTTTTTTTCGTCGGTTAATAAATAAATAGATACCTACTTCAAAAACTAGAAATGGAGGGATTTCTTTTTAACAATCTTATTTTTCGTTCGTAATATGTGCTTCAGCGTTTTAGGTACGTACGTAGAAGTAGGTAGTTTAAATGGGTTTAAGTAGGTACCTACCCACAATAGATAGATACCTACCTAGTCAGCATTTGAGGTGAAGCGATGAGTAGGTACCGAAATACCGATAGCAAAAGGTCCAGGTTATGTCATCTTCATTTCCGACAATCGGGTACGTACCTATCTATGGTATGGTAGTCCAAATGGACTTTCACGATCCTGGATATTTTTTCATTTTTTCGTGACTTTCGAAACTATAGTAGGTATACTTCGAAACTAAGGTAAGCACCTGCCTACCTACCTACCAACTTACAGCTATAGATACAGCTTCCATGCCCGAATTTTTTGCGTCCCCGCGTTTGTCATGTGATCATGTCGTCATGTTCATGTCATGATAGGTAGGTACTTACCAACCTACCTACCGTTCCCAGCGCGTATCGCCCGCCCGCCAATACATTGGTAGGTAGGTAATCTGTGTGCGACTGACTAGTGACGGTACGTTTGACTTTCATGATGGCTTGACTCCCTGTTCAAAAATACCTACCTTCCAACCATAGGTACCAAACCTATTAAAGTTTGTGACGGCAAGATAGGTATTTTTAGGCCTTTCTTTTAGATAGATACACTTCTTCGACGAACGACGTGAGGAACCCTTTGTCGTGTCGGTCATCGCCGCGGCCGGTCCTCTACCTACCTACTACCTACTTACCTTCCTGCCTTCCTATGGGTCGCTTCGCTTGCCACCTAGTCTCGTGACCCAAACCCATTGCCTATCTACCGATTTAGGTGGGGACCTACTTATTTCCTATTAGAAATATGACTTTCTACTCAGGTAGGTACCTACTTCCATATGGTAAAAAATATATTTCATATCGGCCAGGTAATTTAGGAGTTTATCAATTGTATATACCTAATTCATACTTACAAACGATAGGTTACTTCATTAAAAAATCAGAAAGTACAAGTAGCAACCCTAAAGAGTAGGCATAAGTGAGCGAAAGAAGGGGCGAGCTGGCCTTCTGTAAATTCTCTATTTTGTGTCTCGCGTCCCTGAAGTACACTTGCGCACAGTTACTTTTATGTCGAATATTTATTTTGGCGATTTTTGTTATCTGTTCATTTTTGTTTATTAAATCTTTTGTTTTTATTGTTGTTGTTTTGTTGTGCGGTGTTGGTAAAAATGCCAAAGAAAAAAATATTGATCCGGCAGGCCAGAAAAATGGTGTATGATGTAAACAATCATATTAAAAAAGAAACAGAAGAACTTATATTATAACATAGTGATGATGAGGATGAGTTAGATGAAAATGATGATGAAGTGCCTTCTACGAGTACCGGCGGTTACACCTTACCACCAACAATTGCTTCAGAAACTTTGTCAAGCGATGATGAGTTAATGGAAGGGGTATCACCATTATAATATGAATATAAATACCTACATTTGTTTTATATGCCCTTCCCTTTATAATATATATTTACTAGAAGCACGACAAACTTTCGCATTTATAATATTAGTAGGATCTTATAATTTAAACTTTTAAACTAACCTAAGCGACTATTTTTAATACGCACTGATGTTCGTTGCGTATGGCTTTAATGTTGTAAAAAATTTGGGTATACACATTTTTGTGCGTGAGTGTACACCTGCGCAAACATCCCCTCCACTTTGGCCGAGCGCTCATAAACCGTTGCGACACTTGTAACTTCCGTTGCTGCGCTCTTGTGGACGGATACGTCTGTCATACCGTTTGACATTACGCTTTTTTTCTCCGAAGCTTTTAGTCTTTGTTACTCACAAATAAAAGTAGAAATAATTTATTATGGTAGGCTTAAAAACCAAGCGACAGCGACAACGACGCGCGTCGTTGTCGCTGTCAAATGACTGGTTTGTATGGGTTTGTATGGGGAACCAGAAAGACCGAGCGTCGGCGTCGTTGCGGCGTGCCACGATGCCGTCACGTTGACAGCGCGCTGAGAAGCTTAGAGTTTGTATGGGATGCGGTCGGGTTTTTCTACAAGACCGCAGCGACAACGATGCCGCCAAATTTTGACGGCGTCGTTGACGTGCGTCGTTGTCGCGACGCTTGGAGAATAAGGGTACCATAATTCTGAAAAATCATACAATTATTTACTTACCTACTTACTCTGTTACGTATTTTGTCGCGGTTAATTTATAAATATCACTGTTTGTAATGATCACGTCATCATGACTGCCACCCCTGACACAAATAATTTCTATCTGCATAGGTAATATAATACGCTATATTTTATTCAATTTAATGTATCTGTACAAAGTTGGTAATACCTTTCGGGTAATCCCTAGACCTCTGGGAAATCTTTTATGGATTAGTAAACAAGGGTCTATCGGTCGTTGTAACAAGCTGTTTGAGGTGCTGTTTAGAATGTCATAGGTATATATTATATTATTACAAGCTGTTACCTCAATGCTGTGTTTTGCTCAATTTTTTTCTACACCAGTGCCCTTAAATTTATTTTATGGGTATTCATCACGCTAATTAGCGATTGTTGAAACCACGTTTCTCAAACCATTGTTTGTTGGGTGGTTTATCGACTCATACAACAAAAAAATAAATATTTCACATCTTTTTACCTTCACTGTGCTTCAAATTCTTTAAGTTTTCCTATTATTGACGCAATCTCCTGGATATTCACGTAAGATACTTAGATATCGATTACTCCAGAACTTTCATTTTAATTTCAAAGAAGAAACGGTCCATCATTACGAGCTCGCTTGGGCTCCTGGTGGTGCACCTGGTGGTCTACATCAGGTTCTCCAAAATTTCGATTTATATTTGCCAATTTGATAAAAGCGTCCCATCAACCTGAATATTTTTTACCTTGGGGCCATAAATGTATCTCCCATACTTTAGCTGGACTCGTGGTTGTGTTTCTGATGATCCACTTAAGGTACTCCAGATCCTCGAGTGGAAAAAAAGCTTATAACATTCTCCGATGTACTAGCAATCTTCGTACCAAATTTTATCAAAATCCGTTCAGTAGTTTTTGCGTGATGCTGTCACGTACAAACATCTAAACAGATAAACATCTGAACATCCAAACATCTAAAAAGAAAAAAAACTAAAGACTTTTGATAAGTGTTCTTTTATCAATTTCAAGTACCTCAGTATCCCTAAACAATTTTCGGATATCTTCTATGTTTCAACAGCGCGAGTGACACTGGCTATACTAAAAATTCATAAATTCAAAATGGCGGATTTTTATCGCAAAATACAACTTTGAAACTACCATAGTCGGGTTTTTGTGTCAGCTTGTCCATAACATTTTATATTTTCAACGCTAGTAAAGTCACTACCGCTCACTGATGAGTGATGAACAATATAAAATTTAAGGGTTACATTTTTTCCGGCTGGGTAGTTCGCTTAATAATATTTTTGTCATGATTTTGAGGGTTCTATCAATCATGCATTAAATCGTCCGGTGATAAGAAGTGTTTTCGTTATATCTGCTGTAATACCCGTAGATACCACATACTTTTCAGCAGCGACAGGCAGTAACAACTTACGTGTTCAGGGCAGTGGCAGGGCTCCATGTAGCGGTTTTTTTGCAACATAATTTTCTGTACTAATGGCAGAAGCAGATTCAAGGTCGCAGAATTCTAATCCTGACAGCGACTATAGAGTGAAACATTTGATCAAAACACCTACATTCCTGACTTAAATCGCTGTTGGATCTCTCATTCACCCCTTTTCTTTGTTATGTGGATAAGTAGGTCTCAAGGAAGTTTGTCGACAAATACTGCCTGCAAGCCCATCCATTAGAAAATGAAAGACATTCTTCAAAGCATGAAACTAGAGCAGTGTGGGGACAGGCTTGTTGCTATGCTGTTGTTACTTTATGCCTTTGTGATAAAGGCTGGTTTTGAACTAAAAGGTGTAAATAATTGTGATGATGCTATTACAGCCCTTGTAGATATGTTTGAACGGCTCCGGTTGCTATTAGTTTAGGCCTAATGATTCTACCTACTACGCCTTTTGTTACATAATCTGCCTCCTCGTACCTTTTATCTGGACGTGTTTTACATTGTATTTCTGACAAGATGAAACAGTATGATTTTTTTAACAAATTCCACGACTTACCATTAACTTGAGTTTTTTTTTTGTTTACTTAATTATGGTGTGTGGGATACCAATCATGGACAACAACCGGGTCAAGTGCCCTCCAAAGAACGAGACCATTGTGTTTACGGACAATCAGGTAATTCAGCCTTTTGTCGTGCTGTCAAATAATATATTTATTCATCTAAACACCTCATTTGATGCTTAGCATCCATCTTATACACTATTTTAATGCTTTTTTATGAAAACACAAATTCTATTTACCAGGGAAAGGGCTAATAATTAAATTTTATATTCACGCGCACGAATTTAATTTTGTCTGATCATTATGATCTAAATATTGTTTCGTTGGAGTTTAAATGTTATTGGGCAATAGACTTTGGCACCAAAGTAATCTTTGTCGGATACCTATGTCTACGATAGAATAAAAAGTTTCAAAAACTCACCTACCTAAAACAGGTGCTATAAATCTTAAAATTTTGGGGATACGAAAAATATCCCGGTAGATGGAGCCCTGTCACGCGTTAGTGGCCAAGATACACGTGCAATATTTCGCAGGCTGAGATTGAGCCGAGGTAGTGAATTTGGTTGTGGCGTCAGCAATACAGATGCCGAAGGTCGTAGGTTCAAATCCTGCCTGCGGTGAGTTTTGCAAGGGAAATCTTTGAGGATGGCCCGGTGGATGCTTAGCGAAGTAATGGACTATTCTGACGTAAATTCGTCTCAGAGATATTGCGTCATTTCATGGCATCTATCACAAATAAACTATCTGGCAATTGATGCCGCTATCACAATTGCTAAAAGCTTATATAGAATAGGAGTTAAAGGCCTCCTTTGTAATTCCCCCACGTGGGAGTAGCCCCACAGCGCTGTACCTACTAAGGTTTTCTACCCGGGTACCCGGGTCCAGGTATTTCAGACATTTAGTACCCAGGTACAAACGACGTGCGTACCCGGGTACTCGAGAAAGTGATAGATAGACTGATATAATACAAACAAAAGACTAAAAATATTAAAGGATTTAGTTAGGCGCAAACTCCACCAAAAAGACGAGGGCATAGGACGTAAGAATGACAGTTGACAGACAAGTGATCGTCAAATATTCTTCTTAGTTTTTGACGCTAGCTGTCATAGATGCGACGCTTTGGTGACGCTTGTGTGTGCCTTTGTCAATAACTTTTTCGTACATTTTGTATGGAAACGTCGCGATGTCAAACGTCAAGCGTCATGCCCTACGTCCTATGTCCTTTCCTTGTCCTCTCTGTGGAGTTTGGGGCTTATAATTTAAAAAACAATATTTTCTTTAACAAATCGACCTCTTATACCTAGTTTTTAATACAAACTGACGTTAAATATCTAGTTTTCTATGGTACATTATTAATGAAAATATTTGCTTTATTTTCTGTAAGTATTCTTGTAGGTACGTTTGTAACAAATTTCCTTAAAAACCTACGCGTACGATTTCAATATTTAACCATAGAAAGTTAAATTACTTATACTGGAATTGTATTTTAAATACTACTGAAAAATATCTAAATCCCATGTGAAAACTGTTAGAAGTGAGTGGAAACGAATGTTATGCAAAGTGAGACTGAATGGCGTATTTGTTTGTTTGTTAAAAACATATTTCCACTTTCTGAAACTGAATGTTAGGTATTATAGTAGCTTTATATTTAAACTTCTTTTATTAAAAAAACCGTCCAAGAGCGTGTCAGACACGCCCACAAATAGGGTTTCGTAGTCAACGTTAAAATATCAGTTTGTCAGCGTTACAAAGTTAATTCTGTTGCTGGTTTGTTTGCAACTGTATGGTGACCAACCGCAAATTAAAAAAATTTGGTTTTTCTGAATTCTTTAGTGGCAAAGTATTCGTTATAGTTTTCATGGTAACTTCAGATTGTAAACTATATTCCATATATGTTTTTAATTTTTAGCCTTTATACTTTAGAAGTTACAAATTATGGGTCAAAAACGTTCCCTTTAAAAGCAAATATCTCGAGATAGAAACATTTTACTGTCTTTGTTTCAACCTTTATGTTTTCTGTTCTTTGTTTGACCTATTCAACAACATCCTACTCAATATTATACCTAGTAGATAAGATTTTTTTTTGCCCCCCCTTTCACTTGTATGGGAGGGGGTCTAAAAACAATTGATATAATTTTTTCACAACATTTCTAAATTTGGGTCAACACGATCTATGTTCACCCCAAATTTTATGTCGATAGCTCTAAAACTGACGAAGATATGAGGGCACGGCATACAGACAGACAGACAGACAGACTTGACAAAATGATAAGGGTTTCTAGTAGACTACGAAACCTTAAAAAAGTTATACCCGGGTGTTTAAAAAAATCGTACCCGATACCCGGGTATCTAAATTGGTCGGGTATTCTAAAACTCTAGTACCTACCTTAAATCTATTTACCTAGTAGAGGATTCGCAAGAGAAGTTCTTGATATAGTAGAGTTCAAGTACCTACCCAACTAATAGGTAGGTAGTTTTCACGATGATCCTCTGCCTACCCTGGATGGCATAATTTGCCTTTCATATGGGCGACCACAAATCCTATGCATTGGCAAAAGATTGGCATGTTTTTGTGTCGAATCGCTTTCGTCTGGTCATAAATTACGATTTCAATATTTTTATGTAGCGGTAGAGGAATACCGTAAATCATATTTGAGGTTTCTTCTGCCAAGCAGCAGGAATTGAACATGAAAAATATAATGGTGAGCACTGACATTAAAGTATTTTTTAATTATTTTCTATGTAGTTGAGTCATTATTTTACGTGACTATTATCGGCATAGATTAATTCTGGTCAACATTTAACCAGCCGCGTGACCTTCACACCACCATAGATGGAGATGTCTAAATCCAAGATGGATGTCCGTACTCTCCAGAAATCTATCCATTCCTTCAGGTTTTTAATACATTTTGGCTGAGAACCGGTAGATTCCTACCAACCTACTTATTTTTTTACTTACTGATAAGGCACTACGATACTTTTGAATTGATTAGAAGCAGACGTGAAGCAGTTAGAATCTTACATTTGCGTACCTACCTTAAATAAGATTAAAAGTACAATTTGGATTTTAAATTCTGAAATAGAAAGTCTATTATCGATCAGTTATAATTCATTATTGCAGAGCAAATAACTTCCGATTGTTATCATGATTGAATTTGTTTGGGAAATTCCGGTAACCAGGAGCTTCTTTCCACCCACATTAGCAGCGGATCCTGCAGCGCCGGATAAATGTGGGCAATTTGGGAAAATGTTTATCACGTTTAAAGAAAAGTTCTATCGACTTCTGGAGTTGGTACCTAATTCCACGCTGAAACTCAAATGTTAATCTTGTTGGCTAAACGTCGGCGGCTACTTACCTAACTCTGTTACAAAAGGTGATAATCATATGCCCATACAAGGTTAGGCCCCTCGAAAATCGAAATGGCTAGTAATTAAACTCGTAGTAATGTGTAATGTATTTCTTACACTATCTAGATCATGGTGGCATACTTAGTTTTTAATTATCTAACCGTAAACTGATGGAACAACGCAAAATAATTCTTAACCTAAAATGGCATAACCTAACTAAGAATTTTGATACGAGTTATAAGGTGAAAGTATTTATACCCGCACACCCACAACGCACTCGCCGAATTTTGGATTCTTTGTATGAAAATCTGTGGAACCTCGAAAATATTGCCGAGCCGCACGCGCCTAACCGGATTCCCCAGCCAGTGCTAATCATAGACTATAATGCTGATGACGTCATCAGCGCACGCGGACAGTGTAACTATTTAAAAATATTCAGTTTCTGTCAATGCTGCCAGACTGTCCCATTAACATTACCTCCCAGTAAAGTCTGCTGTTCACCGTCCGTGTTCCAGTTTTTTTTTCGAAACTTTCGAAGTTTTTGGAGTCTATGTCACTCTTAAAGAATAACCAAATAACATTTTCACATTTTGTTTATTTGACATTTGCCACTTTAATTTTAAGCTTTTTTGACATTTTAATATTTGATATTCCGTCCTTTTAAATTCAATTGACATTCTGTTACCTTTACATTTGGACATTGGGACAAAATGTTTTCTGCTTCTTCTTTGCATTTTGTTACGTTTACATTCTAGCAATTTTACATTTTGCTACTTTGACGTATTGGCATTTTGCCTTTCTGCACATTCTACTTCCTTGAACAATAATATTTTTTAAAAGTTGAAACAGCGGGACCTGTAATATGTTCAAAAGTTTTGTTCCACCGTAGTTCCAAAGAACGTAGAAAATATTCCGACCTGTTCTATTGTAGAAGTGATCAGTTGGACATATGGGAACAAAGGGAAGCTGCGTGGTGCACGGAGAAAGTTCTGCAGTTACGAAAGTTGGCTGCTTGAACGTGCCTCTGGCGTAAAATGACAGCAATTATTAGTTGAAATAAATTTCCGAAAAATACACACATACGGCAATATTACCCATTAAAGTGGGAGGAAAGTACTCTCTTGGCAACACCAATTCTATTCGATGCGGCTGTGCTTGCGGTTAGGTGTGCGAGGTCATCCGCATTATTCAGCGCGTACGGCGAGTAAGTTGCGGGTGTGCGGGTATACTTCCTTTTGCCAAATGACAATTTGATGACAATAGGAAAAGAGGAAATGCAGAAGTAAGCAGAAGTTTTATTCTCTATGAGAGTTTCAAAGAGTATGTAATACTTGCAGGGTAGATGGGGTAAAATGGTACCTACCCCTGATCAGAAGTTTAAAGACATTGCAAAAGAAAATTCCTAATACGAATTCGTATCACCCTATGCAGTTCCTGTGGCATGGTCTGTTATATTTTTGCCGTTGTAATGCCAGTGGCAGCTTGCCTATTATTATTATTTATTTAATAAAGTCTGCAAGTATATAAATCATTAATCTATCAATATTGTTGCTGTAGTCGCTTTTGTTACTTGTCTTACGTACGAACCCGGCTATAACATAACATAACATAACGTAACATAACGAAACGTGACGTGACGTGACGTGACGTGACGTGACGTGACGTGACGTGACGTGACGTGACGTGACGTGACGTGACGTGACGTGACGTGACGTGACGTGACGTGACGTGACGTGACGTGACGTGACGTGACGTGACGTGACGTGACGACGTGACGTGACGACGACGTGACGTGACGTGACGTGACGTGACGTGACGTGACGTGACGTGACGTGACGTGACGTGACGTGACGTGACGTGACGTGACTTGACGTGCCGTTACGTGACGCCACGTGACGTGACGTGACGTGACGTGACGTGACGTGACGTGACGTGACGTGACGTGACGTGACGTGACGTGACGTGACGTGACGTGACGTGACGTGACGTGACGTGACGTGACGTGACGTGACGTGACGTGACGTGACGTGACGTGACATGACATGACATGACATGACATGACATGACATGACATGACATGACATGACATGACATGACATGACATGACATGACATGACATGACATGACATGACATGACATGACATGACATGACATGACATGACATGACATGACATGACATGACATGACATGACATGACATGACATGACATGACATGACATGACATGACATGACATGACATGACATGACATGACATGACATGACATGACATGACATGACATAACATAACATAACAACATAACATAACATAACATAACATAACATAACAAAACATTACATAACATAACATAACATAACATAACAGCCACAACAGTCCACTGCTGGACATGGGCCTCCCTCTATCGGGGGGTATTGCCATACTCACCACGCTTGGCAGGCGGATTGGCGAGCGCAGTGCATGATGGTGCATTAACAGGGAACGCTGCTGCCCATTACCTGGATGAGTATCCCTTAGTCGCTTTTTTCAACACCCACGGGTAGAATTGGGGTGATGCTATTCTAAGCCGGCATCACTCGGCATACATAGGAGATTGTCTGCGCTGTAGTTGTTTTTACGCATCCTGGGTTCTAAAAACTGCTCCATTTTACCCTTATTTCCTCTTAGTACCTACTTTATGTTTGTGTCACAAATGTCAGCAGAATCAAGGAACCAGAATTTTGACCGGAATAAAACTCAAAAATATACTTTTTAATATAAATTGTGATTCCCGTTTCGTCTGAAGATGATTTATAAAAGATTTTGATCCAAAAAACGTATCATCTTTTTTACATTTCATGAGATTCTTAGCCGTTACCGAGAGGGGGGCCTAGATTTGATTATTGCCTTTTCTGGTGCTTTAAGCAGAGTTTGTAGTGAATTGGTAAGATGTTGTTGGCTACCTTTGAATTAGCAACTGGCAGCTGCAAAATGAAAGCTACGTTTCCTGTGACAAAAAATTTAGCTCAGTCATGCGTGGGGTAAATACGGCAAGCCTTTCAAATAGGTGGAGGTCCACTTGGTGCAAAGCAATAATTTAAATTATCTCTTCACTATTTACTCGACTTATTTCCATTACAAGATTCCAGAACTATAACTTTGTTTCGACCAAAATATCGTAACTAAAACATGACAGCCCAGCCTGCAACAGACAAAGTTCCACCGGCGACTCGGGGTTGACAATCGAACTATTTCAGCCTGGAGCGATATTACTTTCTAGCGATCAGTAGAACGGCGACACCACCTCAAAATAGCGCGGGATATTTTGCTGCAGGATTATTGCGAATCTTAGAGAAAGGCAATTCTAGACTGGACTAATCAAGTATGTATATTTTTATCTATGTCCTAGCTTGCGACCAGTTTTTCATGACCGGATTTTGGTGGTTCATAGAGTTTTTCTTGCTCTGATTTCCGTGCAAATGGAAAATCACTATCGAATATTTCATCTCGAGCGTGTCTAGTTGCTTCTTCGAAGCAGGATTTTGCAATTTTTCTCGCGCGCAATCTGTATCGGTGAAAAATGAGAGACCGCCTCACTCAGCGTTAGAAAAGTCACGTAGGACCTACCTTGAGCAAACCTAGGTACTATGCACTTTAATGTTAAAAAATAGAGATCAAGCGAAAACTGGACGAGTCAGCCATCTTGAAATTGAAATTAAGGAGAACAGTTTGTGGTCCATCGACGTTTACCTACCTAGTACCTAGATAAAACTTTTGCTCGTATAAAATGTGAGTCTGAGGGTTAAGATGTGTTTTGTCGAGCCTAGTAAATAGGTAGCTTATAAGCAAAAGGTTCGTAGTTTGTCTTTTGCCCCATAGTTATCGGATTCATCCTGCGGTAAATAATTTAAATTATGAACTTCGAAGTTTTCTGGGTCAGTTCAAGTCAGGCCTCTATGTTTCCTAAGGTACTTAAGGTACATACACAAAGTCCGTTTAAGCGTTTTATTTTTGCGTTGCACTGTCCGATGCGATTGAAAAATAACGATTTTCCACCTATTTTTGTACAAATACCTACAGATTATGTGAAACGATATGACAAACCCATCCGTTAGCGAAATTTTTTATTACGGACAATCATTCCCAAGATAATTAGATATGTTCCTTGGGAAAAATTGAACTGACCAAAACTACAAAGATTTTGGTATTCATCCCTAACACCTCATGCAAAGCTTATCTTCAAAATACAGGCAAAACAAATAAGTTTCATAGCGAAGTAGAATCAAATCAGCAAAACAACTTTAACTTCTGCAGTCCAGATGCTTAAACCAGAAGTTTGTTTGCATTATTCAGTTGCTGCAAAGACGGAAGCATAACTTGATCGTCAACAACTGTGAATATTCGATTTGAACTCTATAAAACCAGCCCGTGACTTCAGAAGTCAAGAGTTTCTGTCGCTTAAGTTAGTAAATCTGTGTTTTTATGTGTTTTGATTCAAATTTTTATTGCTTAGAAACTTTATGTGCTTCAAAAGGCTTTCAGTCAATATATTTTATTAGTCTGAAGTTTTTCCAAATAACCTATCAGCCAAAACTGTCCACATCTGGACATGGGACTGGCTAGTATAAGTACTACGAAAGGCCAATATAAATTGGTCCCTTAAATGGGGTATGTTTATATGCTAGCAATAGTACAAAGATGAACTAAACGCTAATGACTAGAGATAGACAGAACTTTTGTAAAACACTAAAAATTGTTTGTATCAACATAAACAAACAGCACAGTCTATGTGTTGATTGGCTCAATCCTCTAGTCAGATAATAATATTTCTTCGAACTTGACTGACAACAAAGCAGTTTGATGTAGTTCCCTCCAACTGAGACAAGCTGGGGCTCCGTTATTTATGACAACTTCCTCGGTTGAACACAAACACAAACTTGTGAACTAGCTCAACCCTTTGGGAGAACTCTCGCTGAGCGGAAATCTCTACAACTTACGGGAAATTGAATGCCTCTGTAGGTAGTTTTGCTGTAGTGGGATATTATTAAATGACTTAGTCACCAAGTGAATGCTATTTGCAGATATCACAAATACGGAATACTGAGGTTACGCTGGCGTAGTGATAAGGATGATAAGATAAGTAAGAATGGCATCCCAAGAAATGCTAATTATCTGGCTGGTCACCTTATTGAAACCTCTAAATTTGAATTTTTTTCTTATATTAAAATAAACTCCTTTGCAAACACTCACTTTTATATTTGTAAACTTAATCTCTACTCTGCAGGCCCAAAAAGTGTTTGCAGGTACCTTACCTACATATAATCCTCGAGGTTTCTACAAATCTGAACCTTTGTGTGTTTATTCTGAAACATCTATTATCTTTTCAGCTAAAACGAAGGTACATGACTATAGTCCGTCAACTTCGTGCGCGACCTTCCTGCGGGGTACAGACGGTAGGGGGGCGAGGAAGCACGTCATTTTAATATGACGTGCGGCGGGGATGCGCGCGTCTCCCTTCCCCGCTACACCTCCCGCTACCCGCTGACATCTCCCTCCCCAACGTCTGTCACCCCTAGGGAAGGTCGCGCACGAAGTTGACGGACTATAATGACGTAGATTATCACCTCACATGGCTTACCTACCAACGTAAGATATCTTCACTGGAGATTTCAGCGTTATCCCTTTTAAGACGCTGCGTATCGTTGACGTTTTGAACGTAGCAGCCTAGCAAGTCTTAGATGCTTCTTGTAGCGTCAGCATGAAAATTACTCGGGTATCTCAGCGCCTTATCTCCTCATTACGAACCCAATCCTGAAGCTTGATATCATGTATGGAAAGTTCTGTGGCAACCCTTAAGCGATTTTGATTTTAACGCAATGTGAAAAGGAATTGCTGTCCCATAGAAATGTTTAATTTGGTATTTGCTTTTACATCGTGTTCTTTAGGCATCGTGTCCATTAGGTATGCATATTACAAATAACAAATACCTTTTAATTTGTAGATGCTCCAAATTTTTATACAATCTGTAAAATATACCTACACGTACCTAAATAGGTATAAGGATACAAACAAATCTCCATATAGAGGTAGTTTAGTCACAGTATTTCAGTTCCATGAGATATGACAACAACATGTCATAAGTATTAAAACTACTTCTTTGATAAATTCTGATAACAGGTGTGTTTTCTCAAAAAGGTACTCTATTAACTATTTATATTTGGGTACCTATGTCAAATACATGGTTAAAAATAGGTATTAAGACTAGCCGGTGCCCGTGAATTTCGCCTCGCCAAGGGATGTGTCTCTGTGTGATAATAAAAGCGACACATCATGTTTAACAACTTTTTCGTCTTGTTTATAGCTTTGCAATGCTCTTTGTGTTTCTCGTCAGTTAGGTAGGCAGACAGGCCATCCAGTGCTAATAAAAGTTACCATCACTTATATCTATCATAAATGTTGATCAAGACCTTGAACAAGACGTAGGAAGACATTTTCAAGGTAAGTAAATAAAATGAGAACAGAGGCCACAATAGGATCCAACTGATAAGGGCCCGTATACCTACCGTGATGAATTCACGTCGAGGATTAGCCCTTACAATATGAGCACCATTCCGCAAGAGCAGTGACAAATACAGGTGACGACGTAGGGTATTATACAGAGTAGGTAATAAAAATGGCTATAAATATTTTAAGGGGTGAAAATAATTCATGAGACTGAAAAGCTTTTCCTAAAGAACACAATTAGGCCAATATTTAAAAAATACTGTTGGTCCCTCATTCAAATTAACCCGTTCCGCCAACAGATAGAAGTCCATGTTCTTTGGGGAAAGTTGCTAAGTTCTCCTGCAAACTTGGCTCATGCCTAAAAAATAGATGACTTGGTTTATGATAGGTTTATTTTTGCCGTTTCGTTTTTATTAAACGTAAGCGACTTAAACAGCCGTAATTCATGTCACACATTTTACATTTACTTAGTAAAACAGCGAAACCTAAATCCGCACGAGTGGGAATGCAGTTTTGGGACCCAGCTCGTTGGATGGCTGCCACTTCATCAACTGTACTGTTGACTGACACTGCCCTGTTTGGGTATGTCCAGTTTGTCAGAGCTAGCTAATACGGAAGCTTCGTATCGTGTTTGGGTATGTCCAGTTTGTCAGAGCTAGCTAATACGGAAGCTTCGTATCGTGAAAATTTTGTTTGTATTGTAAGCATGTCCGTCCGGTGAACTCCGTTTGCACAACTTGTGTGGAAAATGGTTCTGTTAATTTTGACGACGTCGTAGAGTTCAAACGATACATTTTTAACAAATGTTTGCTGTGATAGAACAGTATATTTACCTGCTGCTCCTGTACTATTTTACTTTATCCTTTTGAAAAACTGGTTTACCATAATGAAATATTATAATCAGATGTTTCTTTTTTGGCTGCTGATTATTTGGAACTGACCATAGACTTATATATATGAACTGACAATAAAAATTCATATTTCGAATGCGTATGAATGACCAATAACATCGGTCAGTAATAAAATTATAGAGGTACGTTTGCACTGCGATATCACTGCTAGTCTGCTAGTAAATAAGTGCAGCTGTGCCTGAGGCACAGCTCTGTGACTTTGTGCCACTGGTCCTCTGTGTCGCTTTGTTGGCTCCTAACATTGTAAACTTTAACTCACTGCGGACCATGTGTTGATTTAGCCAGCCAATACTACCTACCTAGATAGTGCCCTAGATATTTTGCGGCAGTCTGGGTCGAATATTTCGGGTAAGCTCTGATGGAATATAGAAATTCGCTTGCTTCTAGCAACCAAACTTGTAACTTGTGTCATTGTTATATTTGTAATATAAGGTCCTATTAAATTCACTGCAAATATTTTAAAGGCAGATCAAATAAAATATAAGCATGTACTAGGCAAATTCTTAAAAAAATCTACGCGCTAGTTTTCGAGAAAATTACATTTAACAAAAAAAAAACCAAATGAAAAAGTGCACCCTGTTTGTCATAGAAACACACCATTAAACGCGTTTAATTTACGCGCCAAAATAAGGTGCAGTGATTGGTTGGTTTTTAGTGTGCCTGCTGTGTAAGTGAATCCTGTCTACGTGGCGGAACGTCAGTCGGGTCAGTCAAAGGATGTACTCGTAATTAATAAAAAAGTTTGTTTGAAACTGAAAAAAAATCTAGCGCGTCGATTTTTTTTTAAATGCCTCAGATAAGCCCTTAAAATATTTGCAGTGAATTTAATAGGAATTTATATATATTTTTAACAAAGGTGTTGAAAACTTTTGTCACTCATTGTTTATGAAGAATACAGGAAAGTTAAGATGAGATAGTCAAAGAAAATAATCACAACAAAACGTTTAGTCTTTCTTCTTTGAAACTATGACGAGAGCACAAAGTAGTGACTTGTATTATAGACCAACGTACAACGGTTTTATCTGTTGGTTGTTTCCAGTAGAAAATTGAAAGTTGACTTAAACTATCATTGTTTAAATAAAACCGATGTATGATGTATGATCGTCAGTAGTTCAGTTCTCAACTCTAGTACATTAAACCTAAAAAGAAATACCTCATATCTCGCGTCAACTTTCTCTTCTAACAAAAAAGTTAAATACGAATTTTATTTGGCATCAAGGTGGATTTGCAATGCAAGTCTATTCCCGCGAGGCAATTTTGTGCTATTTAATTCTCAAAGGTGAAGTTTACTAAGCGCGGCGGTCATGATCAAAGTCAGGGATAACATTACATTATTCATGAAAATAGAGTTTCATGCCTTTGAAAATAAACCGGTCTGTTTTTGAAATTAATTAGCAGAAAATTGGAATTGAAAATAAGCAATTTTATCTTTTAGAGAGATGTTTACATTAGTAACTTAATATTTATTTAAATTAGCGCTAACAATTACTATTATAAGTTTAGTTTTACGCCACCAAATGTGTACCCACCTAACTGTATATGTTAATATAGTCTTTAAAAGTTCATAATTGCGGGATAGGATCACATGATTAAGTTTTATATTCTGATTGGAGTTCAAGTCGCAAAATATTGGATTACTTGATCAAAGATTTTGCACACAGGTTGTCATTATCGTAGGTACTATTTAAAATTCTACAGCGCGTGGTTTTATCGTATCGTAACTGATAGCCAGAATAATAAAAATGACAACCATGCATTTCCAACGGCTTACCGTACTTTTCCTTTGAATTTGCGTAATATGTTTGAGGTAAAAATATTTTGATACCGTGGTCGTACTGCGAATAGATAATGGCCTATAATAAATAGAACTTCTGCAGTTTACAAGGCGGTTTAGTAGAGGTAGAGAGAGTCTACTAAATTGTGAAACGACTGTATGCAACACATACTAAAACATTTCACTACGAAATTTAAATTACTCCCAAAACTTCCTCCTAGCAAGCACTAAAGACTACGCAGTGCACAAACATCAAATGTTGGAGTTTCTGTCGCTAGGATATAATACAGGGTGTAAAAAAAATGGGAGGTATGACCATGTCCAAGAACTTTCCCGATGGACCTATTAGATCGAAAATGAAATCCTACCTAGTCAATTTGTATGACCTATGTTCTTTGGGGAAAGCTGTTTTCATGGGCTGGTACAAAATGTCTCTTTTAATACTGTATTATGTAAATACTGATGCCGAATGGTAACTGAGCAATTTGCGAAGCTGCCTGAAAATTAATCTAACATTGCTCTATGATGAACGTCCTCAAATATGTCCGCAGTCTGAATTATTGGCACACCAAGTGAAATTTATTCTGTGAAATTAAGGGCGCTAAATTTCGGTATGTACACTATGTACGGATTTAAAACTTTTATAATTTTTAAAATGTAAAGAAAATAATTTGGGCCCATTTAAAGTGATTGCAATCTCTGTGGAATGTGTATTTTGGTTTGGCTGGATGGTGGTAAACAGAACTATCTTTGAAAAGCGCTACATTGTATTAATACTTACATTTAATTAAGTACAAATCTCTTGAGGGTTTGGTCTACTCACAAAAGTGAACAACCTTTGTTAGAAAATTTACTTCGAAATATGAAAAAAAAATGGACTTCCCATTAGAAGTGACACACATTTCCAAACTCCATGACTTTACAAGAATTACCGAAAAACATTTATATATGAAAGCTCATGTCTCTCTTGTCTGTCATGGCTCATGTCGGTCTCTACGTCACAACCAATAGTGGAAAATATTTTGTTTTATCAAAGTCTGTCATATAATATCTCGGGTAGGTGCCCCGAGGGAGAGATCCATGGACGATGTTATCGGGGCACAACAAACAAACAAAGAACAAACTTCATGTCACTCTTGTGTCACTCGTGGTGGATATTGAGTAAGAAACTGAAAGGATTGTCTGAGGTTGCCGCTCTGTTGGAGTTAGAGATAGGTTTACGTCTGCTATTTATCTATTTAAGGAGCATGCTCCACAGAATAGACGCACGACGCGACGTGCAACATGTCATTTGTCAGACAAGCGATCGTCAGCAGTTATCGATGCGTGTGTATCTTTGTTTCTTCTGTTTCATAAATTTTGTATGGAAACGGTTTTAAATGTCACGGTGTTGTACGTCTCACGTGTTTGACGATCACTTGTTCAACAGATGCCAACTTACGTTTACGTCTGCTCTGTGGAGCTTGCGCAATAATGACAATGTTCTCCCATAGGAAATCGGTTCATTGTGGGTGAAATCGGTGACAAGGCCACTAGTCTTTTATGAATCCCGGCTCCCTTCAAAAGTCCATAATCTTGGACCCGTTCTTTACATATATTTAGATACATAGATAGGTAGGATGTCTCGTGATAGTTTGTGTACAAGTACTTACCTACACTCCCGTGCCCCGTACCCATCCATTAGAAAATGAAAGAACATTCTTCAAACAAGAAACAAGAGTTGTGTGAGCAGTGACTTCAGTGGCTTACACTCAGCCGATTGGGCACGAATTGACGAACATTGTTGGTAATCTTGAATTTATACTTATAATGACAAGTACGTTTCAATTGATCAGGAATGTATGCCAAATTGGCTTCAATTGGCGAACTAGTCTAAAAGCAACATGTACAAGTTTCGAAAAGAAGGTGACATTAAAAAGTGGGGTGTAGCTACTGCACTGTGTTTACGCGCCTCAAGTTCCCTAATATGAGTTAAGGGCAAATTTTAATTTGCCTGGCATTGTTATATTTAAATCATCGTTATATTTAAAGCCTCCTCTACGTTTTAATTTATAGCCCTTTTTTCAACAATAATTTACCAAATCATTCTTTTTTGAAAGTCAATTTCACAAGACGCTAAATCTTAGGCAAAAGGTAATTATATTCACAGTCGTAATACTTAGCTTGCTTACACGTTAATTCCCGGATACTCAACCCACTTTGCCCTCAGGAATTCAAGTCGACATTTCGTAAACTTATCTGGAGTATTGTTGTCTTTGTTAGAGGAAGTATGAGCTACTGAATAAGAAAACTTGTCATTCATGATCAAAATACCGAGAGACGCAACTTTTTACACGTATAAAAAACAGTTCAATTATTATTTTATAAGATTACGTTTAACCGATGTTTATACAGTTAATAAGGAAATACAGCAGGAAAACTCTATTTTCCCTGCCAATGTTTATAGTGTAATAATCTTCATTTCCTACACGATTGGGTGTAGAGTTCTCGGTTACTGCGGAGTTCTAATTAAAATCAAACCAAAGTGGCTCTTGATTTAGCCCAAGAATGGAATTTCTTTAGTGAAACTCAAAATCTTCAATATTGCGTATAATTTTCCAAAAAATGTACAGAGTTGATGATACTTTCGTAGTTGTAGCAAAAGTAATTTTTTATTTATCTACCGCACACACGTCACTGAGAAACGCCTTACGAAATGGCGTTAGCAAAAGTTCATAGTTGTAGTTTCGCAGGCGCTCGAACATAATCTCCCCCCCGTTGAAAGGCGCAGGCTTTCAAGCAGCAAACTCCACTGAAGTAGGCAGCGGACACAGACGGACCAGGGCACGACGCACGCAACCTCGCGTTGTGTCCACGTCAGCGACGCGGGAGATGCCATCTCTTCCAGGAAACAGCCGTAGGACTCGACCCAGACGCCAGTTTAGTGGTGGCACATTGTCTTCTTGTAAGAGGACTAAATCCCCAATCTGTAGTGATGTTTTGTCAGTCTTCCATTTAGTGCGCATTTGTAATTCGGATATGTATTCTCTCTGCCACCTTCTCCAAAAATGTTGACGAATTTTCTCTAATCTTGCATATCTTAGAAGACAGTTCTCCTTCCGATCTTCGAGATCAGGTGCCGGAAGTGCGTTAAGCGGCCTTCCAATAATAAAGTGCCCAGGAGTCAAGGCTAGGAAGTCTTTAGGAGAGGATGACATAGGACACAAGGGGCGGCTATTCAAAACTGCCTCCACTTGTGCGAATAAAGTAGAAAGTTCTTCATAGGTTAAATGGGAATTTCCCACACGTTTTATGTGGTGTTTCGGATTTCACCCGGCCTCCCATAGGCCACCGAAGTGGGGAGCGTAAGCAGGGATGAAATTAAATTTTATTCCTTCCATTGAAGCGTACTCAGATACAGGTTCAATATTGTTTTTTAGAAAAATACCAATTTCTTTCGCGGCGGCAACGAAATTTCTACCGTTGTCTGAAAACATTTCGGCTGGTTTTCCACGACGCGAAGTGAATCGACGAAGTGTTAATATAAAGGCCTCTTTGGTGAGGTCACTCACGGCTTCTAAATGAACGCATTTAAATCGCAAGCATATGAATAAACATAAATAACATTTTATTAATTTAGCACCTCTTCCCTTCCTATTTAGTATCATAAAAGGTCCAGCATAATCGCAACCCGTGGATTTGAAAGGTAAGTCAACTGAAATGCGATTCATTGGTAGATTACCCATTTTAGGATGAAGTGTTTGACCGCGAACACGTGCACATGTAACACATTGCTTGGATACACGTCTTGCGAGTATTCTTCCATTTAAGGGCCATATTACCTCACGAACAGATGATAAAGTCAGCTGAGGGCCGGAATGAAGATTACGCATGTGTTCACGTTCAAAATAAAGTTTTGTGACATGATGAGAAGAATCAAGAAGAATTGGATGCCGCTTTTCGTAAGAGTAATCAGATGAATCTAATGTTCCTCCAACTCTAATCAATTTAGTTGATTCTTCAAAAAATGGAGATAAGCTTAAAAGTTTTGATTTTGGCTCGAGTGGTTTATTTTGTAAAAGTCTTTTGTAATCAAGCGGAAAGCATTGTTTTTGAGCAACGCGGCAGATAAAATTTAAGGAGTCGTTTAGTTCGTCAACCGTTAAAGTACCTGTGCGTTTAGAATCTTTGTTTTTAGGTTTAGCATTATGTAAAAATCGTAAAATATATGCAAACGTGCGTTGTAATTTGTTAAACACCGAGAATTTTTTAAAATCATAGTCTGATTCAGGGATGGACATAAAAGCAACCTTTACTTCAGGTAAATCAGTAACATGATTGTCCTTGAATTTTGGCCATTGTGATTCGTCGTTATGAAGGTACGAAGGTCCTTGCCACCATAATGTATTGTTGATGATTTGGTTTGCGTTAACTCCTCTAGAAATAAGATCTGCTGGATTAGCATCAGTGGGGACATAGTGCCAAGATGTAGGATTAGTGAGCTCCAGAATTTCACCGATTCTGTTTGAAACAAATGTTTTCAGCTTTCTGGGGTCATTCTTAATCCAACAAAGCACAATCTTGGAGTCACACCAACGTACGATTCTTGATGGAGTATATCTGAGGGATTCGCAAACAGATTTGCATAACCTTGCCGACAATAGGGCCGCACAAAGTTCGAGACGAGGAATCGTCGTGGGTTTTAAAGGGGCAACCTTGGACTTCGCACACAAGAGCTTAACTGTTACCTCATTTTGCGCATTCTGTGTTCGCATGTAGATGCAAGCACCATATGCTCTTTCGGAAGCATCGCTGAACGTATGCAATTGTATGATCTTAGGATCATCACATAGAACTCTACGTGGAATTTGAAGATCGGCGAGCAAAGGTAAGTTTTGAGAAATTTCTAACCAATTCTGTCTCAGTTCCTCCGGCACAGCTTCGTCCCAATCAAGCCCCTTTAGCCAAAGTTTCTGTAGAAGAATTTTTGGTTGTATGATGCATGGGCTTAATAGGCCAAGTGGGTCAAAGATGCGGAAGGAGTGAGACATAATTGATCTTTTAGTAATTTTGTCTTTGTTTTCAGGTATATTTACAGGAAAGTGGAGCTTGTCATTGGAGGGATCCCAGCCCAATCCAAGAGTACTCGACGATTCGCTGAAGGTAAGTTTTTCGTTTGTATTTAGATCTGAGTTTTGAAATAGTGTAGGTAGGTTAGTTTTGAATTTTCGCAATGGTAGACATGCTGAATTTAGAGCGTTGTAGACTGATTTTTGTATGTATCGCATTTGATTTTCGTCATCACAACCGGTAATTAAATCATCAACGTAGAAGTCTTTTTGGATGATGGTTTTGATTAATTGATCGTCACATTCTTCGCCAACTTGCCAGAGACATCTGGTGCTATGGTAGCTCGCACTTGCGGTGCCGTAAGTGACGGTACCTAATCGCAAAGTTTTGATAGGTTGCGACTCATCTTCCCTCCAAAGGATCAATTGCAAGTTGCAGTCACTGTCGTCAACTTTAACTTGACGGTACATTTTAGCTATGTCACCTGTCAAGATGAACTTGTACTGCCTTGCTCGGATCAGAATGGAAAATAGAGAATCTTGCATGTTAGGGCCTACCAATAAGATGTCATTCAGCGAATAGCCCGAAGTTGTAGAAGCAGATCCGTCGAAGACAACTCGGATCTGGGTTGATTCACTGTCTTTGAATACCGCGTGATGGCATAAAAAGTAAGATGTGTAAGGAATAAGAACTGGTGACTCTGATAGATGTCCCAAGGTCTCATATTCTTGTATGAATTCTACGTATTGTCGTTTTAGATTTGGATCTTTTCGAAACCGTTTTTCGAGATTTAGAAAACGTTTTTTGGCTTGTTGGTAAGAGTCTCCAAGACAGTCAGGTGAGTCCTTTAGTGGTAACTTCACGCAAAACCGACCAGAGCTCAAACGAGTTGTATTTTGTCGGAAATGTTTTTCGCATTCTGCGTCATTTAGACTTTGTAACTTCTTTAGAGGAAGTTCTTCTAGTTCCCAGAATTTTGTGATATTTTGTTCAATATTGGGTGTAGAAATAATTGCACGATTGCAGTGAATATTTTGATAATTGGATTTAGCTTTGTGTTGACTGATTGGACCACCTACGATCCAGCCGAACTCAGTGTTATGCAATCTAGGTTTTTTGGGGCCAAGGTAACGTTTTTCAGTACCGATGATGTCCCAGAAAAGATCTGCACCGATCAACAATTCGACAGGAGCAGGATCACTGAAATTAGGATCGGACAACTGAATGGATTCAGGTATTTTGAAATTAGATAGATCAATTGGAGCCTTTGGCAAATCTCCTGTAAGATCATCAAGAATTAAGCAAGCTGTGGTGCAACTGTAATCATTTTGCATCGACTTTAGTGTAACAACGCAACTTTCATTGACTTCAGTAATATTGTTTCCTATACCAATGATGTTAATTGTTTCAATGGGATCGATTTTGAGATTTAGTCTTTGTTGAAGGGGTTTTGATATTAATGTTGACATACTGCAATTATCTAGTACAGCACGAATAGTTTCAGTTTGATTATTTAGTGGATTACACACTTCAATAATGACTGTAGCAAGAAGTGTTGGCTTTAGCTGATGTGAAAAGGCAACAACAGTTTCATTACTCTCCTTTTTAGGCTCGTGAAGGATAGTGTTGTGTTTTTCAGAGCATTGACGGCAGGGGCCCATGTGACACTCACTTACAGGGTGGCCTTGCCGCAAACAATTTGAGCACAATTTGTATTTAGCTACAAGTGACAGCTTGTCTTGTATGGATTTTGCCTTAAAAGTTGAACAGTCGTATATTCTATGATTACCACTGCAAATTATACAAAGATATGAACCCGATGGTTTTTGATTATTAGCGGATACCATTGCATTCACGTTTTGAAATCGATTTGTATTATTGTTATTGTTGTATCTATTTTGATTTGCATGGGGTTGTACGTTTGATGAATTTGCATTGTTGGGACGTGGTATGAATGGTGACTTGTTTGAATTATTGTTGCTAGAGAATTTGCTGCGATTTATCGTTTCCAGAACATCAGCCCGATCAATTAAAAATTTATTAAATTGTTCCAAAGTTGGAACATCGGCATCTAAAGTGTTTCGATATTCTTCCCACTTTAGAAGAGTGCGACTGTCTAATTTAGATGAAGACAAGAAAATTATTAATAAGTCCCAGGAAGTGGTAGGCTGTCCAAGACTCGATAAAGCGCGCAGATTTTTTGTTACATGATCGACAAGAAATCGAAGAGATTTTTCTGACTCACGAGTCAAAGGCTGGATATTGAATAACGATTCCAAATGATGGTTGATAAGAATTCTTTTGTTATCATATCGCTCGGTAAGTATGGTCCACGCTTTCTCGTAATTAGCATTAGAAACTTCAAGATTTGAAATAGTACGTGCCGCGTCACCTTCTAGGTAGGAAAGCAAATAATGAAATTTATGTATATCCGACATGCGTTCATTTGTGTGAATTAGATTCGTATACGTGTCGCGGAACTCCAGCCATTGAAAGTGAGAACCGTTGAATTTAGATATTTGAATTTGTGGCAATTTAAAACCGACATTTTGATGATCGCAATGCGCAACGGATTGACGTCGCTCTTCTGATCCAATTAAAGTTTTCGCCTTGGCAATGTTAACTACCATGTCATTCTCAATGCGTTCGCGTTCATCAAGTTCGAGTTCTATATTTGCAGAATTAAGAACCTCTATCTTAGTCTGAATATCATCAAACCTTACTGATAAACATTCTAATTTATTTAGCTTTAATTGTAACTCTGCTATTTTCTCAGCAGGAAAGTCTTTTGTTTTTAAAAAATGTTCTAAATAGTTTTTGAATTTAGTCACTTGTCCTTTGATAGAACTTCTTTTTGACACAAGATCCTTTAAAGTTTCCTTTTCAGTATCCGACATTGTAAAAAATATTTATATTAATTTGTATATAAATTCAACCGAATTCTGCCTATTCAATAAAGTTTGATTGCATTGAAAGGAATAAAATGGAATATTCTCACGCTCTCCTCGCCGGTGTGCACAGAAGCCAGCCGTGAAGCCACTCCACACCACAGGTGAGATGATGATGACGGGCTGATGTAGCTCGTCACTGATAAGAAGCCCCGTGCGTAGGTGCACAGCAGGAAAAGCCTGGAAACGTTCGGCAGAATCGGGTCAATTTCTGTTTTAAATATGTATGGAGTTTGAAGCTAACACCGTTATTTTGACAAAATGAAAGCTAAATTGGCATGAAAATAGTATGGCACGGTAGGTACGCAAAGGTTTTTATGTTGGACTTGGCCCTGCGCACTACAATACGCCTTGAAAATATGAAATTTATTTTGTGTAATTTTGAGAACAAAAATGCAGTAAATCTTATAGCCAGTTATATCACCAGATTAAATACCTATTTACTTATGAATTTAGACACTGTTTATATGAAATTATTGGCAATTTACTGTAAATAAAGGTTTTGTATGGGGAAATTTTATATGGTAAAAAAGTGATGAATTTGGCACTTATTTGATAAAAAGCACAAGTGAATAGCTAGCCTGAGCAGCTGTGTTGAATAATATTAGGATAAGAAAGGATATTCAAGGATATTTAATGGAAAAATACGGAATTTAGGTTTACTATGGGAACAAAGGAATGGCACTTAACTCGCTTATTCTGTAGAAAATACACTTTTTTCCGGCACGATCTTTAGTTGACTCGTTGACCAGGGTCACAATGTGATCTTCTAGCACAGAATATATAATAGTACTAGGGTACAGAAAATTCACTCGCTAACAAAAGCCGTGATTAGGTATAAAAAGATACCTACTCTCGGCTTAGCCGACCACCCGCAAGCAAAATTGAAACTTATTGCTGCGCGCGAACGGCTCAATCTCCACTGGACGCCGCCGGACAATGACCCGGCCGCGCGCGCTCTCAAAGGGTTGTCACAATAATCGAGTAGGTATTTAATTTATCTGTTCAGTAGGTACATAGGTATTATAGGTAACTACAAGAATTTAAATTAAGCTAGCGTAACATTATACAATAGTAAATACCTACCTACCTACCTACTTATCTTATGAGATGATAGGAAGTGAAGCTTACGCAAAATTGATACCTACCTACCGACTTACCTATCTATTTATCACGATATAAATTTGTTCACAGTCTGGTTAGGACTCGAACGACCTGAAGCAAAATGGTTCCGTACTTTGGAAGGCACGTTAAGCTGTGTCGGTCCCAGTTGTTGTAGGTACCTATACTCTGACCAATGTTAGAAATAGCAACAAGTATTTGAAAATTATGAAAATACAATTTTAGAAGGAACTTATTTTTCCTTGTAGGTACCTATACTCTGACCAATGTTAGAAATAGCAACAAGTATTTGAAAATTATGAAAATACAATTTTAGAAGGAACTTATTTTTCCATCTCCTTCGGAATAACGCAAAAACTTATTTCCGGGTTCTTTTTTATATTGTTCTTACATATATCTACACTGCAGTATTTGCGATGTCCATGGCTAGCCATTTTTTAGTTTTTAATCCACTTTCGAAACACAAAATAACACTTCTGAAGAAATAACCCGAATACGTACATACGTGCGGTGAATCTCGCGCGCGACAACCGACCGAGATTCGCTCCTTCAGGGAGCGGCCGGCCGGGTAATACCTAAACCGCGGAGTGAAACCCCCCTGCTTCTAGCAGCATACGCAGCCTCAAACTTCTTCTTTTATTGGAATTTTGCACAAAGAAATGCAGAGGTCACGACGCGTTGGCAAATCCTTTGTTCGTAGATCTTGACGAAATCTTGAATTTTTCGCAGGTTTTGGTGCTGACGGTCGCCAATGGCTCTTGATTTAGCCCAAGAATGGAATTTCTTTAGTGAAACTCAAAATCTTCAATATTGCGTATAATTTTCCAAAAAATGTACAGAGTTGATGATACTTTCGTAGTTGTAGCAAAAGTAATTTTTTATTTATCTACCGCCATGGATCTAGGAATGAAACCTCCTTGTCTACCGCACACACGTCACTGAGAAACGCCTTACGAAATGGCGTTAGCAAAAGTTCATAGTTGTAGTTACGCAGGCGCTCGAACACAAAGTCTTTTGAATTTATTATTTTCCTTTTCTTGTTTTAATACCGGCCCGAAAAATCCTCCGTGAAAGGTTTTACTCGCCGATTTTACCTTCGCCTGATAAGCGTTATCAGCGCCTGCGCAGCTTATTGCCGCGGATAAGGTAGGTAGTTTATTTTCGCCTAACCCTCTTGACGCCCCAAACCAAGACAATCCTTCGTTAGCCTTACTTACTTCTAAAAAACAAGAAAATGAGCTAACTCATGGTTACTAACGGGAAAATTGCAGTCGATTCTGTTCATAAGTGGTACAAAACGCTTTACACTTTTAAAATTATGTCTGGACGCTATGAATGAATCCTTCTCAAAACAAGATAGTTGTTTGTCACCAGCGTGATTCAGGGAGGAGGAACAATTTAATTTATTAGTTAAGTTGTGCAGATGAGCGGGTGTACAGTAGGTACTACAGTGTAAAGCAGTAACGAAACTTCATACAAACTCCCAAAAACTCACTCAGATGCACGACTCCGTTTCACCGATTCTCCAACCCACCAAAGCGCCAAGGAAACGACTGATGAAACGATAATAATAAAATTTGATTAAAAAACAAAAAGACACTGCAAATTTGCATTAAACAAAATTGGCAATCTTTATGCTTCAAAATCGACAGAAGGTACCTTTTTTTTTCACTTGAACTTTTACGTTGATATGACGTGGTAAAGTGGCTTGAGTTGCAGAAATTTGGAAAATTGGCTGCACATGATTATGTGCATGGGAGCATTTGCATACTGAACATAGTATTGAGATGTGAAACCAAGATAGTCGAGCACCGGGACGTGAGTGCTACGGGCTACGGGCTACGAATTCTTCATGCTACGGCGTAGCAGATACTGCAAAAGCTTTGGCTGGTCCCATATTTCCAAGGGCGGTCCTTGGAAATTTGTTTACTACCCCGATTTAATACTACCCCGGCCTTTTAACGAAATTATTTCAAAACGCATCTTATATATTAACATGTAATACAACAAATAATTAAATGAATAACAATAGCATAGCAACCAGTGCTATGCTATTGTTATTCATTTAATTATTTGTTAAGACCAGGTGAGGCCAGGGTAGTTTTTATTACTACACGTTTAACTTCACTGCAGCGAGTCACAGACTATAATATCTATAGGTTTTTTTGTTAGGTAAGTAGGTACGTAGTAAATAGGAAATAATATTTTCTTTGTCCTAGGGATTTGCCAGAATTTTAACTTTAAGTCAATTTAATAAGGGAGACCGAGGGGTGTTGGATCATTTTTGACATTTTGCTTCGTAACACAAAATTCTATAAAGATAATTCGTATTTGATTACACCAATCGATAGGAAATTTCATAAGCTTTAAAATGATATACACTTTAGAAGTGTAAGTGTAAAGTCTTTTATAAAAAATCAACTTTAGTTGAGCAAGACATTTTGATCCAACACCCCTGATACCGAGGACTGTTGGATCAGGTACAGAGGGGTGTTGGATCATTTTATGTCAATGTCATATCAATAAAGGCTTATTTGAATTTTTTTATGTATGACCTCAAAGTTAACTAAATAATTCATTTTAAAGAATTTACTGGGGGCACAGTAGTGCCCCCGCCAAGACGAGCCAAGCAAAGCGCCAGAGAACTACCTACCTTTTTTAGAAGTATTTCGTAGTTTTTTGAACTCTCATAACTCTAGTTTTCTATATACCATATTGATCAAATTCTCAGGATATCTTGTCGATAGTAACCTTATTAAAAATGCAATAATTCAATTTCATAGCTTTAATACTTTTTGATTTTATGTACAAGGTGTTCCAAAGGAAATACATTAAATTGGAGACGTTGTGTAGACCATTGTACTGAACAATTTCCATTATGGCACCAAGATTGAATTCTTAACAATTAGGAAGTTGAAATTTTCATACAAACTAAATGCCTACATTTACTACAACCATTATGTATTACCCCTTATCCAAGATTACAACCTTGCATTTTTAACTTGTTGGATTTGAATCTTCGAAAAAGTTTGGAACACAGTTGTCTATGTTTTAAATTTATACGAAAACTTAAGATAAAAGATCTCTTTCTTGGTGTCAATTTTATTTTATTACCGCCTCATACTAAAAACTTCTTTTGACTTAGGGCACCCATAGAGACGCAAAGACAAAGGGCCAATCAGAGAATCCAGTAGAGTCTGTAATGTCAGGTTGTGTCAGTTTTTGTCGAACATGACATTTGACCTTAGTCTACGCCACGATTGTTGCCTTGGCAACTAAATTACCGCCAAAACCGTTGCCTTGGCAACAGTTGTGGCGGTAATTTCAAAAGTTTTTCCAAGACGGCAACATGACATAAATAAAGGTCCTAATAAATAAAGCTCCTTTCATAATGTGGGACTCAATTAAATTTAACAAATTTAAGTTGCTAATTACTTCTAAACGAGGAGTTTTCATAACTTGGCCCCATAATGAAAATTTTTCGGTACGATGGCCTACACAACGTCTCCAATTTAATGTATTTACATTGGAACACCTTGTATATCTAAAAATCACCGATTTCGTCACTCACTGACACACTCACTCGCTGATGATCAGCAAAATGTTCGGGAACTTCCTGAAGAGCTAGTAAGCTGAAATTTGGCGTGTAGCTAGGTTAAGCATACAAAAAACGAAAAGATTCAGAAACTTATGCCCCAATCCCCAAAATGGGGGGAAAAAGTTAGTATGAGAATTCTTCATTTTTTTAAATCGCATTTTAATTCACGGTGAAAAAGGAATAAATAATAAATAAGCGTCAGTCATTTGAAAATGAAAATGAAAATGAAAATGAAAATGAGATTGAGATTGAAAATGAGAATGAGAACGAGAACGAGAACGAGAACGAGAACGAGAACGAGAACGAGAACGAGAACGAGAACGAGAACGAGAACGAGAACGAGAACGAGAACGAGAACGAGAACGAGAACGAGAACGAGAACGAGAACGAGAACGAGAACGAGAACGAGAACGAGAGAACGAGAACGAGAACGAGAACGAGAACGAGAACGAGAACGAGAACGAGAACGAGAACGAGAACGAGAACGAGAACGAGAACGAGAACGAGAACGAGAACGAGAACGAGAACGAGAACGAACGAGAACGAGAACGAGAACGAGAACGAGAACGAGAACGAGAACGAGAACGAGAACGAGAACGAGAACGAGAACGAGAACGAGAACGAGAACGAGAACGAGAACGAGAACGAGAACGAGAACGAGAACGAGAACGAGAACGAGAACGAGAACGAGAACGAGAACGAGAACGAGAACGAGAACGAGAACGAGAACGAGAACGAGAACGAGAACGAGAACGAGAACGAGAACGAGAACGAAAACGAGAACGAGAACGAGAACGAGAACGAGAACGAGAACGAGAACGAGAACGAGAACGAGAACGAGAACGAGAACGAGAACGAGAACGAGAACGAGAACGAGAACGAGAACGAGAACGAGAACGAGAACGAGAACGAGAACGAGAACGAGAACGAGAACGAGAACGAGAACGAGAACGAGAACGAAAACGAAAACGAAAACGAAAACGAAAGTGAAAGTGAAAGTGTCAGTGAAAGAGAAAATGATTATGTAAATTAAAATGAAATCGAAAAGTTTATTAATAATGTATTCGGTTATACGTACGTATAACGAACTTACACCCGGCCAGCACAACACGCGTGGTGCTCGTGTACTCTATGAAATTAACCATACAAAATTTTACCGAGGTGTGTTGGGTCAGGCTGATCCAACACCCCTCGGTATGAAAAATCCTGCCAGTTTGACAAAAACATTAAACTGAGATAAAACCACAGAGAACCTAGACGTCCCAGTGGTGCCATATGAATCCTTAATTTTGAAGGTTTCATATCGTATAAAACTTAAATAAAAATATAAAAGCACCTCCAAAATATTAGCCTGACAAATAAGAGCAGAAAACTTACTTTTGACGATTTTTTTTACGATGTTCCGATAAAAACAAAACGGCGCGCTATTTGTTAGGGACGCTAACTTAGGGATCAACAAGAGGCAGAAAGAGGCACAATTGCATTATAGTCTGCTCGCTAACGCTTCTACTTTTCGAGAAAACAAAGCTGATCCAACACCCCTTTGATCCAATACCCCTCGGTCTCCCCTATACCTACTTGTATTATGTTATGTATTTATTGTTATACTGGTATTTTTTTAAATCACATTAGGTTTTACATTGACGTAACTTGCGTTTGATTGCCAGAAAGTTTATGTCAAATGTATAGAGGTTTTGAATAAGCGCGTAATTGACTTTAATAAGTAACAATACGGTAACTCAAGGTGAAATTCACAGTACAGCAATTGGTTTCTTCCCAACTTAACAATAACGCAATACTTTTACTACATCCAGAATATCAGTACAAACTGCCACTGTCCCTTGTCAACTTGTAAATTAGCAATTATTCCGCCTCTCAGGTAAAACGAGGTGTTTGCGTGCTCGTAACAACTGTTTATGGCGTCGTTAGCAGAGCAGAAGTCCTCTGGTGATATGTATGAGGTAATGTTGTCTAAGAATGTGCCTTATTATAAAGAGAATATATAATTTAGTATTGCAACTCAAATTAGTATAGTCCCGTGAATGAAACAGATTATTTGCGTGAGTTATCATCATAAATGCCGCTGTATCTAAAATCATTTAAAATTTTGTGACCTTCCTTGCTAAACTACGAGTAAACTTTTTGGTTTTTATTTTCCTAAATTATGTATGGCAAGCTCAAGGCATTATAAGTAAGACAATAAATCAACGACATGTAAAAAATAAAATATCGTGTAAAAATATAATATAAAATATGGACAACAAGAAATAGGGTATGATTTATTTTCTTGTTTCTTGTAGGTACCCTAGCTAAGCTTAGGTAATCCTTATCTATACAAATAAATATTGCTGAATGAATGTGTGCCAAAAAATCGCTAATCACCACACATTTGTGAAAAAAAATGTAAATCTCGGGGACACATTTTCACATTGCACATCATTTTTCTGAACGATATTTACTATAAGGCGATATTTACTATAACCCATTCGCAATATATTATTTTCTATCATATTTTATTATAAAATATCTTTCTCACTAATCAGCACGGTGAAGGTTATTATATGGCAGAAATTAGGGTCACACTGTCTTAACAACTGTTATCATTCGCAATGAAGAGCAAAAATTTAATCTTAACACAAAATTAGTACCTGTTTTAGGTACTACTCAGTAAATTCTGTTTTCGCAGAACGTAGAACTGCCCTCTTCAAATGGAATCGGGGCAGAAGCATTTTATTACAATGTCAGATAGCAAAAACTCGGCTAACCATACTATACCGTCATACCATGCATATTTATGTGGGTCGACTCTGAGAGATAAATCACTGAGCAGGCGTTATGCACATAACTCTTACAGTACGTACTTGACATCGGCAAGGTCTTGGGACTACTCGAGTGTGGCTCTCTCTAGAAAAGCTTGTGTAAACTTTTTGAATAAAAAATATTATTGTACAATTGTTTAATTTCACTTTTATTACACTGTTTTCCTTTCGTGCAATAAAGTATATTGTATTGTATGTCGATAGTTAATTTTATGAGGAAGAAGAGTACAGCACCTACTAAATAATTAAGAATCGTAATTTGCCGATATTTATAACAGGTTTTTTTATAAAGACGATATTTTTCGTGTTTTGGTGGGCATGGCAGTTGTAACTTTAATTGATATTGTAAAAATATGACATCAAATATTTCACACCTGAGTTGTTAATATATGCGATGCTAACATTTTGTTTGAAATATGTATATGAACCTGAAGTATGTTTAAAATTATAATCACGGAATGTGAACCCTTCCAGTGTCCAAGAATCCATGACAGAACCCTCTCCGAGATTGCGGAGAGGTTATCAGCGGGACCTAATTTAATTCATTACCAGAAGCCTGTGTTGAACCTTTCCTCTCGGAAGGGATATCGATGTTTGAATCTTCTGTGCAGGGTTTTGCATGCGAAATTAGTAAAATGGTGATCGTGTGTTTGTATTTGTAAGCAGTGGGGGCAAAATTTACATGAGATAATTAGTGAACTGTTTTACGATCATTCAATTTCACATCTGTGTTATTTTAAATCGTTTTTTAAGTCTAATAAAAACCTGTATTATGATTCATACAAAATTACAATGTTTAGTAATAAATGCACGTAACTTTAAATAAAAAATCTTGTTGTACAATTCTTTTTCTAATGCGGCTGCTTAAGAATTTAACAAGTTTTCCTAAACTTTTTATTGTTATATATCTGATGGCTAAATTTTAGACTTTTTGAAAATTTAATTCTTTTTAATTAGAAACTCGGACTTTTTAAAATCACTGCCCTTTTCTGGGTTCCGGAAAATAACCCTATTTAAAATCCTCGTCCGGGATTATTAATGTGGTTCCTGCTACAACCATGGGTAGGTACCTAAATTTCCTTACGCTTTTGTCACTCATCTGTATTAAGGTGTTGAGCAAGTGAACTTATTGAATAGGGAGTAAACAGGAATGATGGACCGATAGCGTATTTTACGTTTATAGCAACGTTACGTACGTAGCCAGGTTGGCTCTGGAATATTTAAAGTAAGTACCAACATACACTACTTACGCGTGATGACTGAGAATCAAAGATCATATTATCGTGTTTTAGCCGGAGCGCAGCAGCATGAATCTGCCGAGCTACACGGCTTCATGAACCTCTACCATTTCTCAGTTACATGCTACTAAAACATATTTTGTTCTTATTATCTAAAATATGTCTCGAAAACAATATCCTAGTAAAAACTTCCTTACACACAGCTCGAACAAAATACTCTGGTCCCGACATACGACAACTTTGTCGGGCCCTGTGCTCAAAAAGCAAATAGTTCTTGCTCACGCGACTTGTCTGACAATTGCACAAGTTGAATAATAAATTAGCTGATTCTCTTGTTCGGGGAATAAGCGAGGCGGACAAAGCATTACCTTGTTTTTGGCAAGTCATGGAGGAGATCTGTAAAATAAATTCTGCTCGGCGCTGCGGTCTTACCGCCCTATCTACGGCAATAAGCTGCGAGATAGGTACAGATAAAACTTATCCGCTAAAGAAAGGTAAAAGAATGCCTCGAGAAAATGTTTGTAGTCAGGAATTCCTGAAACGGGTAAGGTTATATTATATTAATCTGTTTAATAATTTATGTAGGGATATTTTATATTAATATCTTGGAATTAACAAAAGAACTTAGCTTATGTCATACTCTCTCTCTTCGTGTGGGACACCGAGTCGTTCAACAACCCGATGAACCCTGGTGTCAGAGTTTTTCAACCACCTAATGTAAGTAGCAGGTGTCTGACATGGTTGTGTAACGACCGCCATCATAGACAGCACAGCAAACGGAACCGACGGTTTAACGTGCCCATCCGAAGCACGGAATGTCATAGGTACTTGTATTTTAACCATTATATAAATATCTTTGCATGACACAAAATACCCTCAATCAATTCTCATTAAGAAAAAAGAGCGTTCCTATGTCCAATTTTCTTTTGCGTAAATCTCATTACGAAAAATGATATGGGAAAGAGAACCGTTTATTTGCTCGGTAGAAATGGTGATACCCCACACTGAGTGACAAACACCTCGTCCTGTTATTCCGGGTCACCCTTGAACCGAATAAATTGCTAACAATTTTCGGGGTCGTTTACCACGCGCCGGGACGCCGATGATACGCTTCTCAAACTTTCGGCCAATGTATACCTAAAAAGGTGTGTTCGCTTGATCCTTACAAATTGCTTGTAGTACCAATTTGGTGTTAGTTTTGTCTTGCTGGCTGGTTTCCTTTGCCGGGTCTTGTTAATTCTGTTCCTTGAATGGTGTCTGTTTTAGTCAACAGTCCCGTCTTTTTGTTGTTTAATCATGAATGACGCGTTTACGTATTCAGGAGTTCACCCTTCCGCTAACAAGGACTGTAGAATTCTCCAGATAAGTGCACAAACATCGTCTTTTGAAAACTCCCAAAGGAGTTCTGTCTTGATTATCCGGGATTTGGAATTAACGTGTAAGGAATGTAAGATGCCTACGTCTGTAACACAGAATGAGAGTATTACTTGGTATTACGTTTGTACGGAGGCTAGAAATGTGACGTCACTCGCAATCTCACAAGCAACGTCCTCATAAACAATGGGAATCGTGTTTCCATTCCCGGGAGATTATCTGGATATTATAGGCAATGTTTGTCTTGTGGAGTTGGGATTTAATTAAATACACACCTAAACCGATAAACAATCGTTGTTCTATTGTTTCCTCAAATCTGCATCATACAAAACGAGTAAAGTAAATACTAGTACATTGGTTCCAGCTCTTTACACATTGACATACAAAATATAATAACGTTGACATTATATACCCATGGTTTAGGTTTACCTATTATTTTACTTTGGATAACTTATCATAAAGAAAATACCCAGTTATAACTCTAAAGTAGAATCGTGAAGGGGTCGTATTTTCTATACTTTCTTTATCTTTATCATAATAGGTAGGCGAACGATGAGCACAGTTAAAAAAAAACTTTTGCAATATTCCCTGGACTCCTCCATTCTCGTTCTCTCTTTTCGTGTGGGATACCGTGTCATCCAACGACCCTACAGAGTTATAAAACCGCATACTACAAGTAGCAGGCCTCTGACATGGTTGTGTAAAGACCGCCGTCTAAGTAATCATAGACAGTAAACGGGACTGTCGGCTCAAAGTGCCCTCCAAAGCACAGAACCATGGGGTTTTTCGGACAATCAGGTGGTGGTTCACCCTGCAATGTCCGAACCAGACTAGAAGCAAATTCACAAAGTGATAAATATCAAATTTTGTCAGTGACTCACCGAGAATTGAACCCAGGACCTCCTGCGCCACATCGCCCGTCAACAAAATTACTAACAAACCTTATATTATGTTTGTACAGCCTACTTATTTCAGCCTACACTTTCACCAGGCATTATTAACATAACAAAGGAAAAAGGTAAGGCATCCGATTGCCCCGACTACGTATTCTTGTCAGGAGCTCGGATTTAGTAAAGGATTTGTCGGTCAATTTTGCTTCAGTAAGTTTTTGTTGTGGATAAATAAGAGGTCGGATTTGAATGTGTCCCTGTCCTCAGCTTTCTTATTTATAAGCTGAGAGCGCTTTTCTATTTTGACGATTGCGTGTTTTTATTTTTTTAAGGTTCTGTAGTGTTTAGTACTTACCTGAAGTATGTTCATTAACGATATAATATTTCTTTACACGGAAAATTTAGTAATTACTTATGATCTGATACAATCTCCTAACCAACAAAATACTCACTGAAATCCGATACAATTTGCAGCAGAAAAATATAACACAATATTTTCTTAAGTTTACACAATATACCTCTCCGTTATCTCCAGGCGTCTCTCTTTATATCTCTACTCTGAGTGGTCCAGATGGAACATAATCAACAGCAAATAAACCTTCCCATTTAATGGATCCATTTATACTGGTTTCCCACACAGCAAGGTGCTAGGGATTCCAGTCTGTTTCCTACTACTTATATTACTGTAGTGTACCAACGACTGAACAAAGAAAAGTTCACATTCATCCCTATGTCAGTCATACTGGATTGAGAAGGGTCGTGGAGAGAGCATGTCTCGTCGAGTTTTCTGTGTGAATGCGCTGGCTGATACTCTTAACATTCAAATGTCTGAACTCTGCACACACCAACTGAATACGCTTAGTGTGACTTCAATACGCTTCAGTAATACTGACAATCATACACCAAGGGGAAGAAAACTTGAAAACTACTATTGCAGATTGCAGCAGGCACTTTCTTTGTCTAACCGCACCACGGAAGTAGGAATAGTACCTTCATAGGAATAGTATCTTTAGAATAATACCTTAATTCATCTGAGAACCGCACCAATAAAAAATAGCGGAACTTTTTTGATACATATTTCTTCATTAAAAAACACTATGTAGGGTGGTGCACTAGTTTGCTGCCTTATTGCAGTGTTTTTCAGTTACCTAGATGTGCCTAGATGTATCAATAGCTAATAAAAAATACCTTGAATGTTTTTCAAATAAATTGACAGAAAAAGAAGAATGAAAATTCAAAGAAAACTTGAAAGTATCTCAAAGAACAAATAACAAAACTTTCATGTTTTCTTTCACAATGTTTATGAGCTATATTTATCAACTAGTTTTAGGATTTTGTTCGATAACCTGTAACAAATGTTGTTGTTGTTGTTCAATTTCATATTATCCTGAATGCACCCTATCAGTATTCGGAGACCTTTCCCTTACACCCCGTATGCTAAAATTGTGAAGACGTAATGGCATTACAAGTTAATAGTAGAAGTTGTTAAGGCAAGTGGGTCTTCTTTTGTTTATGTTTAAAGTATAAGTAATAGAGTAAATATGTATGGCTCAACAAATGTTTGTAACGTTGATGAAACAGATAAACTGATGAATATTCATCAAGCTACTTTTCTCTTTACTACGCTTAAAATTTGAAATAACGTTGTCTGTGGTATGGGATAAAAATGCGAAAGCTTATTAGGTCTTTATACATTAATCTTATACGCTAAGTTGAACAATTAAAACAAAAGAGTAGCGATGCAGTTTTCGCGGAGCTAACCCGAAAATCGGTAGAACCGGTTTCAACCCTCTTCTACCGATTGTAACACAAATTATTTAAGTTACAAAAAAAAATTAAGAAGTGATGTTTGGCATATAGATTGCATTATCCATGTCTTTACACTTATTATTATGCAAAAAAAGTAAAAGAATATTTTTCAATTGAATTTTCTAATCTGCGGTGTTTTGAAGTGCAATATTAGATGAACTAAATAACAATTTGGATTTAAACAAGCATATTCTTTGGTGAAAATATGAATCTTCCAAATCTACCGGTTTATTGTGTCAATAAACCGGTACCTACCGATTTACGATTTGGACAACGTTTTTGAAGATTTTTGACATAATCATAAGGCTCTGTTTCCACTACTCCGATCCGTCACCGGATGTCAGATGTAGCCTTCGAAAATCCGAAAAATATCGAAAATCCGGTCACAGATTTCCTACCTATCCGGTAAAAAACGGACAGTAAAGTTTCATTATCTCGACGGACTAGGACTCGGACGGACGACATGGTAGAATGTACAATTGTTTTAAAGCATGCATAATTTTAGTACAATACCAATTGTTCGGGAAAATACCGTTTTGATAAAATCCGGATACCGGTGTAGTCTATGAAACTGTAGAAAGTTACATAGATTAATACTACTTTTGGACCCGCTTTGTTCAGATAATAAAAGTATGTTTTCGATCGGAAATTTTATTTAAATAAGAATTCTAAATTCTTTTAATTGCTTACGAAACTTGGAAATGAACCAAACCCTTACTTGAAAGTACAAAGAATTTTCAATCTAAGAAATTCATTATTTTAAGTATATTCCGACTTGACAACTGAGATAGGTACAGCTAGAAGACTTACCTACTCCGTTCATTCTAAAAATTGGCAATACGGTCGAAAATTGCTTGAACCACTTTTTTGGTTTAAAATCAGTAATAGAGTAAAAAATATGATACAATCAATTTTCGACCTTATTGATAGTCAACAAATTTCAATATTGTAGAGATGTAGTAACATAATTATAGAAAAAAAACAAACATTTCGGGAAATCTGAGGATCGTCAACAAAGTTGCGAATCGCTTTCATCACTTTATTTGCTTTAAAAACGATATGGTACACGCAATTTTCAAGTCATCTATCAATCTTTCGGCGTTCATTTTTTCTGTCCGTAATGTCAAAATCCCCTAAAAATGGCACGTTTTCCAACTTCAGAAATTAGAATCTGTGGCACAAAATAGAGAATTTACAGAAGATTCACTCGCCCCCATTTTGGATTTTCGCGATTGGCACTTTGTATGTTTTTTTTATTTCTACCTATGTTTTTGGAGAAAGTTGTTAAGTTGCATACACTGATTCACCCCTTAAAATATTTGCAGTATTTTTTTACGTATCGTATTGTTACATGGATGAACATGAATAATAATAATGTTAACCATAGTTACATAAATAGTGAACTTTTTGTTATCCGTACCACATTTTTTGCAATTGACATTTAGTTTGACGTCCCTGATTTGCTTGTAAGCCTGGTTGGCCTGTAGGTGCCTATTAGGGTTTTCTACCCGGGTACCCGGGTCCGGGTATACCCGGGTATTTCAGACTTTTGGTACCCGGGTACTCGAGAAAGAGATATATAGACTGATGTTATACAAATAAAAGATTAAATGATTTATTTATATTTACAAAAGTACCTATTGTTTCTTTTAACGAAGTGACTTCATATTATACAGGGTGGACCATAGAGTGACGTCAATAAAAAAAAAATTAGATTCCTCACATCTTGGGGTATTCGAAAATACCCCATGTATGTTCCGCGATTATTTTTAGTTTCCGAGTTATTCAACTTTTAAAGTTGTATGGGAAAAATTCGAATGGCAGATTTTTTTTCTTTTTTTGTACGCTCTAAAGTATAAATCATAAAAATTATGCTATGAAATCAACCGCGCAAAATGCCTTTATACGAAAGTAAAACCAGGAAAAGAAAAAATTACCATATTTTTTATTTTCCCATATAACTTTACAAGTTGAATAACTTGGAAACTAATAATAATCGCGGAACATACATGGGGTATTTTCGAATACCCCAAGATGTGAGGAATCTAATTTCTTTTTATTGACATCACTCCATAGTCAACCCTGTATAAGTTTCTACACAAATTGACTTTATACTGGGAGTAACAGAAAGGGTTTTGGCAGCACAACGGCCAGAATGGCGCGGTCTTGTAAAGAGGCGAATCCGCGACTTTGAGGAGCAGCGTAAAGCAGACCTTGACGCTAAACGCGATGAACTGAAGGCCCGTCCTCCCGCCGCCATTAACTACAATTAAGTATATCAATGGCAAACTCACGTGCCCACACTGTGCACGGGAGTTTACTGCCAAAATAGGCTACAATAGCCACATGCGAGCGCATCAGCGCCGATTTGATCAGGAGTAGAAGTGGTCGCCATGGTCGAAACCGGCCGGAAAGATCATCTTCATCATCATCATCATCAACAGAAAGGGTATAACAAGCCGAAAGGAGGTCAAGGTACTCATGAAACTGAACAACTATCCCTATGAAACATGGGTCGAAATATGAAAAAAAATTTGGACCTCCCATACAAAATTGCCGATCAGCTGATTGATTTACTATGGGAGCTCCATTTTTTTTTCATATTTCGACCCATGTTCCAAAGGGAAAGTTGTTCAACTTCATGAGTACCTCGACCTCCTTTCGGCTTGTAATACCCTTTCTGTTACTCCCTGTATATCTAGTTTTCTATAGTATATTTTTAAGAGAAAATATTTGTATTATTTTCTGGGAGTATTTTTGTAGGTTTGTAACGAATTTTCTCAAAACCTGCGCGTACGATTTTAAAATTTCTTTTACCTTTAGAATGCTAGGTTACTCATCCTGGAATTGTACCTATAAGATAGATGCTTTTTACCATGTAGAAATATCTTACTCCCACGTGTGAACTGTTAGAAGCGAGTGGAAACGAAAGTAATAAAAAGTGAGACTGACTAAAGTATTTTTATACCGGTTTTGTTTGTCTAATTTTACTAAATTATTCCCACTTTGTGAACTTGAATGATAGGTATTATAATTAAGTATAAATAGAGTTAACTTTTAAACCTTTGTTTCTCAATTTCGAACCCATTTTTACTTAAAAAGGTAATACCCGGGTACCCGGGTATACCCGGGTATTTAAAAAATTCGTACCCGATACCCGGGTATCTAAATTGGTCGGGTATTCGAAAACCCTAGTGCCTATAGTATAGTAGGTATAAATAGAAACCGCGGCCAGAGTTACATTTTAGGAAGAACGTTTTCAAGAAAGGAATTCATGGAGAATAAGAGTAGTCAAGTGGTAGGTATGTGTGGGTGTTTATGATTTCTAAAAGAGTGAAAATATTTACCACTACAAAGTAAATATTTTATACCTATAAATTATGAAATCTTGAAAACGGTTTATACCAAAAATTTCCACGTCGGGCAAAATTTGAAACAACGGCAACGTAGCAATTTTATCCAAATAGTGGTGCCATCAGCATTCCGAAAAATGTTTTATTTCGGTAATATAACATTCGCTTAGATAGTGCCACGATGACAAAGCCATTCCCTTAGATAACGTCAAATCCATATGGAATGACATTTTCACCGCGGCACTATTCAAGCAAATGGACTTTACTTAAACACTGGAACAAAGAATTCCTCACTTTTTAATGCATATTTTTGTGCCTAACAGACGTAAATTCAATAATTATTACTTAGTCAGTGATCGTTACCCAAACATGTCAGAGGTGTGCTACTTGTAGTAGACGATTGAAAAACTCTGACACCAGGGTTTATCGGGTCGTTGAACGAGTCGGTGTCCCAATCGAAAAGAAGAAGAGTATTTCCTCAGTAGTTGGTCTCCATCTATTTGATAAAACTTGACCAGGTTCAACCCAATGACCCAGTTAAGCACAATACCTTGCACTCAGACACGTTTGCAAATACTCTTTTGCGTGAGTCTTTTATTTGTCTGTCTGAGGGAATCATTTCTCTTTTTTTTATTGCTGGCTATACTTTGAAAACTTTGATTAATAACCTTCTCATCCTTGTCTCATCCCAACCAAATGCAAATAAAATAAAGTTTTCGTGTGTAATCCCCGTAATTTTTTGTTTAATTCTCAACTGTGATTATTCGAAAATCCCCATCATTTTATTTATTTCATTTTAATTCACCTCTTGGGTATTGTGAGTGACAGCCGTAACATTTGCTTATTACGATCAAAGCCTTTTTTCAACCCCACGCGGGCGCGAGAACATGTGGTTCAAATTTAATCAAGGGTTTCCTGAGGTTTAGCTAAATGAACCTTGATGTTTGGGGAGATCCTTCGTAAACATTTGCATCCTCCGTTTGCCAGGGTACATGTTTGTTATAAGTTATAACATGCTTTAACGAGGTTCATGTACGTGAAATGACTGAACCCTGCCGGTGTTATTACGTTGCCCGATTTGATAAAAATCGCTGCAGAAAAAAGGTACCATTGTTGGCGTATATTTTGTATAAAACGTAAGAGAAATCATATTTTCAATGTCAACTCGATCTCCTCGTGTGTCACATCGAGTCGTCTAACCCGTCCAACGACGCGATTTACCCTAGTATCAGACTTTTACCGCCTACTACAAGTGGCAGGACTCTGACATGGTCGTTTCAATGTAATCACAGACTGCAACTGGGACCGTGTCGGTTTAACGTGCCCTCCGAAGTACGGAACCGTGAGTAAATGTCATGAGTTTCCTACTTACAACTAAGCTACCTGCCAAAAAGTCCCAGTTTACAATAACAGGTTGAGAATCCTTTTTAACGAAATCCCCACAGTAGGTCATGTTACCTTGCACGGTTCCTGCATAAATCGAGCTATCATAATAAGCTGCTCTGTCTCCCTCCGCTTCACACTGCGGTTTCCCTCAGACAGGTAGAAAATTCACGCACAAGAGTATTTGCAAATGTGTCTGGGTGCAAGGCATTGTACATTGTGGGTCATATTGGATTGAATCTGTTCAAGTTTTATCAAATAGATGGAGACCAACTACTGAGGAAATACTCTTCTTCTTCTTTTCGAGTGGGACACCGACTCGTTCAACGACCCGATAAACCCTGGCGACAATGTTTTTCAACCGCCTACTACAAGTAGCAGACCTCTGACATGGTTGGTAGTGAGATATCAGTGCTGATAAGTACTAATTAAAACCCTCTACCAAGTATATTAGTGTAGCTGATGTCGATATTTAGGAGATAAGTTACGAAGTCATAAAAACCAGCGGTATTTATAATAAATCAAGCTACTTTAAGAATTTTCAGTAATTCTATCGAATAATAGGAAAAGTTACTATGTCAGAAGTAGAATTGCCGCGAAAGAACTATTTGCAGTTAACGCCAGCAAACAAGTTCTCGATACCATTACACTGAGATGCGATGTAATTGAGTGTCTGACCCTTGTCCCCAATAAAGGACAATAACGGAACAATCTCTAGTCTGTAGCAATCAAGTCAGACAATGTGATTTCGAAATTGATAGTCCTGTTTTGTGGTTTGACACTTGCAATTCAACTCGCTATTCGCCGGTTAACACCACATCGTATCAATAGAGCCTATTGCAGCCCTCTGCTGGGCGAAGACCCGCAGGGAACCTGATTTTGCCATCTGATCACTACTAGCCGTCCTCTATAAATATCTAACGTTATACTTGGAGGAGCGTGGCTAGATGCTGTAGAACTTTATCGTTTGCATAGGTCCACGACAGATGTGTTCGCATGATATTCCCTCACAAAAGAAGCTTCGTTCCATAGTGGAAATTCGCCATAATGGCTAGGTAAGTAATATAAAAAAATCTTTACTAGAGATTACTACTATTTAAAGCCATTATTACAGTAGAAAGTTTCTTTAAGAATTTCAGTGGCTTAGATAATAAAACAGCAGTTTGAAAATAAATTGGAACAAACAACAAAATTATCATAATGGCTCATTTGCGATATTGATGTGGCGCAGATGTTCAAGCAGAAATTTTGTAAACTTTTATGGTCCATTCATTGTCATGTAATTAAGCTATTCTGTGAAGCAAGATTGTTGTTTTCTTGTTTATTACCTAAGTTAACTTGCTTACTTACTTTAACTTGTTTCTTGTTCGAGACTGGGGAACAATACCTACTGTGCATATGAATGGCATGGAATCGAGAGACAGTAGGTATAACTTCTTGTAATTTGTAGAAAAAATATTTAGTTTAGTCACGAAATGTTGGATTGTATTTGTAGTTATGAGATATCTATGACAATTTGCATGTAAAATCTTTGATATCGTATTCGTATCGACGCTTGAGTGGTCAACATTATCGTAAGTTATTTACCACCTACCCTGTACCAGTCTTTCTCATCTGTGTTTCCATAGAGGTACGTAAGTAGAACCCACGAAATACAAAATACGGGTCAAGCACCATGAATAAAACAAAACCATATTCACGCTTCAATAAATACGGATATCGTATACAGAGTGTAAGGGACAACCCTCCGTATACTATAGATATGGAGCTCTCAGACCATAAATATAAACAACTTTAGGAATAAATATTTGAACAAAAATTCGACGTCTCATAAAAAAAACCCGGCCAAGAGCGTGTCAGACACGCCCAGAAATAGAGTTTCGTAGTCAACGTTTAAATATCAGGTTTTTCAGCATTACAAACTTAATTTTGTTGCTGGTTTGTTAGCAGCAGTATGATGACCAACCGCAAATAGAAAAACTCAATTTTTTTCTGAAACCTTTAAGGGTACAATATCCGTTATAGTTTTCATTGTAATTTCAGATTGTAAGCTATATTCCATATTTATTTCAAATTTTTAGCGTTTATACTTTAGAATTTACAGCTGGAACAAATTATGGGTCAAAAACGCACTTTTTAAAAGCAAATATCTCGTGACAGAAACATTTTAGTGACTTTGTTTCAAAGAAACCTCACCTTAGTTTTAAAAGACCTATTCAACGATACCCTACTCAATATTACAGAAGAAAAAAAAAATTTTTGCCTCCCTTTCACGTATGGGAGCGGGTCCGAAAAACATTTAAAATATTTTTTTCTTAACATTTCTATATTTGGGTTAACACGATCTATCTTCTCACTAAATTTTATGTCGATAGCTCTAAAACTGACGAAGATATGAGGGCGCGGCATACAGACAGACAGACAGACAGACAGACATGACGAAACTATAAGGGTTTCTAGTTATCCTGTTCGAGGATAATTATAAATTAAACCACGAAAAACCATGTAAACGCTTTAATGTCCGACTACAAACTGAGTATATGCAAATACCCACATATCAGGATTCTTAATAAGTACCTACATATTCTACATCCCTCCACCCTTATTTCTAAGAATAACCTGTCCAACTCCATCGTATCCGTAGGTACATATGCTTAGCATTAAGTACACAATTTATCCTTCAAATTGTTATCTAATGAATCACGTGTTTACATTGAAAGATGAACAGGTGATAATCAAGAATAGGTATAAAAGTAAATACAAATCAACAGAAGAAAATACCTAGTTAAACTTTATAATTAATGTTTTTGTTTCGCACCGCTCGTATTGGACGAGATGCTGTTACTAATAAAGGTGCACCATCACCGACCGTGTCTGCTTCCTCTCGTGAGCCTTCTGCCGTCGACTGTGGTTCAACATCATGCCTTCCTGCTAACTGATCACCATTCTCCTCCTCCTCTAGCTCCTGCTGGAGGGGTGAGCCTGGTGCGGTTGCGCTCTCCGTGCAAGGGTCCATACTGTCGTCCCTCAACGATGTATCTCCATCTGCCGACACCGATGCAAATGAATCGTCATTGTTCGACTCATCAGATCCAGGAGTAGCGTTGTCCTCTCGAAACAGTTCTGGCTCCGGTTCATCGAGCTGGTCTCTATCTATGAGGTCATATGAGCCGCTGTAACTCATGTCGTCGTCATCCTGGTCTCCTGGTGCGTCCAGCCCTTTGTACACTAGTAACTGGTCCACATGTTTCAGTCCAATTCCGGTAGATAAACTACGAACATCCTATTTCCCAGTCTTTCTTTTATCACTCCGCACTTCCATGAGAATTTTGTCCCGTTTTTATAAAAACTCTTAACTAAAACTTTGTCCCCTATTTCGAAACTTAATTTTCTATGTCCTCCATACTGCCTACTCTGTGAGATCTGTTTTTCATTAACATTAATAACAGCAGCGGAAGAGCCCGATGAACCTGTCACATCAGACTGATCAGCCACGGACAACAGATCGAAACGACAGCGCAGTGACCGACCTAGCAATAAATAGGCGGGCGAAAAACCTGTTGTGCTATGTACAGAGTTTCTGTAAATAAATAAAAATCTATTAAGTCTCCTAACAATTTCCTTTTGGGATTTACAAGTTTGCATAATTATTTTAACACGCTTTTTTACAGTTTTAACTGCGTTTTCAGCCTGCCCATTTGACGCCGGGTGGTAAGGTGCAATTGTAATATGTTTGATTCCGTTTGTGGAGCAAAATTCTCAAATTGCTTTGAACAAAATTCGTTGCATTATCAGTAACCAAGGTGCGCACCAACCCAAATCGGCTAAAAATTTCAACTAAAACCAATATGACAGCATCTGAGTCTGTATTGTTCATGGTAAAACACTCTATCCATTTCGAATGCGCGTCTACTGCTACTAAAAACTGCCTTCCTTCCCAAGAAAACATATCTAAATGTACGCGCTCCCAAGGTCGCGATGGGTAGGTCCATGGTGCGAGCCGCGCACGTGGCGGAGCGCTACGCATTGACGTGCACACGTTACACGACCCAACTACTTCCTCTATGTGCTTATCAATATTGGGCCACCACATGCCCTTGCTTCTGTTTTTGTCCTAACCACCCCGAAATGAGAACTGTGCAACTCCTGTAATAACTGTTCCCTAAATACCTGCGGAATTACTATCTTGTGGCCTCTCATAATGCAGTCCTTTCTATAGTTAATTCATTTCTACAACAAAATAAGGTTTCAATTCTTCATCTGAAACCTTCCGTGGCATCCTTTAGAATATAATTTCGCACGTTACTTAATATGCTATCTTTTAGTATTTCTTGTCTTATTTTGTTTACCGTTATTGGCTTCAAAATCGAATCGTCAATATAATTAACATACAATGATTCATCATTATCGGAACCCTCCTTTGCAACTAATGAGTCTACCGAGCGCGATAAGAAATCCGCCACATTATCTTCACTTTTAATGTATTCGATTTTAAAGTTATAAGCAGATAAAAATAATGCATACCGTTGCAAACGGTTAGCTGCCATTTCAGGGACTCCCTTTTTACTACCAAAAATTGACAAAAGGGGTTTATGGTCCGTACGCAATATAAACGGAACCGTACAACCATATAAATAATGGTGAAATTTTTTAATGCCAAACACAATCGCCGCCGCTTCCTTCTGAATTTGGGCGTAATTTTGTTCTGCCTTCGATAAGGAACGAGAAGCGTATGCGACGACACGTTCGGTACCGTCCGGCTGTCGTTGCGCGAGAATCGACCCCAAACCAGCCGGCCCCGCGTCCACTGTAACCACCGTCGTCAGCGCCGGGTCCCAATGCGCTAATACACGTTCCGATGCCAACTCCCGTTTTATCTTCTCAAACGCTTCCCGTTGGGCCTCACCCCATACCCATTTTACGCCTTTTTTAAGTAGTGAATGTAAAGGTTGTAGTACACTGGACGTATTCGGTACAAAACACCGATAATAATTCACTACCCCTAAAAATGATTTTAACTCATTTACATTCTTTGGGCACTTGCTAGCTAAAATCGCCTCCACTTTAGACTTTGATTTATGCAACCCTTCGCTATCTATCACAAAGCCTAAATATTCCACTGATTTTTGAATAACTCACATTTATCAATTTTAGTCGCAAACCTGCATCCTGCAACCTACCTAAAACCTCTTCCAATCTCTTCATGTGCACTTCCCTGTTTGGGCCCGTAACTAAAATATCATCCAGAAAAATACATGTTCCCTCTATTCCTGCTAGTAACTGCTCCATAGTCTTTTGGAAAATAAATGGAGCATTGGCTAATCCAAAAACTAACCGATTATAACGGAATAAGCCTTTGTGTGTATTAATACACGTTAAATCTCTGCTTTCGTCTAACTCCAGCTGATTGTAAGCTCTGGATAAGTCTAATTTTGAAAACTCGACCCCGCCATGCAGCGTCGCAAATAAATCTTCAATACGTGGTATTGGGTAGTTCTCCATTAACAAATTTTTGTTTAAGGTTACCGAAAAATCCCCACAAATTCTTACGCCGCCGTCAGCCCTCAACACCGGCACAATAGGTGTAGCTACGTCTGCATGATCCGCTTTTTCTAAAATACCTAACTCTAATAACCGCTGTAATTCATCCTCGACTTTACTTCTCAACGCTAACGGTACCGATCTAGGCTTAAAGAACTTTAATTGCGCGCCTGGTTTAATTTTTAAACATACTTTATATTTATTGAACTTGCCTAATCCATCACTAAACAAAATAGAAAACTTTTCTTTTAACAACTCTGCGGCGTCTCCGTTATCTTGCGAAATATTATTGCAATGTAATTGACAAAGTCCTAAATTGAATGCACTTATAAAATCTCGGCCTAACAAGGTCGGCATGCTGCCTTGTGTACTGATAACAAACATGCTAATCGTTCTAGACCGGTTTTCGTATGTCACGGGTAAACGTAAACAACCTATTGGAAAAATTTTGCTCCCATTATAACAATTCAATGTAACTTTACAAGGTAGTAAATTATATTTACTAAACCTCCTCCGCTGTATTGATGAAATAATTACTTTTGACACTAGATCTACACATACGCTGGAGGTGTCCTTTTATATTACATTTCCGGCAAGTATACTCGGAAAACCGACACTTATCTTTTGTATGAGATTTAAAACCACATACTTCACAACACTTCACTTTATTATTACGCGAATAACTTGAAGTACCGCCGCCGCTGCCGCTGGGCGAGCCCGAGCCGCGCGCGCTGCCCGCGCTGCCCGCGCCGGCGCCGGCGGCCGCGGCCGGCCGCATAGCGAACACCTCGCCTGACGTCACCGCTGCTGCGTCACTGCGCGTCGCCGCCATAGCTTGCCGCGCGCACCTCACACCTTGGGCTAATGTTATCGCTTTGCTAAAAGTGAGCGTAGCCACATCTTCCGCAAACAATTTCTCCTTTTCCTTAATGTTCTCTAGCCCGAGAACAAACCTGTCTCGCAATGTCGTATCCAGCTCGTTTGTAAAGCCACAAAACTGAGCTAATCTTCGCACTCGCGCCGCCCAATCCGCCAAGTCTTCCCCGGGTCTTTGTTTCGCCTCATAAAACTTATATCTCTCAGCGAATGAACACCTCTTCGGTTGGAAATGGTCATCAAACTTATCACAAATAGCTTTGAACTCCAAATCCTCCAATTCTTTTGGAAAAGCGAGATCCCTTGCGACGCGGTATGTGTCCTCCACCAGTGCCGTGAGTAGCAAAGCGCGCTGTTTCACTCCAGCTTTGTCGGTCTCCTTATCTATATTATTTGCCGTACAAAACTGCTTAAACCGCCGTTTGAAAATACTCCACTCGTGCACATGATGGTCGAACGTGAGCGTGCCGCCGAACAATGCACTCCCGCTAGTGCTAGTTTCACTCATGGTTTCGATAGATAGATTTCCACGATTTCCACACTGTATGGAACTATTATCACGTGGGCAAACAACTCGTCGCCAAAATTATCCTGTTCGAGGATAATTATAAATTAAACCACGAAAAACCATGTAAACGCTTTAATGTCCGACTACAAACTGAGTATATGCAAATACCCACATATCAGGATTCTTAATAAGTACCTACATATTCTACACTAGTAGACTACGAAACCCTAAAAATACGATCAGCTGACTGATTGTACTGTGGGAATGGTAAAGGACTACGGTTGGCATAGTGAGTGACTTTGAAACTTATTGCATTCGATGTAGCCTAAAAATATAAACCAAAAGTGTCCCGTCGTAAAGCGAGGTAAAGCGCATAGTTTCGGAGATATATAGTAAGTATTAAATTAATTTATTTTTTGTTTATTATTGAACTCTTTTACTTTCTTATTATTCCGTTAGTTTTGTTATAATGAAATCTATACATAAAAAAGTAACAAAAAAAGAACTTTTTAACCATTAGACTTTTTATCATAGGACACTTTATCATGATCCGTCAATATGCGGACGGATTTCCCTTATACCCTGTATAGTTACTACACGATAAAAGGTTACCGACATCTAACCCGCGCGACCCGGGAATCCTAGTTGATTGATCTTCAATTTTGGGCGGGAAAATATTTGCGGGCGATCGTGTTGGCTTGCCACGGGAATCCCAGAAGATGGAAAACGCAGGACACGTAGGAGTGACTGTCAGTTAGGTATGTCTTTATAATAATATCATCACTTTTTGTCTATTGTATATTTTTTGTATATTTTAAGTTAAAGTTACGTTTTTAGGCTTTCGTAGTCCACTAGAAACTCTTATCATTCCGTCAAGTCTGTCTGTCTGTATGCCGCGCCCTCATATCTTCGTCAGTTTTGGAGATCGGCATAAAAATTGGTGAGAAGATAGATCGTGTTGACTGACTCAAATATAGAATTGTAATAAAAAAAATATATGAAATGTTTTTTGGACCTCCTCCCATATAGATAAATTCGCCGGTAATATTGAGAGCGTATCCAGTTTACCCGTGATCATGGCTATTGTAACATCGCCTAAATATTGGGTGCTCGTTATAACCCTACCCGGTAGGGCCTACCGTGAGTAAAAACCCGTTAAATGGTTTTTCTTTGTCTTGATTTCGTTATTTGGTCACCAACATGATCTTAAACAAAATAGAGCCGATTATTTTCTAACACCGTTTTCTCATCTACGTCGCAGAGGCATGTGCGAAATTCGTTAATCAGAGCCGCCGCTGGCAGATCGCTCGTCGCTCGTCCGGCATGCGACGTCTATCGAAGTGTTTTTTGTGGCTCCGGTATTCTTTGCACCGCGTGCTTTGGATGCCCGCTACATTGCGCCGGATGGATGGTATATTCACATGATTGCTAAATTTTGTGAGTTTTGTGACTGCGGATTGATTTGATTTGGTAATGGGTGGGCTAGAGCCAAATTCGAGTTAGAATTAGAGCCAAGAAGGAGTTATATAGACCAAGTGAAGGAGAAATTAATGGTTATGTCATATAGGAAGGTCAAGGAAAAGGCCGAAAACAGATATAACTGGCGGTACCTCAAGAGCAATGAGCTCTTAATTATAAGAAGAAGGGCTAGAGCCGAATCGAAAGGATTAAGCGTCGCATTTACAATTGGAAGTTTCTGATCTCCTTTTGTTGGCAGAGAATTAAGTCATGGTATCGCAAAAGAGGAAAAAGGTAATCAAGTAGATAATTGTCTAAGTGAATAGTGCGAGATGAAAACCTTATCTATTATTTACAGTATTTTTAAATAAGTATACGGGCGCATCGAATTTCCCAGCTGATTATAACTTCTAACTTATTCAAAGGTTCCTGAGAAAGTCTAAGGGTCAGTTCCCACAGAAGGCGACGAGACGAGACGCGACGCGACGATGCAATGTCATTTTCAAGCGACATCAAGATGCAACGCGCGGCGCCGCTCGATGCATCTTCATGTCGCTTCCGGCCGCTCGGTGCTGCTTGTCAGCTTGTCAATTCACTTTAGTAGTTCAAGAGCTTGATGTATGTGCAGGTTATGTGATATGATAGCTTTGTATGAGCTTCGATCGGAACGGAACGGAAGATTGTGTTTCTCTTAGAGCCCAAAATTCTTTTATTTTATTTTAATAGGTATATTTTAGTTAACAGCTACATTTACGATACAAAATATTATAGATAACTACTTTTAAAAGCCACTTAGTACAAGCCAATATATGTAGTTTAGTCGTTTTTTGACCTGTGGTTTGCTTGTGAGTCAAATAAATTAAGTATTCTTTAAATTTCTGGGAATAAGCAACAGTTTTCTGTATGTACAACACCTTGCACTACGCTCGCCAATATGCTTGTTTGCCAGAAAATAGCTCATGTCCAAACAGTGTACTGTTGTGGCTGTTAAGTTTCTAAATTTAATTAAAGTAAAAATGCTGTCAGATAGATAGATAGTGTAGCGTTATCTACATCTTTCTCTTCGTCTAGGACACCGAGACGTCCAACGACTATACATATTATGATCTCTGGTGCCAGAGTTAACGGCGATGGACTTTTATACGTCCATGTTAACGACCGCCGCGCCGTCTAAGTAACACAGCAACCGAGACCGACGAATTAGCGCATGTTAGTTTATCAATTATCATATAATTCATAACATATGAGCCTTTGTACGTGGCGGGCGGAAGAATGACATATGTCCATGAATACATATATCTGAGCCAAATAGTCTCCTTCCAGGCACGAGAAGACAAACAAGTTACGAGATGCACCGAAAAACCCTGGAGGAGCGGGGGAACAAATGAAAGGCGAAATCGCAAAATCATGTGAATTCTCCCGATACTCGCTTATGGGGCACAGACGTGGCCTTTGACAAAAGCTCAGAAGACCAGCTTTAATATCTCAGCGAGCAATGGGGCGCAGTATACTAGAAAACTCTGACTCGGAAACTGAAACTCGTAGATTAGGTCAGATATACTACACTGCGTCCCAAAACGCAAATTGCCGATGTGGCACGTGCAGCCGCGAAGCTCGAATGGGATTGGGCTGGTCATGTCTACCATATGCCAAGCGAAACTATGGGCTAAAACCATCACTGAATGGAGCCCCAGTGCCGGTACCAGTGATGAAAGGGAAGGAGGCCTTTGTCCGGTAGTGGGATCCTGACGACTAAATAAGTTAAGTTTAAATGGTTGAAAGTAGCATTTGTAGAGCAAGGTAGGCGTAGGTTACAGACAGGGTGTAAAGGTGTAAGTTCGTCAGGTGTGGCTATAGTCATATGAAAGTCGAACGCGTCTGTCGCACTCCTTGAATGCAGCGCCGTATACTTTTATACTACGGCTATAGCCGCACAACGTGGTGACCGAAAACTTTGCTGGCATGATTAGAGAATAAAACCGAAAAATATTTCGTGTATGTTAATTTTGTCCTCACGTACAATTCCCGATCAGCTGTTAATGCGCTCACAAGTGAAAATAAGAAATAGCACTGTGAGTGCATTACAATCCCAATAGATTGTTAATGCGCTATTTAATTACTTAAAAAATTTAACTGTTAATAAAACTAAGAAAAGCAGCATTTAACAATAAGCATTTGATAAAAGAACGCTCGTTGGAGTTTAATTCCTTTCTACACAAAATGGGAAAAAATTGTGGTAATTAATAAACCTTAAGGTAGGTACTTTTAATTTTTTTAAATATTATTATTATTATTAAATTCTTTATTGTTAACCATTCAATCCACAGTTATACATACAATTGAAAAACAAAGGCGAGCTTATCTCTATAAGAGATTTCTTCCAGCCAACCTAGCGTGGATGAAAATCGAGGAGTATACGGGATCATTAGAAAATAAAATATGAACAATTTCTAAATAAAATACATTAAGTTAAATAAATAAAACAGAAACATGTTGCAAGAATATATAGGTACCTACTAAATAAATTCGAATACTCATATAAATAATAAAATAAACTAATACGATAAACGTTTATTAATAATAGTTTGTACGTAAATTAAATTGTTATAACTGAGATAAAAAGTGCTCTTTCAATTTTGTTTTAAATGTAGCAACAGTGGTACATTTTTGTATAGATTTAGGCAGTTTGTTTAATATCTATTAGGTTTCATATAAAAATCGGGAAAAAAGGGGTTAATCTGCATTTTTTGTTCACGCCGGGTTTTAAATTAAAGGTAAGTAAGTATTACGTAATTTTTCTATGAAAATACAAAATCTGTGAATCTGTCATGTCATGACCAATTTAATAGGTTATCATCGATTTATCCGAAAAAGATACCAAAAATACTTAAAGTATAAGTATTATGAATAACTTGCGACCCGTCTCTTTTGGTTAAACTAGGTTTCTGGTGTTCCATTCTAGGTATGTCACATCCTGGATACTAACTGCCACCATGCTGAACAACTTCAACTTTGAAGTTAATACCTTATCTCTAATAATTTAGGTGGGATGCTGGTGATTTTCATTGGGTACTCTAGACCCTCAATGACCATGTGCTAGCAAAAGCGGCCCGTAATAGTGAACAATTTTTACAATGAAGCCATCACCGTATCTCTTATAGTTTGGATAAGATGCTGGTGGTCTACATTAGGTACTTTAGACCCTCGATGACTATGTGCCAGCAGAAGCGGTCCGTAATACTGAACAATTTTTACAATGAAGCCATCAAAATATCTCTTATCTATACTTTGAATGGGATGCTGGTCATCTACATCAGGTACTCCAGACCCTCGATGGATGACCATGTGCCAGCAAAAGCGGCCCGTCATGCTAAGCAAATTTTGATAGAAGCCTTTTTCGTATCTCATATAGTTTAGCAGTGCTCCTGGTGCCCTCCATTAGGTACTCCTCCTCCTCCTCCTCAAGGGCTGACAAAAATTAGTACATGTCCATCTTCGATATGCTAGCAATATCAGTGTTAAATCTCGTGAAGATCGGTTAAGCGGTTTGGGTAATATCTGCTTAATTTCCCGGTTTTACCACTGGTAACCGTTTTCATATAAGAAAATGATATCTTCTCGTGATAAAAAGCAGCTTATGTTACTCAGAAATGTTGTACCTTTTCAATAGTGATAGATTTTTTGAAATCGGTTCAGCAGTTTCAGAGTTTATCGATTACTAGCGGCCCGCCCAGCGGTTTCACCCGCTGCTACTTTCCTGTTTTCCCGTAGAAATTGGATCTTTTCCCGTAGGTTTCAGCAGTACTGACCATCATGACCATGTGCCAACAGAAGCGGCCCGTCATACTGAATAACTTTTCTTTGAAGCCACTACCGTGTCTCTTATACTTAGATGGGATGCTGGTGGTCTACATCAGATACTCCACACCCTCGTCACCACGTGCCAGCAGAAGCGGCCCGTCATGCTGAATAGCTTTAACTTTAAAGCAATTACCAGAAACCTTATAGTTTAGATGAGTTGCTGGTGGTCTACATAAGGTACCTACTCCAGACCCTCGTGACCATGTGCCAGCAAAAGCGGCCCGTCATGCTGAATAACTTTTACTTTGAAGGTATTACCGTATCTCTGACAGTTTATACGGGATGCTGGTGGTCTACATCAGATACTCCAGATCCTGGATGACCATGTGCCAGCAGAAGCGGCCCACCATGCTGAGTAACTTCTACTTTGAAGCTATTGCCGTATCTGGTATAGTTTAGATGGGATGCTGGTGGTCTACATCAGGTACCTCAGATCCTCGATGACCATATGCCAGCAGATGCGGCCCGTCATGGTAAACAACTTTTTCTATGAAGACATGACCGTATCTCTTATAGTTTTGATGGGATGCTGGTGGTCTTCATCAGGTACTCCAGATCCTCGAGGGCTGACAAAAAGTGGTCCATGTCCGTTTTTAATATGCTAGTAATATCAGTGCCAAAATTCGCGAAGATCGGTCAAGCGGTTTGGCTAATTTGGGTAATGTCCGCTTTGTTTCCTATATTGATAAGTGTAGATGTAGATAGTGTTGAAGCGTAGATATAAATGAAGATTTATTGTATGGGGCTACTAGGCCACCATAATATGCTATAATGTTTCAAGACTTTCCCAACTTCAGGCTCGTAGACCATAAAGTGACAGGTATTTGATGGACAATGTCAGTCATCATCATGCGGCCTCTTGACATTGCAGCTCGTTGTATCCCAATGCATCCCGATGCCGCTTGACGCCTCGCGACGTCGCGCTACAACAAGATGCAGCGCGCGGCGTAGCGCTACGCCGCGCTACATCGAGCGACGCGACGCGGCATTTTTGCTCAATTGCCGATCACAAGGCCGCTCTACGTCGCTCGTTGCAGCTTGTTGTAGCGTGACGCCGCGCAACGCCGCGCGAAGCAGCTTTCAGTCTTGGTAAATTGCAAAGTAGAGTGTTGCCGTTTTAGCTAATTATTACAGAATTGTGTGTAAAATCGTCTGATCTTTCCTTTCTATATAGTATTTAATTTTTTTTTGTTTATTTTGGTTAAAATCTATATTTCAGGTCAAAATAAAGACCAAGCGTGGCGGCTCATAGTGCGCCGTCAACGTGACAGCGTCGTTCATAGTATGACTGGTTTGTATGGGTTTATATGGGGATGCCAGAAAAAAGGGTGACACGCCGCGTCGCGCTTTCAATACTATGAACGACGCTGTCACGTTGACGGCGAACTACGAGGTCGCCGCGCTCGGTCTTTATTTTGACCTTACAGGTGAAAGCTGTCAATCTTAAGACTAGTTTTCTCGGAAATAGTGTATGCTAGACTATCAGATTGTTTGAGAAAATAGTAGGTCTTGAAGTGATCTTTCAGATGACAGCTGTCGAAAATAAGATCCGTTTATCTCGAAAACCATAAATTTTAGATTATCAATTTCTTTAAGGAAATGGTAAGCCTTGACGAGTTTTATCAAACGACAGCTGTCAAACTAAAATCACATTTATCTCGGCAATCATTCATGCCAGTCTATCAGTTCGTTTGGGAAAGTTGTAGGCCTTGAAGAGACCTTTATTTTATGTGACAGCTGTCAACCTAAAAACAAGTTTATCTCAGCAATCGTTCATGCTAGACTATCAGTTTGTTTGGGAAAGTACTTGGCTTTCATGAGACCTTTATTTTTAGTGACAGCTGTCAAACTTCAAACTCGTTTATCTCGTTAACTATGCATGCTACACTACTAGTTTCTTTAGAATAGTTGTAGGTCTGGACGAGATCTACATTTTAAGTGACAGCTGTCAAACTTCAAACTCGTTTATCTTGTTAACTGTGCATGCTACACTACTAGTTTATTCAGAAAAGTTGTAGGTCTGGACGAGATCTACATTTTAAGTGACAGCTGTCAAAATTCAAACTTGTTTATCTCGTTAACTGTGCATGCTGCACTACAAGTTTCTTCAGAAAAGTTGTAGGTCTGGACGAGATCTACATTTTATGTGACAGCTGTCAAACTTCAAACTCGTTTATCTCGTTAACTGTGCATGCTACACTACTAGTTTCTTCAGAAAAGTTGTAGGTCTGGACGAGATCTACATTTTAAGTGACAGCTGTCAAAATTCAAACTCGTTTATCTCGTTAACTGTGCATGCTGCACTACAAGTTTCGTCAGAAAAGTTGTAGGTCTGGACGAGATCTACATTTTAAGTGACAGCTGTCAAACTTTAAACTCGTTTATCTCGTTAACTGTGCATGCTACACTACTAGTTTCTTCAGAAAAGTTGTAGGTCTGGACGAGATCTACATTTTAAGTGACAGTTGTCAAAATTCAAACTCATTTATCTCGTTAACTGTGCATGTTACACTACTAGTTTCTTTGGAAAAGTTGTAGGTCTTGTCAATATCTACATTTTATGTGACAGCTGTCAAATTAAAAACTCGTTTTTCTCGTTAACTGTGTATGCTACACTACTAGTTTCTTCAGAAAAGTTGTAGGTCTGGACGAGATCTACATTTAAAGTGACAACTGTCAAACTTTAAACTCATTTAACTTTTTTCTGAAGAAACTAGTAGTGTAAAATACACAGTTAACGAGATAAACGAGTTTGAAGTTTGACAGCTGTCACATAAAATGTAGATATTGGCAAGACCTACAACTTTTCTAAAGAAACTAGTAATGTAGCATGCACAGTTAACGAGATAAACGAGTTTGAAGTTTGACAGCTGTCACTTAAAATGTAGATCTCGTCCAGACTTACAACTTTTCTAAAGAATCTAGTCATGTAGCATGCACAGTTAACGAGATAAACGAGTTTGAAGTTTGATAGCTGTCACTTAAAATGTAGATCTCGTCCAGACCTACAACTTTTCTGAAGAAACTAGTAGTGTAGCATGCACAGTTAACGAGATAAACGAGTTTGAAGTTTGACAGCTGTCACATAAAATGTAGATCTCGTCCAGACCTACAACTTTTCTGAAGAAACTAGTAGTGTAGCATGCACAGTTAACGAGATAAACGAGTTTGAAGTTTGACAGCTGTCACTTAAAATGTAGATCTCGTCCAGACCTACAACTTTTCTGAAGAAACTAGTAGTGTAGCATGCATAGTTAACGAGATAAACGAGTTTGAAGATTGACAGCTGTCACTAAAAATAAAGGTCTCATGAAAACCAACGACTTTCCCAAACAAACTGATAGTCTAGCATGAACGATTGACAAGATAAACGAGTTTTAAGTTTGACAGCTGTCACATTAAATAAAGGTCTCTTCAAGGCCTACAATTTTCCCAAACAAACTGATAGTCTAGCATGAACGATTGCTGAGATTAACTAGTTTTTAGGTTGACAGCTGTCACATAAAATAAAGGTCTTTTCAAGGCCTACAACTTTCCCAAACGAACTGATAGACTGGCATGAATGATTGCCGAGATAAATGTGATTTTAGTTTGACAGCTGTCGTTTGATAAAACTCGTCAAGGCTTACCATTTCCTTAAAGAAATTGATAGTCTAAGATTTATGGTTTCCGAGATAAACGGATCTTATTTTCGACAGCTGTCATCTGAAAGATCACTTCAAGACCTACTATTTTCTCAAACAATCTGATAGTCTAGCATACACTATTTCGTGAGAAGGTAGATCACTGACAACTACTCAACGGAACTACTGCGAATGATCGTAAACTAAGATTTGCGATAGTTCCATTGTCTGACCTGGCCCAATGGAACTAGTGCGAAAAAACTTCGCAGTAGTTCCATGAAACTGTACTCAATTGAACTACTGCGAATGATTGGTCTTTTTTTAGTTCAATAACAACTACTTACCCTTCATAGGTACCAAGTAGAACCAAGTTACTTTGCTTTTTTTTCGTATCGAGTTTCCAAAAGTTGTAGGATTTTTTTCCCATCGCGGCAACACTGAGCGTGGGAATCTGACTGACAGGCGGCCGAAAGTGACGTCACCTGATCTGACATTGCATCGTCGCGTCGCGTCGCGTCTCGTCTCGTCTGGGTTTGAAGCGGCTTCAAGATGCATCGAGCGGCGCCGCGCGTTGCATCTTGATGCCGCTTGAAAATGACATTGCAGCGTCGCGTCGCGTCTCGTCTCGTCGCCTTCTGTGGGAATTGACCCGCTTCCTCAGAGCTCATAAATCTTAGTTCTTGTTAATTTACAGTGCAGATGGTTAGAAAAGGTAATGTGTTTGTAGCGAACATCTATTATTCTGTAATGTAATGTTTTTGTCACGACGAAGTTGAGCTGAGATAGGACCATGACACGGAATGCTTCTTGTGACGGTGTTTAAGTGATATATCATCGCTGGTAGTTTCTTGTTTGGCTGAAAATGTGTTATCGTAATCTTGAGTTTCACAGCCATCATGTGAAGAGAGCATAATTTTGCATAAATAATTAATGGTTTTTCTTAAACTTATTGCTCATAGTAGTAGTCTTAAAACATAAAATTATGCTCTTTTTGTATATTTTAAATTACATTGTTTCCAATACAAACACAATGATACAAAACTCTACTATAAGCTTGCTCCGACAAATCGAACAAGTACATAAGTCATAAGTTATAAACAAGGTTAGTGTCAACAGACAGATCAGCTGATTTAGTGGCAGCGATCCAATGACCCCTTCTCTGTATCCCATGTTTGATAAAACGATAGGTTAAGTATGTTTTCATTAGATATCCGCTTTGTTTCTTTTCCTATTTTAAATAATGTTAAAAGGAACTTCTAAAGGGAGAATGAAAATTGGTGACGATGGATATGTCGTAGAATTTTTGTTTGTAGTGATGGGATATAAAAACAAGAGTGTAATGTTTTTGATGTCATATTCAAACAATTTTCATTTAACAACACACATAGTGTTTTGAAATAAAGTTTTTTTAATGGCCCTGACTACAACGAGTCGCTGACTATTGTACCTATCACACTGTTTCTTTTACTACATAAGAAGTTACGAATATCTAACGATTGTAAATGGACGACAACGCCCTTGTTTTAAAACTTGCTGTATATCTTTGCACTACATGAAAAGTTCATAAAAGCGCTGTACATAATAGTAACTAAACAGGGGTGAACTATGCTGTAAGCGGATAAAAAATACAGCTCTTCGTACTCTGAAGCATTTATTTTCTCCACGAGAAATTGCGAGTTTCCTAACGGATATGGATTGAAATTCCTCAGCAATCTTTATAGATTAAGTGAGAATCAGACTTGTACCTGATGTAGACTCCAATCAGCTTCAGTATCAGAGGCAAGACGTCTTGAGAGAAATATCGAAGAGCTCATAAGTCTTAACGCAACCCTAACTTTGTAGAAACCGAGGGCAGTTTGATTTGAATGATTTTTATGGTCCGTGCGGCGTGGCGTGGAGAGCATGTGTATAAGTAAAAAAGCGGTCAAGAGCGTGTCAGACACGCCCACAAATAGGGTTTCGTAGTCAACGTTTAAATATCAGGTTATCAGCATTACAAAGTTAATTTTGTTGCTGGTTTGTTTGCAGCTGTATGATTACCAACCGCAAATAGAAAATCTTTTTTTATTCTGAAATCTTTAAATTAGTGGAACAGTATATAGTTTTCATGGTAACTTCAGATTGAGAAGTATATTCCATATTTTTTCTAATTTTTAGCGTTTATACTTTAGGAGTTACAGCTGGAACAAATTATGGCTCAAAAACGCCCCTTTTAAAAGCAAATATCTCGAGACAGAAACATTTTAGAGACTTTGTTTCAAAGAAACCTCCCCTTAGTTTTAGAAGACATATTCAACGATATCCTACTAAATATTACAGGAGAAATTTTTTTTTTGCCCCCCTTTCACTTGTATGGGGGCCCAAATAATAATTAAAATAATTTTTTCTCAACATTTGTAATTTGGGTCAACACGATCTATCTTTACACCAAATTTGATGTCGATACCTTTAAAACTGACGGAGTTATGAGGGCGCGGCATACAGACAGACAGACAGACAGACTTGATGAAACTATAAGGGTTTCTAGTAGACTACGAAACCCTAAAAATTGGTTAAAGCTAGCCCTTATTTTTTTATTATTGTGTAATCTGACTTGTGATGTAGGTAAATGTTGACATTTGTATTATAAATTAATTCTAATTTTTATTATTATTATTCTTAAAAATTTACTTAAAACGACCAATAGGTTTTATTTCCACAACAAATCTAAACCTAAATAATATTAATAGATATTATATTGAAACACTAAACAATAATATTAATTTAACCTTTCACACTTAAAATAATGAATCAAACAAATCCTACAAAGAGTTACGTAATAAAATAAAAAAAACCGGCCAAGAGCGTGTCAGACACGCCCACAAATAGGGTTTCGTAGTCAACGTTTAAATATCAGGTTTTTCAGCATTACAAACTTAATTTTGTTGCTGGTTTGTTAGCAGCAGTATGATGACCAACCGCAAATAGAAAAACTCATTTTTTTCTGAAACCTTTAAGGGTACAATATTCGTTATAATTTTCATTGTAAGTTCAGATTGTTAGCTATATTCTATATTTATTTCAATTTTTTAGCGTTTATACTTTAGAAGTTACAGCTGGAACAAATTATGGATCAAAAACGCCCTTTTTAAAAGCAAATATCTCGTGACAGAAACATTTTAGTAACTTTGTTTCAAAGAAACCTCACCTTAGTTTTAAAAGACCTATTCAACGATACCCTACTCAACATTACAAAAGAAAAAAAAAATTTTTGTCCCCCTTTCACTTGTATGGGAGGGGGTCCAAAAAACATTTAAAATAATTTTTTCTTAACATTTCTATATTTGGGTCAACACGATCTATCTTCTCACCAAATTTCATGTCGATAGCTCTAAAACTGACGAAGATATGAGGGCGCGGCATACAGACAGACAGACAGACAGACAGACAGACAGACAGACAGACAGACAGACAGACAGACAGACAGACATGACGAAACTATAAGGGTTTCTAGTAGACTACGAAACCCTAAAAATGACATACAGACAGGCGACATAATTATTATTTCTATTGTCATGTCAAACGCCACCATATTACCTTTGATCCAAATATATGTATCTTCGGATGAATGTCCGTCATTGACAATGACAATGACGTCATTTAATTTCGATTTTAAGCTTTATGCTCGAGCGCGATAAGCGGATTTTGATTCCACGTTTCGTTTTTACGATGCGCGCTCACATCTGCTCACTATGGCGTAAAAACGTTCGCACATTCGCGTGGGATTATGTTGTCAATGTAAATAAGATGAGGGAGAATATTCCTCATGCGAGTGACGCAAATAGATGTGACCTAAACGTCCTATCAATTCTTTTTGCCAGATTTCACAATGTACTTCATGGAGATTTTATAGGTAGGTAGGTACAAATGAGGCGCTTTGCAAACGAAATATGAGCCTATAGATCGTGCATACATCTATCACTTCAAAACTTAGCGAATGGTTGCACACAAATGTCTTGATCAACATCGATGATAGATATTAAGTAATGATAAACTTTCACACATAATAATTACTTTAACGAGTCTTATCGCGATAGTTTTTTAGGTAAATAAGCGATTTACCTGGACACTCGACGTTTCGACTGGGTTGCACCAGTCGTGGTCGCGAGCAGACTCGTAGTCTAATAAAACATGGTCTTTCCTTCCCAGAGAAACACAAGTCAACGTCACTTAGTATTGCCACTTTATTTCAATAAAATACGTTATGGGGTAAATTCAATCTCCGAACAATGGGTTAAAATATTTCTTAATAATTTTATAATTTAGATTTACGTGTGTATTAACTTTAACTTTACAGCAACACTTCAATTTTATTTATTAGTTAACAGTATCTTATATGATTTACAAAAAACATCATAAGAGTGGGTAATTCTGGTAACCCACAAGCAGGATGACGTAGTCTTGTGTTGGTCACGTGGTACGAGTCTCGGAAAGAAATACCAGGCGGAGTATCTTATTATACCATGAGCAGACTGAAGTAGCAGCGAGTTGTCATCAGGGCGGTGGGCAACTAGATTTTCTGTTACCCACATATTGTCTTAATAACTTAAATTGTTTGTAAAAATTACACATTAGGCTGGCACACAACACTCACAATGTCCGACGATCGGTCCGATGGTGAATCGCGCGTTTTTATTTTGTCTATTACCGGACTCCATGTTGTAGACAATTTAAATCCGTCCTCCCGATTGAAATTATTGGGGTTCTTTTTGATTTCTATTGCCTCCCTCACCACTCTGGAGTAATAGTGACGTTCCACAGAGAGGACTTTTGGGGCATGAAGCTCGATCCAATGGTTGGCACCAGATGACAATAGGTGTTCCGCGATTGCCGATTTATGCGTCTGTCGGTTTTTCACAGCTGCGATATGCTCCTTGACCCGTTCACTGATACTACGCTTGGTTTGGCCAATGTAAGACTTACCACAGCTGCATTGTACCTTGTATACACCTGCATTTTGAAAAGGTATAACATCCTTCGGTGTGCGTAAAGAGTAAGATATTTTGGACAATGGAGTGAAGACAGTCTTAATCGAACCCTTACTCAACACTGTCCCAATTTTATCTGTTACCCCTTTTACATAGGGTAAATACGCTGGCTGTCTGTTCACCTCAGGTTGCTTCGCTTTCTTGTTTTTTATGCGACGTTGAACTCCCTTGTAGCCGTTCTGAACCAGTACTTTATGAACATGGTTCAATTCGTCGTCCACATGTTCTGCGTTACACAAGTCGTAAGCCCTTTTCGTCAGTGTCGACACTACAGACTGTAGGTGACGCGGATGGTGTGACGCAGTGTGGTAAGTCTTACATTGGCCAAACCAAGCGTAGTATCAGTGAACGGGTCAAGGAGCATATCGCAGCTGTGAAAAACCGACAGACGCATAAATCGGCAATCGCGGAACACCTATTGTCATCTGGACGTGCCAACCATTGGATCGAGCTTCATGCCCCAAAAGTCCTCTCTGTGGAACGTCACTATTACTCCAGAGTGGTGAGGGAGGCAATAGAAATCAAAAAGAACCCCAATAATTTCAATCGGGAGGACGGATTTAAATTGTCTACAACATGGAGTCCGGTAATAGACAAAATAAAAACGCGCGATTCACCATCGGACCGATCGTCGGACATTGTGAGTGTTGTGTGCCGGCCTAATGTGTAATGTTTACAAACAATTTAAGTTATTAAGACAATATGTGGGTAACAGAAAATCTAGTTGCCCACCGCCCTGATGACAACTCGCTGCTACTTCAGTCTGCTCGCGACCACGACTGGTGCAACCCAGTCGAAACGTCGAGTGTCCAGGTAAATCGCTTATTTACCTAAAAAACTATCGCGATAAGACTCGTTAAAGTAATTATTATGTGTGAAAGTAATCGCGAGTGCTTTAAAAGTTATAATGATAAACTTTTATCAGCTCTGGAGGACCTGTTGGTACACAAGCATCCCTTGGCGAGAAGAAGTTCGCGGGCACCAGCTAGTCAATAAATATTATGACACAACACCCCTTGAGTGTTTCTTGTACACACTGGTGCTCAAGTAACGGATACACGCAGGGCTCTCAAATTTCTTGAGCACCGTTACAAAGAGCTACTGACATGGTTGGTCACTCACTGACGTTGAAACAAAAACAAAGTTCTTTTTCATGGCCAGGATTGAAACATATCGCAATCGATGAAGCATAAAAATACAAACCAAAAGTGTCCTCAGTTAAAAAGTCGTAAAGCGTATAGTTTCGGAAATATTATAATGGTATAAGAAGTAGGTAAATTTTTTTGTTTATTGTTCAACTTTCGAGGCTGCGACATGTGTGATAGCGACATTATGATAAGGATGGAATTGGATGATTTTACAACTTGCAGATAAAATCGAACTTGTTCAGATATTATAACATAAAACTTATCATTATAACTTGGGCTTTGCAGCAGTATCGCAAATTGAAACACTTTTATATTTCTTAAAACATAAGTGGGGTTCGAAAACATTTTGATACATTTTTTTCTCAACTATTCTAAATTTGGGTCAACACGATCTATCTTCACACCAAATTTAGGCTGAGAATCCACCAGAGCTGTGCGAGGTAGCGAGGCGGTGAGCGAGGAAAAAATCCACCAATAGAATCACTTCATTTTCCTAGCCTCGCTCAGCTCAGCTCTGGTGGAATAGGGTTGAGCGAAGCGAGGCCATTCTACATACAAAACAAGCGAGAAATGTGTTCGAGGAATGTGTAGCGAGGAATGCGTTGCGAGGAATGCGTTGCGAGGAATGCGTTGCGAGAAATGTGTTGCGAGGTTTCCACTACATCGCATTCCCCCCGCTCACACATTTCACAGCTTCGCAACGCATCCTCGCTCCGCACATTAATGCGTATTTTGACAGCTCCGCTACGCATCCTCGTACGACACATTTTACTCGCACAGCTCTGGTGGAAACCCCTACACATTTCTACAGCACAGCTACGCATCCTCGTACGACACATTTTACTCGCACAGCTCTGGTGGATTCTCACCCTTAATGTCAATCTCTAAAAAAAATACGAATATGATAAGTTTTTATGTTAAGGTTTTGTAGTGGGCTACGAAACACTATAAATCAAAATTATGAACAATAAAAAAGACGAGAATACGTCGCAAACATTCAAATTTGATGAGCTGGAAACGAAGAGGAGAAAAATATTAAAATTCAATAAAAACTGGACGCTGCTGATGTGGGTTTGATGAGCCGAGCGGAATGAAAGCGTCATCTCCGGACAGCTGCTGAAAGGAGACCGAAATATTGGACTATTATTAATTAATTTCTCTCAATTATAACCAGATTTCAGCTAGTAGATATTTTATTTGACAAGGTAATCAGATTTTTAACTCTCGATTCTTCCCATCTGAAATAAGGTCCGCAACATTGAATAACCTACATTCTTGAAAGGAAATACTTAGCCTAACTACAAATTTCTCCTGATTAGTATTTTATTATACTGTCTTCTTGTCAAAAGACGTGGGTTTGAATCCCGCCGGCGGCGTAAATTTTTTCCACTTGTTTCGTTTGTATTAACAATAATGCCAATATCTAGTGTTTGATTAAAACACCAAGTGTTCGAAATTACTATAATGTGAAAAAAAAAATACAAAATAGTAAACATTCATAACTACCGACTTTCAGATTACAAGAACGTTGTAAAGGCGTTTCATTTCCAACTTTTCACTCAACCATTCCGTCTAAACAAACTCGATCCTATTTTATCAATTGTAAAAGTGTTAAAACTTAATCCACTTAAGGACTCTTTAGGGGGAGTTTGCAGTGCGCATGACGTGGCCCTAGCGGGAACCAAGGACACTCGCCTCGCAGACACTGGCTGGTGAGGTCGCGCGCGCCGACCATCGACCATGGCCCTACATCGCGAGCGGGGGCTGTCAACACTGGCCACCGGATAAAAAAAACATATAAAAACAGTTTGACATTCTGTGTTGTGAACCGAATTATAAAATGTATGTACCTAAATAAAAAGAAGATGCCGTCATAAAATGGATGTGAAAGTTTTAATTGAACGATGGAATTTAATGAACTTTTAATTTGATATGTTTTGCTCGTGAAAATGTTGAAAAACATTTTGGAGCTAATGAAGGGAACAGGAGTTTACAGGAGTTGTGATAATGAAGTTTCTTTCACTCATAGCACTTTTTGGTGAGTATACCTATTTTATTTTTGCTGTACCTATGTATTTTCCAGCCTTCAACAAAACATGTTGGTTAATAATTATCACATTCATTTGTTTTGCACTGTGTAGGGTATATATAGGTACTTAGATATATAATTGCCTCGCTGCGCTAGGTAGATTGAGTCGGCGTACTTGTAAAATGAAGCAATCAAACATGGGCCGGAATAGGATTTTCTTCATACATCTGAAAGCTACCCAATTATTTAAAAAATACACCTCAAGCTGTCAAAATTCATAGTCTGAAGAACATATTGAAAATAAACGGATTATACTACTTTTGGTTTAATTTCTTATGATATGACGGTGCCTTTGGATAGTGCTCGATCTACCGAGAGCAGCGAGGAAATCATTTAGATTTACTAAAACTATGAATAAAAAAGAAATCATACTACTTAAATTGAATTATTTTATAAGATCTGTTGAAACAGTATACCTACCTACCTTTCGAAACAAACTTTGTAGTACCGTAACAGCCACAACAGTCCCCTGCTGAATATGGGCCTGCCACTATCGGAGGATATTAGCATAGTCAACATGCTTGGCAGGCGGATTGGCGAGCGCAGTTCAAGATGTTGCATTTACAAGGAACGCTGCTGCCCGTTCCCTGGATGATTATCCCTTAGTCGCTTTTTACGACGGGTAGAATTGGGGTGATGCTATTCTAAGCCAGCATCACAAGGCATCAAACTTTGTAGTAATCCATATTAGATATGCCTCGTAAGTTAGTTGCCTCAGGTTTAATGTGTTGTTTGTTCAAAGAGTCTAGAGTACCTAACACATGACAAGATAAATCATCCGTAACTCAGAAATAAATTAAACATTACATCAACCAAACATCGTCAAAAAATAAATAATCAATTAAAGTAAAAACTTTTGCAAATAAAAGCTAATTTTTATTGGTATTTTAATAAGGGTAATATTTTAAAAACCACGAATCCTACTAATATTATAAAGGCGGATGTTTGTGTGTGTGTTTGTTACGACATCACGCAAAAAAGGCTGATTAGATTGACATGAAACTTTGCAGAAATATAAAAGGGCATCTGGGCCTGCCACTATCGGAGGATATTAGCATAGTCAACATGCTTGGCAGGCGGATTGGCGAGCGCAGTTCAAGATGTTGCATTTACAAGGAACGCTGCTGCCCGTTCCCTGGATGATTATCCCTTAGTCGCTTTTTACGACGGGTAGAATTGGGGTGATGCTATTCTAAGCCAGCATCACAAGGCATCAAACTTTGTAGTAATCCATATTAGATATGCCTCGTAAGTTAGTTGCCTCAGGTTTAATGTGTTGTTTGTTCAAAGAGTCTAGAGTACCTAACACATGACAAGATAAATCATCCGTAACTCAGAAATAAATTAAACATTACATCAACCAAACATCGTCAAAAAATAAATAATCAATTAAAGTAAAAACTTTTGCAAATAAAAGCTAATTTTTATTGGTATTTTAATAAGGGTAATATTTTAAAAACCACGAATCCTACTAATATTATAAAGGCGGATGTTTGTGTGTGTGTTTGTTACGACATCACGCAAAAACGGCTGATTAGATTGACATGAAACTTTGCAGAAATATAAAAGGGCATCTGGAATAACACATAGGATACTTTTTACCACGGAAAAATGTCTCATTCCCACGGGATCACGCATTTTCCAATATTTTTAAAATAGGTGGCGTGACTGAGCCGATTCGCGTTTTAAACGTTTTCGCCGAAAACTAACAGCGACATCTCTTGGCGAATAATGCTTTTTTCCCGCGGAATAATAGGTTGCAGCGGGTGAAACCGCTGACGGGCAGCTCGTGCTTTTATAAAATTACAGCTGTGACGTGACACATTTTACGTAAAATTTATCTGCCCCGCGGGAACGGGTGCAAGAGACGCGGAGCCGCGGAGGTACATTTTTAATGTTCCATTTTTAGGAAAGCTCTCAAGATCAGAGGAGGAAGGTTTCGTGAAATATTAAGCGGGGTCGCTGAACTGAAAAGATTACAGCTTGAAACTAAATAATTTTCGCCGGTTATAAGACATTTTCAAAAAAGTTGTACAATTACACAAAAGAAACACAATGGAAATGTGACTTCGTTACACAATGGATAGTTTGTTACACAAAGGAATTTGTAAGAACTAGATCACCATTACAACTATTTCGCCTTAAATAAAACATTTTTATATTACCATACGCTAATCACCTGCACCATACTCCACATAAATATCACACTCCATACCCCATAAAGCGTACTGAGTTTGACAAACAACCTCATTATAAGGATTCCATGTCCTCAGAAATATTAAAAATCAGTAGTACATAATTGCCATAACAGAGAAATACAGCCTTATCTTTTGTGTAACGTTACATACTGTTACACAAAAGAATTGTGTAACAGGGGCCGTTACACAGCAGATCAAAATTTGGTGGTATCAACATAACATTAATCGAATTTCTGACCAAATTAATTGAGAACGGCTAAAGGTGATTGTGGTATTCTATTAACAACAAACATAGAAACATTGCAATATAAAGATTTAATTCAATTTCGTTTCGCATACCCATTAAATACGCGTTACACAGTCAAAAATTTCGAACGACAAAACACGAGGTGCGCACAAAAACTGACCTCAGTGAAAAACAAAAAGGCCTAGCGGTATTTTGTCAAGTTGGCAAAATTGTAAAATGTTGCCCGAGTAAGATAAAATATGGGCGCGTTCAAAAATCAATCAAATAACCCCGTTTTTGTTGTTCCAAAGCAGCGTAACACAAAAGAACAAAAAAAGGGGACACGTAATGAAAATCGATTCTACAGCGCATTTTACTCGATTTGTTTGTTTAATATATGTTTCTACATAGAAGAACATCTAAGCAACCGATCATGTACAAAAAGTTCATTTCTTTTGAAGATTTTGGCCTAAATTGACGTGTTGAACATGCAAGGGTACTAAGGGGACAAGCGCATTTTGTATGGGAGCAGATTAGAGGACCAACTTTGTTTTCTTGCTATCGTCGGTAATTTCAATATTTATGGATTAAAAGTGCTTTGAACTATTAAATATATGTCTCGGCAATATTATTATTATTATTAAACAAATTTGATTTAAAAGAGTAGTAAGTATATTCAGAAAACATGGACCTTCCCATTTTTCTTATGGGACTCGCTCAACTTGTATCGGATCAGAAAAATGCTACTTAGCATTTTTGATAAATAATATCGCTGACTGTATCCTATGATTTATCTTCACACATGAGTCAGTTTCCGCCGATGCGGTCGCCGTAATCTCCTTCGGGCATCTATAACGCGCTTATTCGCTATTTGCAATTTTAATATGAATATAATAATAATGTAAATACGATATTTATTAATAATATGAATAAATAGTGGATGCGATAGAAATACTTATATTTTCTTTTCATGTGCTTATATTTCAATAGTTTTTAATTTTTCAAGGATGTTTCGAATTAAAGCAGCAATTAAATTCTACAATAGGTACTTATAGCAAAATTTTAAAACACTTCTCAGGTATACAACTATTTGGAACAAGCAGACAAATTTTAATCAAAAACCCGATTGCGGTAATTTCAAAGTTGTATTTTGCGATTAAAATCCACCATCTTGAATTTACGAATTTTTAATATAGCCAGTAGTGTCACTCGCCGGGCAGTGCGATGCCTGCTTAGAATAGCATCACCCCATTACATCTTGTAGGTGTCGTAAGAAGCGATTAAGGGACCAGAGGGTTTCATGTGTACTGGTTTATTTGTCAGTTTAGGTGACAGGCTGACAACCTGTCACTATAGCAATAGGTACACGACAATAGCTTAATCGGCCCTCAAATATTTTGCCATTATTTTATTTTGTGTTTGGCAACATTACATATTATTCTCATAAATTGAAAATAAGAAAATTGAAAAATTCACTAGCTACTGCCGGGACTTGAACCCGGAACTGTGAATTGCCGTTCCACCGCTCTACCAATTGAGCTACGGGCGCCTAGCGGACTCTAGTGAACCTTTCAACCTCTTGGTGCTCCTCTTGAAGCGACGATCCAGCGACATCTGTAGAAATACTTTCTTGTAAAGTGAAATTCTTGTGATTGGCCCAGCGTTTGTTGGGCCAATTATCTACGGACTGTTCAGGCTGATCTGTCTGAGTTCCGGTTATAAAGTGGCAACACAGAACTGTCAGATTATATTATCTGTCCTTGTCTGTCAGTTTAGTAGCGCGCGCTCAGTCCACAGATGAACTTAAATATGTAGTAGCACAGGTTATGACCTGTTTCTTTTAAACTTTTATTTACCTCACAATGATAATTATTTGATATCTGTAAGTTTCTGTCCTACAAAAAATGATTTTTTCGTACATAAAAAAATATTGCATTTTCTTTTCATCACTGTGGGCTCAGTCTTGTTTGAGAAGTCGTCGGCCGTGCCGGTTTTGCACACTGACGCTAAAATAAATCCGACATACAGTAGGTACATATGTGACACCCTGCAAGGGCGTAGTATATAGTATCTAATCCACTTTACAAAAACAATCCCTACAATCTACTTAATTATCAACAAGTTTCCTTAAATAATTATAGTTCTAACCTTAATCCTAATATATTTTAGGTTCATGTAATATTAGAGCTCTGACTGAAATAAGTGACGACTCAAATTTAGATAGGTAAATCATTCTAAAGAGTTGTTGAAGGTAATCACAAAGGCGCGGAATTTTGATCGGATCAAGTCTTGAATTGGAGAAGCCATTGTTGAGTTCGTTAACGTTAATTTTCATTTAAAATTTGTCTATTGTCTTCAAAATTATAGGAAGTTTGTTCGTTGACGACGTGCTGCTGGCCACGTGCCAGCCGTGTTGTCGGTAACTGTTTGTGTTACTGCATTCTATACAATCCTGGGAACGAGAGCAAAAAAGTACCTACCTACTACGATGGAAAAAAATTGTCCTTGCCACATGGCTGGCTGGAAACCACCGGACGTAGCGCCGATAACTCTACGAGATACCTATAGCATTTTAAATGCAAACTAGGAGCCCAGCGGTTTTACCCGCTGCTTCTAAGGTACCCTTTTCCCTTTGGTACATTAATCGGATCTTTGATCATAGTATAAAGTTCATCCATGTGCCCTCGGTGTTTGTCTATGTATATGCCAGGAAAGCGGCTCATCTCGCTGAACGACTTTTGATACATTTCTGTATCTCTGATAGTTTAGGTGGGATCATGGTGTTATAAACCAGGTTCTCCAGACCCCCGATGTTAATGTGCCAGTAGAAGCGACTCGTCATGCTAAACAACATTTGATATGAAGATATTTTTGTATTTTTCTTATAGTTTAGATGCACTCCAGGTGGTCTAAATCAAGTACCTACTCCAGACTTTCAAATTCTGACAAAAGGTAGTTTATGTCCTTCTTCGATGTACCAGCAATCTCAACAATTTAAGGAAGATCAGTTGAGGCGTTTGGCCGCAAACGCGTAACATTGCGGCCAGGCGAGCGGTTTCCCCGCTAATAAAAGTTTTCCCATGGGAATGTGATATTGACATTGTTGGATTTGATTTTGTATAATTTTATTCTATATTAATTTTATTTTTCTATTTTGACATTGTGATTTTTATTTTAATCGATTTTATTATATTTTGACATTGTGATTCTATAGTGCACGACATGTATTCTTTTTTAAATTGTTTTCTACTGTTAGTTAGTTTTTAATAACATCATGTATATGCCTGCAAAGGCAGTTTTCAGTGAAACCACATATTTTTAGCAAATGTATCTGCTCACCACTGTACCTGATAACTTAACATGAATAAATGAAATGAAATGAAATGAAATATTTTCCCTTGCTAAAAAGAAGCTTAGGTATTTCATTTAGGGATATGGTAGCTTTCTAATGAAAAAATGTTTATTTTGAAATAAATGTTTATCCATATATTTTGTGCTGCTATTTTAAATGGAACTCCATATTCTAGTCTAAGTAGATAAAACACTTTTTACATTAGTTCCACAAATGAAATATAGGTTACAATTTATTAAGAAAAATTATTTTATGGCCATTTTCTACTCACAAATCTGAACTACATTATTATCATTTTTTCTCCGAAATATTATCTCCCGTACTAAGGGGCACACATTTTCAACACGTTTGTATGGGAGGTCCAGACTGTTTCTTTGCCTAGACATATTTCGAAGAAAAGTTTCTAGTAAAAGTTGTTTTTTTTACTAGACTAGGTAAGTAAAATAAATAATAAACAAATTAACTATATTATATTCTATTAGTGTAATAAGCGTTTAATTTACCTACCTACCTATTGTATCGATAACACACAAACAAACACATATTTCCTCTTGTAATAGTGTTGATCTATATCCGGTAATGATAATATTCGGTAGTCTGTTTCTCCACTTACGCATATCACTATTAAAACATTGACTGAAGTACTAATACTAACTACTACAACAGCCACAACAGTCAATTGCTGGATATGGGCCTTTCCCTATAAGGAGGGCATTTGCCATGCTCACCACGCTTAGCAGGCAAGCGCAGTGCAAGTTGTTGTATTTACAGAGAACGCTGCTGGGCAGCATTTTCTGGACTCATCCCTTAGTCGGTTTTTACGACACCCACGTGTAGATATGGGGTGATAGGTACTATTCTAAGCCGGAAGCACACGGCACACTAAAATACAAGATTTCTGCATTCAGCACTCAGCCGAAATACTGTTTAACTCTCCGATACCAAGTTCATCACAAATTAATTAGGTACCATTTCATCACTAGGCCTTAAACATCTTGACAGATGATCTAAACAGCGTTGCTGTGTGAGTGGCATCGCCGCTCGTGGCTAAAGAGACCTATTCTGGAGCCGCATTTGCGTATGCACTTGTGACCATTTAGGCAAACTCATAAAGACAACAGAATTTTAGCCAACGAAAATTTTCTTCACGGGAGATCTCTGAAATGAATATTGAATAAGTCAAGGCACCGTGTAATAAAATTCTCGTTTGTGAAATGAAATGGAAGATGAAATCTTGGGTCCGTGAAGAAAAACAAGTCAGTTTGATACGTTCGTATGTGGAAGTTTATTTTACGAATCGACAATCTATACATATAATAAAGTTGTAGAGGGTCGAAAGTCTGTACATAGAAGATTTTCGAAAAAAAACTGTTTGGTGATACTTAAAATTGATAACAGAAGACGTTTCAGCAATGTTTATATTTTTTTTCTGTTTAGATGTTTATCTGTTTATTTGTTTGTATGTGAAAGCATCACGCAAAAACGACTGAACCGATTTTGATGCAAATTATACCAAAATGTCGGGAAAATTACCGACCAGGTTATTAGGCTAAAAAAATTCGACCCCTAAAAGGGGGGGTTGCCACTATACTTGAAATAAAAATCGATATTGCGTGCGTTGCGTGCGGTAGAGGAATAAGTTACTATAAGATGTAAAAAAAAACTACTCAAATTATTCCAAGGGGTGAACCAATCCAAGAAACTGAACAACTTTTTCCAAGGAACATAGGTCTAATAATGAAAAAAAATTACCTTCCTTACAAATTTAACTTGGTCGGCTATCGAGACGGCTGAAGCATTTTTGTGTGGGAGGTCCAATTACATTTTCCTACAGTATGTAAAAAAATAACTGCAAATATTTTACGACTAAACCAGTCCAGGAAACTGAACAACTTTTCCTAAGAAACATAGGTCGAAATACGAACAAAAATTTGGCCCTCCCATTCAAACTGACCCGGCCGGCCAGAACATTTTGTATACAAGGTCCAAATTCTTTTTTCATATTTCGACCTATGTTCCCTGGGGAAAGTTGTTCAGTTTCATGGGCTGGTTCACTCCTTAAAATATTTGCAGTAATTTTTTTTACTCCTTTTTTTTTGAACTACCTATGTTTATTGAGGAAAGTTGTTTTCATTCCTACTGGGTTCTATATACTCTAAGTTTTCATCCTATGTATTCGAAAAGAACGCGCCGCAAAGTTCTTTTATTCGCACTTTTTAAATAAAGAACTCAACAAATGCGAATAAAACTACTTTGAATTTAGAACATTTTGATGTTCAGTCGGCGCCAGACAAATAGAACGCAAATATTGTTCGAATAAAGGCTGTATGGGACGACGGCCCATAGTCGCGCGTCCCCAATAGAACTAAAAAAAAGATACGCGCGAATTACAGTCCGTAATTTTCACTAAAAATTATAAGTATGTTAGAATTTTATTAAACTTTTTGAAAAATTAGTTCAAGTGACAGTGAAAGTATAACATTGCAATAAAATATGAGGCGCCTTTTATTTTCTCATAGAGGGTGATGAAAACTAGAGTTAAAAACTCGGGCGCAAAATATATTTTGGCTTCGGGGATTCTACTCTTGAATCTCTTTAGAGGCAGAATCACTTTTGTAATTTTTTTAAAAAAACCTCGCCTTAATTTTTAAAGATCTATTTAACGATACCCTACTTAATATAGCAGATGATTTTTTTATCCTCCTTTCACATGTACGCCAAAAAGTAAAAACATTTTTTTCCAACATTCTAAATTTGTGTCAAGCAACACGAAAAACTGATGAAGTTATGAGGGCGGGGCATACAGATAGTTTGTGTCTTAAATGGGTAGGTGGATTTGCTGGCGATAGTACCTACATAAATCTATACATCTATACCTACATGTATTAAAACTGTAACAGGTCGGTGTCAAGTACCCCTGCAATAGTTTTCAAAAGAACATTTCGATAGCGTGTCTTAGAAACAGCTATAAAAAAAAATATGTACAGCTTGATGGGCCGCTCCTGCAGGCCTATCACTTTTGGTAGGTAGGTACCTAAATAAATAAAAAGTATACAAACCTAATACCTACACAACTATTTAATAAGAAAACAAAAACAGAAGTGAAACATATAGGTAGAAGAAATAGAAAGAAACAAGCATCCTTCGACATGGGTCAACTCGGATTTGCTCCTTCACATAAAAATAATAAAGAAACACCGGTGTGGTACTGTAGCCAACTACCTAGGTATATCATCAAGATGTAACTCAGGCGCTCAGACTTTGAAACAGGAGGGATCGAAGTGGGCTTTCCCCTTCAAAGACAAGTAACAAACTCACATCGGCGGAAGTCTGGGGTTTCTCCAGGTTATTCCATCATCATCGTCATCACCATTATCTTTGCATGCCTTAATCACGCATAAAATATGAACCATGAGACAAACATCGAAAATAAAATCGTACCATTATGTGTAAAAATTGTGCATGAATCACTCAAAAATTAAGCGATGTTTTTAGATGTTTGGTATGATGGAAGATAAACGTTCTGATCATATTTTATGATTAGTGAGAACCTTTATCAGTACTGGAGGTACTCTCTGTCTACCTACGTGACGGAACACCATGAACTTGGCAAAATATTAAGAGCGCCACACACGGGCCCAGAGTGACGTGCACGTTATCACGCGCATAGAGATGACGTTGTATCGTCTGGGATTGTATGAGGCACCGCACACCGTGCTACTTGCGTGATTACGTGCACGCATACGTAGGCAGGCCTCTCATACAATCCTATACGATACAACGTCATCTCTACGCGCGTGATGACGTGCACGTCACGCATGCGCGCCCTGTGTGTGGCGCCCTTTAGAGATACGAAAATGTCTGTAATAAAAAATTTGTTTAGCATGATGTGCCGATTCCGTTGGCTCAAAAACTTCCCTTGGCGAAACGAAGTTCGCGGGCACCAGCTAGTCGATATATAACGAATAATATCGATTGTCTTATTATTACAAACAAACTAAAGAAAGTTGAACGAGTCAAACAAAAAGTTAAAAGAATGCAGTATTTTCTTTGCGGTGGATGTGAAAATGGATTTCGGGAATTCGATTCCGGCGAACAGGCAGGAGAAAAGACAGCTCCCACGCCACCAGGGATCGCATAGGAAATTGTTAATCCCATTGAAGCAAAACACATAGGTTACAGATTAGGTCACAGATTGCGCTTTACTATCGCAGTGGTTTGGAATCCTACGATACGACTGAATAGACATGAAAGAATTTCGTGTGCAGCGGCCGACTGTAATGATGGTCATTTATTCTTCTGGAAGCGCGCTTGCAGGAAACTTACAAATAAAACTGTAATGGTGTTCAAAGATACCCGAGCATAATTTTATTTCAGCATTTTTAGGAGCACACCACACGTGGCAGTCATGTGGAAATACTCTTCTTTTCGAGTGGGACACCGACTCGTTCAACGACCCGATAATGGTTGGGTACGACCACCGTCTAGGTAATCATTATTTAATTTACGTCTGTAAAGCACAAAACAATGCATCAAAAATTGAGGAATTGTTTATTCCAGCGTTTAGAAGGTCCATTCACCGCGGCACTATCTACGCGAATATAATATTACCGAAATAAAACATTTTGCGCAATGCTCATGGCACCACTATTTGGATAAAGTTGCTACGCTGCCGTGCCGTAGCATATGACTACGAAAACTGTAGCTTATAATTTATAATAGGTAAGTTATATAGTTTGCTAGGTACCTCGTTTACCTATAGTTCAGGAAAATAGTGAATCAACACTTTAATGTAATGGAAGTTTAGTGCAGAAATATAAAAGGATGTTCTTACTGTTGCACCTGGTTGGTTGAATCCGGGTCCTTTCATACGAATATCGTCGGTAGAAGCGAGTGCAGTGCGCACTCGTGTGAACATGACTTTACAGCGCACTTACTCTCAATGCTTCGAATCGTATTTTGCATTTTATGTTGCTTTGCTCGATGTGTACCAAAAAAGTTCTTGTTTAATGTAATAATTTTCCGTCCGTTCACTTAAATGCTTATTTTAACTTTGAGTTTCTCATATTTTTGTAGAAAATGTCTCCTACTGAAAATAATGCGAATTGTGTTTTGTTTGACGATGTTATTGACGTATTGATTGTACTATTTTAAGGTTTTACCGATGTGTGTACTTTTAAGAACCGAAATAAGTAAAAATAGAATGGGATTAATCGAGTGTTTAAATAAATTTTGAGGTTCTATTCGAATATATCGACCACTTTTAAAAGTAACGTATAAATGCATGCAGTCTCAACAAACCTAGGTTATTTGATAAAAAACTTCGTGCTAATTTATCAAAGCGTAATTTAAATTTTCAGACCACGCGCTTTTAATGCGGAAGAGCGGAGTGGACTCAAAATTGAAAATCAAACTAAAACACTTCTTATAATGGCAGTTTTTCTACTAGAAATTAGAATTAAAATGTTTGCAGCTTGCTCAAAATTTTAATTAAGTTTTCTGTTTTAGATCAGGGTATCTAAAACGCTAATTACGACCAGTCTCCGCCGGCTTGTTTTGTATGGAAATCCATTCCGCAGGGCTTACGTCCCAAGCCCTGACGAGATGTCAAATAGAGTTTGACAAGTAATTTCTATAGAAAACATGTAACGTCATCAGATTTTTTGTTCCTTTCTACGATTATTTTGACACTTTTGTCTATGCTCGGTCGAGCTATGACAACCGTGTGTACGACAATACTACGACAAAGAGCAGTTTCAACAATCGGCGCCTTGGTTGGTGTCGTAATTGAATTACTTTTGAAAAATATCGAAAAATAAAAACAACTATAACATTTTTGTGGATTGTTATAAATCTTGAGGATATTTGAGACAATGTGGGTACAATAAGTACACTTGAAAAAGTAGTTATGATAGTTTATCAACGCACTAAAATTAGGTATAAAAATTACCACTTGCTATCTATACTTGCATCGAATAGCTATGCTAAGCACTTCCAGGGTCAAGATCAAATTGTAGATGTTTGCGCAAATAATCTTGAATTTGTAAAAGTAATATGGTAATTAATTTTTATTATATTTTACTCATTCAGAATGATAATAATATTATCTGTTTTCGTTGTTTAGGTAAATTGGATAATATAATTAACTATTAGGTATTTATTACATGTCTACTAACCTTTTTCTTCTTCAGAATGTCCATAGATGGCGTTTCTCATCAACCTATTGGAACTAATAACACATAGGAAGCGACCGAAAATTCTATTTTTGTTTGATATGATAGCAAATTCCAACGGCTTGCCAATGGCTAGCCTATTGCCGCGCGATATTCTTTATCAGTTAAAGCTATTACTAAAGATAGAGATCCCCGTAGGTGCACTCGGTGTAAAATCATCATAACATGACATAACAAAATGTAACTATTTTATTACTTGTTAGAGATACAATCATCACATCATACCCATCACTCTAGAATGTCTGAAACTTTAAGGTCCTACTTGTGCTTATTTTTGCAGAAATATGTAACAGTATTCGATTGTTGTTGTAAAAAAAAAATCAAATTGTAATTATAAACACCATTTACTTAATATTATTAATTGGTTAGGCAGATAACAATTTGTAACATTTTCTTAACAACTTCAAGCCCTCTCAATTTGAGGTTTTGGCAGCACAACGGCCAGAATGGCGCGGTCTTGTAATGAGGCGAATCCGTGACTTTGAGGAGCAGCGTAAAGCAGACCTTGACGATAAACGCGATGAATTGAAGGCCCGTCCTCCCGCTGCCATTAACTTCAATTATATCAATGGCACACACTGTGCACGGAGTTTACTGTCAAAATCGGTTACAATAGCCACCTACGGGAGCATCAGCGCCGGCTCGATCAGGAGTAGAAGTAGTCGCCATGGCCGAAACTGGCCGGAGAGATCATCATCATCATCATAATTTTTGTTTGCAACTGTTATTCATCCATCAATGAACCAGCATACATACTTATTTATAACAATATATGTTTGATCTTGCGCTGAAACATACACGAAATTTTAAAACTATTGAGTATTAAAAAATTACAGTTATATCATTCATGGTATGACGCTCTGTTACTTTATAAGAGTGTTAGAACATAGGCAATATAAATATTTGGGAGTTTTGATTATTATTTTCTGCTGGATTTAGAATGGCGTCGTAAGGCGATAAGATAAAGGGATGAATTCAAGGCAGAATTGGGGCTGCTGGGGTTCCATATCAATACAACATCACATGTGTATTCGCAAAGAACGCTCTTGTATCATAACTTTTAACGGGTCGTTGAACGACTCAGTGTCCCACACGAAAAAACTGTTTAAGCACTTCACTTATATATGTAATGGTAATGGTTAAACGGGCTGTTTTCCGCTTCTCGACGTCTACATGCGTGCGCCTATTTTGCGTGAAGAATGGGGCTCCCTACCCTTCTTCCTTTCCCGAGGAAGCTCAGCAACCCTACCAAATCACTGAGTGCCCCAGGAATTGACCTCGGACTTCCGAGGTGCTTTGCCTGGTATGTTGCCACCTCTTTGCAGTGTAGTACCACGTGGGCAGCTGTTTCTTCTTCTTTCATGCAGGCTCTGCACAGAGGACTCTCAGTAATACCTATGACTGATTGGTGCTTGTTAAAGTGCTACTTGTGGTAGGCTATTGTAAAACTCTGACACCAGGGTTTATCGGCTCGTTTGACGACATGGTTTCCCACACAAAGAGAGACAGAGATTTACCGGTTTCATATTTTTCCTGTCGTGTTATGCCAGCTAAGAATAGCATCACCCCATTTCTACTCTTAGGTGTCGTAAAACGTTATTTAGAAATGAATTCAAGGCTTTGATCATGATCATGGTATTCTGTTCTGGTCATGTTGCGGCTTCAGATTTTAGTTCGGAGGTCCGCATGTACAAACTAACTTAGGAACTAGCTTAGAGTAACAGAATATCCATTTAAATGTATTTATCTTACCTATAACTATGAGTAAACTTACGTGAACTGTTATTTTATTTTATAATTGAATTGTTTTGAATTATAAATTTGGTTTGTTTTTGAACCTTCAATTTGAATGACATTAAGTATAGTGATTTTATCTGTGGATTTTATTGATAAACTCTTTGGTAATCAAAGTTGGTCACATCAGACCACCATCAGACATGTCTAAAGGTGCCATATACGAAGCGATATCGTCACATATAACAATATCTACCTGCTCGATATATCCCGCCAATTTTTTTTGGTAAATTATTATTTCTGTGAATGATTTTAAGCACAAAATTACTAACAAATTAGTTTTAATTCTAATCTAAACCGGGTGTCATTCTTTCTTTATTTCCTCGTCATATTGCTGGCACAGGAAATATAAAAGCGTTTTGATATCCCAAAAGGTACTGCGTAATGAAATATCCCACCAAACATAAATGTGAAAATTGGTAGCCAAGTTCAATGTTCTACCGAAAAAGTATTGATATGAACATGGTCGCCAAGTTCAGTAAACATTCCTGAAATTAATTTCTTTATAAGGTCGCTTAACATTCTTTACTAAAATAAAACAAACACCTTAAAATCTAGAGCACCTCACAGTTTGACTGGGCTAGTTTTCACAATTTCCTAATTGTTTAATATCTTGTTTATTATCTACTCTAATCAATATTTGAAGTCGTATTAAAAACTAGCCAAGCACATAATAGTACAGGTACAGAAGACGCACTCCGCCATAGCGATTCAACAAATATAAATCTTTACGCGCGATAATAAAGTACAATTTCCTTCACGCCGGCTTTGGATACCTACTTTTATATTAGCCTACTCATCGCGCGCGCAAAAAAATGAGCCGAATGGCTGCGCGCGAAAGTTCTTCTGCCGCTGGCGCGTCCTGAAGGTCACAGTCAGCGCGCTCAGTGGGGATGTCACTTTCGAATTTTAAAGGAGGAAGGCAGATAGGTTCAAAAACTCTGACATCAGGGTTCATCACCAACACGTAGGTAACACCAGCAAGTAGGTACCTAGATAATAAATAATAATTTTATTACATAGCTAGAATCTATGTAGGTACCTATTTTCTTACCTTTCGATGTCACGCGGTAACTTGTGGAACTTGAGGCTTTTATCACTAGAATTATTCAAGCAATTATAAACAATGCAGTATTTTCTTATTCTCATTTTCGCGTAATTTACGTAAATTTAGTACAAAGAAAGAATTAAGAGCGGCAACGTGGGAGCGCGTGCGTAACGAGCGGCGTGCGGCAACCCACTGATTAACCTCCCTGCGGGTGTCGCCGCACGTACTTGTAAATCTATACCTACGCCGCGGAGTGCGCCAGGCCTGGCAAAACTGTGAGGTGCTCTAGATTTTAAGGTGTTTGTTTTATTTTAGTAAAGAATGTTAAGCGACATTATAAAGAAATTAATTTCAGAAATGTTTACTGAACTTGGCGACCATGTTCATATCAATACTTTTTTCGGTAGAACATTGAACTTGGCTACCAATTTTCACATTTATGTTTTTGTGGATATCATTACTTTTGTTAGTACTAAAGACGATACAAAGACTTTTAAAACATTTGACTTTTCTGCGTTTACGCTGTGTCACATTATTTTTGAGTAATTTTCTTGGACCTTTGACACACTTGAACGCATTGCCCATTCATTATCACTAACATTTTTGCGTTTTCTGCTTATTGTTAAACTTTAAATCAGGGCGGGTAAAGAGTTCGCAGGCGATTGTACTCTACTACACTATTATAGAAGTCTCTTGCGCTTTAATTTGGCTTTTAACACCTTGTATAAATCCACTTTTTACACCCTGTATATTGCCACTTTTAACACACTGTATACATCCACTATTAACACCCTGTATACATCCATGATACTTTTAACAACCTGTATACATCCATGTTACTTTTAACACCCTGTACACTTCCACTTTTGGCACCCTGCATACAGTACGCGCATGAGTTCATGACCATGTTGAGGAATGCGGTAGTGCTGTGACTAATTCATGTTGATGTCGATATCGAGAATTGTTGCCGAACAGTTCAGTTCAGACTACTCATAGTTATTAGTTAATGGGTTGTTTTTCCTACAATATTGAGTAGGTAGGGTATCGTTGAATAGGTCTTTATAAACTAAGGGCAGGTTTCTTTATAACAAAGTAACTAAAATGTATAATTATGTCTCGAGACATTTGCTTATTAAAGGGGCCTTTTTAACCATAGTTTATTCGAACTGTAACTTCACTGTTTGTCAATAATATTAAAGAAGTATTTATGGTTTCTACACAAAACACAACATAACGACAAAATATCGACAACTTTGTGACACACTTTTTTCCCATCACTCGACTGCGGGCGAATGCGGGTAGTTGGGTATCCGCGGGGCGCGCCGCCCCCGCGCGCCTCCTCATTCCCCGATGGCCAAGAACTCATGCGCGTACTGTACATCCACTTTTAACACCCTTTATACATCCATGATACTTTTAACACCCTGTATATATTCACTCTTAACACCCTGTACACATCCACTTTCAACACCCTACATGCATTTTTAACACCTTGTATATATGTACATCCATGATATTTTAAACACCCTGTATACATCAACTTATAACACCCTATATACATCCACTCTAGAACCAACCTGCTGAGTAGCTCATGGCTCTACTCTACGTTATTATCTACATTCATCAAAATAAATATCCATTCAAATCTTACTCGGTCGGTACTAAAGACCAATTTACCTTTGCCGCTGCGAAAATAAAATCCCATTCATTGTATATGAGAGTTTCAGAAGTTTAGCTACAAATATAAGTTTGTAATCACCCTGTTATCACAAATTCGTGTTTTTTTGTGATAAAATTGAAAAATTATAAATGTTTGATTTTTTCCTGTGTATTCACATAGTTATCTAGGTGTATGCGAAATTTTAACCTCTTGACGCATAATGTCCGATGTCCGTTTCGCACCCAAGTCGCACAAAGTCCGATTCGCACAAAGTCCGAGTCGCACAAAGTCCGATTCGCAGAATGTCCGAGTCGCACAAAGTCCGATTCGCAGAATGTCCGAAATAAACATAGGAAAGGAATGTGTACCTAATAAAGCCTAAGGTACAGCCAAGGTCTAGACAAGATATACTAAATGACAGCTGCCAAATTCAAACATGGTTTTTCTCAGTAAGCATGCAAGCTAGATTGCAAGTTTCTTGAAATAGACGAGATGATGATTTCGATTTCGAATGACAGCTGTCAAACTCAAAATTTGTTTTTCTCGGAACTATGCATGCCAGACAACTAGTTTCTTGAGAAAGTTGCTGGTCTTGAACAAATCTACATTTCAGGTGACAGCTGTCAAACTCTAAACGCGTTTTTCTCGAAACTATGCATGCCAGACAACTAGATTCTTAGGGAAAGTTGTTGGTCTTGAACAATTCTGCATTTCAGGTGACAGCTGTCAAACTTTACACGTGTTTTTCTCGAAACTATGCATGCTAGACTACTAGTATCTTTGAGAAAATTGTAGGCCTAGACAAGATCTATGAAATGACAGCTGTCAAACTTCAAAATGGTTTTTCTAGGTCAACATTAGGGATTGCAATCCCGCACCTGATTCAATCCCGCGGGATTCATTTGCGGGATTGGGCCAATCCCGCGGATCCCGCGGATCCGCATCTTTGTAATCATATTAAAAATCTTATTTGAAATACATATTTTCTTCAAAAATCGACTTTAATTCAATAAAAATTAACATACCTATCATGTGGAGCTAAAATAACTAAATAAAAATTGAGATAAGTGTTATCAAATTACATTTATTTCGTATTTAGAGCTGTGTTCAATTTTACCCTTTATTCTTACTACTGCTAATATTAATTTGTTAAACCCTTTCTCATACATGTGACAGGCAAGAAGTGTTTTTATTGTCTGCAATATTGAGCAGGGTATCGTTGAATAAGTATTTAAAACTTCGGGAGAAAATATTACTATCTCAAGATATTTGCTTTTAAAAGGGGCGTTTTTGAGTCATAAATTGTTACAGCTGTAAGTACTAAAGCATAGAGGCTATAAATTTGATAAAAATAAATAATATAGGTCTCAATCTAAAGTTATCATGACAAATATATATATAGGTAACGGATACTGAAAAATATCAATCAAGTTTTAAGAAAAATATAAAAGGTTTTCTATCTGCGGTTAAAATTAACTTTGTAACGCTAAAAAACTTAAAATTAAAACTGCAATACCCTATTTGTGAGCGTATCTGACACACCCTTAGCCAGATTGTTTTAGTAATATGAATGAATTCTTATATTGTATTGACTAAAAATTAAAATTAGGGGGCAAAATAGTCACTTCAGTTCAGATCAAAACTTTCATAAGACTTATCAAATAACAAATTTTCAATTTACTAACTTAACTTCTTAATTTCATGAGGGATACCGAGTCGTTCAACGACACAAGAACCCTGGTGTCGGAGTGCTTTCACTCTAGCGTCTAGATAACTGATAAGTTATAGAAGAATGCTCTAAATTAAAGAGTATTAATGGTTTTACGAGAATTCAAAAATTCTTTTACGAGAGAAGAAAATGCTCTTGCAGCTTCTACGCTAATAGTTTAGAATGTTTTGATAAATGGGACATATTATTATTTTTAGGAACTGAACGTCGAGTTTTCGCTATTAGTTTTCAATGTGCGGGATCCGCGGATCCGCGTTTTGAAGGTGCGGGATCCCGCGGATTGCGGATCCCGCACTGCGGGATTGCAATCCCTAGTCAACATGCAAGCTAGATTGCAAGATTCTTGGAAAAAGTTGTAGGTCTTGAAAAGATCATCATTTCGAATGACAGCTGTCAAACTCAAAATTCGTTTTTCTCGGAAACTATGCATGCCAGACAACTAGTTTCTTGGAGAAAGTTGCTGGTCTTGAAAAAATCTACATTTCATGTGACTGCTGCCAAACCCTAAACGCGTTTTTCCCGGAAACTATGCATGCCAGACAACTAGTTTCTTAGGGAAAGTTGTTACAAATGTACATTTCACGTGACAGCTGTCAATTTACTACTTACTTGTTTTTGTAACTCACCTGATCTGCAGATTTCGTCAAGACCAACAACTCCCCCTTACAAACTAATTGTCTGGCATGTATAGTTTCCGAAAAAAACACGTAGTATGGGAAAATTAATTTATTCAGGTCGAATAATTCGTGTAGTTTTGAAAAATGCTACAGTTATTCCTAAAGATGTCCAAATTAATATACTAAAAGCCCCCGTAAGGGACACGAGCCGGCGGTGAAGGAGGGGCGGGAGGACACGAGCCGGCGGTGAAGGAGGGGCGGGAAGTTCTCTTTTTCAAGGTTTTTGCTTGTAACTCGAAAATTATTCATAATATCTGTTTAGTGACTTCTACATTAATTATCTACATTAAATTTCCTATAAATTACGTCTAAACATTTTTACTGTACGATCAATACTTTAGGACAGGGATGGCGAACCTTTATACATATACGTGCCAATTTTCTGGAATAATATTTAATGACGCCGCAGCCGTGCCATTAAATATTTTTGACTTTGTGATCAGTGGAAAAATAATGTCAAAAAACAATATCAACTCAAAGCTCTTTAATTAATAAAAATGCATGTGCCTATTGTGCAATGATTCAATTACAAGAGCAATTAAAAATTTGTTCGACTTCTGTTGTTGCACATTGGACGATAATTGACTTATATTGGGGTTGTACCATATTACTTTTAGCAGAATGCATGCTGAACTTGATTCATCAGTCAGTCGATTTCTAACAGAGTCTCATGGTGATGACTCGCAGGCATTTGTTGATAAAAATATAGTTAGAATAGCATGAGCCAGCTTCTTTAAACAGTCAAAACGTTTCTGGCAACGCATTCCAGGTTTCTAAAATTTTGTTATTGGCATCTTTACTTATATTACTGGTCAATCTTTCTGTTTTAATTAACTATTCTTTTCTCATGTCTATGAATTTTTGTATCCAAATTGAACTAGATTGGAAATCAATCAGCTGCATTTCAAAATCGTTAGAACTGAGAAAATCTTGATAAAAATATCCTTAATTGAAGAATCAATCACAGAGATAAATTCTTCAGTAATATTTTCTGCATTTGTTGTTTCATGTATATCAGAATTATTGATATATTTTTAATAGTTTATACCTGTTATTTTAAACTCGTAATCAGAGACGTGCCGAAAATATTTCGTCGCGTGCCAGCAATGGCACGCGTGCCATTGGTTCGCCATCCATGCTTTAGGAGATACAGAGTATTAAAGTTATAAAAATAAGAAACAACATAGTTTTACAAATTTCAATTATAAAAAGAAATCACATCTTTTTTTGCACGAGTATGCCGACTTATTACTCAAATTGTGTTTCATCTTCGTCATCTTTATCACTAACATCGATGGGGGTCCATTAGTACAAGGTCCTAGGCAGCCGTTACAGATAAGACTACACCTGCATGGAGTATTGCTGTCACCTATGGGACGGGTCTGCCAAATACCAGCTGGCAGCTCTGGACTCGATTGAGAAGCGCGCCAAGAAACTCATCGCTTATAGGGCACTTATTGACGCAAAGTTGCAGAGGCTCGAACACCGTCGCAATGTAGCTTGCTTGTCTATATTCTACAGGATACATTTCGGGGAGTGTGCACAGTCTCTCCATGACCTGATACCTCTGTCACCATTCCATCTCCGGTGCACGAGATGCCGGTTGGTATTCCACCCTTATATCGTAGACATCCCGCATATTCGCACAAAGCGCTTCGCTTCTACATTTTTAATGCGAACTGCTGAGGAATGGAACTCCCTGCCCGCGGATCTGTTTCCGGAACGTTATAACCTGGGCCTTTTAAAGGCGAGAGTGAATAGGCATTATCTGGGCGAGCATGTTCCATCATCGTCTGCATCGTCACTTAACATCAGGTGAGATTGCGGACAAATGCTTACCCATTGTTTATAAAAAAAAAAACTTAACACCCGCTTTTCGGCAACTGCATTTTCCGGAACATCCACTTTTGCATCGGCAAAAAATTTAATTTAACAACGCTTCAAGAGCAGGAGGATCCGAGGTAATGATTGGTTCTAAGTTTCCATCGACTCTTTGGTTCCCAAGCCATTTCTGTACTTGATGGAATACTCAGCTGTAAGTGTGATATTTTGCTAACCCTTTGGTAGGGGGGAGGAAGAAAGATCCGGTTTGGGCTTGGTACAAGATTCCAGAAAAACTGTGACGTTGGGCCATAAAATAAAGTTGCTATAAGACATGAGGATTCCTATCTTCGGAAATGGATAATGATTCATAAACCACGCGTAAAGCTTTTTATGTCTTCATGATCCCTGCGTTGACGAGACAAAAGAATATCTACATGTTGATCTGCTGAAAAAATATTGTATCCACAATAAATGCAGCGGTAGGTTCATTAAATCATTTACCTACTTAGTTTATTCATCATTTTTACAATTATTCGCACTGCAATTGATAAAGCTGCAGACAATGTTGTGGTTACTGTTATTAGAGAAGATGTTGATCTTGTAGTCCGTCTAATGACACTTACTTCTCCAGAAAAAGAAATATTTTTTGTCAAACCAGGAAGAGGAAAAGTGTAAACCAAAATATTTTCCTCCCAAGAACTTCAAAAACTTTCTTTTTGTGATTCTATTTTCTTGCTGCATAGCTTCAGTGGGTGTGATACAACCTCAGCTATTTACAAGAAGGGCAAAACATCAATTATCAAGATCTCTGATGAAAAGCCGTCACTTAAGGAAATAGCAACTGTATTTTATGACCCAACGTCAGCTTAGGAGGTTATAGCAGAAGCCGGAGAAAAAATGTTTCTTGCAGTATACCATGTGCCCTGTACTCAGTCTGAGATCAACAGATATCAATTCAGTTTTTCTGGAATCTTGTACCAAGCACAAACCGGATCTTTCTTCCCCCCCCCCCTACCAAAGGGTCAGCAAAATATCACACTTACAGAGTATTCCATCAAGTACAGGAGTGGCTTGGGAACCAACTGCCTCCTGAAATATGGGGTTGGAAGCGAAGAGTCGATGGTAACTTAGAACCAATCACGACCTTGGATCCTCCTGCTCCTGAAGCGTTGTTAAATTAAATTTTTTGCCGATGCAAAAGTGGATGTTCTGGAAAATGCAGTTGCCGAAAAGCGGGCATTAAGTGTAGTCTTATCTGTAACGGCTGCCTAGAAGCTTGTACTGATGGACCCCCCATCGATGTTAGTGATAAAGATGACGAAGATGAAACACAATTTGAGTAATAAGTCGGCATGCTCGTGCAAAAAAATATGTAATTTCTTTTTATAATTGAAATTTGTAAAACTATGTTGATTCTTATTTTTTTACCTTTAATACTCTGTAACTCCGAAAGTATTGATCGTACAGTAAAAATGTTTAGACGTAATTTATAGGAAATTTAATGTAGATAATTAATGTAGAAGTCACTAAACAGATATTATGAATAATTTTCGAGTTACAAGCAAAAACCTTGAAAAAGAGAACTTCCCCCCCCTCCCCCACCGCCGGCTCGTGTCCCTCCCTCGGGGGCTTTTAGTATATTAATCTGGACACCTTTAGGAATATTTGTAGCAACTTTCAAAACTACACGAATTATTCGATCTGATCGACGATTCTGAATTTAATTTGCTGTGGCTAACGTTTAAAGTTTGACAGCTGTCATTCGAAATGATGATCTTATCAAGACCTACAACTTTTTCCAAGAAACTTGCAATCTAGCTTGCATGTTAACCTAGAAAAACCATTTTGAAGTTTGACAGCTGTCATTTTATAGATCTTGTCTAGGCCTACAATTTTCTCAAGATACTAGTAGTTTAGCATGCATAGTTTCCGAGAAAAACACGTATAAAGTTTGACAGCTGTCACCTGAAATGCAGAATTGTTCAAGACCAACAACTTTCCCTAAGAATCTAGTTGTCTGGCATGCATAGTTTCGGAGAAAAACGCGTTTAGAGTTTGACAGCTGTCACCTGAAACGTAGATTTGTTCAAGACCAGCAACTTTCTCCAAGAAACTAGTTGTTTGGCATGCATAGTTTCCGAAAAAAACAAATTTTGAGTTTGACAGCTGTCATTCGAAATCGAAATCATCATCTCGTCTATTTCCAAGAAACTTGCAATCTAGCTTGCATGCTTACTGAGAAAAACCATGTTTGAATTTGACAGCTGTCATTTAGTAGATCTTGTCTAGACCTTGGCTGTACCTTAGGCTTTTATTAGGTACACATTCCTTTCCTATGTTTATTTCGGACATTCTGCGAATTGGACTTTGTGCGACTCGGACATTCTGCGAATCGGACTTTGTGCGACTCGGACTTTGTCTAGAAGTGGGTTAGGTTTTTGATCTATAGGTATGTCAGTGAATGATAAAAATGCCGATTTTTGATCGTCAATATTTTCATAACCGTTCAACCTATGTTTATGAAATTTCAGCACATGACGCAACTACCCAAATGTTGCCCAGCGCATTGCATTGTTCTGATCATTCCAGTCTCTTCCCCAACTGCAATGTTTTCCCTAGTCATAAGAACTTCTGGAAAATTCAAAATCTTCGACAGAGACTGGCTCGGGGATGACATACGGTTATTTGGTTCTTCTATTACTCTCTTAACTTGTTTGCAGCGATTTTAATGTTCTTTGAAGATACCTGTAAAACATTTTTTTATTGTTTTATTAGTTTATTCCCCAGAGGCTAATTCTATGAAGGGTTCAAACTTACGCGGGCTCTACGCGTAGTGTGCGCGCAAGTTGACGAGTATTAGAATAGAATAGAATGGTACATTCTAAGTACAAAGTCACACCACAGCCTAAATGATGAGATGACCACCGCAGCTCACGTGAGCGACCGGCGCACGGGGGCTGATGTAAGCTGCGCAGGAAGGAAGACTTTGTACTAACTCGCGGTGGACACAGGTAGTGATACTAGGCTGAACTGGCAAGTATCGAAAACAGCGGCGCATTATGTTATTGATATGACCGCCTAGTGCAATTTTGGAAAGTTTACTTAAGTAAATACAATTTTGCTTCGTTGTAAATGCAAGACCATTACAAAATGAGAATTTGATAGGTCAAGCAGAAGACTGCGATTACCTCTGAAGAAAACACCTTGCACTGCGCTTAGCAATAGTGGTAAGTATGGCAACTACTTACCCTTCAATCGAGCCTGTGTCCAGCAGTGGACTATTTTAGCTGCTGAAGAACAAGAAGACATCTTATAATGAAAGACTAAAATCAACATTTTGTTTACTTACATCTCAAACGAAGTTTTCTTTGCATATTTACCTACAAGTACCTAATAAGGTACATTTTTTAATTATATTTTTTTATAAATGAATTACTTTCTTATTTTCTTTGCATGATTTGCATGTTTATTAGTAAATGTATGTTTTATTTTATTCCTGTGCTTCATTCTATTATTTTCACAGTTTGACATTGTCAAAAATTATCAACAGTCATGTCAACAATATCAAATTATAGAAAAGTGTGTTTGTTTGTTTATTTATCTTTTCTGATCCTACACGTGTCGTTTCTGCTTCTAATTTTATGTTTTTAGGTACTATTTTATGTTACTTAGGTACTATTTTTGAATGTAGTTATTGAAAAACTGAAAAGCGATATAGTTATTATTACGGAAAAACATCTAACAAACGTTAAAGAAATCCAAAAAAACATAGAGACGGTGTCTCACGACTCGATAATAATGTGCTACAAGATAGGAGAAGAAAAAATAATAAAACTGGATAAACATTGCTGGAAATTCTGGATACTTTTTCTCATATCTTACCCTAAATTAGTCCTGATACTTTTCGTCAAAAATGGTAAGAACGAGATAGGACATGATCGCAACTAAATTAATTATTATTTTTTTCAAAATAAGGCGACGACAATAAACAACAGCGACTAAATTGACTAGAAATCGAGAAGAAATAAAAAATTACAAGACTTCGACATCTATCTGTCACCGTGAAATTGCAAACAACGCTAGATTATAATATATCTCGCTAAATTACAATCTGTCGAAATATTGTAAGACATAAACACGGATCACAATTTAACGTATTAATTTTCAAAATATTACAATATTATGAAGTAAAACAGTAAAACTGTCAACTCGCGTTCTGATTGGTCGAACCTCATGTATATCGCGCAGCCATGTTTATTTGACAGCTGATCGCCATTTCGATGGGTATCGAACGTAAACAAACAGTGCTTAACAAAGACATTTTATTATAGACACGGTACCTCCATACTGCGTGTACAAAATAGTTGTTCCGTGAAATTCAGTGACACATCTCGTATGACTATTTTGACATATCTTGACATAGTAAAACAAAACATATGCGAAATGAACCAAAAAATTGGCAGATCATAAGTGTGAAAGAGATATACTATAATTTTCTTCTAAAAATGATTAAGCGTTTTACAAACAGAAGTGCCAATATGATATTGCATGAAGTAATTGATGTTATTCGTACCTAATTTTCTATATTTCCTATTATAAGTGTATAGACACACTACGCCCTATATCCAATCGCGAATCCAGTCGCGTAAAGTAAGGCCAACCCGACGAGATAAAAAATGTAAACAAACCAGAAAGAGACAACTGACATTATACCATATGACAGATAAGGGCAGATAGTCATAGCTGTCACCGAGTCATAGTAAAAGTGTTTACATTATTTATCTCGTTTCGTTGGCCATAGTAATTTTGATCGTAATGTATAGAGGCACTTATAAGGTTTGCCTAAGTTGTAGATGTAGGGGAGCGCACCTCCCCTCGCCACTCGCTAGGTGACGTGATTAGCACATTCCTCCATGCGTGTACTACCTGTGGCCTATGCATCGAAACTACAAGCTACAATTCTACAGGTGAAATTTGTTGTACATTGCGTAGTCGGTTAGCCATTATTATCCCATTATTAAACCGGCTACGCAATGTACATCGAATATCACCTATAGGATTGTAGCCTGTGGTTTCAAAACCGGGCACTGGCGTCATTAGTTTGAATTTATGTAATTTGTCTTTATGTGATAAATGATACTAGCATCATCATTAGGTACCTATTTCAAAAGAATAATAGAAAGAATAAGTTTTAAAATTAATAATTGTTTTCAAATTACATTAACAACAATTTACACTCCTCAAAAAGCTTAGTTTATTTCTTATCTGCTTTATATTTACAACAATTTACATTCCTCAAACAAGCTTAAATTGTGCCTAATATTTTCAAAAATTAACTCTGCTTCAAACAAGCTTAGTTTATTATATTATAATATATTATATTATAATAATAAAATAAAATATTTGATTTTTTTATTTATTTATAACTTATTTATTTATACTATATTATAAAATATGCAACTTCCATAAAAAAATACATCAATGAAATAAAAACAATTTTTCTATTTAACCTACTGCCTTCTGTACTATCTGTTAGTCTATGAGCTAACATCATCTTTGACCAAAACCGTGCACTATCTTTGTCGCATATATGGACGCTGTTTAGCATTCATGTACTAACCCACACTTGGACTAAAACGAGCTACGCGCCTTCAAAGTTTTTAAGAGATTATTCAATTTATTTCAGTGTCCCTAAACGTGAGATTATATTATTTAGTATCACTAGTTGCGTTTCAATTAGTAGATTTAGGTTATTTAATTAGTTAAAGTTATAAATGGTTAGTTACTTAAATAAACAAGAAAAACTGTTATTGCAAAATTAAAACATCGTAATTCGTAAAAAGCAATAATGTACTATGTGGCTTAACACATTATTGCTAAATATTTGACAGGAATTTTAAATTAAGAAATAAAGTACTATAGTTTTGTGTGATGGATTTGGATGGATAAATGAATTTGTAACCATGATAAATTGTTGATTGAGCATGACCTCAGTCTTGTCCAAGTTCATCTTGTCCAAGCAAAAATGGATGACTCAATCGCTGTTGATGAGGATGCCTAGTCTTGAAGACATCTTTAGGAGGAGTGATGATGGGGCCAGTTGGCCGAGTGACGACGGAGGAGGGAAAAGGTCCTTTCTGATGATGATTCCTTTCTGATGATGACGTTCCTTTCTGATGATGACGATCCCATCACACTAGCAGCCGCTGCAGCCAACGCGAGTAGACTCACACACTCCACAAGCTCTTCAAGCAACCGCCGTCCCCGCCGGCAGGGACGCGGAGGTCTCTCATTTGTGCCCTTCTTTGGCAACTACCGGCATATACCCGGTAGACATAGTCCGATTCGTTCTTCCCAGAACAACTCGTAAGCCCAGTCTCGCCCCAAGGGCGTGATTGGGCTGGTTGTTTGAACAACCACCCAAACACATCCGGGTGAGCCCTCGCTCCCCACCAAATAGTCAGGTGTAGTTTTGACGGTCCCGGGACCGGAAAACATAGAGTCCAGCAATAAAAAAAAAAAAAAAAAGAGGGAAAAGGGTAGGCTACCCGCTTGGTCGGGTGCTGTGACCAGGGAACCGACATGTTTGGAAGTTGTATTTTAGCGATCGGCAAAAACACTTAGAAACTGCGTTTTTTTGGACTGTGTACCTCCTCGTCGACCACATGCGCGCCACCTTCTAACTCTCCATTTTGAAATATTGAAGAATCTGTTCAGCCGTTGATGTCTTGCTGCTTCATCGTGCTGTCAGGCGTGTAGCAATGGTAGAGCAGGCTGCACGCTGGAGTGTGTGGATGAGATTCTTGAGTGTCAACCGAGGATAGAGCTCATATCGTACAGATAACCTGTTACTGGTACTGCGATGTTTGCCGAGGACCAAGTGGCTTGATGATGCGTTGAGTTTATGGGATCTAAGTTTCGCTGATGTCCGTTGAAATTGGTGACGTCATGTTGTTGATGGTGGTGCTTCAGTCTGACGAGGCGATGCGGTGAGCAAGTGTGCAGAGACAAGTTACTGGAGTGAGTACTTCGAAAGTGACTTCTATAGGGCCATGCAGGTACTGATGACTATCTCCAGGTCTTCAAGGCGTCGAGGACATATGGAGACAGGGGTGTTACCACAGAGGTGCTGGAGATGTTGTGACTGCAGTGGTTGCTGATGATGATGACGTCTGGCTCCGTTGATGAGGGTCGCGTTGTCCGTCATATTGTCGTTGTTGATCACGTCGGAGTCGCATCTTCCCGTATGTTTGTGAATAATATTTTCGGGGGTATAACGTCACCATGTCATACTCCTCGAAAGTTTTGACGTAATCCCTACTATTAGATAGGATATATCTTCTTTATTACCTCTTTCGAGAACAGCTTTCAGAAGTGGGGCAAGTATTTGAGCTGCGTTTTGTTGCCTTGCTTGAATTACAATGTTACAACACTTCTTCTCTATACATCCGGGATTGTTTCAATGGCTATTCCGGAATTCTTTTACTTGTTTATTTTTGAGCAGCCTGAGGCCGATATAGCTTTATCTATCTACATCCGTGAAATCATCTGTACATAAAGTGGCGAGGAAAGCTGGGGTTCATCGCGTTGGGTGGAAGCTTTGGCTCATGTCCTTAAACTCAGCGAGAATCTCTGGAACTGAAGTGACAGTGCTCTCGAAGTTTTAGTATAGCTAGTCAAACACGTGTATTTTTTGGGACTCTATTACAAGGCGCTTTAGTGAGTGGTTAGTTATTCAGCGTTTTTTCCTCATGTTATGTTATTGTCATGTTATTGGGCCAAAAGTCTGTATGCTTGAGCCCGATAGCCGCTATGCGGGCTTCCTGTTGAATGAAGATGTCCACTGCAGGCAGGCCGATCCGTGTTTCCAAGACTTCAGACGACGTTTTCGTACGCATTTAGCAACGGCCTAGCAGGCTAGTCACTGAAATGATAGCAGTTTTTCTTCATGGTCATGAGTTCGTTTCTGGGCCACCAAACGACTGCACTCTCTGTAAAGCCACAGTTCATGGAGTTTTCTTCGGCGATAAGCACCAGATCTTCCGTAGAAGTCTTCTGCATATCCAAAACTGTATGCTTGATTTGTTAATTAACGGAACCCGCAAACACCCAGAATACGTTTGTGGGTGAACATGAGTTCATATGCTTTGTGCACCATGCTTGAAGTTCTTCAGTGATCAGCTGCAGAAGATACTCTCAAACGGCTCCGGAAAGACAATAGCCACATCGTCCGTATAGCTTTCACCGTAAAGTGGACCTGTCCTGTGGACCCTTTACTAATCAGCTCCACGACATAAATTAAGTGCGGGGAGAACCCGCCCATGAACTTATCTTCTCCAGGAATATCTAATATTTTGTATTAATCTTCTAAGCCACGCTCACAGGCCACACTAAAAATATTGCCTCATATTTTTGACCTTAACCTTGTATGGTATAGTACATTATTGCTTTTTTGAAATTCCCGAAAAGTATTTTGCAATAACAGTGTATGTGCATAGTACATAACCTTGTATGGTATAGTACATTATTGCTTTTTTGAAATTCCCGAAAAGTATTTTGCAATAACAGTGTATGTGCATAGTACATGATTGCAAAATTAAGTAGGGTTGTTGTGAATTTCGCAATAACAATTTTTGGGGATTTATTAAATATATAATTTTTTTATAAAGATAAGAGTTGAAGAATCTGAAAGCTTAAGTGAATACGCATAGAACTGCATTCATAACTCAAAACCTCAATTTGTGTGGGTTAGTACATGAATGCTAAACAGCGTCCATATATGATGCATACATTTTCTATCCCTTTCATCTTTCGCGAACTAGAATAACTGTTTTTTAAATGTGAAACAATAGTAATTATTAATAACTTTCCTGTGATACGATATACCATTAGCTTTAAGAGCATTTCGGGGATGACTCGGACATTTTGCAAACACACAAGCAGGCATTCTGTATTTTTTTTGGAATATTTTCGCTTGTACAGCTCATAGCCTGACCAAAGCCTGACTGACGCAAGACTGTCACATTGGTCTCCCGGAGACCAATTTGAAGGAACAACTTTTTGCTCAGGTGGCGTATCTACAACCTAGAACCTACATATAATATCATTGGTGCTTAAGAGATTATTTTCTTATTCAATTAGTTTATATGAGCAATTTTCAACACGAAACTATAATAAAATGGAACAAAAACGGTTTGTTTACGCTTGAGAACCAACGAAAGCAATCAGCTGTGAAACAAAGATGGCGTCGTTGGCGACATGATGCTCGACTTGACCAATCAGAACGCGAGCTGCGTAATCGTATCACAGTTTCACGGATTTAGTTCGTTATATTGTAATCTACTGAAAAATTATACGTTAAATTGGAATACGAGTGAATGTGTTACAGTATTTCGACAGATTATAATCCAGCGTTATATCCAATTTTACGGTGACATATCCTTTTCTAACTCTGTTTGACAGAAAGCCACAGCAGGCTAACTAAAGGTAAGTTAAGAGAATGTGAATCCCGAAAGGTTAGCATTGTATCGTATATTTTAATTTCCTCCGTAATACTTTATGCTAACTTAACTCTCCCGTGGGTGGGTGTCGTAAGAAGCGACTAAGGGATAAATTTATCCAGGGGTTCAATCCCTGGATGAATTTCGCAATCGCATTGCAACATCTTGCATTGCGCTCACCAACCCGCCTGCCAAGCGTGGTGAGTATGGCAAATACCCTCTACTTGGGGGAGGCCCATGTTCAGCAGTGGACTTTATTGTGGCTGTTATGATGATGATGAACTCCCTGATAACACGTAGGTAATAAAAGCTTGTTGTTGCAAATGTTCCAATGTAAAAGCATTAATCATAATATTATCTAATCTTTGGCGTCACAGAACTTGGAAGGAACATAGGGGTCACACAAATCATGGTCGTTGTGTTGCTGGCAGAGTAAGATAGCACCGACTCCTTTCTTTTCGTGGAGGTCGGGTTGAGGGACTAACCCGACCTAAGCACAAGGGCCTTGGAGTCTGACAAGTCATACTTAAACCGAAAAGGGTTCTCTGTCAGGCGCGTGGTACAGAGATCTACGGCACACTCCTTTAGCCAACTTGGCTCCACGTCCGCTGACTTGTCTTTCCTGCATATTCAATAAACAACAAGGTCCGAAACCTGGCGTTTTGACTGAGTTTCATCAGTCATGGTCGCTGGAAGACTGTCGCGATAGGACCAGGTTAAGTACCTATTATGAATCAGGTCCTTCTTGTTTGGTTTCTTTACGAAATAGTGAATACCAGACGAAAACTGGATAATCAGCACCGTTACTAAGCCCACTAAACGCAAAAAACCAAATTGCTTGAGGAAGGTTTTTTTATACGTGAAACAAATGAAGGCGTGTAACGAACGGACGCATTATAAACGACTAAGACGTCTGGTTTGAGACTTTGGCGGCCAGAAGGTTGAGGCAGCATCAAACTTTTTCCGCCGTCAATACAAACCCATATACCTGCAGATGTGTGGCAGAGACTGCCGCTACAGCCACGAAAAAACCAGGTTACATGATTGATATGACATTGCTTAAATTGACTGAAATAGACACATCATCATCTGCCTGCCCTTATCCCAACTCATTTGGGGGTCGGCGCAACATGTCTTTCTCTTCCATTCATCTCTATCAGCCGTCAAATCTTCGTTTACACCTTTTGTTTTATATCATCTTTTACACAATTTATCCAAACTTTTTTAGCCGGAGAGACCGCCGAAATGACAAAACATTTGTTTAGTCTTTGTTCTGCTGATTTTCAGGCCAACATACTCAAGATTTTCCAGCCATTTTTCCAGTCAGCTCTGTACCTCATGTCCACTTTCACCGACGAGTACAATGTCATGGGCGAACATCATGCACCAGGGTACCTCTTCCTGTATGTCCGACATCAGAGCATCCATTATAAACAGGAAGTGGTATTTTGATTACAAGGGGTTGGTCCTGTGCTACCAACAGCTACTGCGACCTTTTCAGATCTATTGTAGCTACAGGAAGTAGTAAGGACTCAAAGCCGACCCTTGATGCAAGCCTTCACCAACACTAAACTAGATTAAACCACATTAAACCAACCTAAGACAGATATAGACCAATGATAATAAAAAGGGTAAAGCCGCGGGTAACCGCTAGTCTACATATGCATATACGAAGTTTTAATGAAACCTCAATCAATTGGTACATCTTTTGTTCAAGGCTAAATTGTCTGTGGTTACATATCTTGCCTTCCCTTCTAGCAGTTTGGTCGAGGGGGAAGTGAGCATGTTCAGGTTAAAATCGGCGCGCGATCTTGCAAAACCGTATTTAGAGCCCAGAACCTTTACAACGAACAAATGTGAATAAGTTAAAAATAAAAGTTTGCTACTACGAGTAGGTATGTTTGTAAAAAACGTTAATCATTGTACGGCTAACATATTGAAAGATCTTACACAAAATAATATTGGACGAAAAAGCATCCACCTAAGTAACATTTTCTTAATATTCCATAAAATATTTTTGGGATATACTTAGAATATTGTTTGTTTGCCCCCAGCAATATCGTCTGGTTTCGAGATCAGCCAGGTGGCGGTGCCGCTGTACGCGGACCCTCGGCGCGCAGCCGAGCTGAGCTGCCACTTCCAGATGGACGAGCAGCGCCTGCACTCCGTCAAGTGGTACCGCGACATGAACGAGATCTTCCGCTACAACCCCTCACTCAAGGTCAGCCTGTTCATCATTTTCTATTTTGTCAAGTTGATGAATTTGAATTTTACCCTATTTACTTATTACTTACCAGTTGCACTGGTGGGTACTTAAAGGCTAATTACCTAATGTATTTAAAACAAGTGTGTTACTGCAGTCATCAACATCTTTACAGAGCTAACAAGCAGGAAATAGAGACTTAAATTCCTTGTGATTGTTTTGATAACCCAACTAGGCACGAAACTACCTTCATCAATTTACCTCTGAAGCACAAAGGCCACGCTAGCCTGTACCACCTGCAACAGAACTGCATCTCGTTAACTCTTGCATACATTACCTAGTTAGTTACACTTGCGTCGTACATTCAAGATGACTATATTGTATCTAATTAGAAATAGGACATTGTTTCAGGTTAATTTGTTACGGCACAAGTTTAGCTTGAACTCAATTTTAATTTTTAAAGTTTCCGTCTTGCTAATACCAAACGTATTCTCGAATTATTATTGTCTCCGCCAATACTAACAATCCAATTCCCATATACATCAAATGCAGTCAGTGAACCAGAATCTAGTTACGTATTGTTATGTAGCTCATACATGATAAAGGGATTGTGAAATGACATCGATTATTATGCTGTTAGTTACTGTACGTATGTTTCATGAATTGGCCAATTTATCAAAGGAAGAGTAATGTAGGCAATGTGCAACCTGAGGCAAGGTCTAGCTAAAGTCTAGATATTATTTAGAAGTAGGTGAGTAAGTACCTAAAAGAACATGACGATTATGTGTGTGTGGTGTGTTATTTGTGTGCAGCCCCCGATCCGTCTGTTCAACGTGTCGGGTATCATGGTGCAAGGCGGCGCGTGCGAGCAGGGCTCGTGCACGGTGCGCGTGATGCCGCCTCCAGTAGCCACCAGGGCTGCGTACAGCTGCGAGGTCTCTACTGAGGGACCCAAGTTCCAGATCGCCAGCCTCACCAAGCACATGACTGTTGTTGGTAAGTGTGTAAAAATTAAGGAAAATCATCTTTCAGTTCAACTTAATAAATCTACTTTCGTTACAAACATGGTCGCGTTACGAAACTAAATCTACGATTGCTTTAGCGTCTTTGTACGCTAGTGAACGCTTGTCGGGCATTTTCACATTCAATTATGAGTATCATCCGTTGCTCGACTCGAGTGTAGTGTTTTATCATGGAGATTCTCCTTTACAACGAGCGCTGCATCAAAGTGCATTCTTTATTATTTATGTTTTGTCCGTCTTAACTTTGCAACTTCTGACTTTCATACATAATGCTTATCATGACGTTTTACTAACAAAAGGAAAAAGACTAACATTATTAAGTTCTTGGAAAGTTGATGAAAGGAAAGTGCAAAGTTTTTAAAACTGTGTTAGATAAAATTTATAATCACAAAATACTTACAGGTAAGAAATATTATATTTCGCTAGTAAAATAACGACGCAGAATACAGAATATTTATTAAATGCCCATTAACAGTCACTCACTACTTTAACCGCATAAATTAAAAAGTAATAATTATCACTTTTAAAATCATAAGTAGAAAATAAAAATAAATGCTGGTTGAAGTAAAAACCAAATAATGTACCTGTTGTTGAAAAAAAGTATTGACATTCGTCAAAGTTTAATCATTATCAGATAATGATAATAAAGATTCTTTATTGAAGACACGTGTAGAGTCGACTGTATCCGTCCTTTGTCTCATTTCCATATCTAAATAGAAAGTCAATTAAAATATGAAACTAATTACGGTCCTCTTAGGAGAAAATACAAAGGAAGAATTAAGAATTTTATTTAATTTCAGATAAATTAAATCTGATATCAGAGTTAATTGGATGTTTTTTCAACTTTATGTCCGTGTACGATGTAGGTAGATAAGTAACCTGCTAGTAAACGTATAATTATCAAAGAAGCTCGCGATTTCGCTTTTGACCTGCGACATATACATTTCGTTCCACACGAATCTAGGTTTTAGGTGTATAAACATAAAACAAAGCAATCCATAACATTTTATAATATATTTTATTTTTGAATCAAACATATTTTTTGTAGTTGTCATTTGACTAGATACACGATTATATCCTATCTACAACTGAGTAGGTACTCGGGGGTAGGTATTTTGGTAGGTATGAGTAACCACTCAAAGCCTCTCGTATAAGGTAACTAATATTTTCTACACTAGAAGGACCTGTATTGTTTTTTAATTAAATAGCAATACTCTAGTGAACCTATTTGAATAATTTTTTTGCTGGTTAAGACCTTTCTGATAATTATTAATTTATTTTTCGAAGAAATCATAATATACATTTTTTATAACGTGTAATGTTAGATCAATAAACGAAACAAAATTCTTAATACTATTCGTAAAAAATAGCAGTATTAAGATAACGTGACTGTCGGGGCAACTTGTGTAACAGAAACAAGCAGAGTTTCAAAATATACAAATTGGCGGAAAATAGCTAGATTGACGTTAAAATTCAGGCGCCGTAACACAATATTGAGCTCTATGTAAAAGTTATGTAAACGTGAAGTAGGTAAGGTTAGAGCTACGTTTTAACCTAATTTTTTTACGCTCCTGGACTACGGTAAAATGGTCATAATAAGTTTTGCATCACTGTGATGGTGTAGCTATTTCCGGTCACTCACTACTATTCAAATCGTAAAGTCATAATACTCAAAGCATTTTGTGGTATCTCTATTTGATATTAAAATGTAACCCACCAGCAATGCCGGAGAAGGACCCGGTGATAATTGGCGCGCCGAAGCTGGTGCAGCCCGGCGAGCAAATGCTCCTCAACTGCACCACGGACTACTCGCTGCCGCACTCCGAGATTAATTGGTACATCGACAATGAACTACAGAAGGTACGTGGAATTCAATTGATGTGGGCGTGCATCACATTTGACGTCCGTTCACAAATCCGACATCCTTTACAAATACGTGGGGAAAAGCAGCCCTTATCCCAAATCAGTTGGAGTTGACGCAACAAGTATTGTTTGAGCACAAAATCATGTAGCAAAAGGATTTGGCAAAGTTTTATGCACGGCCGCCTGCCTGACGTCAACCCTCTTTAGGAATGCTTTTGTAGGTGGTATTTGACAGATATTCGACAGATATTCAACCAAAGTTAAAACAGTTCGTCGTATTTAACGAAACATCTTATGGACTAGGGGTGGCAGTATTCTTAGACGCTACTAGATGGTGGCTATACGCTTCGTCAAACGGTGTGACAGAGCCATCCGTCGAAAAAGTGTAACGTGTGAAATGGACGTCACGTATGATACCCACCTAAATAATTTGTTATTTTTGGTCTAACTACCAATATAAACAAAAAAATAATTTTGTCATCGTCAGGAAATGCTTATATAAATTACACAAAAGCTTTAAATAAAATTAAAATGACTTTGACTAATTCTTTTCGTCAAATAAATCGTTGTTCGAGGCTTTCCTGTTTGTGAATCCTATTCAATTGACGCACATAGGATCCATTTCAGGGAACCACTATTCATTATTTTGATTGGTGACACAAATACACACCAAACCGTACCGTAACCGTACGAACAGTATTTAGGTAGGTAGTATCCCTCTGAGTACAGTCATGCTCATGCTGGGTTAATAAGTTTGGACTTTGGACCGTACTTATAAGAATTTTAGATTGGCGATTCGAGTAGGTATCTAGCTTGACGTGAACTTGACTGTACTACCATAAAAGCGCCAGCCAATACTTTGTGGTACTACCGTGATAGTATTGCTTGGTGTGCAGTATATTTGTGTCATAGGCCGATACACAGAGAATTCAATTTCAGGGGATCAATGTTCATTATCGTGATCGCAATCTATGTGTCTAACTAGAGGGATGATGGCACGTTTTCGTGTTGATTCTGATAATTAGCGGTGAGATACTGAATCACTGCTTGATTCTGTTATTGGCATTATATAGTGTGCCTACTGCTTTTAATATACGCTTGATAAAAGATATATAAATTCCTGTAAGAAAGCCGTTTGTACCTTTAGGTGGCCGATTGCTAAGACTCTGAAATTTTACTAATCTATAAGGTGGGCTCTTTTATCCTAGACTAATTGAAAAACCTGGGGCCCGTCTTATAAAGCTGACAATTGACATTTACAAATATAATTTACATTGCGAAGTTTGTAAGAATAGCTCAGTTTTTGGTAGCAAATCGGCTGGCTGACGACGCAATGTACATTAAATTGTCATTGTAAATTAGTTTGTCAGTTTTACAAGACGGACCCATGGGGTTGGCAATTCAGTTTATTGCTTAATTTTTCGTTGGGATCGTACAGGTTATAAGAAAGCTATATCTAAGAGTTTTCAAGCTTCCTTTAGGTATAAGAAACTACAGAAAAATTTGGCTATACATGACACATTATTTATGTTTAGCTAAAAACCAACAAGAAAATTATGCAAACCATAAATAACCGGCAGTAAAATTCTTACATTCCGCCTTCCGCCAATGTAAGAGCCATTTTTTCGAGGCTATTATGTTAAAAGACGCCCTATTTACTCTTTGTAGCACTGTCGGGTTATTGCTTCTCGGCTCTCCAACTCCACACGTTACAAACCATTGTTGCTCTGTGTTGCGCCAGCATATTATAAAACGAGTTAAGCATTGGAACCCCTGAGGCACTCTTTAAATCTTCACTAATGGCCTTTTAAAAAGACCAGTTAATCCCTTTAAAATGCTCCTACTGGAGACCACACCTTAAAACCTAAAGCAGGTTGAGCATTTATCTTAGCATAAGCTTCTGCTATGCTTATTCTGTTTGTATTGCATAAGAAAAACAGTTTCCTTTTGTTAATTCTTTACATCAAAATGTTTGTGTACCTTTTCACGAAAAAACAAAACTGTTTTGAGTATTACATGGATTATATTTTGTTTGAACTTATTTTGCGGAATCGCTGAGCAATTTTCGGATTACGATCACTACGATGTGCCGCTGCAGCTTTGAATATTGACTGATGAGCATAAAAATGTTGATGTTACGTTATAATTCAACGTCACGTATTACATAACCGAAGAGAAGACGTGAGGAATAAAGTAAGCGAGTAAGTATGTGGAAAAGATTAAACATGTAAACCGGGGCTGGGAACATTATTAATCTCCTGAGATGTTCGGCTTAGGTACTTTACCTACGACAAAGACGATGTCGACAATTTACTTACGAAATTCATCGCTCGCTTATTTTTAGGCAATCATTCTCTTTTTACAATAATTTATCCTATTTACCTATATTCAGACATGCCAGTACGAAATTTTGTGATATGTTGTTGATAAGTTAATAGCTGGTATAAAATATGAAATAAATATGTTTTTGTTATACCGCCGTTATGTAAAGTCCGCCTGCCAAGCGTGGAGTATATGGCGGGTTGGTCCTATTTATTCTTAAATAATACCCCCCCAGCAGGGGCAGGTTTAAATGTCAAACAGTGGACTGGTATGTGAGGTAAAATTCAGTCGTCTAGGATTTATTCAACATTCAGCTGTGCTCTATTTGAATATTTTTTGACAGCCTGAGCCATGGCAACGCACAGAGCTGAGCGCGCCGCAGGAGGGCGGCCTGCGCGCGTCGTGGCGCATCTAGCGCGTGCGCGTCCCGCCCAGCGCGAGCGGCGCGCTGCGCATACGCTGCGAGGCGGTGCTGCAAGTGGAGCCGCCTGTCGTGCGCGACGCGGTGGCGACCATCACTGTGTACTCGCGCACTCAGCTCTCTAAATATGTATCTAGTGGTAAGTTTTAACATTCAACATCGATCACTTAAATGCATTTTCAACTAACGTTTCGTGGTATTTTACTACTTCTCAAAATTGTGCTATGCTACGAGTTGCATCTCAGACACCATTTTTTTTTATTAACTCCTACTTCAACTAGAAAAAACTATAGTCTAACATATACAGGATTATAGGGTGTTAGGAAAATTAGTACGTTCCTTTTAACCGCGTGTTCTCTAGGTATTAGCAATTGTCTTGACCATGTTTAAAATAACAATAAAAAATATTTTAAATAGAACATAATTTACAAAAACTTTGTATTGAAATGTTCAACCCTAAGTCAGAACGCAAGATAGCACATCGTCACGGTCACATACACCTTAGACATTATTGAACGCTGTTTTGCGCGCGGCGAAGGAACGGTGCAAAGTTACCCGAGCGGTAATTGACTGTACAGACACAGTTCAGCGTGCTGTATTGTAGGGTTGAACAATTTAATTTCAAAAATATTTTAATCTTCTTTTCTTTTTTTATAATTTGTTTGAACACTCTTAACATACTTTATTATAAGTACGTATAGATCGTGTGGTTTAATGGAACGTACAAGTTTTCCTAACACTCTGTATATGTAGGTATGAATAGCTTTTCAATATCACAGTCTGATCAAAAAGGAAGTAAACGATAAACTCAATTTCTATGTAAATGAAAATTAGCCATGAATAACAATGAAAATACGGACGTGGCAGATGGTCTCATAACAAAGCTTGGAGATTACATGAACAAAATAGTTACCTACTTTTATAGAAAGTGCAGATTGCATTGTGTTTACTTCCATCTTCTATCTGAAGCCAAGAAAGTTTTGAGAAGATTTTGCTGCCTTGTTCTGAAAATGTCTTCTAGTTTTAGTTTACCTCCTCACCTACAAAGTTAATAAATATGCCTTCTGAATACCAAATTTTCAAACACTTCGCGTTAGGTATACAATTTACTACTACTGTTTTTTTTTTACAATTTACAATGTACTGGGAGCGCCTCTACAGATAGCGACGGTAGCTGGTTCAAATCCAGCCTGCGGTGCAAAACAATTTGCAAGTTTTCCTAAAATATTCCTACCTCAATTTATATTGTAAGACGGCTCCCACACATGCCAGCCTTTCCTGGTTTAGCAAACAACATATTACGCGTTTCTCATGCTTCAACAATTACAAAAAACAGCATCGAAATTCTTTGCGTAGTTTAGGAAGAGTTAACAAGTTTCACGACAGACAGACAGACAAAGAAACGCAAAAAGCGACTTCATTTTATACCACGTATTGATTATTCATAATAATGTTAAAAGTTGTTTGACGTCAATGTCTTTAAACGTATTTCACTATCATCATACATTAATTTCTGATAATAATAGGTATTGCAACCTTATTACAAACTGAAATTCATTAAAACGAATTAATATTTTTTTCAGGTACAAGTCACATCAAAGAAACGAGTGCAAATCATATTTTGATAGCATTTATTTGGACTTGCAAAGAAATATTAAGGTTTGTGAGCTTATGAGAGACAATTTGAAAGACTTTAGTGATATTATTATAAAAATAAATGATTTATTAAGCATATCTGACCGGCAACTGAGGTTTTTGTGAGAAATCAATCAGTTACATTTTGTAAGTACCTACCTACTTATTTTTAATGATATAAAGCAGATTTAAATTTTGTACATGGGATGTAAGCTGATGTAAGGGACGCCGGTAGAAATTTTTGTAGGCGTGATCACACCATGAAACTATTTTTTTTACCAGGGAAAAATAGTCTTCCCGTACTAGGTATATCAGGCAACTGTTCGTGAATTTTGTATAGATGAGATCGAAAAAAATAATCTTGTCACCCTCCATTGGCTTCACAGAAGAAGTTGTTAGTTCTAAAGTCTGATCACGCCTGCATAGTTTTCGATAACACCGCCTCCTATCACACTGTACACAAAAGGGGTGTCGACAGACACATAGCGTTAGTAAGAGCTTGGTGTATTGAATGTAGACATTAGATAGAAGGGTGTTTTTAGTCAAAGTTTTGTTTATATACGACTTCATAGATAACTTTTATTTTACATAGTCTAGTCAAGATATTAAATATTGTATATTAGTTATATTGTAAATAGAGAATGTATTGTAAAACTAGATAGTAAATAATTTCATTTACAATCTACCATCGCTATCGATAATTAAGTACACCGTCGTACCTATTGTGTTAACCTGCCAATTGTCCACATCTCGCACCCATAATTTTTTTTTATGTGTAAGACCATTGCACATTCGCAATGCCGCCGCGAGTTGCAAGCCAGCCTAGCCTTAGCCGGCCATGTCTCAGCTCCACCCATGCCAGGGTATATGCCATGCCATGCCAAGCCAGCCGAGCCAGCCAAGCCGGAGCTGAAGACAAGCCGCCGTGGTTCACAGAATGAGGCCTCATTCTGTGTGCTAGCCAGCCAGCCGGCGTTCGCGCCTTTTTGTTTTCTTTTTTTGAATTGATTTTGTTCGAACAACGCTTGTAAAACAAAGGACAGTAGTTTTCTCTCTTGTTATTGAAGTTTGGTAATAAAAAGTGGTTGTTCCAGCATAAAAGAATTTTATTTAGTATTTAGTGTTATATTTTCAGAAGAGTGGGATAATAATTACCTACTAGAAGACACGGCCCACATGATAAACGAGTAAACTACCACGAGGCCTGATGATCATGAATTGCGGATGACTGGGACATGGAGTCTCCAGGCGGCGGCCGTTCAGAACAGAAACCGAGGGCGTAAGGCGTCAAAGCAAGCCGAAGCTAGCAAGCTAGTCAAGATTCCGCCTGTACATTTGGTCCGGTGCCCGCCGCGATCGTATTTCAAGACCATCCATCCATCATGTCGTACAATGTTCTGTTTTACAATACGCTGCCGTGCATCTGCTGAGCATTGAGTACCTATGTCGTGAATTGTGGTTTCCCGCCAAATTCAACAAAAGCTATCTGTCAGACAACGACAAGGCCTAACCTAGATAAAACAGAAATAATCAAAATATTACCTATTTCGTGAAAGTTGTATGAAGTGGCAGAGGCGGATAGGCCCTTTCGAATAATACAACTCTCGGACAAAAGAAAACAGGACATTTGATTCATAAAATACATAAGAACTGCGCAATCCAATTTTGGTGCTGATAGCCCCATAATTATGATCATAGGCGACGGAACGCATTGTCAGAGCTATGCACTTAACCTGAAGAGCTGTACGAGAGTTTTCGATGTGCCCTGGATGAAAATATACCTACCTTGACGGATTTCCGTACCGGTACCTAACCTACAACTGTCATGCTGGATGTCGCTGCTATTCTGTACGTGATGATGGAGGCTACAATCACAGATAGAGACATACCTACATGCGCCTCGACGCTCTAAGGACGTGAAAAGGTCATGTGCTCGTTCTAATTCCATATATGTCTGCAATGCAGGTGAAAGCAAATATGGAGATCAACGCAGTGATTATATGCAGTTGTTTGTTTCAGTGTTCTGTACTGCTTGTGCACTATGTGCCCCTTCCCTACACTTGCCATGGTGCTGTGCTGGCGAACTGTTCAAAGCAAGCTGAATTATTCCTGTCCATGCGGAGTGACATGAAGCAGCTGCAACTGATGGTTGCGAGCAGTGGTTCTGGTTTAAGGCAGCGCTACAAGGAAGTTATAAGGTCATGTAAACATTCTGTTTTCATTTATTTCTTGTATTCATGAAAAAGTTTCAGAGAAAACCTAAGCAGTCATTACATGCAATGTTTTAATTGTTCACAGCTATAGATTAAAGTGCTTCTTGTCAAGTGAAAGTGTTCCTGGCATCTGAACGGGGCTAACTGGAATTTACTTGTCAGCGACAACGGAGTGAGGAGCGGTCATAGCAGCCAGCTAAACTGTCAACAGAGCATTTCATGTGTAGCGGCCAGTCACAAGATTGGAATCTATAGGACGTGCATTAGAAGCCCTACTGGAAGCTTGATTATATCAGGTGCTATGCTTTCATTATGTTACTATTCATTCACAAGGTTGTACAAAATTGTTGGTTGTAAAAAAAAGAAAACTATTAAAATGAAGTGATGTGACTATTTAGTTAAAAGAGGCTAATGATACTGCAGCCATTTACCAGCAGTGCAATAATAAATACAATGCTACAGAACAGTCTTACATAGCTTGTAGACCTAGGATACTTGCCTATAATAATGTAACATTGTAGACTCTTGTAGTAAGATTCAAAATCAATGTCTCTCTGGGGACGATAAGAAAGTATTGGATACCGAGGATAGAATCAATAAGTAAATAGAATATTTGATACAGAGTGTTATGTTAATCTCTTATCTTTGTGTGGGACACTGAGTCGTCCAATGACCCGATGAACCCTGGTGTAAGAGTTTCACAACCAATTAAAATACTTGAATGACAATCAACTGTTGTATTATAGAATTTATCAAAGTTGAATGTTAGGTATGTGTTCTGTGAACCAAAATCAGTACCTAGGCTGTAATTTCAAAACCATTTGTTTTGAAATAGGTTCTGCACATATTGCTTAATAAAGTAGGCATTAGAGCATATACACTTGCCAGTCATAAATTAAACCAGATAAGTAGATACATAACATACACTTTAGTATGCATGTTTGCCTGGTAGAAATTGCAATCTGAATACCTTTTGCAAAACATTATATCCAATAGATATTAGATTTAAATATTAATATGAGCAATAAATATTTTCTGTCAATTTGGCAAGTCTGTATAAATGTGGATGCAGGATATACATTCTGCATTGTAGGTATTGCAAAAGAAAATAGGTAATAGCACCAAGTTGTATTAGTTATTTGGACATTACTTAAAAACAATATACAACAGGTCAACTTATTTCTAAAACAAATCCCTGCCAGCAGACCAGATGAGATAGAGAGATGATATAATGTCAGCCCAATGGCTAAAATTGTGATAGTTGTGATACCTGTTCCCTTTCAACAAGCGGCAAAAGCACAAATTAGGGAAACGGTGAACTTTCTGTATACTCTCTATTTTGTGGCAAAAGGTCATTCGAATTCAATGTCACACGATTGGGGCAAAAGTAAGTTAGTCAACTGACTTGTCAGTCTGTCAGTCAGTTAGCTAGTCAGTCAGTAGGCCAGTGTACAGTCAGTCAGTCATCTGGCTAGTCACCTAGCCAGTTAGCTAGTCAATCAGGCAGCCAATGGGAACGTTAGCCAGTCAATCAGCGTGTCGGTCAGCAAGACATCCTGCCAGCCCATAGGACAGCCAGCCGTTCAGGCCGTAAGTAAGGCAGCCGAACAGTCAGCCAGCCAGTCTACCAGCTAGAGAGTAAGCCAATCAGTCAGTCAACAAGCCGGACCCTCAGCCTGCTAGACAATTGGTCACCTAGTCACGCAACCAGCTAGACAGCCATCTAGTCAGACAGCCAGCCTGCTCTTTACCCAGTAAGCCAATCAGTCTGCAAGAAAGCCACAAAGCCAATCAGTCAGCTAGTCAGACGATCCGTCAGCCAGATAGCCAGACAGCCTTCTAGTCTGCTTGTTAGACAGTCAGCCAGTCAGTTTGCTAACCAGACAGCCAGTCAATGAGCCAACCAGACAACCAGTCAATTAGCTAATCAGGCAGCCAGCCAGTTAGTTTGTCCGTCAGTCAGTCAGGTCACTGTAAAACAATTGAGTGTATGTACACAGCCCATTGTTTTTCAGACATAATGAGCCACTAGGCACTTGCGTCTGCTGACAATATTGCTATAATTTGAACTAATGATATTAATATCAATTAGCCTAATGATTGTGTAGGGTTTTCCGAATGTAAACTATCGTAGAACTACTAGGCAACAGTAAATGTGACAAAATATTGAATACTAATAACCTTCATTACATTACCAAAAGCAGTAGGTATTGGAATCTTTCAAGTAAATTGTCTCAGTAAATGTCACTTTTCTGGCATTTTTCATCTCTAATTACAACTTAGAATGTATGCTGATGCTAGTTTACTTAAATTTGTGTTCTCAATTGCGGGGCAATTGTTGCAGGATGGCCGAGTGTAAGACCATTGCACATTCGCAATGCCGCCGCGAGTTGCAAGCCAGCCTAGCCTTAGCCGGCCATGTCTCAGCTCCACCCATGCCAGGGTATATGCCATGCCATGCCAAGCCAGCCGAGCCAGCCAAGCCGGAGCTGAAGACAAGCCGCCGTGGTTCACAGAATGAGGCCTCATTCTGTGTGCTAGCCAGCCAGCCGGCGTTCGCGCCATTTTGTTTTCTTTTTTTGAATTGATTTTGTTCGAACAACGCTTGTAAAACAAAGGACAGTAGTTTTCTCTCTTGTTATTGAAGTTTGGTAATAAAAAGTGGTTGTTCCAGCATAAAAGTATTTTATTTAGTATTTAGTGTTATATATGAATTAAAAAGAAAAGTTTCTGTAATTAATGTTTTTTGTAATATATTCCAGAAAATAGTACAAATACCTACCTATCTGAATTCATATTTCGAAATGTAATAAACCATACAATTAATCATAATTCTTTTCGAGGGCACCTATTTACTTTTTCATTTCAATCGCCAGAAAAATACGCTGTGTATACAGGGTGTAAGTGACAATGTAACAAAAACTTTGCAGGCGTGCTCAGACAAAGAAACTGAACAACTTTCCACATGGAACGTACAGAGTGGTAAACGAATAAAAAATTGTACCGTCTCTTACACTCCGTATAGAACTCAATAAAACATTGTCTATTAAGGTTAAGTTATACAGATAGATTGTAATAATAATATACATAACGACGGTTAAGATCCAAAAACGTCAATCTAACAATCCACAAATTTTACAGGAGGCGAAAATAAAGTTTCATTTCTTGAAATAAAAAGTTATGTCAAAACTATTTTTGCTAGATGTCATTGTAAAAATTTTGAAATATTATAGGAAGACCGGTTTTTTTCTATTCCTCACGATTTTCGAAATATTGTATGTAAGTTAGGTGGTTTTGGTTTAAATAGATGCAATATTATATAATTTATTTTTGGAGATAGGTGATATTCCTAAATAAAACAACGAGTACATAAGAAAAAAATGTTTAATCAAATACTAGAAAAAACTGGCCAAGAGCGCGTCAGACACGCCCACAAATAGGGTTTCGTAGTCAACGTTTAAATATCAAGGTTTTCAGCTCTACCAATTTAACTTTAGTGGTGCAGTATCCGTTATAGTTTTCATGGTAACTGTAGATTGAGAACTATATTCCATATTTTTTCAAATTTTTAGCTTTTATACTTTAGGAGTTACAGCTGGAACAAATCATGGCTCAAAAACGCCACTTTTAAAAGCAAATATCTCGAGACAGAAACATTTTGCTGACTTTGTTTCAAAGACATCTCCCCTTAGTTTTAAAAGACCTATTCTACGATACCCTACTCAATATTACAGGAGAAAAGAATTTTTTTTGATCCACTTACATGATGTAACATTGACGGAATTTCCAGAAAGATAAACGCACTGGAACTTAGCTGGTATTTCCACGGCTCATTTCTCGCGTTATTTTTAGGTTGCATCACTGACGGTTTTGGTAGGACATGCAAAAATGAATTTTAAATCGATGTAAGTACATGTCGCAGTACGATGGCAGAAAAGCCGGCATATGGCAAAATCGTAGACTTCTTTCGGCCATCATCCTAAGCTGATCCAGGTTTTTGGCCAAAAACCTAGGATTTTGGTCAAAAAACTAGGATTTTGGCCGAAATCCTAGATTTGTTTAGTATTATGGCTTTTTTTGCATTTCGGGGGATCTTCTTCTTCTTCGAGTGGTACACCAAGTCGCCCAACGACCCGATGAACCCTGGTATTAGAGTTTCAGTGCGTTCTTGCTCTAGAGCGTTCAGTGGTACGTCCTGCTCTTATGGTGTCTGATGCTCCCCCCTGCCCTTCAGGGCATCCGAGGCAATCCTGCTGTCTGATGTTACCCCCCGTCCTTCAGGGTGTCCATTTACGGTGGCCAAGTCTACCCTCAAAAGATCAGAGGGAGGTGCATAAAGTACCTCTCCACTCCTCGTTCCCCCGAACCACACGGGCACGGTAAGCCGTCGGTCCCGATTGCTCTCTATGATCACTTAGACAGCGGTCGTTACACAACCATGTTAGAGGCCTGCTACTTGCAGTAGGCGGTTGAAAACTCTGATAGCAGGGTCCAACGGCTCGTTGGGCGACTTGGTGTACCACTCGAAGACGAAGAAGTTCACCCGAAATGCAAAAAAAGCCATAATACTAAACAAATCTAGGATTTCGGCCAAAATCCTAGTTTTTTGGCCAAAATCCTAGGTTTTTGACCAAAAACCTGGATCAGCTTAGGACGATGGCCGAAGGAAGTCTACGATTCTGCCATATGCCGGCTTTTGATTCCATCCAAAACCTGATTCTGCCATCGTACTGCGACATACATAAAAATGTCGATTTCGTCAAAAATGTAAGATAGACGTTTTTGGAACTTAACCGTCGATAACATAATCTATGGTTGTGTTTAATTGATAGGTTTGTCACTTCTGTGTACCACAAATTTTTTGACGTAAATGTACAGTTATACGAAATTATTATTTTTTCTTGTACCTATAGATATATTGTATAATTTAAATGGAAAACGTAAATAAATTTAAGAAAAACAAAAATCTTTGACTTATTCTCATTCTAGTGTTTGCCATTCATCAAAAAATTTGACACCATCATACATCGGCGTCACAGCTTTTATGTCGCATACCAGAATCCAAATCGTTTCGTATCGATACGTGGTTTGTTGACCTAAACAACCCACGAGATGAAGTATAACGATAAAATGGATAAACCAGTAAATAATAGCGAAAATAAATATAAATAAACGTCAAAAGGAGGACGCATTAATAATAGGCAGCCCGAATAGGCAAAACAATAATATTCTTACTATGCAATTAGTTTTCCAAATACGAGTACACCAGCAGTTTTATGTTCTTAGAGAGATGAGCAAAACTCAGACAAAATAATATGGCAGGCGTAAAAAAAAACTTATAACCGAAGTTCTTCCGCGCCAAATCCCAAAATTAGGCCATATCGATTTTTTTAAATAATCGATTTTTCATTGAAAAAAGAAATCGATTAATCGATTAATTTAAGGAGTAGAATTAATCGATTAATAAAAAGTCGATTATATTTTCAAAATTTCCAAAATTAAAAACCGATTTTTTTTTTCATCTTTCTTCTTTTACCAATCGTCTTGATTATGCATGAATTATAACACACCATTTCCAATTTTCTCGATCTTAAATATTTTAAGACCCTAATTTTTGCTGCACATGACACTGAAAATGCTGTTTTGCCGACATGAAAAGAAAGTAGCCGTTTTAATACTGTGTATAGTAGCGGTACTTTTAGGGGGTGGTTGTAAAACTCTGATACCAGGGTTCATCGGGTCGTTGGGCGACCTTCTTTCGGCTTTATTTTTTGTTTTGTAACACGTTGTATGAAGTTTACTGCGTGTAACTTGAGATTAAGTAAAATCATGTAAAATTATATCTCGCAAATTTTTAAAAGTGAATGGCACTAACATTCTTTGATAAAATTAAAGGTGCAAAACAAAAAAATCGATTTTTATTAAAAATCGATGTTTTTTTTTAATAAAAATCGATTTAGTTTTAATCGTTTTTTTGCGACTAAAAATAATCGATTATAAAAAAATCGATTGTTTTATTGCTCAAGTCACATCTCTAGCCATGTCCCATTAAATTATCGTAAAATCTAAAATTCTGCGACCAAACCATTACTATTATCTAATTTGTGTCCATACATACGTCAGTGGTCAGTATTATGTGTTCGCTATATGTAGAAAATAATTACTTTGTCGCCAGATAATATAATGCTATATTTCTTTTGATAGCTATGCTCCATCTTCCTTATTATGTATTCTATTGAAGATAAAGGCTTTTGAGTAGACTAATAAAACGCAAACGACTAAGGCTGAGCATCCGCCAGAGCTGTGCGAGGTAGCTAAGCGGTGTATGAGGAAAAAATCCACCAATAGAATCACTTCATTTTCCTAGCCTCGCTCAATGAAGTGATTCTATTGGTGGATTTTTTCCTAGTACACCGCTTAGCTACCTCGCACAGCTCTGGTGGTAGAGTAATTTAGTCGTCGGAGCGGATTATAGTTTTCGTATTCCAAATACAAATGACGCAAGCTTCCGCAGGGACGTGCCAAAATGGCTAAATTAAAATGAAGTAGGAATTAATTTGCAAAACCAAAGCGTACAAAAAACTACAAAATACTGCAGTCACTATTGAGCAGACAATAGAGTTGCAAGTGGTGTCACTGATGGGCCGCATACTCGACAAGGAAAAAACATTGTTTTAACTTTTTGCGTACAGTCGCGTACAGTGAGAAGAGACATTACCGCAGCGCTATGTTAACGATGTGTTGTATACAGGCTGTTATAAAAATCATTTATTTTTAGGTATTAACCGTCTTTAATAGGAACTGGAAGATAAGAAAAAAGTAAGAAAAAAACAGATCTGCACAAAAGAAATATTGGTAGACATAGTTGAAATTGAATGACTCGGTGTCCCACACGAAGAGAGAAAAAGAGAGAGAGAGAGAGTTGAAAATAAAACTACCGCAAGTATACATTATAAATCATATGGGTAGAACAAATTTTATATAAGTTCTGCATACATTTTCACTTATTGATGTTTTACTGAAAAAGTTACTCAGTTTCACGCAATTAGTTTTCTTTTGAACATTTTGCAACCTGTATAACAAGCCGCAGTGAGGCTGGCGGGGCTCCATGTTGGCGCCGCGACAACGAGCGAGCCATGAAAATTGTATCATTGTTTGTAGCAATGAATACTTCTGCTCCTTTAATTTTCATTTCCAATTCCAACATAAAGGGGACAGGCGCTAAAACATGTAGTGGGTCGCATTAATATATAAATCGTTCAAGCATATTGGAATCTGTGAAACTAACAGTAGCCTATGCAACGGATCTACAGGTTACAATTGTACAAATGAAATTCGATGTACATTGCGTAGCCGGTTAGCCATTATGATTCCATTATTAAATCGGCTTCAAAGTGTCAGGAAAATGGATACCTACTATCGAAAAAGCTAAAATTAAAAAATATTATAGTAAAAATTTCAACTTTGAATAATGTTAACTAACGAGACATATATTTATAATCCATATTGAAAAGAATTATGTGGAGAAGGGAAACGAGAATAGGAAAAAGCAGGGAAAGCAAATTTCAAAAAGCGACGATGACTAAAATAATGCAAGACAGTTTACTTTGCTTAAACTGTGAAATATTTGCATTCAATTGAGGCGCACCAACAATAAGATAGAAATGCAAAATCCAGCTGCGAAGTAAAACATAGGTAGGTATTGTCTGTCCGCTCGCTAATAGCCCGTCGTGTATTACGCACACTTATTGTTATAGTACTGGCAAGTGGAAATTTCATTACAGATAACGTAGTGCCTGCCAGCGCAGATTAGAGTTTCATTACACGAGCGTTTCTGTTTTATGCAAAATAAAATGAATGAGCAACAGAAGCGGGAAAATACGCATGCTAAAATAACCGTCTTTTTCTGGAAACTATTTCAATACTTTTCTTCGCACAACGATCACAAAAAGGCTTTACAAAGCTCTAGTAAAAACCTTGTTAAGATACCGCAATGGCACGCCGAAGAATACACCCGAATTTAATACAAGCTTGGTCCCGGCGGGTTGAGACGGGCCCTGGCGCGTCGCAGACTGATATTGTGAAACTTTTCTTCGATGTAATCTACATAAAAAATGAGCTGAGGGTTCGCGGTGACCCGCTGGTAAATGAAAGCCGTTTGAACTGTTAATTTTGTTTGCATACAAAATGGAATCTGGCATGAAAATTATTTGTGTCTTAATCTTCCGGGGTCTTTTCATTTTCACGAGACCCGGGACAGAGATTTGTTTATTAAATTTTTTATTATTTCTGAAGCGACCACGCATATTATGTAAACGTAGACATTAAACTTTATTATTTATTAACTTTTTGAATCATTCTCAGTGGGTGTTCATTTTCCCCAAATAAACGTATTATTTTTCCGGTAGCAGTTAAGATTTGTACGCAACGCACTGCAAATATTCTTGATTTTTTGTCTTGACTTGATTTTTTATTGTGTATGAAATAATTCGCGATATACACTGAATCTTATCAGTGCGGAAACTTGCATAAGATTCAGTGTTAAATTATTAAACGAACAAGGATAACTCATCATGCCTCGACTTAAAACAACAAGGTTAGTCGTGATAAACATTAAATAAGATTCAGTGTGTCACAAAACAGCGATAAAAATTACGCGCGAATAAAATCACTGTGCACGTCACACGCAGTCACACGCAAAAGTGGGACAGGAGCACGGTGAATCAAGCTTGGGACCACATGGCTACGGGAGCAGAAACCAGAGGGGAGTGCTAGTCAACTTCCTCAGCAGGCAGGGACTGCTCTGTATGAACACCTTTTATCAGAAAAAGCCCCAACGGAAGTGGACCTGGAAGAGCCCTGACGGCAGGACGAAGAACGAGATCGACTTCATTGTTCTGTTGTTAAATGCACATTTAACTTTCATCTTCAATTCACAGTCCAACGGAACTGAACCTAGCGAATCGGGGGTCATAAGGGGTGTCACGGCTGAAGAGAATATTATCCAAATAGACAGTATTAATGAAGAAACACCGTATGACGTGAGTTCCAAATTTTATTGTTTCTCACCAAGATTAATAAGAGCGCAAAAAAAAAAAGTCATTTTGCTGGAATGTGTTATGCATATAAAAATCCCTCAACCTGTTACAAAAAAACGCATCAGAATCCGTCGCGTGATATAGAAGTTAGCGAATTCCACGACCGACAGACAGACAGAGAAACGCAAAAAGCGACTTCATTACCCGACTACATCAAAGCAGAAATGAGGGTTATTATTTTGACCTGTATGTATAAATGTATTTTTACCCACGACGAACGGAGACGGTATATGCGTTTGGGGTAATCTTTGTGCAAACTAATATTCCCAATTATCTCCAAAACCAATGGTCTGATTTTGATGCGGTTTTCAGTGATAGATGAAGGTTTGACTGGGAAATGTTCTTAGCTAGGTGTTACGCGAACAACTTACCAGGGGGAGTAAGGAGGAGTATTATAGGCAAGCTATAGAGTGCGCTTATCGACCCGCACCGTTCTGTCAAAGCGTAAGCAGTTGCTTCCTAGATACAGACGTCAACTGTATGAAAAGTCATAAAGGTTCAATAGTGCTGTCACTGGCGTTTTGTTACTGATGGACAGAGAGGTTGTGTTCTAACTATTGCTAACTGTTCTAACTTTTTAGACGCACTCTATAGCTTGCTTAAATATACTCTAAGGTTGTGGGTATTTTCAACATTTAAAATTTGTTTCCACTTGTTATACTTTGTAATGTAGCCCTAACATGACATTACTCGTAAAAAGGCTGAGGGTATGGTGTGTGAGGTCAGAAAAGAAAGATGACACAAAAAAAGGTCTGGAAGCAGTTCGCCGACTTGCTCGTTTCGCAAACCGGCGCGATTCGCCAACTCGCTTTCTGCCGACTGGCGCGCTAGGCCTACTTACGCGATTCGCCGACTGAGCTATTAGTAAACTATAGCTACAGTGTACAGTCAATTACACATTTTATAAACATTTTGCATATTTCGGCATTAGGGAGTTTAAATTTTTTTTTGGTTTGCATCTGTATAAAAAAGTGGTTTAGTTTTTAAAGTTATTCTTAAGCGCTAACATCACAAATGAGATTGTAAGTCTATGGCTATGCATATGCATGTGTAACGATGACGTCTCCGATGATCACTTGTCTGACAGATGTCATGATGCGCGTCGCATCACGCGTCTATTCTGTGGAGCTTGCCCCTGTCATGATGCGCGTCGCATCACGCGTCTATTCTGTGGAGCTTGCCCCGTAGAGACAAAGCTACATATTTGAGGCGCGCGTCGCATCGAAGACGGTTGACGGTCACTTGTCTGACAGATGCCATACAACGCGTTACGATGCACGTCTTCTGTGGAGCTTACGCTTTAATTTTTTTTATATGTAACAAGTCATTTAAAAGGTTGTTCAGTTGTTCTTTTGATAAGTTTATCCCTAGTACTTATTCAAAATTTCATATCATGCCATATTACGTTCTCGTATTAAATTTTCTTTTGTACAATAATACAGATCCATAAACTAAAAGTTGTTCAGTTGTTCTCTTGATAAGTTTATCCCTAGTACTTATTCAAAATTTCATATCATGCCATATTACGTTCTCGTATTAAATTTTCTTTTGTACAATAAAACAGATCCATAAACTATTATTATGTTCACTGTACATCATGACAGTTTGCTAACCGCGCAGTCGGCGAATCGCGTAAGTAGGCCTAGCGCGCCAGTCGGCAGAAAGCGAGTTGGCGAATCGCGCCGGTTTGCAAAACGCGCAAGTTGGCTTACCGCGCGTACTCCACAAAAAAGAACTGTCAGGAGTATGTACTTTAAATCTTGTTTAGATGGCGCATTGTAAAGAGACTCGAAAGAGCACATAAACAATGTGAAATTCGATGTTTTGTATGTTCAATCAGATGGGTTCGGATGCGCTAATGAACTCGTAGTTACCTACATATTTCACAGTTTAGGTACCTACCTATTTGATTCACAAATTCTTAGGTATTATTACAATGTAAACTCTTCGCCCGGCCCATAGTGTTAATAATTCAATAAGTTTATAACTTAAAAGTTTGTAATACCTACATCACCGGCTTCCAAGTCTCTATGCAACGCGCCGTCTTTACGTGATTTAAAGAACGTAGTCCTAACAATACACAATAAATGGTTTATTAGGCCGTTCAATAGGTTTCTTACTGTTTAATAGGGTTCGCGATTATTTATTAAGTAATGACAATATCACTGCAGAGACATAAATGTCCCATAAATAGTTAAATAAAAAATATTGGTGTTGACCAAGTACAATAAAATATAGAGCTCAGTAGAGACATAAAAACAATATTAAATTATTCTCGTATTAATTTACGTGAAATTTACAGGCGGACACAAGTGCTATTGTCAGTCCATCAGAACAAAACATAACACTGAGTCTGTTTTTCCTGAGACATCAAGCGATGACGTAAGTATAGTAGCGGTTAGCTATAGTTAGTATTCTTTGGTATAGTATTTCACGCAGCTCATTCAGAGCCCAAGAGTGGGTTCCCATCCAGCATAATTCATTTAGATCTAGTTCTTGATACGTTCATTTCCACTAATGGCCATTTTCGCTAACGTCCATTTCCGCCAACGTTCATTTTCGCGAACTTTCACTTCCAAGTCCTTTTGGATTTTGCCAAGTAGTCATTGTTTTGTCAGTATTAAGAATACTTATTTTTATTAAAGTCACATAATAAATTAGCCGTGTGGTGTCGGCAGAGTAGAATCTCACCACCCCAAATTGTAGGGAGGTAGCGTACCTCGTACTGAAGTTGACCGAGAGGTACTCTCTCAAGGTCGTACAGGTATAATATGCGCCGACTTCGAGCAGCTCAGATGAAGAGGTGGAGGCCTTATACGACGACGTGTCAAAAGCCATACACCAAACCACTAAGACCCACTTCACTGTTGTCATGGGGGACTTCAACGCTAAAGTGGGACAGGAGCACGGTGAATCAAACTTGGGACCACATGGCTACGGGAGCAGAAACCAGAGGGGCCAAATGCTAGTCAACTTCCTCAGCAGGCAGGGACTGTTCTGTATGAACACCTTTTATCAGAAAAAGCCCCAACGGAAGTGGACCTGAAAGAGCCCTGACGGCAAGACGAAGAATTAGATCGACTTCATCATGACGGATAAACGGCATATATTTAGGGATGTCTCAGTGATCAGTAGGTTCAATACCGGAAGTGATCTCCGACTAGTAAGAGGCACCCTAAATATCAACTTCAAGCTAGAAAGAAACCGCATGGTGAAGCAAGTTTTCCGTCCCAATCTGCCCCAAGCCGGACATGAGGAGTTCCAACTTGAACTGAAAAATCGATTCGCTGCCCTGGAGACCCCGACAAACGTTGACGAGGACCTAGAGAGCACTTTCGTAAAAGGCGAACAGACAAGAAGTCCAGACTTTCAAGCGAGGCCCTGGACCTGATGCGAATTAGACGAGAAACACCAGAGGATGCATTGCCAGATCCCCAGTCACCTAACAAAAAGATCCGAAGTATGATAATACGCGACCTCCGAAGCTATAACACTCGACTCGTAAAGGAGGCGATTGAGAAAAACCGAGGGTCGAAAGTTTTTACCAAGACACTGGGAAGGAGTCATCTGGCAAAGCTAACTACCTCGAATGGTGTAACTGTCACATCGGTTCCAGCGATTCTCGCTGAAACTGAGGACTTCTATGGAAATCTGTATGCCTCGCATGCGAAAATGCCTCCACCTGATGCGACCCCAGACCCAAGAGCTCCTCTCACCCGCCACTTTACAGAAGATCTCCCGGACGTAGATATAGACGAAATCGGGGCGGTTCTCAGACAGCTTAAAAATGGAAAGGCTCCCGGGGAAGACGGAGTGGCCTCTGAGCTACTTAAGGCCGGTAGAAAACCTGTCCTCGAGGAGCTGAAAAGGCTTTTCAACTCTGTAATAGCCAATGGGACAACCCCGAAGGCGTAGAGCAGAGGTGTAGTGGCATTGTTTTTCAAAAAAAGGAGACAAAACGCTTCTCAAAAACTATAGGCCGATCACACTTCTGAGCCACGTCTATAAGCTGTTCTCGAGAGTCGTCACAAATCGTCTGGCATCAAGATTTGACGCCTTTCAGCCACCGGAACAGGCCGGGTTTCGTAAGGGCTTCAGTACCGTAGACCACATCCATACTGTAAGGCAGGTTATATAGAAGACAGAGGAGTACAACCAACCACTGTGTATGGCTTTTGTGGACTACGAAAAAGCCCTCGACTCTATCGAAACCTGGGCTGTTTTGGAGTCCTTGCAGCGCTGTCAAGTCGACTGGCGGTATGTGGAGGTGCTGAGAAGCCTCTATCAAATGGCTTCGATGTCCGTTCAAGTACAAAACCATAATACAAGACCCATCCAACTGCTCCGTGGTATAAGACAGGGTGACGTTATATCCCCGAAAGTCTTCACCAACGCATTGGAGGATGTCTTCAAAACTCTACAGTGGGATGGACTGGGCATCAACGTCAACGGCGAAAGTCTCACGCATCTCCGCTTTGCCGACGACATAGTCATAATAGCCGAATCGCTGCAGGACCTGCAAAAAATGCTGTCTAGTCTTAACTCTGCCTCGAGACGTGTTGGACTTGGGATGAACTTGGATAAGACGAAGGTAATGTTCAATCAACACATAATCCCCGAGCCGGTCTCCGTCGAAGGTGTAGTCCTTGAAGTTGTCCAGAAATATGTGTACCTTGGGCAAACTTTGCAGATGGGAAGAGACAACTTTGAGGCTGAAATCACCAGAAGAGTGCAGCTTGGCTGGGTAGCATTTGGAAAGCTGCGTCACATCCTCGAATCATCTTTGCCACAATGCCTCAAGACCAAGGTGTTCGATCAATGCGTCCTACCAGTCATGACCTACAGAGCCGAGACGTAGAACTTGACATTAAAACTGGCCCACCGGCTACATGTCACTCAGAGAGCTATGGAAAGGTCTATGCTTGGTATCTCTATAATGGATAAAGTCCGGAATGAGGCCATCCGAAAAAAGACCAAAGTGACGGACATAGTCTGGAAGTGTAGCAAGCTGAAATGGCAGTGGGCTGGCCACATTTGTCGTAGAACCGACGGACGGTGGAGTAAGCGGGTTCTCGAGTGGAGGCCACGCCTCGGCAAGGGTAGCGTTGGACGCCCTCCGGCCAGGTGGACCGATGACTTAAATAAGGCGGATGGTAGCGACTGGATGGCGAAAACGGGAGATCGTGCCTTATGGCGTTCTCTGGGGGAGGCCTACGTCCAGCAGTGGACTGCAATAGGCTGAAATAGAAATAGAATAGAAAATCACTGTGTGGACAGGGCCTTACGTCGGCGTACACCGACACCGATGCAACGTGAAAATGGATGTTATGTTATTGTTTGGTGTTTGCCTCTTTGGCAGCTTTTGACAACGGCTCTTGTTGTTCGTTTTGCGTGTTTGATAAAAACAACGAATGCCATTGAAGAGCCAACCAGATTATTCGGATGGAATGAATGTTTGTTTTGTTTTGACGGAAACAATTAAATCAATGGAACAATCGACTGGATTAGATTATCGGCACTTTTAATATTTTATTTTATATCACACTGCTATTGCTACCAAAACACCTCTGTTATTTTAATTTTGCGTATACTAGACGTAGAAAAGCAAATAATGTTAGAAAAGTATGACAAAATACGCGGAAGATCTTTGATGTCATATTCTTATAATCATTAACTTGGCGACAAAATATAAATTCCTTTATGAAATACAACATTATTACTTTTACAAGTTAATTACCTAAATATGAACATTTTATAACCATGTAGGTAATCAAAATATTTTTCGTCCAATACCGATTTATCGCATCGCAAAGATAATAAATATTCTAGTAAATGTAAAGGGAAAATCTTAGAAAAGTACCTAAATATCATAAATACCATTTCACGTTTTCAGTTCTTTTATATTTAAATCATTTTCTTCCGTATCAACATGAAGTGGGACAGTTATATGAATCAACCGCGAGCGTTTCATTTTCGGTCCTTTGTTGACGAGATGGATGGTCGAACTGCTTGATACGAAGAAATATTTTCTAGGACTACTTACTATCTATGTAGGGTTTAAGTATTTACATACATACAATATAAATGCAGTATATACCAATAAAGATCGGATAGCACTTTCGCACCGTTCAGTCGCGGTAATTTAATGGTATGAGATAGCTATGCCAAGTTGCGTGATAAATATGGAATGGCATAGACATACAATCTGAAATTAAGCTATGAACTAATCAGGCTCTTTTTTTAACACTAAACTGACAATACGTTTAGCAACAACCAAATTGTTTAACGCTTCTTCTTCTTCTTTTCGTGTCAACGGTTATAACTCAATAGTATATCAAATAATAAATTTCCAGAAGTTCGCGACGCCAACAGCCCTTTCGTTTGCCACTTTGAGGTCCTCCACGGTGCAGGGAGCGGGGAGGTTAGGACACGTTAGCAGGTGGCTCATCGTCTGGGTAGCCCCGCATCCGCATTTGCGCTGTTTAACGCTGTGCTTTAGGTCAAATGGGGAGCATAAAATTGGCCTCCCATAGCTCAAATCAGCTTATCGACAATTTTGTATGGGAGGACCAATTTTTTATATATTTCGGCCTATGTTCCTTGGGGAAAGTTTTTCTTTATCACCAGCTGGTTCTGATTTGTCTCTATCAGTCACTAGTAAAATTTCACCCTTTATACAGCCATGATGATTTTTTGTAGCCCATTATTGCTAAGACGCATTGAAGCTGAGAATGACTATCGTTTACAGAGTTCTTACTAAATTAGACATAAAGGTGGAAGCTGCTCGCTCGTAAACTGGCAGATTTACATTAAATTCTAGAAAAGCGCTTCCGGTTATGGGCTATCCTGCAGTATTTCCTATTGTATCTATAGCCAAATGGGTTTCGAATCGCTTGCGGAATTTCTAAATAATTCATGAAAATATGCATCTTCACACTTTAAAAGTACCAGCTACCCATTAAATATTTAATGTGGACATCTTACAACATTCTAATATTCGTTTTACGCTCATTGAGTCTCTATTGAGTCTATGGAAATGATTACAATCGCTAATTAGGTAGTTTATCACGTTTGCATACAATGTGTATTTATTATAACAAGTAATTATTTCAAAAATTAAACTCTATTTTTTTAATTGTACTTAGTATCTGACAAATCCTGATGCTTTTCGATAGGTAATGTGAAAATACTCGAGTTCGAGCGGATCACGAGTTTTAGTTGCCTGACGTCAACTTTTTTTGGAAATGCTATTTTAGGTGGTACCTATCACTGCCACCATGTAGTTGACCATAGTCGACAGGTAGTAGACAAAGGGGTGGCAATATTCTTAGCTGCGATCAAGCCGCTACCATACGAATAGTAACAAAACATAAACAACGAGCATTCTTTCACTGAATCTAAAGATTTCCAGCGTGCGAAAAGAAATACCTAGGTAAAGATCCTTCAGGAAATGACGCATCAGCGGCCTACGCGCCACAGAGCTATCGGAAATTAGCAATTTACTTTGTTTAGTAAACTGCGCTTACATCAGTGGAATTGTATTTGAAACGACGAGGAAAAAGAATAAAAAAAATAATAATAATGTGAATAAATACAGTGAAACTAGGTGCTATGCCACACAGGTACAGATATTCGTTCCTTGTTTATGGACAGAATTACTTGTGATTGTTAAGTGTCTAATAAGAAATATATTTAAATAACAATTAGAAAATTCAAAGATCAAAGATTATGAAATCGCTTAGTCGATGGATTAGTAAGTAAATAGGTAGTTTCTCCGAATTTGAGAAGTAGATACTGTATTTGATATCAGTACAAATATGTTTTTCTCTTTTCGGTCGTGTGACATGTTTTCTGATGGTAGGATATATTTTGGGTATTCAATTTATCGCAGGTTTTCATCGCTCTGACTACATTCAAACTGCAAAGAATGAATAAGTCGCTGGTAATTAGTTACAAAACTATACCCAGCCACGCGTTAGTGGCGAAGATATACCTACCTACTTGCTTAATTTGCAGGCTAGCTATAATATAATTATAACCACGGTAGCCCAGGTTGGTAGTGGCGTCGGCAGTACAGAATGCCGAAGGATGCTCGTTCATACCCTGCCTGCGGTGAAAAACAACAACAAACAACATTTTTAAATAAAATAAAACTATCAAGAGTTATCAAAAAACACGCTTGAGACTGATTCGTCATACATTTGTATCCAAGATTTCGTTTTTACGATGGTGCCTAAGCAACGTCTAGAAAATTATGGTGATAATTACTTACATTTTTTTACTGGTACAGTTAGCAGCTACCTTCTTAAGCTTGTCAGAGCAAAGAAAGTAGGTAATTGTGTTTGTTATGCTTATTTCTCTCAAATTGCTCAGCTCTAAGAGACTGGAATTTTGCGTTCCTCGGGTTTAATGAAACTTTCACTTCCCCGACTCTGTTCATCTCTGTCTTATTGCGTCTCTCATCATGAAAATAACTGCTGAATAAATTGAAGATGCTTTTACAAAGTTAACTCTATCTTAGCTAGGTTTTCATTCCTTACTTCAATACAAAACTACTAGTGTATTGTAATTTTTTAATGCACTCACAGTGCTATATAATTCTCATAAATGAAAATATTAAAGTTAAAAAATTCATTAGCGTGGGCCGGTACTTAAACCCGGGACCGCGGGGTACCGACCCACTGCTCTGTCAACTGAGCTACCAGCGACGCCTGGCTGACCCTAACGTATCTTTCAACCTTTTGAGGCTCGTCATAAGACGACGATCTAGCAAAATCTAATAAAAAGTATTTAAACTTCTTCTTGTTCAGTCGTGCGCGAGTCGGACTCGCACGTGGTCTATTTTTAGGGTTTTGTCTGTCTGTCTGTCTGTATGCCGCGCCCTCATATATTCGTCAGTTTTAGTCGTTTTAGAGCTATCGATTTGATAGGTGAGAAGTTAGATCGTATTGAACCAAATATAGAAATGTTGAGAAAAAATTATATTAAATGTTTTTTGGACCCCCTCCCATACAAGTGAAAGGGGGCCAAAAAGGGGGCTCTTGTTATATTGAGTAGGGTATCGTTGAGTAGGTCTTTTAAAACTAAGGGGAGTTTTTTTTTAAACAAAGGCACTTCAATGTTGCTGTCATAAGATATTTGCTTTTAAAAATGGGCGTTTTTGACCCATAATTTGTTCCAGCTGTAACTTCAAAAGTAGGTATAAACGCTAAAAATTTGAAAAATATATGGTATATAGCTTACAATCTGAAATTACAATGAAAACTTTAAGAGATACTTTACCCCCTAAAGGATTCAGAAAAAAATAGTTTTTCTATTTGCGGTTGGTAACCATACAGCTGCAAACAAACCACCAACAAAATTAAGTTTGTAACGCTGAAAATCCTGATATTCAAACATTGACTACGAAACCCTAATTGTGGGCGTATCTGACACGCTCATGGCCTTATTCAAAACTATGAATTTCGTGCAATGTTTTGTAAACACCCGAGTTTTGGTTGCGTATTCCGAGCTTCGCTTACAGGGGAGGCGCGGGGACGCAACGGAACCGCAGCCCGGCGTCAGACAGTCAGAAGGTAGGTAAATCCATCCATCCATCAGATTGAATTGGAATTCTAAATAATTTCTAGAATGAATTTAGAAACTTCCGTATCGCATGCCAGTTGCTTTTCATTGACAAAATACATTATGCTAATCTAATCTAATAGCGGGCTACTCAAAAACTTATAAGTTTAGAAGCAGTCTTGGCATACATTCATGTTTATATCCCTTGCAGGGTACGCAGAAGTAAAAAGCAGTAAAAGCGGCTATTTACACCACGTCTCACAAAAGTTTGGGAGTCATTTAGAAGACTGTTTATCACCAAAGTGTCAAGTTGTCAGCCTGTCGCCTAAAATTGCAATACCTACAAATAAACTATTAAATCCCTACGTCACTTCTTACGACACGATGGGGTGATGCTTTATAGTCTAGTAACTAACGTCACAGCTATTCGGATTGACCCATGAAGCTGAAAATCGGCATATAGGTATTTCTTGACCTCCTTATCAAAATTAGACATGGAACCCAGCGGGCACCACCCCCCTTAACCTTTTACCGCCCCCTCTTCTTTACAAGGCGTAATTTTTGAAGTAATTGACTTGGAGGGTAGTTTCTATTTCATATCGTGCTTGACATCTCACTTGAAGCTTATTGTGCCCGCAAAATTACCCTTTCGGTCCCCCGGATGGCCCAAAAGCCCGAAAAGTGGGGTGTCCCGTTCTTATATGAGATTTTCTTATTCTCAAACTATCGACTCCCAAGAGGTATCAAAAGTTGCGTAATTAGACACAGATTGCAAAAAACCTAATATATCTTTAAATAATATTTATATCTAGGGCTCTATCGATCAATAAAGTGTTTTGACTACGAAACCAACATATTATTGTTTTTTAATATTCGGCAAAGCCCTAAAGATAAATATTATTAAAAGATATTTTAAGTTTTTTCATTTTGATCAGGAGGTCAAGAAGCACCTTCATGCCGATTTTCAGCTTCATGGGTCAATCCGAATAGTTATAACCAGCTATTGACGTTAGTTACTAGACTATTACTAAGCCAGCACCACACGACGAGTGCACTTGGCAGGTACGGTATCTGAAATTTAGTTTTTTCAATTTAACAATAAGTCACATATCCATTTCTTATCATAACTTTACGACAACCCGCCACACTTCTCGAGCCTCTTCATAAGTTTGCCGGTTTTGAACTAGCCGCATCCTCATATTCAGATCACGACCGCAAGCAACTCATGCGATCAAATTGATTTACCAACTACACTATTTACTTAGAAAGGGTCTCCTCCTTCCTCGGCTAACAACTTAACATAGCTTAAATTGTGCCTGTCACATACGCAAATTCGATAACTCCTTCAACTAGGTACCTGAAATAAAACATTGGCCAAGTATTCGACTCGCGCACAATGGGTTTAGCACCTACCGTTTTAAAAATATTTCATGATATTTATATAGCCCTCTTGAGTGTTTATAATTACCTACTTACATATTCTACAGTCAACTGTTTAACTTAATCAATGCTTTAACTTTAACGGTTTAATTTTACAACAAACCTACATCTTGGTGAGGCGGTCGGACAGCGGATTCTTCATTATAGTTTGAACTCGTCGTTTTGAACATATGGGTAAGGAACCCTAAAAAAGCAGCAAAGGCCGATGCCCAGATGGCGCTTCTAAGATTATTGAATTTGATGTAGATTATCCGGCGCGCGGCAGCTGAGCCCGACGCGCTCGAGCAAATGATCACCCATTCCTTTATTTACCCAAGTTACAGGATAATGATATTTATTCCCTAAATAAAAGAGCTTTCTTATTGTGAAGTGGAGCCTTACAGAATTGAATTGAATTTTAATGGTTATTTAAAATAAGCATTTATTTTAAAAAGTTTTTTTCATGATTATTTAAGTGGCATGTTAGTAGAAACCCAAGATTTTCTCTTGTTATATTGAGTATGGTGTCGTTGAATAAATAAAACAAAGGGGAGGTTTCTTTGAAACAAATTCACTTAAATGTTTCTGTCTCGGGGTATTTGCTTTTAAACGAGGCGTTTTTGACCCATAATTTGTTCCAGCTGTAACTCCTAAAGTATAAAAGCTAAAGTCAAAAAAATTGAATATACGTTACAACTGAAAGGATACTGTACCACTAAAGATTTCAGAAAAATAAAAGCTTTTCTATTTATGGTTGTTGGTCACCATACAGCTGCAAACAAACCAGCAATTAAATTATCTTTGTAACGATGAAAAACCTGATGTTTAAACGTTGACTACGAAACCCTATGTGTGGGCGTGTCTGACACGCTCTTGGCCGTTTTTTATTTTTGTTTTATGGCAAGCTGTAGAAACAATCAATTGCTGTAAAAATAAAGCACGTGCCGTAACACCGTGTGAACTCGTACATGCCCACAAGTTACGAGTATTTTGTACTAGGTACTCGCACGATAATGTACAGCCTGGAAAATTTTCGTGTTGGTTGGTTGTATATGGCACGACAGGGATATTGGGATATTCAATCACCAAAATTCGTGACAGAGAGACGCGTAAATGAATCTGCAGATTAACATTGGATAAACGCGATTACACTTCGAAATCTGTTTGTAATCCGACAACCAAACGTTTTTACACGACCTAGTTCCAAATATTAGAGCTATATATTTTTGTTACGAATTTTATTTCAATGTCATATACCAACCTATACCAACAAATATATTTTCATACAATATGTATTTCAAAAACTGGAATTAACACAGATGTTTTTCGTTCGAGACCTTAATTCAGCACATTATCTAAATACGAAGGACATCGTATTATACTAAGATCATGCTTAAATACATAGCTAAAGACGAAGGAATGAAAGCGTTAAGCTGAAAGATAATGCTTAAACTGTTATCGGTGTCACATAATATTTCGAAATTGCATCAGCTGGCCTTCGCTTCGGCGGCGCGCTTACGGAAAAACTACCCTTATGCCCAACCTCCACAGAGGAGACGAGCGATGTGACGAATTAGATGACGTTTGACAGACAAGCTTCTCACGTGTGGTAGCTTTGTCTCTATTGTTTCATAAACGGTTTCATCATCGTGCACCTTTCACTTCTCCGACGATCGCGTCACAATCACGACGCATTTCTATATAGTCTGCGTGCGGTCTGATAGCGGGCGCTATTAAAGAAAATGTAGGTAGGTAGGTATGACATCGCCCGCGATGATCGTCCGCGGAGGAAATAATTAGCTTGTGAACATTGCGTTCGTTGGGGTAGGAATCAGTAGGTGATAGGTAGGTATCTAGTGAGTGTTGTATCAAAATGTTAGATTTCTCGGCAAATTTTGGGTGGAGAAAAATACGCCGTAAAAACCAAGCGTGCAGTGTGACTTTATAACTAATTATATAAAATAAGAAAACTTAAATAAGAGCACTTATTTATTTCTTAAAAATATATTTTTGTGTCTTGAAATTATTAAACTATTTCACATAAGTAGCAACTTGGTGAGGTAGTGTTGATTAAAAATTAACGAGTTTCTTTCTTCGGTAACATTTATAAAATACCTCTCAGGGCGTCTTGACCAAAGAAACACAAGTCATGTGAGCGACCAAAAAACGTTTCACCTTCGGCCTTGTTAAACTGCCTATTTCATTTCATTTTTTTACGAAGCATGACTTCTTTGACTCGCCGTCTACGTCTGCGCTCTTTGAGAGCTGATAGAGTGCGCCACCCTGTGTGCATGCCAAAACGTCTGGCAACCCTGCTCCTCCAGATTTTCTACTTTACTATGAAAGAACTGTTCACCATTAAGCCTCTTTGAGTGTTCTGAAAACAGGATTGACGAGTGTTTTGATATTCGTGTTATTTTATGACCAATATAAACAGCTTGTGCTGTGATTTCCTTAGGTACATCGTTTAAAACGTAGGAATGGATTTCTTTAAATCAGCAGTTCCGAGAAGTATTTTTTCTTTACTATGACAAATAAAACAAATTCTGAGATCAACTAAAACCATATGTGAAAAAGTAGAAGCAGGCAATCTATCAAAGTCGAGCCAGATCAGCTTCCACGAGAAAAACACCTTTTTAAGCATTTACGAGATCGATTTACGTGAATAATATGTGATTGATGCCGCCGCGGGTGTAGTTAATGCTGGCGATACATTTCGTCACGGCTGATTTATGTTTCGTATTTATACTAGATGATACAGAACAAAATAATTAAAAAAAACGGTCCTCCCATACAAAATGTAACAACCGGCCGAGTCAATTTGTATGAAGTTTATTTACTTATAGTAATTAGGTTCATAAAAAAAAACTGTATTGCGTGTAACTTGAGATTTAGTAAAATCATGTAAAATGCAAATGATGATGATGATGATGAAAATAGGTAATCAAAAAATGAGTGGCACCTAACATTTTTTGATGAAATCAAATGCGCAAAACGAAAAAGAATCGTTTTTTATGAAAAATTGATGTTATTTAAAATAAAAATCGATTTATTTTTTATCGATTTTTTTGCTACTGAAAATAATCGATTATAAAAAAATCTAATTTTATTACTCAAGTCAATCCCTAGGGCGCGGGGCGTGGCATACAGACAGACAGACAGACACACTTGACGAAATGATAAGGGTTTCTAGTAGACTACGAAACCCTAAAAATTGAGAAAGAAACTATTTTGTTTCTCGAGTGAATGTAATCTCATCTAAAAACTCTTTTAAACTTAATTGAAAATTTTATTCTCCGAAATAGGTAAAAGAAGTGAGTCCATTGCAGTCCGGGAAGTTCTATAGCTAAATTTTTAATTTTTAAACCTTCGGTGTCGTATTTTATAGCCAAGCCAGATGTGATTTTACCTTTGCTGGATGTCTACAATAGACGTGAATTGGTCGTTATTATTTGCTACATAATGTTTGACGTAAAATTTAGCGTGTACCTAAGGGACAGCACTCCGAATACTGAAAGGGTGCATTCAGACTATGAAATCAAACAACTTGCCATAGAAATAAATTTCAGGAAGCGAAAAAATAAATTTTGACTTCCCATACAAAATCACAATTAACTGATTCAATTTATTATGGGAAATCAAAAATTTTTTTACGTTTCTTGTAATTTATTTCTATGGGAAGTTATTCAGTTTCATGGTCTGAATGCACCCTTCAGTATTCGGAGGGCTGTCTCTTACAGTCTATATAGGTATTCAGTATAAAAACAAATAAAATCCACAGCAAATATAAAAACAAAACAAATTATAAAACAAAACAAATAATTGCAACATAATTGGCCTTTTAGACGATTTAATTAAACATATTATTTTTTGTAGACTTTCGAAATTTTCCGCTGCGGCAACCAGCCACAGCCACCAGCTTCTGTCTTGAAGAAGAAATAAGATAGGTATGAACAGAGTTATTTGCGTTATCTGATAGATAACGGTTATCATAACATTTCTTGGACACTTCAGGTTAATTTCTTTCATTTGAAGTTAATTTTTTTACTCCAGATAAAAGACAACGTCGATACAAAATGTGTCGTTATTCCACTGTCTATAACAAAGACTAAGAACGTAACATGACACTTCTTACTCCTACTGTATCTACGACGCCTGTGGGTAAGTTTGCTGTACTAGATTTAAAAGTTAATTAAGTGTGTCTCCTGTCTCTTGTTCTGCGCGATGTATGCTGCGGTGGGATGAAACAGATCGGCAACTTTACATTAGTTGTTTCCGACAAGTTGCTCAAGTTTAGGTATACAGTTTCAGACGTCGGGTAACTAAGTCGGTGGTTGACGGATTCCAAATTAGATTCATGCAACGAAATTTCGAAAGGATTACCAGTGAGAGTTGAGCGTTTCATTTATATTTGGAGTTGCCACACTCCAAAAGGTATTGATCAAACTCAGTCTAGTCTGCGAAGCGTACCTGCCTAAGTATAAAATGTTAAACTAAAAGAGCGAGTAGATTAGAAATGAAATTACGAAAGACATACATTCACATAAAGTAAATTTTTCGGAAATATCTAATATGAACAAAACTACCTGAATCTACTGACATCTTAAATATAGCCTGATTTCCATTTCAAGGTATAATGGCTTACAGTGTTTTCCTCTTCACAGTAACTATGCTCTCCATCTCCAGACAAATGAAAACAAGTGACCATCTGCGACATTGTGCCATTACGAATTTATTTGAATTAGGTAGTACGAATAAGGATAAAGCTCGTTTTTTTTAGCAAAGGTAATTAATTCCCAAGGAACATTGGATAAAATACAATAAATACAAAAAATAAAGCAAAAATTGGAGATCCACACAAAATTGCCGATCAGCTGATTTGAATAACTCTGGGAGGTCTAAATATTTTTCTCATATTTATACTCGTACCTATGTTCCTTAGGGAAAGTTGTTCCTTACCATCAGCAGGTTCTGAGTTTTAGCTTTGTGTCGAAGTCGTAGAAATTTTTTTTGAACCCACCAACAACTTTGATTCTTGATTTATGGACAATATTCGCCCACTATTAAAGATTTTGAGTTTGTCTTAAAATTTGATCAATTTGGAACTAGAGACTTGATTGGCTTAGCTTAGACTTAGGTAGATAGACGTAATGTGATAATCGTAAGATGTCCGACCGATTGACAACCGATGTGGCGAAGTAGTTATGCGACTGCCTGCGACGCGAAAGCGATTCTCGATAAGGCACTCACAAAGTTGGTATTTATAACTTTGTGAATTTGTTCCCAGTCTGGTAAGGACACTATATGCTATAGCGTTGCGCTATTTTTCACTTTAATTTTCTTCAAATCTGTAAATAATTTTCTTATTCGACATATTTATTTACTACTATTGACAAAATGTCAACGTCTCACCTTTGACGGCTATCTCATAGAGCCGCGTAGTACTCTACTAAAAAGTTATTGTACTATAGTTCACTACCTCTTCCCAATTTCTGACCTCCTGGTACTCGATTCTAAATTTATCTCGCGCTGGCACTCTTTCACTCCTCCTGGAAACGAGACCTCCGAGCCCTCCGAAGCCACAGGACTGCCCTCGTCGCCTGGACAAACCACTACATCATCAGGGCGACAAACCTCCACCATCAGCACTGGCAACTTGCAAGAAAACTGGCCACTGACAAACCTCAAGGTCTTTGAAATTCGAAATCAGAAAGAAGACTAGAACATTCTCGAATGCCTGGCAAGCATATATAAGGCGTGTCAAGCTGTCAAAAGATCAGTCTTTTTCAGTCTTTACTCTACTTCCAATTATCTAAGAAATAATAAAAGAAGTAAAAAGTCTAAAGTGAAGTAACTAAGAAAAGTGAAGTAAGTGAGACAAGTCCTGAAGCCTCAAGAACTCAGAAGCCTCAAGTCCAGAAGCTAAAGAAGCTTCGCCGTCCGCAAGCGTCCACGACGAGTTGCCAAGTCGCGGTCAAGCCTGAAGAATCCAAGACCCTGCCGAGCGCACGCTGACCGTGGGAGGGCGATTCTACGCTGTGTGAGTCCGCGCGCCTTGTGGCCTTTTCGGTGTCAGGAGGTTACTTATTTGTATACGTGGCTAATAAAAGTAGTATTCCTTTACTAACTATCTTTTCCTGCCGCGGCCCCTCACTACGCGCGAGGGCACCAGGCTTGTTATGGCGCCTACACACAAGACACTCTACCTACACCTACTCACTCACGCCCTCCGGGGTCACAGGCACTCGTGCTAGCGAGACCACTCCACCCTACTTAGCTACTAAATTACACCTGCGGTTACCTCGGTTCCTTGAGTGCCGGTGCCTCTAAGAACCTGGGTAACACGACAACACTACAGGCCGAACCCCCTCGTAGTCCGAAACGAAAGATATTTTTATGATTTGGATGGCGGGCACATTAAGCCGTCGGTCCCAGTCGCTGTCTACGATTACTTAGACGGCGGTCGTTACACATCCATGTCCTGAGTCTCGCTACTTGTAGTAAGCGGATGAAAAACTCAGACACCAAGGTTTATCGGATTGTTGGACGACTCAATGTCCCACGCAATAGAGAGAGAGAAAGAGTTCTTAAGTTCTACAGTCAGCTCAGCACTGTCGTCGTTGCAATATTAATCTTAATCTGATGTTAGGCAGACACTCAGTCGCGCAAAAACGTGGCTTGATAAGGATTTATGCTGCAATAAAGCGCGCGTTGGACGCGCTCCAGCAGCCGGAGCTGTTTGCATGTGAACTGGGGTGGGACCAAGCGATAAAACCGAAAATAATGAATCGCACGGTGATTATTACAATTATACCTAAGTACCTATATATTATACTCTTAATTGCATTAAAAAAACAGAAAAAAGGTTACAAAATTTGTCGCAAGGGCTTCTCGTCGAGCCAACCCATAGGACAGATAAGAATTTTCCAAATTACTTAATATGTACCTGTCTAAAAACGCTAAACATCAAAAGAATTTCCGTTTTTTTTTGCACTGTTAAGTACTTGGAAATCCAAAAACTTTATTTGGTACGCGGCAAATATTGACGAGCTTAGGTATTCTTATTTATAAGTTCTTGTAAAAGACTGCGTGGAATAATGATGTCGAAGACAATTTTTTATTAGTAACGGACTCCTTTACATTTTCAATGTTCAAAATTTCCATTCTATCCTAAAACTAAAATATATAGATACCCATGAAAAGACACACAACAGAACTGTTTTTGATCTCCTTTATACTAATCAAAATTAACTTGGCACCTATCTTCCCTAAATCAAGTTTGTAGGAATACATTTCTCAAGTACCCAACTGAGAAAAAACATTTTAATTAATTACAGAGCACAGTCAGTAAACTCGGAAAACTTATATTCCTTTCAGAACTTGACATATCTGCGACTCCGGCTGAAGGACTGAAAATAATTTATAACGGCTTGATATTCCGATCTTTTTTGAAATGTGAATAATAAAATTGAAGAGCCAAAAATGTTACTTAGCAAATACAAAAAAACTTAGGTAGTGTTGCCAAATGATAAGCAGACCAAACTAATTTTTCACAATTTCGGGGGTTGTGTTTTATTGGCGCCTTCTTGGAGATAATGGAAGATGTTTTTCTTAGCAATGGCAGTTTAAAATGTAGTTTTAAAAATGTATAAAATATTAAGACAAGCTATGGATGGACAAAAGAGCAATAAGTGACCAAAGTAGACTTAATTGGTCTCTTTTGATATGAAAGTAAGTACTAAGTCAGATTATGCAGGGTGTAAGGGACGGTGTACCGAAAACTTTGCAGGCATGATCAGACCACGACACTGAACAACTTTTATTATGAATCCAATGGTGGGAAACGAGAAAAAATTTCCGACCTCCCATACAAAATTGACGATCAGCTGACTGACTTTGTATGGGAAACCGATTTCTTTTTCGTTCAACACCATATGTTCCATGGGGAAAGTTGTTCAGTTTCATGGTCTGAGCACGCCTGCAAGGTTTTTGTTACACCATACCTTACACTCTGTATTATAATATTTTCTTAATTAATTAGTAAGATTTTAGGTGTGGTGCATGAGCTGGGTGATGTGTGCGTGAAATGAAAGAGCTGGGTTTGCTTGTAAGCCAAGTGCAGGCTGATGAGATTGGTAATTTATTCAAGAACTTAGACCTATACATTAACAACATTCACATAGCTCATTTAGTATGTATCATGTCGAGTAAGAATCTTACAAATACAAAATTGTGGGTAGTTGAAAATAATAACTGTTTAGTTTTCGTATAAAATGGGCTCGGTGCTGGCAACACTGCTCTGTCATTGTCACGTCCTCTGCCGTCGCCCGCATCGTGGATGCGAATTTTGATTATAAGTGGTGTAATTTGGTGTGCTTTCGGTTTTCTCGTGTGGTTTTCCCTGTTCGGTGGGGAAGTGAACCAAGTGATTTTGGTTCCGGCGCTTTGATTGAGAGTCACGCGACCGCCGGCAAAATATAACCTCACTTTTCGTTGGCTCGCGTCGTGGCTGCCGATAGCTACGTATTTTAATTATAAATGATTGGAGGCCAACGGGGCCGATTTCTCATTCGGAGAGAAATCTTTTAGTTATTTTGTGTTAAAAAACATTATGTGATGTCGAACTGTGAACTATAGTGCAAATTGGAGGAAAGGAGTTCGAGAACGAGCGGATGTTCCGGTGCCGTGAGTTTAGGTTATTCCCTATTCCTGTGCTCCTCAAATATCCTGAATACCTGATTCCTGTCATACTTAAACTCACAAAGAAACGGCGTCATCGTTCGCTCGGTAAGCAATTCGTTGCTGGGCCCTGTTTAAGTAGATTTTGGAAACAAGAATTTCTCGGCCGGAAACTTTCCGGAACAAAATTCTCTCATTAAATTTATTTTATTTAGCTATAGTAAAGAGCACTACGAATCGTAGTCAAATGTTGTTCCGAGGCTGATCGACCATTTAGTTTTAGATTTTAAGATAACTTTAATTTGCTTCCACTGCGCTAAGATCAGCTTCGGAATCAAAATAAATGATATACCCTACGAAGTGAAATCCTAATTTTAGAAATACATCTTGACGGTATCGTATAAAATACATAAATGTGTGTACCCCACATACCTCCCTTCCTAGTGAAACGTTCATAAGGAAAGAAAATAAAACAAAACTCAAATATCTTATTTACATCAATAATGGTCATATAAAACATATACTAAAATATCGGAACAATAATTTTATATACAGAATTTACATTAAAATATATACGCTTAAAATTAATACGCTTGTTCCGTCTTCAAACTTCGCAATGCTGGATCTGCGCGGGCGGCAGGCGGTCCCCCCGCGGCCGCACGGCGCACGATACCGGCCAACGCGGACGCCAATTCGCTCCGTCTATATAACGCGCGCGCGCACGGCGCCGCCACGTTAGTCGACTCCAGCCACCACCGCTAGTGCACGCTTCCCGTAGTCCACGTATCGACGCCTGACGTTCGTTACTCGCCGCCTGACGTTCGTTACTCGCCGCATTGAAGACTTCAGTTATTCTTGTCCCCGTGCTCCATATCGAAGATGACTACGTGTCATGCTGCTTTCCAACAATCCATCGTGCCAGTTGTGTAACTAGTGCTTCGTTCGAGATACGTCCAAGCAACGTGCTTCAAGAAGAATACTTCGAGATCGTCCGACCAAAGTGCTTCAAGAAAAATAACGCTTCGTTTTGTGCTTCGACGTGGTGCTTCTGAATTTGTCGCCGGCCAGTTGCTGGTTTATTTAATAACAGCTACACGCTGTGAACTGCAATTCTCATTGCAACTTCTTAGTTTCACACTACGACTGACGTCAATAATATGAATTTGTTGTTTTATTTTTACCCTTGATGTTTGTTACATACGACTAGTGCATGTATAAGCAGTCGTATTTGCACGTATTTAGTAGTTAGTTGCTTGCTTTTGTATGTTGGATGCGGTTGAATGTCGCTTGCAAGGTGAATTTGGCTTGGTGGTGGTGGTGTTTGCTTGCTTAAGTAGGTAGCTGCATATTTCGCATATTTATCACAATTACCCTTATCCCTGTGCATGTGCCATGTATGCTTTGTAGAATGAATGCTTGCTAAAATATTGGTGTGGTAGGGATAGTTTTTTTTTTTGGGTACTACTAATTATCTGCCTACCCCGCAAGGGATATAGGCGTGATATATGTATGTATTATGGGGTATTTTAGCTAGATGGGTACACTGTTTAGCGGTGTTTCATAGCTTGGTTTTGGCGTAGATAGCCTATAGCGGTTGTAGCAATGTAGCTTACAATAGCATGTCGCTTTAGATGCATAACATACGATTAAATAAGCTCGTAGATAGGTACTGCATGTTTTTGCTAACGATGCATATCGCACGCTGTGGTGCTGGTTGCTATCGCTTTCCGCTTGGTTTCTTGATGAGCGGTGTCGGTACAGTAGGCAGGTTGTGTAGTTTAGCTTGTCTACTAATTTTGGTACCATTTTTGAGGTATTTTGTGTAGACTGATACGCCAAAATTTTTGATTTTTGCGTGGGTAGTTCGAAATAATATTTTATAACGCATATCTGACGGTAGGTTTGGAAATTCTCCCACTCCTGGTAGTGAACGGTGATTGGCTAACATTTTCTGTAGATTTTGCTTGACTACCTCCGACAGTAGATATGGGTCGTTCGTCGACTCGATTTCCCAAACTGGAAGTAGATACCGTAGTTTCGTTTTCCAAAGGATTTGTTGCACGTACATTTTGTGGTGTGCTAGGTACCTCGTAATCGATTAGGTATGCGGGTTTTAACCGATCTATCGATATAACAGTAGTTCTGTTTTGTAGCTGTATTTTGTATGATTTATCATAGCGTTGTAAAACTTCATATGGTCCGTCGTAAGGTGGGGTTAAAGGTGCTCGGACTGCATCATTTCGCACGAATACGTGCGTAGATTTATCTAAATCTTTGTGAACAAAACTTTGTCGCTCTGCCTTCGGCCTTTGTGCCGGTTGCATTGATTCCATGTAGGTACATAGCTTATAGCGTTTTACGCGTATTTTCGGTATTTTCTTCTGATTTCTATAAATCTATTCATATTTTCATTGTTTTCCTTGTTGACATGATTATTTACTACTACTGACAGAATGTCAACGTCTCACTTTTGACGGCTATCTCATAGAGCCGCGTAGTTCTCTATTAAAAAGTTATTATACTATAGCCCTTTACCTCTTTCCTATTTCTGACCTCCTGGTACTTGATTCTAAATCTATCTCGCGCTGGCACTCTTTCACTCCTCCTGGAAACGAGACCTCCGAGCCCACCGAAGCCACAGGACTGCCCTCGTCGCCTGGACAAACCACTACATCATCAGGGCGACAAACCTCCACCATCAACACTGGCAACTTGCTGGAAGACTGGCCGCTGACAAATCTCAAGGTTTTGAAATTCGAAATCAGAATGAAGACTGGAACATTCTCGAACACCTAGCAAGCATATAAAAGCCCCGTCAGCTGCCAACCTGACAGTTCTTGATTAGCCACTGAAGACTTCAGCAAATACTCAAGAGTACGAATACTGACAAGAAAATCTAATACAGCAAGTCTGCAACTATGTCTGCCGACGCGCATTACGTCGTGGTCTCCGCGCCGAAGACTCAAGTCCTCTGAACCAGTCCTCGGTCTGCGCCCTACGCTCCACGGATGCCCAGCGAGTGCCAAGAGGATACCCTATGAGTGCCACGCGCTACCTTTTGAGGCCCTCTTCCGTTCTAGGAGGTCTTGTAGCTAATAAAAGCCCTCTCTTTTATTTACTATCTTTTCCTGCCACGATTCCCCGCTGCTCGTGAGGGTACCAGGCTTGTTAGGGCGCCTACACACAGGACACTCTACCCACACCTACTCACTCACGCCCTCCGGGGCCACAGGCACTCGTGCTAGCGAGACCACTCCACCCTACCTAGCTACTAAGTTACACCTGCGGTTACCTCGGTTCCCTGAGTGCCGGTGCCTCTAGGAACCTGGGTAACATGACAGTTTGGCGCCCAACGGTAAAGGATACGTGCGTGGGCGATATCTACACCCACGTACTATCAGAACCCTTCTCTAAATTCTAAAACAACGCTTCTTCTAGCGTAAACCTTTTCGACTATAATTTCGGCCCTCTTTCCCTCCCAAAATTCTAAATCTACCTCTTATAAGATATTTTGGCCCTCCTCTTTCGGCCCTCTTTTCAATTTATCTATACTCTATATAACCCTCAAGCTTAAAACCTACACTAACCTACAATTTTACTTGCTACACTCGTTGCTACACTTTACAAAAATGGCTTCAACAAGAACAATTCTGCCAGCATCAGGTCAATCTCGAGGACCTCCCCTTCCCTTTTCTGCCAGCGTCAGTCAATCTCGATTGACCTCACTATTCTGCCAGTGTCAGGTCAACCTTGAGGACCTACCTTTTCGATAATATTCTTTTGACTTTTCTAATGATGCTGTTGCCATTTTTCGACTTTTGTCTTTACTTCTTGCCCTTTGCTATTTGTCCTTTTGCCCTTTTACCAATTCTACTTTCCTATTTAACTACTTCTCGGCTCAACTCAGAATTACCCTCTGCATCTCGCTTCTCCTTCATACTCGTCCCTTCTTTACTCACTCTAACACCACTACCCTTTCTTTACTACCCTTCTTGACATCTGACTTCGACCTTTCGGCTTACTCTCGAAGTCTTAATTTTTATTTTGGCTTTTAGCCTTTCTACACACTCACACACTTACACACACACTGGCTCTAAAGCCACCTACAGACACACACCTTTGCAGGCGGTACTCTAATCCCGCCCTGCTCTCTTAAGGGTTCTCTAAATACCCTCTCTAAGACTCTCTAAATGGGTCTCTTAAAATGTTCCTCTCTTGATGGGTCTCTCTATCCCCACTTGAGCTAAGGTTCATTCTTCTTCGTGCGGATTGTGACACGTTAAATAAGCCTACACTACTACACTCTACACAAACTAATCTTCTTCACACTCTACACATCGTGCGGCTAGTGACACGTTAAATAAGCCTTAACACTACTAACAGGTTTTAAGCTGGAGCGGATGACAACTCCTAAAACAAGCCTTGGTCATCGCCTGAGATATGCTCAGAGAGTAGCATACCTTGGAGTAGGAGCCATTGAATGTGAGCCCTACCCCAACCTTTGGAAGATGAAGGATGCATGATTGAATGGTGAAGTCTGAAAGTAGGTGAATGCGTAAGGTATCTGCTCATAACCTCAAAATTTTTGTAACAGCAAAAATTTTCTCGGGGTCGTGGGGGAAAATATAGCGTTTTACGCGTATTTTCGGTATTTTCTTCTGATTTCTATAAATCTATTCATATTTTCATTGTTTTCCTTGTTGACATGATTATTTACTACTACTGACAGAATGTCAACGTCTCACTTTTGACGGCTATCTCATAGAGCCGCGTAGTTCTCTATTAAAAAGTTATTATACTATAGCCCTTTACCTCTTTCCTATTTCTGACCTCCTGGTACTTGATTCTAAATCTATCTCGCGCTGGCACTCTTTCACTCCTCCTGGAAACGAGACCTCCGAGCCCTCCGAAGCCACAGGACTGCCCTCGTCGCCTGGACAAACCACTACATCATCAGGGCGACAAACCTCCACCATCAACACTGGCAACTTGCTGGAAGACTGGCCGCTGACAAATCTCAAGGTTTTGAAATTCGAAATCAGAATGAAGACTGGAACATTCTCGAACACCTAGCAAGCATATAAAAGCCCCGTCAGCTGCCAACCTGACAGTTCTTGATTAGCCACTGAAGACTTCAGCAAATACTCAAGAGTACGAATACTGACAAGAAAATCTAATACAGCAAGTCTGCAACTATGTCTGCCGAAGCGCATTACGTCGTGGTCTCCGCGCCGAAGACTCAAGTCCTCTGAACCAGTCCTCGGTCTGCGCCCTACGCTCCACGGATGCCCAGCGAGTGCCAAGAGGATACCCTATGAGTGCCACGCGCTACCTTTTGAGGCCCTCTTCCGTTCTAGGAGGTCTTGTAGCTAATAAAAGCCCTCTCTTTTATTTACTATCTTTTCCTGCCACGATTCCCCGCTGCTCGTGAGGGTACCAGGCTTGTTAGGGCGCCTACACACAGGACACTCTACCCACACCTACTCACTCACGCCCTCCGGGGCCACAGGCACTCGTGCTAGCGAGACCACTCCACCCTACCTAGCTACTAAGTTACACCTGCGGTTACCTCGGTTTCCTGAGTGCCGGTGCCTCTAGGAACCTGGGTAACATGACAAGCTTGCGTACGAATTCTGCGTCGTTAACATTCAACTTTGTAGGTATGAAGAAGTCAGACGGTACTCGTACTTGTGTTCCGTACATTAGTAATGTAGGACTCATATTGTTGTCCGTGCGTATTGCTGTGCGCAAACCTAATAAAACAACTGGTAGCTTATCGGTCCAGTTATTACGTGCGTCATTAGCCATTAGAGCGGCTTTTAATGACCTATGAAATCTTTCAACTTTTGCGTTAGCTTGCGGGTGGTAGGCCGTAGTTCGTATTCTTTGTATGCCGAATTTTTTCATCAGGCACTGGAATAGTTTTGATTCGAACTGTGCTCCCTGGTCCGTCGTGATACGTAGTGGACAACCAAACCGGGCTATCCAGGTATCGAATAAGACCTTGGCGATTACTTCAGCCGTTATTTCACGTACCGGCACGGCCTCTGGCCAACCGGTAAACCTGTCTATCATTGTCACAATGTAGCGACATTCATTAGACAAAGGGAGTGGACCCACCACGTCTATATGACAGTGCTCGAATCTCTGCGATTGAGGAAATTCACCCAGCGGTGTGACTGAGTGTCGATGCACTTTTGCTCTCTGACACTGCACGCATGATTTTGCCCATGCGCCGATATCTCGGTTCATTGCCGGCCAGAAGTATTTAGACGAAATAATTTTTCGTGACGTACGTACACCAGGGTGTGACATATCGTGTTGCGCTTTGAATGCAGTCAAACGATATGCGACTGGTAGGTACGGTCTTGGTGTCTGAGTAGACATTTCGCACGTAACCGCCTGGGTTACCGTAGGAAGGTTGATTTCGACGAATTTTAGATTCGGTTGCTTTTTCAGCTGTTTCAACTCTTCATCTTTTTGCTGATCGACAGCTAACTGCTCAAAATTGATGACTGTGGGACATGTTATGGCTTCAATTCTTGACAGCCAGTCCGCAGCTGCATTTTCTTCGCCTTTTACATATTCAATACTTTTGCAGAATTGACTTATGAAACTTAACTGACGCTCCCGTCGCGGGGTGTCGTTATTGTTTGGCGGTTTAGTTAAAGCGTACGTTAACGGTTTGTGATCCGTATATACTGTTACGTCATTTCCCTCGATTAGCCGTCTGAAATGTTTGACAGCTGTGTAGATTGCGAGAAGTTCTCGGTCGTAGGTACTGTAACGCTTTTGTGTCTCACTCATAGACTTTGAAAAGAAAGCAAGTGGCTTCCATGTTTTGCCTACTTTTTGATTTAGCACTCCGCCGAGGCCGTATAGACTTGCATCTGATAGAATGCATAGTGGTGCACCGTGGACTGGATAAGATAACGTCACTGCTTCCAAAATGCTTTTCCGGCACTTTTCGAAAGCTAGTTCAGCTTCTGGCGTCCATACTATGGGTGTCTTATCCTTCTTTTTAGTATTGTGTAGGTATTTATTTAGTTCATATTGACTTTCTGCCTGTCGAGGTAAACAGTCTCTGTAGAAGTTTATCATGCCGAGAAAGCGACGTAGTTCTTCTACATTCTCAGGTTTTTTATATGTTGAGATGGCTTTCACCCGCTCGGGTGTCGGTGCGATGCCATCCGCTGAAACCTGGTAGCCTAGGTACTCTAAGTGAGTTTTCCCAAACTCGCATTTGTCGATGTTTAGTGCAACACCGTACTCGTTGAGACGTTTTAGCACATTGTGGAGTATTTTTTCATGAGACGCTTCGTCTTTGGAGAATAGTAAGATGTCATCTACGTAGGGAAAGCATCCCTCGACACCTCTCAGTACTTCATGCATGAATCGCATAAAAGTCTGGCTTGCATTTCGTAGCCCAAATGGCATAACTCGAAATTCAAATAAGCCGAATGGCGTTATTATTGCAGTTTTTTCAGGATTCTCCATTGGTATCCAATAGTATGCGCTTTTCAGGTCGAGTTTTGAAAATACCCTCATACCATGCAACTGATATGTGAAATCTTGTAAACGTGGTATTGGGTATCGGTCCGGCAATGTAACTGCATTTAAACGGCGATAATCACCACAAACCCGTAATGCACCGCATTTCTTTTGTACTACGTGCAGTGGGCTTGCCCAAGGACTTTTTGATGGCAGGCAAACTCCCATTTCCATCATCCTCTCAAACTCTTGTTTGGCTGCCTGATATTTTTCAGGAGTGAGTGGTCGGGCTTTCGAATACAACGGAGGTCCCGTCGTTTCTATGTGGTGTCTGACGTCATGTTTTGCAGGTTTATATAATGACATTGGTCGAATAACATCTGGGTATTCTTTCAGTATGTCATAGTACTTATGATCGCTATTTAGCGTGAATATTTTGCCTTGATCGGACCTGATTTTGGTTGCATTTACTGATAGGTCAGTGATCCCATCGACAAGTCTTTTGTTGTGAATGTCAACGAGCAGTCTGTAGTGATCCAGGAAATCTGCTCCTAGGATGGATGTCTTCACATCGGCTAAGATGAAAGTCCATCTGAAACTGCGACGTAAGCCCAAGTTGAGCGTAATCGTCTTTTCACCGTATGTATTGATAGGTGAGTTGTTTGCGGCGTAAAGCCTGTAACTGCTCGATGTACGCGCTGGTCTACCTCGTACTGCGATTACTGAAATTTCAGCACCAGTATCGATAAGGAATCGTTCCCTGGTGTCTCTGTCGTAAACACAAAGGCGGTTGCCTGCTTGTGGAATGCCGATGCCCGCCACAATCGGTTCCGGAGTTAGTTTTCCGACTGCGCTTTCTTATTATGCCTACACGGCGACTCGCATCGATAGGCTTTAGCGCCAAATTTTCGATGGAACCTATATTCACGTTCTATTTCATCATTGTGGTGCTTTGCGTGGCGCAAGTTACGACCACTGGAACGCGAGCGCGAGCGCGACTGCTGTCGCTGCCGCGAGCGGTAATGTTGTCGAGATCGAAAAGTGTGATGCTCGTCCCTCTTACGAAGTTCAGCGACCTCGAAAGATAGCTTGTCTATCTGTTTTGATAGCGCTTCGATTATGCTCTCTTGTGAGCTAGATTGCTTGGAACTGCCTGGCGTGCGAGCAGGAGTCGAAACGGCTGCAATGGTAGCCGGTCCAGTGTGTTCCAGCATTTTATCGGCCATTACCGCCAGATTGTCTAGCGACGAATCTGAACTGACAGATAGCACTGCCCGTACTTGTGCTGGCAGCTGATTCATCCACATAAGTTTCAGACCGCTGTCAGGCATCCTGTTATGCCCTAATTCTCTCATTTTGCGTAATAATTGGCTAGGCTTTTCGTCACCCAACTCAAGACCACTGATTAACTTCTGAAACTGCTTGGTCTCAGATTCCTCGTAGACTGAAAGTAGTCTGTCTTTTAGTGTCTGATATTTATTTGCTGTGGGTGGATTTAATAAAATATCACCCACTTGTTGCAAATCGCCTGGCTGCAATACGCTAAGTACGTAGCGAAATTTGTCGTCGTCCGATTTCCTGCTCGGTTCGACCAGCAGCTCAAAATGTGCGAACCACAGACGTGGATAGGTACGCCAAAATGGCAAAAGCCTCGATTGAATAGATACGCCATGCAAACTGAAATCGTCTTTGCTATCTCCACCGTTGTTATTGTCGGTGTTCCCACCGTTGGTGTTGTCACCGTTGGTGTTGTTTTCATCATCGCCCATTGCTTAGAGTTGTGAGATGCGTGAGTTTGACGATAGTCTTTATTGAAACTTGAGAAGCTTTTAATAGGATGCTGAAATAAAAAATGTGCAGGGCTAACTTAGCTTTCCCGCACAAGCGCTCGGGGTCCAACTTGGATTCCCGTACAAGCAACGTGCGTGCAATGTAGGGCCAATTTAGGATATTCCCTCACTGAGCGTCGTGGGTCACCAATTTAGGTGTGGTGCATGAGCTGGGTGATGTGTGCGTGAAATGAAAGAGCTGGGTTTGCTTGTAAGCCAAGTGCAGGCTGATGAGATTGGTAATTTATTCAATAACTTAGACCTATACATTAACAACATTCACATAGCTCATTTAGTATGTATCATGTCGAGTAAGAATCTTACAAATACAAAATTGTGGGTAGTTGAAAATAATAACATAAATGATATACCCTACGAAGTGAAATCCTAATTTTAGAAATACATCTTGACGGTATCGTATAAAATACATAAATGTGTGTACCCCACAAGATAAGGTAAGATAAGATAATTTCTTTATTAATAAACTTAATTGCAAATAGGTAAACTTATATAAAATAGTTATGAGAGTTGCCCATTTCCTAAACTAAGAATGAGAATTCCTGTATCTTAAGTAAATGGATGGCCCGACATAACCATAGTAAAGAGTTTTACAGCAAGAAAATTTTGTCATTGCTTCCATTTATCAAATGACAGGCTGGAGTAATTACAATTAGTAACATGAGTATAGGATGGGAGCTTGCTCTTGTTGAAGTTGGATAAACTGCTTCGAAGCATTATAACTCAAATATTCGAAGCTAGTTGGAATTAATTCTCTTGCTATCAGATGAGCACAGAATCTTTATCATTTGGGAAGATAACTTTCTAAATAGAAGTTTGCGTAAATCAATAAAGAAAAGAGCAACAAATAGATACGAGTCTATGTATAAAAAGTCTTTAAGAAAAAACTAAATCTTTTAGATAAATCCGCTCCAAGAAGATCATCGAATAATTTGGGGATCTTGACATTATATCTCAGAAGGAGAGTTGTTAAATTATTCCTGTACAATAGAGCGGGTCCCTGGCGACGGAAAGTTTTCATCGCAGATACACCTTGGTACCTAGACTTGTCGTCCATATCAATTGGAGTGGGTATAAATATTTTTAATCTTAAGCACCTACGTGAACTTGTACAAAACAATAAAAAAAATGTTTGGATTAAAGAAATACGTTAAAGGGGTATGTCTCTTCTGACGGCTCTAGCTAGACATATTCATTAAACCGTTTACCTAAAGGAGAATGCCCATTCCTGGTCTAATAAATTGTCTCGCCTCAAAATGAAAATTAAAGCAATATGTAATATCCCTCATTCTAATGCAGAATAGCTACGGCAGTTGTTGTTCAAAACAGGGAAACTAACTTAATTTTTAAAGGACGTTCCACCGTTAGGTATTTTACCAAAGATTTTACTGGGGTGTGAACCTTTTTTGCTCTGTTTGCTTCGGTATAGCTAACGATAACGACTTTAGAACGAAATACTCGATATACAGCAAATTCAGCACTTTTGTCATACCCAACTTTAACATTCAATAACTTCAGAACTCCTGTCACAATTAAATTATTTTTAGTTACAAAATGTTACAAAGTATAATTATTTAACTTTGGCTTTGAGGCGAGGCCTGCAAGTAGTAAGGCAAGCAATAGACGAACATCCATACTAGAGTGGACATGAATCTTTAGTTTCGTTCGCATTTTCCTAGCACTGCGATAGCGCAGCGCAAAAATAAAGTCAAAACGGACGTTGCCTATGTGTGCAAAGCGCTTTTAGGAAGGTAGTCAAGATATACAAGTTAGGACCCCTGAGTCTTGAAGTTTGGCTAAAGAGTGCCGATGGGCACCCGCGCGCCATTACTACCGTCAAGGACCGTAGGTGCCGATCGGCACCCGCGATTCTGGCCGTTAATGCGTAAAAACAACGGGTTATTTAGCTTTGAAGTGTTTTGACAGATAATTCCAAATGAGTCATAGACAATAAAGATTGGGTGAGTAAATGGTTAAGAATGAACCGTCAAAATAAGGCTCTACCACACCCACTTTACGCACGATTTTTCTGCGTTTTATCGGTATTGTATGCGGGGTTATCGGGGTTGTATGTTTTAAAGCTTCTATGGCGTGTCCTTGACGGAGTTATTAGTGGAAAATCTATGACGCAGACCGGTACAAAAATGCAAGCCCAAACCTAATTTAATTTGTATTTGACTTGACTTTGTAAACTGTTTGGAAATAAAAGAAAATGTGCCATATGAGTAGATTTCTCCGAAATGATTAATTTTTGAATTAGGTAGAATAATCTCAAACTAGCCACATTTGTCTTCATTTCGCTTGTATTTTTCCAACTTTGCAAAGAACAACAAACACAGTATCTGGAAACTTCCGTCCGGTTGTGACCTGATCGTCTCTCGTGTGTTCGGATTTAATTTGCCAAGAATTAATTTTGCTTCCTAATGACTAAAGAATGCTTTCTTGAAATAAACAAAAGCAAACACTACTTTTATGCGGAAATGTTTTTATCTTTTGCAACGTAATATGAATTTGTAAGTTGCGTGTAAGTTAAAGCATATAATTTTTTGCTTGGACCATTTTGTTAATTTATCGTAAGCGTTAATTAAGACTCTGCGTACTAACCTTAAAATTTTGATTATCGATCATATCATAAAGTTACTGAATTAACAATAATGTATTGTTGCAATCACGGTTAGAAGATTGATTCAAATACTTGCTGCGCTAGCGTCTACTGTAATTGATTGAACCACTATATAGCAGCAGCTACTCAATTTAATTTACTTATTAATCGATGATATATAGAAAATAATTTGAATTAATGTTATTGACAGCACAAAATTAATTTGTGAACTCTCAGTGGAAAGTAATCTGCTAGACAGATAAAAATTTAGAATTTATATACAGTACCTAGCTCATTTAAAAAGTTTAAAATTAAGATTGTACTTAAGTAATGTTTCTTTTACGAAGAATATGGAAGACATTTTTGCGTTTCCCACACAAGTAAAGGAATAAGAAGAACATGAATAGTGAGTAGCAAATGTCACATTAAATACTCAAATATTACATGTGAAATACACATCATAATATAAAGGCTTTATCAAAAAAAGTACGCTACAATACTTTATAATTAAATATTAACGAAAAACTTCTAACAACTAGTTTAATTTAAAACAAAATCACATCCTGTTACTGAAGTTGGGTTCCAAGCTTTAATTAACTACGAGCAAATGTTTAACTTTCGCAAAATAATACTACGAGTAGCACTGAAGCACTGACTAGTTTTATACGTTTTAGTTTCAAAATGTTTGAGAACTTTTATTGGTGGTTAGCAAATGAAGAAAAGATCAGGAAAGTAAGGCAAATTGGTGATCTATTGCGCCTTTATTCTATGATATGGCTGTAAGGAGTTGCAAGACTAGTTAATTCTTAGGGCTTAATTGCAAGATCAAAGATCAATCTAATCTAATTCTGTAAAGATCATTTTGGTAAATGATTTCTCAATTTTTGAGTTATAAAGCTTTTCAAAAAGGTGCGCATCTATCCGTACTTTACCCTAATATTACAAACGCCAAAAAACTGTCGGTAGCCAGCTGTAGACGGGCTCATTATTTCTTCTGGGAAGATAAAAACTGGACTCATTTTAAGTTAATCAAACGGCTTCCACCAGTGTCTTCATCATTTGCATGATAAAAACATTTTGATTAGCGTTTACCATTTTAATATTTACCCCCATGAATAACTTCTTTTTACTGTGATATGATATGACTACATATCATTTCAATCTAGAATAACTTGTGCATAAAATTAGTTTGACAGTTACCTAGTAACTGTTTTCAATGTTATGATATTTGTATTATGTAGGTATAATAGATTGAGTGTTTATTCACTTATTTACCTATATCTCTACAACACGAAGATTTGCGTGTGGATAAACCATTACGAGTACTCTATTAATATTTGTGTAAAGTAGGTACTATCAGCTGTTTAATTTAAGCAACCAACTTATACAAATGTTTCATACAGTTACTAAGAACAACCAGTAAAAGTTTATGCTTTTAAGTTCGAGTAGCCACCAGAACTACTAGAATTTACTCGTAGGTATCTATCTACATTCTAGTAGTTTTTCTGTTTGTATTAGTTTATTCACTTTAGTCTGCTTGTTTGCGCTTGCAAATAAGTGCCGTAAAAGGAAGGTTGTAAATTGCATTGACAAAATGAGTTTCTCGTTCGCTCCTCTCATTCCTCTGAAAGATGTTTTCACCTCATTTACTAAGTGCTCGGATATTTTCAACTTTCTCCTCAATTCTACTAGGAAATAAAATTGTTTTTTTCATTTAATGGCATTGACTGTTAATTCGTTTCTTATTTCTTGTGTCAAGGTAAGGATAATTCGATTTTAAAAATCTATGCAAAACTTTTGGAACTATAGCCTTAGGAACTACTTATATGTGGGTGTCGTAAAATGTATCAAAGAATTGAAGCCAAGGAATGCGCAGAATCGTTCAATGTGAATACAATTCCTTGTCCAGCGCCGTCAATTGCACAGCGCAGCGCAGTATGTAAAACTAAATTTAGGGAGGCCCATGTCCAGCAGTGGACCGTTGATGCATTTAAATGAGTACCTATAATCCAACCAAGCTATTTGTGCAACAAACGGGAACCTGCGCAATTGCCTCAAGTTTTACGGAGACCCTTTCAGAACCGTTTGCTAAAGTTATTGTTCGAAGGATTTATTATTTTCCGTTTACAACCAACACTAACTTTTCTGAAGAAATTAAAAAATAACAGTAACTGTCGATTCTTTGTAGAACGGTAATATAAAGGGTTTCGTGGTTTAATATAAGCTGAGTGAATTTAATTAATAAATAACTGTCCGTCCAGGATGCTTTTGTTCATATTATTATCCGATTAATGCTGCTGATAAAGCTCCCATAGTGAAATTTCCATTAATTAAAACGGAATGCTCCATTGCTTAAATTTCGTATTAAATATAAAGTCAATAGGTAGTAGCACCTAACATTACATAGTTAGGTATCTATGTATTGAAATGTTTTAAAGGAGGAAGCGCTATGGAGTAGCTGCAAGATTATGCCAAAGATAATGTGTCTGTACTTAAATTTGAATAAAGTACCTCAAACCTCCCTATTTAACATGAAACGTTGAGCTAATTCTGTTTGTACTTAGGTAAATAACAGGTGTTGAATAATTATTAATATTTAAAATGTATTTGTACAGTAACTTCATTGCATTTTCTGAGTAAATGAAAGCAGAAAAATGACTTTTTTTGGCTATACACCGGTTTGCAGAGAAAATGCAATTTGAAACTTGCTAGATTGACAGACGCATGATTGTTTAGGAAATTATTCGTACTGAAAAACCAAAACATTATAGAATCAACTTCGTAATTTGTAAAAGGCATTGTCCCAGTATTTTAATACTGTGTAACAATTACTACGGAACCGTTCGTAGCTTCTTACTACGAGATCGCTCGTAGTAGTCCGTAGCACTATCTTAATAGCTCTGCACCTGTCACTAAATTATAGCTACAGTTCAAACGCCCAGTCGCTGGGCGCTCCCTTTCCCACATGCATGGTAGTAAACTCAAATGAGAAAGGAGACAGGCAATATCCCGCTCACATATTTTTCAGACTGTAACATTTTACAGCAATAATTCTTACTTTTCTAGGTGCAGCATCATTTGTTGATTCATGCAACTTATTTTTTGTCCGGCTAGTCGATCGATCACAAGAAAATCGAAACCTAAAATACAGGGAGTAACAGAACAAGCCGAAAGGAGGTCAAGCTACTCATGAAACTGAACCACTTTCCCTATGGAACATGGGTGGAAATATGAAAAAAATTTGGTCCTCCCATACAAAATTACCGATCAGCTGATTGATTTACTATGGGAGGGCCAAATTTTATTTCATATTTCGACCCATGTTCCATAGGAAAAGTTGTTCAGTTTTATGAGTACCTTGACCTCCTTTCGGCTTGTTGTACCCTTTCTGTTACTCCCGGTATAATTGTTAACGATTTAGCGTAACAGACGCAATTTGGTATGCCTTCGAAATTAGACATCGATGACGTCCGTTTGAAGCGGACGCGTCAAAGCGAGGTACAATATTAGGCTTGCGGTCGCCATCAGGTCCGTCATTAGTACAGTATGGAGCGAATCCAAAATTCGGAAAAGCACCAACTGTGCCCATTCATTTCGCCTCTCCATTAAGGTGGGCTTTTAACTACAGCTAATTTGTGCAGTTCACGGTCTACCGAGACCACAACAAATAAATGCCGCAGGTCAGTCTCGCACTGACTGAGTCATATTGCTGCCGTCCGTGTGACATGCATGGTGGAAATTCAGGCAGTTTATTTACTTTAATCGTAAATTGAGCGGCATTAATCTTTTGAGCTTTCCATTACGCAACTTAAATGTTAATTGCATATCGACGCTTGAAAGGCAAAATTATCTAAGCGACATTTTTGGCCAAATTGAGTTATATACATTGTCGGAATCGCCTGATTTTTCTGCGTCGTTTGGTCCTACTCACGTCTCTCTACGATGACTTTTTTGTCGCTTAGACATTTTGAAATTCGCGAAAATTCACTTTTTTCGGTTGACTAACCGACACGATTTTCGACCATTTTTGAAAGTTTGGCGGTTATCGAAATTAAATAATGCTAAATTTGACTTTGGTCAAATTTTACCGTTCTCTTCGTACAGTATTTTCTCCACTTAGTAAATTTTGCCTCAATCTGACAACACAGTGTAAGGCGCATACCGCATAGCTATTATTTTCCTGACAAAGATCTCGTTTTTTCATCACTTAAGTAATTTTTGCATACCCGTTTTCCTGCGTGCTTGGCGTTTAGTTAAAAATGCCTGTTATAATTTTTGTTTATTCTGTTGGTTCAGTATATATTACCTGTCTTAAAAATAAATCTTGTCGCTTAGTCAATTTTTACCCGCCGTTTTCAAAGGCTCTTTTCTTATTTAGACAATTTTTACTTGACCAAATACGATTATCCAATATCGGTTAGAACCTGTGGTAGCATCACGTAAGGGCGCTTGGAATATTTTTATTTAAAGTAGTTTACATAAAAATGTTGGTTACTCCTACGGATGTCGCGCGAACAGTCGCTTGTGCAAACAGTGAATCTAGAGTTTAAGTTACTTAGATAGTCTAGTGCATGGCAGGGCGTCGCTTGGGATGCACGCGCGTGCTTCGATTACGATGTCGCCAAATATGACGAATGCACTTTTCATGTAACAAGTCCAAAAACTTTCAGTAGAATTTAATAAATTAAATTGAAAATAAATTAAATAAATTTTGTTCATTCGCTTCATTTAGTTTCTTAGCTCGTTACCTACTTCTTTGGTCATCATCACATTAGCCTATAATAACAGTCCACTGCTAAACGTGGGCCTCACCAGGGTACGCCACAAGGTAAAATCCTTGCGTTTACCATCCAGTCCTTACCAGCTGCTCTCTTCAAGTCATTGCTCTTTCTGAGCGTAGCATCCACTCGAGAACCCGCTTACTCCGTCGTCAATCGGTTTTACGACAGATGTGACCAGACCACTGACCCTGCAGCTTGGTACACTAATTCTATTTCCAGTATGTCCGTTACTTTGGTCTTCGAATAATATTAGCGAGATCCCTAGCACAGCATCCCCTCTCTGAATGACATGTAACCAGTGTCCCAGTTTTGCTCTCAGATTTCTTGTCTCTGCTCCATAATTCATCATGAGCGGTAAGATGCACTGATCGAACACCTTATTGCGGCGAGGGTGACTCCAGAACAAGATACGTCTTCCCAAATAATAATATAATAATAAAGGCATTTATTCATTTTTAAAACTTAACCTAATTTACAGTTTTTTAATTGCGCCAAACTGTAGGCACAGTTTGTTGGCGCTTGCGCTCATTACACTATACATCTTAATATTCTTGCCTAGCCACTAAAGATAATAAATTTTCTATCATGCAATTAAGTTTTAGTTATAAGTAAGTAGGTAGTTAATATAAATAATGTATGAAATGATTAATGTTCATAGATAGGTATTAATTAATTAGGTAGGTACACTTTCATCAAGCAGTATCTTTTTAAGTTTTGTTTTTAGTACAGGTTTACTTATGTTTTCATCCAGGATATTGATGGTGTTACATAATCTAGGTACAATACAGCGAAGAGTTCTTTCTCCGTAATAATTACAGCTCTTTGGTTCAATATACTTTTTTCTCTTATTGGCCCTAAGTGATCTATTAGTGGGTTTAACTATTTTATATTCATCGCAGTTGTACTGTTCTAAGGCTATCAAAAATTTTACTTTCTCGTGCACTGGTAGTATCCCACATACCTGATACAGCTGTTCGTAGTTATCTTTGTATTTTTCTTTAGTATCCTTGCTAACAAGCATCTTTAAGAATCTTATTTGAATAGATTTAACTTGGTCCAAGTACGTAGGGAATGTTCTTCCGTACACACTCAAACCATAGTTTATGTATGATTCGACCAGTGCATGGTACACAGTAAACAATGTTACTAGTATACACAGTAATTAATATTAAGTATAAATTGTAGGTTATAAAATTTTCCTAACATCATTCTTAAGTTATTACACAAATTATTGATGTGTTGTTTCCAACTGAAATGTATATCCACGGTTAGCCCTAAGTACTTATATTTATCTACTTTTTCTATTTGTGTACAATTGCAGGGACGCACGCAGTTATGAAGACAGTCGTAGGTATGACCTATTAGTGCGATAGTTTCGCTGTTTTTAGGCATGTACGGCGAGCGCACATGCATAATTTTAGTTTTGCTCACATTCAAAATAATACCGTTGTCATGTGACCATTTTAGAATATTATCTAAATCCAATTGTAACTTATTTTCAATCACTTTTAGATCTTTATGTGCATATATTAAACATGTGTCGTCAGCGTACATGTACACCCTACAATTACAAATGACATTAATTAAACTGTTAACATGCATTATGTACCCGACTGGCCCATACACCGAGCCAGTGGGAACACCTGACATTACGCTAGCCTCTTCCCCTGCAACCCCGTTTACAACTGTATGTATAGTTCTGCCCGTTAGGTAGTTATGAAAGAATTGATTCACCGGACCACGGATCCCACACTCCTGCATAGCTTGGAGTAGCAATTCGTGGTCCAGAGTATCAAATGCTTTTTTGAAATCTATAAATAGTATACCTACATGCTTTCTTTCATTTAGATACTCATTAACACAGTCCGTAAATTGAGATAACGCGGTTGCAGTGCTTCGGCCGCGCCTGAAGCCATGCTGCGCATCCGAAATTACATTATGTTTTTCAAGAAAATCACAAATTTTCTGTTTTATTAGTTTCTTAAGAATTTTATTTACAACTGACAGGATGGCGACAGGCCTATAATTGCTATAGTTTAGGTGACTACCCTGCTTAAATATCGGCCTTATTATAGCACTTTTTAAAATACCGGGATAATTTCCCTGAGCTACACACAAATTCACAAACTTTGCAAGGACAGCACTTATTTTATCCTTAATTACTTTTAAATCTCTAATTCTTATTTTGTCTACTCCCGGAGACTTTCTCGTATCTAAATTATTAATTATTTGCTCCACTTTGCCAGGTGTAATTTTTTTGAAGCGAAAAGAACGATCCGATACATTTACGTATGATTCTCGATTTAAAAACTTAGTATCGCATCGGTGTTTAATATTTTCTATTTCCTCAGTAAAGGTCCTCGAAAAGTTCGTGCAAATGTTCTCTGTTGTGTCAGTTTTACCTAGGTATTTCATAATTATACTATCCAGGCTATTTGTACTTCTACCCAACCAGTTATTTACATGGCTCCATATTTTTCTGAAGTCATTTTTACAGTTTTCTATACATTTCTTTCTGAAAACATTTTTTGTGATATTTATACATTTATTAGTTTTATTTCTATATCGCGTGTACTCTAGACGTAAGGCCCCACTACTCGGTGACGACTTCCAAAGTCGAAATAGTTCGTCCCTCCGCGTAATCATAGTTTTTAGGCTTTTAGTAATCCACGGTTGGTCCACTCGTTTTTTCCGCTTAGCACTACTGATTTTACACTCGCAGTAAATCTCGCCGAAAATTACACACAACCTATCATAGATTTGTAACGGACACTGTAACTCTAACACTTCACTCCAATTAACTTCTAATAACTTCTGCTGGATTAGATTGTTATTATATGCACATACCTGTTCATTTTTCTTACTATCGTCATACCCGCCGCCGTCAGCTGATTCCATCGCTAGCCCGACCAAGTAGTGGTCCGACATCTTGACAGTGAGCATGTGTGCGACAGGCGGCGCGCAGGTTGCGCGGCCGCAGCGCACCCACACATGGTCGATGCACGACGATACCAACCGACCGGCTAGTACCTCCTCCCGAGTGACGTCATTGATGCAGCATTGCAGTCCGTGTCCAGATAAGGTGTCTTTATATTCTTTTGTTGGTAACGAGTTTTCTTTCATTAAGTCGATATTTGTGTCCCCAATTAGAATAACTTCCTGATTTTTTGGGATTGTAACGAGTAGGTCCTGTATTTCCTGTATACATCTTCGTTTTTTCGTGCGTGGCGGTCGATATATCGCAATCAGATGTTTTTCTTTTCCCGGTGAGCCTAATTTTCCATACAAAATTTCTGTAGCTTGTCCACTTCTTGTCGTGACCGTGCAGTGTATACTACGCTTTACGTACATAAGCACACCACCTCCTTTAGAGTTTTCACGCGTATTCGCGTGTACATTATATCCTTCTAAGTTAAATAGCGATATCTCTTCCGCTTTTATATTTATTTCTGTTAAGATTATTATATCTATTATCCCTTCGCATTGTTTTAGTAATACCTGTAGTTCACTGAAGTTTTTTCTTAGTGATCTTATGTTCAAGTGTACAATAATATTCCTTTTGTTATTTGTATTTATATATTTACTCCAGTCTTCTATGCTTTCAAATCTTTTATAATCTATATCATTCGTTAAGTTAGTAGGTATTTGATTGATGTTTAACATATTGAGTTAATGATTTAACATTACTGCATATCTGTACACGCACAGGTTTTTTACCGGGCTTCTTCCTATCAAAGTACCTACTTTATTTTTCTGAGTCAGCTGACTGCTTCTCAGTCTCACTATCGGCATCCCTCTCCCGCACGCCGTTAGATTGTTTCTCAGCTTGTAGCAACTCCTCTATCTTACTTTCATTGTAAATACATATAATTTTTCTCTCATTATCATTTTTTCGCACCAGTATTTTAGAGTTCTGTATCCATATATACTTAAATTTTCCTTTCAATGCTGTCCTCGTAGCTTTAAATAGGTGTCGCATATGATGAGATAGGTTTTCGTTTATGTAGATGTGGTCATTATTACCTTTGTTAGAGAGATCTTTGTTGGTAAGGCGTGTTCTCTTTTGTTTTAGCCACGATTCCCGCGCTCGGCGCGATCGTAGCGTGACGACAATCGGCCGCGCCCGTCCAACGGTTTTCGGGCCTACCGTCTTTATCTCTTCTACCTCCTCATAATTCAACTGCATTTTTTCAGCAAAAACCTTTACCGTTTCTTCTGTAGATTTGTTTTCTATCTCATTTAGCCCAATTATTTTAACATTACGTTCTCGATCCTTCTGTTCCAAGTACAATAATCTCTCCTCCAGGGCTTTGTTTACGGTTTCTAAATGCTTACTTTTTTGTTCTAGTGCCGTCATCTTACGCTCCGCTTTTTTCTTAAACTCCAGCATCTCTTGGTATTGGTCCGCATAAAAATCTACCGTGTCAGCCAGGTCACTTAATGTTTCCTGTATTGAGAATAGAACCTCAAGTCTCTGGTTCACCTGACCCAGTACAGTTTCAACGGTTGCTGTATTCAAATCTACAGTGACCTTTTCGACCTTTTCCGGTTTTTTAATTTTTGGACTCTTTTTTAGTGTTTCCTGCAGGCAATCGTCACATATTTCTCGACGCTTGAACCGTCGCAAGTTTTTGATGCACTTTTTGTGGTACCAAGATTCACACGGCCCTTTACACTTCACTACATCTGCACTTGTAGGGGAAGCAAACACTTTGCAAGCCTTACAGTTAACCATTTTCGTTATCACACAGTCACAGAATCCCAGAAAGTACACAATAATTTATAGCTTTGTAATTAACGGTCACAGATTTTGTCGCGTGACGCGGGGTGGCGCAAGCAAATTACGCTTCCGAGCACTGAGCGCGTGCGCACGAGACTGCTACCCAGTCCAGCCGCACTGTTCTGGAAATTTCAGCCCCAATGTTATCTTTTTCTAAGTACAATTTTTGCCCAAGGTATTCATACTTTTGGACGATTTCAAGGTCTACTACACCTTCGACGGAGATATGCTATTGAGCTGGACCGTGGTCTTTTCAAATTCATCCCAAGTCCATCACGCCTCGAGGTCGTATTTATACTGAACACCTTTGACAGGACCTGCCGTGATTCTATGTTCCTCTCTGATGATTATGCCCATGTAGGTGGCAAAGCGGAGATTGTGAGGTATTCACTGTTGACGAAATTGTCCAGTTCATTCCATGCTAAGGTCTTCAAGCGCATTGGTGAAATGTTTGGGCGATATAACGTCACCCTGTTTTACAACTCGCAGTAGTTGAATGGCCCTTGTTAAAAGAGATACAAATATGTTCAGCTTTTTCCGCGCTTAAGATGGCAAGTTATGCTGCTGAGTGAACCACACGTACGACCGCAACTTAATCGACAGGGGCAGTTACTTATTAGTCGGTCCTCGGAACGTGACTGTCGATGATCTCCTGAGGATACTCCGTGGAAATATACCTGTAGAGTGTAAAACGGTGGTTGTGGTGTTGGAGAGGTGCGTCGCTTGTACATTTGCATTAAGTTGCGGTCGCGAGTGTGGTTCACTCATAAGTGCGGAAGAAGCATAACATATTTCTATCACTTTCAACAAGATGGACTTCCGCAAAATAACGCCTTATACTTTTCGTTACTTTGAATGGCTATATACTGGAACGCATATCGTTGCTATTAATTACAGACTTCTCAGTATCTGTGGAGTGGGGATATCGATAGTCGACTTGGCGTCGTTGCAAAAACTCAAGAACAGCCCAGGTTTCGATGAAGTCAAAGGCTTGCTTGTAGTCCACAAAAGCCACACAAAGCGGTTGGTCATACTATTCTGATTTCTGTAAAACCTTCCGTACAGCATGAATGTGGTCCACAGTGCCTTTACAAGACCCGGTCTGTTCCAGTAGCTAGAAACCGTCAAATATTGATGCCAGACCATTCAATGCGACTCTCAAAAAAAGCTTATGACAGTAGCTCAGAAATAGTAATGGGCTTTCGGATTGAGCAGACGAAATTTCCTAGGTGTTTTCCTAATTTCCTTGGCTAGTGAAAACCTGGATTTGATGAGTTAAAAAGACAATTTTATCTCCGTAATAGCAAATGGGACAACCCTTAATGGTTAATGATGATGATGATCACACTACTGAGCTACGTCTTACAGATTTTTCTCGAGATCGTAATAAAACGACTAATATTTGACGCCTTACAACCACTGGGATGGGCAGGGGATCGTAAAGGCTTTAGTACAAATAGACCACATCCTAAAATACAGAAGTCAGAAGAGTTCAACCAACCGTTGCGTATGGCTTTTGTAGCCCACAAGAAAGCTTTTGACTCGAGAGAAACCTGGGCTGTTCTGTTGTCCTTGCAGCCGTGCTTAGTCGAATGGCTGTCTGTGGAGGTGCGGAGAAGCCTATTGGCGAAGACCCCCGTTCAAGTACAAAACCACAAAACAAGGTCCATACTATTACACCGAGATGTAAAACAGGATGACGTTTTATCCTTAAAACTTTTCACCAAAATGCCAAGGGATGTCTTCAAAACCTGACAGTGTGATGGGTTGGGTATCAAAGTCAACGGCGAATATTTTATGTATCTCCGCTTTGCCGACGCCATAGTCATTATGGCCAAATTGCTTCAGGATCTGCAAAAAATGCTGTCCTGTTTGTATACGGTCTCGAAGCATGTTGAATTCAGGATGACCTTGGTCAAGAGCAAGATAATTTTGAATGAACATGAAGTCGTTCCTGAGCCAATAGATATCCGTGGTAGGTGTAGGACGTAGGTAGACCTTGAAGTTGTCCAGAAGTATGAATACCTTGGGCAAACATTGCAGTTAGGAACATACAATTTCGAGGCTGAAATCACCAGAAGAGTGAAGCTGTGCTGGGTAGCATTTTGGAAGTTTCGTCTTATTCTGGAGCCACCTTTGTCACCATGCCTCTAGACCAAGATGTTCAATCGGAGTGTCTTATCATGTACGGTGATGACTAACGGAGACGAGACGTGAAATCTGACAAATAAATTATCCCACCGGCTATGTATCACTCAGAGACCGACGAAAAGGTGTATGTTAGAGATCTCGCTAATGGATAAGGCCCGGAAAGAGATTATCTTCTAAATGTCCAGTAGGTTGGTCACATTTGCCGTAGAAACGATAGACGATGTTGTAATCAGATTTTTGAGTGTAGGCCAAGCCTTAGCAAGCATAGTTTTGGGCACCCACGGGCCAGATGCACCGATGGCGATGAAAAAGACCGGCTGGTAGCAAATGGATGGCGAATACGGATGATCGTGCCTTGTGGCGTACCCTGGGGGAGGCCTACATCCAGCAGTGGACTGCTATAGGCTAATGTGATGATGATCCTAGTTGAAATAGGCCTCTGTGTACCTTAGTGTTGGTTTTTATTGTTATTGATATAACACTTGAATTAAATAATTAGGTAAATTTTCTGTAACAAATGTTATTCAAGTCAAATTGCCGGGAAGAATTTAGTATAAAATTGTAACCTAAGTAGTTTTGCCTCAAATTCGAAGTAATTTTGATGTTAGTTAGGCAAATTTTACTCTGTCGTAGATTCTTAAAAAAGGTGTTTATTTAAATTTTACCGTACCTTTGTCATTCTCAGCTTGTCGGTTAGTCAAATTTGCCTGTATTTATTTTTAGGTAATTTTTGACTAAGCGACACTAACTCTAAAACTAATTATTATTCTTTATTGATATGTATACTAAAATTTAGGTAAAAAAAATAACAAAACAAATATGTAAAAACTAGGCTTCTAGGACTATCACAAAAATTTATACGATTTTTTTTCTGAAAATCCAAACTTTAAACTGCTTTCCTGTAAATTTACTCTGATGTCGCTTAGATAATTTTGCCTTTCAAGCGTCGATATGTTTCATTTTAAAATTTTGTTTATTAAAAAATAATTTGCATGTCAAATATACCTACGTACTACACAGGTGCTGTAGACACATAGAGACTAGCGCTGCATTTAAAAACACAAAAGAGGCCATGCTATATTTTTCTTGGGTTAATTTTAGTCCAAAAAATTATATTTTCTTTATACAGGTTGGGCCAAAAGAAGACTTCCGATGTGATGTTCCCATTTTTTATTAGTCATTAAAATTAACTTCTGTTTTCGGAAATCAATCTTTTAAAGATTCAGAATTTATGTAATTATGTTTTTAAGAAAGACATTGGTCAAATTGCCACCTCCTGAGTCAAATCAAAAATGGTCTCTGAAAAGCTAACTTCTCGTGTTAGAACGGCCCTCATTTTTTTGTAATATGTTAAAATAAGTTTTGTTATCACTGAATAATCCTTCGAAGATTTGAACTCAATGCTGTAAAATAAAAAACAAAGAAAGCAGTTATATGCTTATTCCAGATTTGATGCAAGTTGGTGAAAACCAATCCACAGAATTTGGCTTTTGAACCGGTTGGTCAGATCTCCAGATCTGACAACGCCAGAATTCACGCAATGGTATTTTTGAAAGCTAAATATAACAATTAGGTACAATTCATGAAACTTTCAAGTCCCTGAAGCTACCACAAACGAAAAAATATATGGTCAAGAATGTATGGAAATTACCGTGTTTAAAGTTAAAACGTACGGTAGAGATGGCAATCTGACTAATGTCTTCACATAAATTCTGCATCTTCGAAAGATTGATTTCTGAAAACAGTAGTCGATTTTAAGTGTAATAAAAAAATGGGAGGTGATTCACATAGGGTGATTACTTTTGGCCCACCTTGGAGATCAATTCTCTCTCTCTTCGTGTGGGCCACCGAGTCGTTCAACGATCAATTAAAACACATACACATATCGCATCTATATCCCTTGCGGGGTAGGCAGAGCGATAACGGCTGTACGAAACTGCCATTTGAACCACGTCTGACAAAAGTTTGAGGGTCGATCACAAGACTGTGTTTACTATAGCAACAGGTTGTCAGCTTGTCGCCTAAAATTGCAATACACACAATCATCAAATTCCTTATTCGCTATCATAACAACCACGGGAAAGGTGATACTATTCTAAGCCGGCACCACGCGGCTTTTTTCATATCATTTGCTTCGCTGAATGAATAGCAGAGAATTAGAATTATTTTTATCTATATCATTTCTTTGCAAACAAGTGCTATTACAAGTAGTTTTTATTTGAAGAAAATAAAAATTGATTAACCGATTCCTATATAGGCCTTTTTGGAGCCTTTTTTTATTTTTGTACAGTTTCTTTAAAACACGTTCAACTGGCTTCTAACTTTTTTGTGGCATTTCCCTAGCTATTTTGATGATCATTTTATTCGTTTGTCTATTTTATTGTATGTGACTGTGATTTAATGTGAAATTGATGGAATGAAATAAATAATCTTAACTAATCTAATTTAATTTAATCAAGGTCTTGTGTTTAGAATGGCAAGGCAATGTCAAGTTACTAATTTCAAATCTTTTAAAAGCTTCTTAAGTACCTAAAAGGTTTTGATTGGGATATTATGTACCCTCATGCATTTTCAATATTCGCACGGCGGTTCTGACAATCTTCGGTATTCATGATTCAATTCTCTGTGCTACGTCCTTAGAAAAAAAGTAAAGTACGGTAAATGGTGACGTTTGTTTTTTAAAAATATTTTTCCTACAATAGTTTGATAAGTATTACAAACAACAACAAAACTTTATTACGATACGAGTATTCAATCATTCAGGCCAAAATGCCGAGTACAACGTGACCTATCGATCTGAATATTTGCCTACTATTTGGGAGTAAAAAGCTTTAAAAAAGAGGCGAGGAGGTGCATTTTTGTCTTGTCAGACCCGTCTCAAACACGCGTTCTTTTTTTGGACCCGTGTTACCCAGATTGTAGGCTTGATTATATTTTTTGGTACAGACAGGCAGGTGTCGGTACGTACTCATAAAATACTAAAAAGAAACTAAATACAACTGCATTTGCCGATCACTGCATTAAGCGTTCTCAATGAAGAATGTGAGATAAGCGAGTCATAAAACAGAGTCAGTCGCTTGTTGCTTTTGTATTAATTATTATTATTATTATTAGCCTATATTGTCCCACTGCTGGGCAAAGGCCTCCCTCCCCATACTTCTTCCACTCATCTCGATCCCTAGCAACCTCCCACCAGTTCTTGTCATAGGCATCCAGATCATCGCGCCATCTTTTGCGAGGTCTACCCCGTCGACGTTGTCCGTCATGGGGGACCCATTGGGCGACTACATGTGCCCATCGCTCAGGGTGCATACGGCTGACGTATCCGGCCCAGTCCCACTTTAACTTAGCCGATTTTTTGCCAACATCAACAATACCAGTTCCGGCGCGAAGCGTGGTGTTCCTAACTCGGTCTATCCGTTTGACACCCAGTACGCTGCGCTCCATTGCTCTTTGGCATACCTTGAGTTTGGACCTTTGACACTCAGTGAGAGACCAGGTTTGTGCACCGTAGGTTAGGATAGGCAGGATACAAATGTCGATAAGTTTACGTTTTAATGAAAGAGGAAGATCTCCTTTCATGAATTGCTTCATGGACCAGTAGCTCTTCCAGGTGTTCTCGATGCGGCGATCGATTTCTTTAAAAAAGTTAAAGATTTTGATGATGAAGTTTATTTTTAAAGGCATAACGTGTTATTTATTACAAAAAAACTTAGACATGGTTTAAGTCGCTTGACAACGTCAAATCGTATGTAAAATAAATTTGAACACTATCTAACGCGCGCCTAACTTTTTTGTAATAACACCGTAAATGGTTTTAAAGCAGTTCATTATGCAATTGCCTTAGGGTTTATAATACGAATGTTATAAAATGAGTGGAGATAAAAGTGTTTTTCCGTAGCAAAACGTCTTAACCGAAAACCCGCTTGGCTGAGTTCCAAATCTATGGATTTTTATTAATGAAAATCCAGGTGTGCTCTTACACAAGTATCCTGTTTACTTAGGTAAATTGAAAGGCCTGGGTAGGCAATTGGGATCATTGCTTTATCTTGTCTTTCTAAGGAACAAGCAGGTAGCTAGAAACCTATTCCTGTAAAGGAAGGTTTTTATTCAGGCACATTTGGGTGATGTTAATAAGTGGTAACTTTTTTATGTATTTTGAATACTTAATGAATTTTAAATTTGTTATAAATGGCAAGTGTACCTACATTACGAAAGAAATTGAGACGTTTTGACCACTCTTTATATTGTGTAGATGTATTTTTATATATGTGCATTGATTTTTAAATATTGCAAAACGGATAAAACGTAATCAATTATTTCAATCTTCGTATTTTGCATAATATTATGTTCTTTTGGAGTAGGTAGATACTTAGAACAAAAGCAATAAAAATAAATATTTACGTAAATACTATTTTTTTCCTCGGGAAATCCCTATTTTACCACACACAGGCGACTTTTGAGAAACAGTTGGACTTCTTTCTTTTATCAAAGAGAATGAAAACGACATCCAACTGTGTGCACGGGGTCTTAATGTAAAGTACAATCCAGTAGACTCTTGTGACATTGTCGGATTACTACAACTCGTCTCTCCAAGTCTGTACACAACAAATCTTTGTTGTTCTGTGTTGCGCCAGCACATTGCAAAACGCGCTAGCACCCTTGAGGTACTCTTTTCACTCATCAAATCTTCGCTAATGGCCTTTGAAACGGCCAGAAATCTCTCTAAAATAATCCTCTTAGTAGTGGAAAACATACCTATCTCATCAGTTACCACAATACGCTAACTTTAGAACGTTAGCCGACACGTATTCAAGTCGAAAGACTGAGATACATCAGAGCCGATCCTGCCAAAAGATAGAAATAATCAATATTTTTCGAAAATTTTTCAAAGCTACCCACCCGTATAAAAGTGTTGGCATCAGTTTACCACTGAAAAAACATGTAAAAGACTGGTCTGTCACTGTGCACACTGCTGTGCTTGACAGACCGCTCCAAATACGCCCTTCCTACACCCTTAACAAATCGCAGTGGCAGACCAAGCTTTGTTTATATAATTACCTAAATAATGGTAAACCCTAAAATTTAAAAACAGATTGAGCATTACTCTGAGCGAGAGTCTGCACTGTGCTTTTTCTTTTTGTGGGAGTTAAAGAAAATAGTTTCCTTTTCCTAGGAATTATTTATTAAATTTAAGACTTTTTCCTGAAACATTCAGCAGTTAACATGGTTTATTATATCGAGCTTACATGGTTTATGTTTTGTTCGTATTTATTTTGCAGAATTGCTGAGCATTTTCCCCGTATGATCGCTACGTGCCGTTGCCGCATTAAATATTGACTGACGACATGGATACCTACTTATTCAAAACGTTGCAAAAAGGTTGCAAAACATACCTATTACAACATAATTCAACGTCACGTACTACGTATCCTCCGCAAAAAAAAGCCTGAATAGAATAATTAATGAGGCAAGTATGACATCTGATAACCTGCTGCTAGCGGGTAAAAAATGTCGTACGGGATTTCTTGGAGATTCTTTTACGGTCAGGGTTGCTATGCTGTGGAATGACCTGCCTCTCGAAATAAGGAAAGCTCCCAGTCGCCAGGTGTTCAAGATCAGATTGCGTGAACATTTCCTCAAGTCGCTCGAGTCGTCTTAATCAGTTGTTTCATACATGCTTTTGCTAATATTACATGAATTATTTTTCTAATTTAACTATCCTCCCTAGTTTGTCCGATCATTATGCTCCTTGTTAAGGTATAATTAATATTTATACATTGTATTTATACTTATTATATTATATTAAATATATATTATTTATATTATATTACATATTTATAGTTATTTATATATATATTGACATTAGTAGTAGATTTTTTTTTTTATTATTTCTCATGTAACTGGTCTTAGTGCTGTATTGCATTTATTTTTGCACCTGCCTCGTCCGTTTCCACATGCCCTAAGGTAGACTGGTAGATAATGCCCTTGGCATTAACTCCGCCCATGTATATTTTGCATAAAGTTAAATAAATAAAAAATAGAAGATTGAACACTTAAAACGTGGTTGAAACTTTTTAAATCTCCTTTTACGTTCGGGAGACATTGTACTTGTACCTGTACTTGAAGTATCTAACTATGAATCCAAGACAATTTGTAATATCTATTTTTATGTATGAATCAAACATCTTTGAAAGGGGCCTGTTTGCATACAAAATGTGATAAAAAATTATTTGCGCCTTAATCTTCCCGGGACTTTTCATTTTCAGGCCGGCTGTCGCAGGGGCCAGTTGCTTGCTAGCATAACAAAACGACCAACATCATACAAATTCGATTGATGTCTTTCAGTTACTGTTAAAAAGTCTAGTTGACATTGATCCCTTATATGCCAAACCATATTCCAATAATCCTAACTCCACACCTAGCTAAATTTCACGCACAATTCTCAAATTAGATTATCACACGAAGCGGTGCGTTCTCACAAAACAATGAGTGTTTGCCGAGAAATTCCAATGGGACAATTATGTAGGTAGAGACACAAATTAATGTTACATTGACAATATTGTAGATGAAGATAATATAAGTTTCATAAAACAAGATTCCTGAAAATGAGGAATGAAATAGTACATTCTTACAGAGGTATTATATCGAATGGCGCATCAAAACTATCCGCGCGCGATCTAATGGTAGTCTCATGTTATATTATTGTTTTCTCTTTTGAATTCCAACGATTTCGAGCGTACTAGGTATAGTTACGTACATTTCTACTACACTGAATTCGTAATAAAATATCTGATAACATAGTGCAGCAGCGTAATTAATAGCGTTTAAATATCTAAACCTAAGATATGTGGTGAATGTGCCACAAGGCTAATTGCTAGTTTACATAACAGTCTCTGCTTACTCTGTCCATTATCTTGTACTATGAAGAAGAATGAATTCCAATATGTATATTATATTATTCTGTGATGTAGGTTTATCTACCTGAGTAAGCGCTTTGATGAAACTATCTGGACTGTAAAAGTATCAAAATGGAAATATAACGCCATAAAAAATATAAAGATAAAACTGAGATTGAACTTATTTACCCATAAAACCCTTAAAAGCTAATTGCCGAGTGCTTTTTTATCCAATCTGAGAATACAGTTCCGCTCAATTTGGAACCGGAGAGTGTAACGCAAGGCAAATTGCTAATCCCGCCGGCTCTAAGGACTCTGATAGGCCATTTCCTGAAGTCCTTACCATTCTCTCTTTGCAAAGCGAAAATACTTAATGTCGTTATGGATAGTAGCTACCTCTAAAGAAAAGAATGAAATTCAGTATGTTACTTAAGTTGAGTCAAATACCTACCTACTTAATTGATGGTACGGATACCTAAGAAATCCAACTAACGTCAGTTTTGATGACAACATCTCATGTTAATATTACTATACATATTACGATGGTATAATCAAGGTATAATAGATAGGTCGAAGAGACATGACAGCTTCCCTGTGACTTTGATAACGTATCTACTTTGGTATCTAGGTACAATATAAATAGACAAAAATTCTCTTTCTTAATTATACGCATCTATTTTCTTATATTTGAATTTCACGAGTTATTTTTCAAATGTATTCATTGTTAATTATTTCGTTTTTTCATTAATCTTATACTAAACTTTCACATGGCTGCTCAGCCTAGCGAGGTGTCGGTGTGGAAGACTCGTCAAAAGACTTTTCGTGATCTAAACGATTAGGAATTAAACACTCGTGTAGTTCTGTCATGAGAGTGTAAGTGGATTAGTAAACAGGTTATATAAAGTATATCTACATAAAGAAATTTTAAAATAATGCAAATTTTAAAAAACAGTGATTAGATTACCTTTTTTTTTCTTTTTGAGTAGGACATTAAATCACATAACATACATAATAATCTTGTTGAAAGTAAAGCACTATAGAGTGTTAGAAAAAGTAATAGGTACGTTCATTAAAACCACGCTTTATATGGGTGTAATAAATTCGCTAAACATGTTCAAACATTTAACAAGACCTATTAAACTGTTCAACCTTAGTCTACAACGGTGCAACCACAGGTGTATCTAAATGTGACGACGCGCTATGTAGCACTCAGAACCAGGGTCAAATATTTAAATATATTTTCTTATATTACCTGTACAAACCTTTCGTGATGATAATGATGATGGATAAATGATATTATAAATCATCCAACCTTTCATATCAGTTATACTGGGTACGATAACTATCTTTGGCACATTGTGTATGCATACTACGATATTCTCTTCAAGTTCTAATTTCAATTTGAAGCATATTCTTCTAATTTTATCGAAATCGTAGCAAATATGTAGGTATCTAGGTAAAGTCTTTGATCATAAAAAGTTCGGACTTCACCGAAAAAAGCAAAGTTACAAACAAAACCTTGGTTACAGCGTTACCTTCGCGCCATAAAGAAAAATCACGAACGCTTTCATGATTCCTTCCCTCAGACATTATTCTACAAAAGTGTTTTATCACGTGCGTCTGACTTACTTACGGGGATGAAATTATAAAAATAGACACATGACATGACTTAAATAACAAGACGAACCAAATATTAACTATCATGAAAATAATAGACAACAATTATAATCATAGGTATACTTATTGACACAGTCCACAGCAGCACAACAATGGATTTATCTCGAAGCGAACGTTCTTAGACATGAAACAAATTGCATTAAACTAATGCATATGTTACCGTGAAATTACAAAAACCGCTAAATTATAATATTTCAAATAATTACAACTTGTCGAAAAAAAGTATAGGTACTGTAGTAATTAATCGTGCCGGATAATCCGCGGCGCGGCTTTCGTATTCAAGTCTTGCTGTAGTAACTTGAAGCAAGTCAGCAACTCTCTTATTACTTTCTGAATGACGTTTTTATTGTGCGAATCCACGCGTGCAGATAACCACCACTCCAAAAGTACTTCGAGGTATACCTAACGGATTTACATTACAAGAAGGTACGAAAAACAATACTTTTTAGGTAGGTCTTTAATACGTTTACATAATTAATGCGATAGGTGCGTATTTTTTTTTGGGTTTGGGTATGAGAACCCGATAATTTGGGTTTTCGATTTATAAAGAAAAGCTGAAGTTGCGAGTTTGCTTTAACCCTGCGAGTAGCTAGCTGTATCTAGTACTTTCTTAGGTAATCTTTGCTTTTATCTGCCTAAGACGGGGAAAATACGTGACGTCTATTTGTGCGATATTTTTGGAATGCGTTACGCATGTGTTAGGCCGATACGAATTTGAACCTTTTTCTTAATACAAGTATGGTTTATGTCAAACGGTTCGACAAACGCATTCGCTAGGGCTGCGTCAACGGATGCGTTTGTCAAACCGTTTGTCATAAGCCGTATCTGTATGAAAATAAGGTGGAAAATAACATTTATATAACACACGTGATAGCATTGCGCAAAAATAACGCATACATGGACGTTACGTTTACTTTTGTGGGTTTGTTTAGACCGTTTAAATATTCAAGGCAGTGTCGTCGCAAACGTGGTCGCCAACTAGACTGCTCCTATTTGAATGTCTGAAACTAGGAAGCTTTGCAACAGATTCACGTTATGTAAACCTTAACTGTGCCTCTTGTGAAAAAGGGTCCAACTGAAAAACATGTACTTTACAGGAAAACCAAAATAGTGAAATGAGATCAATTGACAACTGCATTTTATATTAGGTTATATTTATTTTGTATGAAGTAAAAACTATTCCTACTAATTTTTTGCGAGCTTTTTAATGAAATTGACGGTTTTTGGTAATCTTTATGAATAAGATGCAAAAATCACTTAGACCGTTGTAAATTTATTAAAATGTTTCGGTGAAAAAAGATCTAATTTAAATTGAACCGTTGTGTCGCATTATAAATATCGTGATTAAAGATCCAAATGCTGTTGGATGAGCAGATCGCTTTAACAATAACGGTGAATACAAATATAACTATACTTAAATCCATTCTAATTTGTATGTGTGGCCAATCCGAAGAGCTTTGTTACAGTTATACCCTTAAAAAATCTATTTTATTAAGGTTTAATTACATTTTCTTTTCAATAACTGCCTACTCCCGCCAGTTCCACCCGCGTAATGGGAAATTGGGAACCCGGCCTCTACGTCTCCTCTATAAAAACGAACTCGGGACGCTTTCCCGTGACCGAAAATAACCAAGAAAGCCATATCCTGTATGTCCCTTACGGAATTCGGCAATTTTCTTCAAAATCTGAGCATTTGAAATACTGTTTTATTGTTTACCCCTCAAAGAGATGAACAATGTCATGATTGCGTAGGACTGTGACATGGTTGAGAAAGACTCTCACATAGTTGATTAGTCCTCTGACATAGTGGAAAAGAACTCTCTGGATGATTAATCTTCTTACATGGTAGGTTATGTTACATGTTTCTGTAGAACTCATCATTGGTTGTTACATGGGTGACGCCTCTTTCATGGTTGACAAGCCTCTGCCTTGGTTGACAGCCCTTTAACACGGTTTAATAGGCCTCTAACATAGCAGAGTAAGCCCCTGATATGGTTAATAAAGTGTCTGATCTGGTTATAATAAGTCTCTGCCATGGTTGATAAGGCCTTTGACCTAGTTTTTAGGCTTCTGCCATGGTTGATTAGACCTCTGACCTGGTTGTTAGACCATTTTTTTATAAAAAATGGGTAAGCATTTGTCCGCAATTTCACCTGATGTTAAGTGACGATGCAGACGATGATGGAACATGCTCGCCCAGATAATGCCTATTCACTCTCGCCTTGAAAAGGCCCAGGATATAAAGTTCCAGAAACAGATCCGCAAGCAGGGAGTTTCACTCCTTAGCAGTTTGATAAGTATACCTCTGATAAGAATCAAGTTTATCTGAGACAGAGGATCAAACTTGTCCAGCATTCTGGGCAGCCTTCAATAAATTAGCGGTTGTTTTCCGTTCTTAGCTGCCACAGACACTATAAACCCAAGTTTTCTACTAGTGTGTACATCTGGTAACGACTTATGCTTGCGAAACATGGACGCTTACTACCGGTATGTTACCACGCCTCAAAGTAGGTGAGTGTGCTTATTGTCGCTCCATTCGGCTTGTCAGACTACGAAACAAAGTTTTTCGACGACGGACTAAACTGATCGATGTCGGAAAAAGAGTTTGTTTGATTCCGAAGCTGATCTTAGCGCAGTGGAAGCAAATTAAAGTTATCTTAAAATCTAAAACTAAATGGTCGATCAGCCTCGGAACAACATTTGACTACGATTCGTAGTGCTCTTTACTATAGCTAAATAAAATAAATTTAATGAGAGAATTTTGTTCCGGAAAGTTTCCGGCCGAGAAATTCTTGTTTCCAAAATCTACTTAAACAGGGCCCAGCAACGAATTGCTTACCGAGCAAACGATGATGCCGTTTCTTTGTGAGTTTAAGTATGACAGGAATCAGGTATTCAGGATATTTTAGGAGCGCAGGAATAGGAATAACCTAAACTCACAGCGCTGGAACATCCGCTCGTTCTAGAACTCCTTTCCTCCAATTTGCACTACAGTTCACAGTTCGACATCACATAATGTTTTTTAACACAAAATAACTAAAAGATTTCTCTCGAATGAGAAATCGGCCCCGTTAACCTCAATCATTTATAATTAAAATACGTAGCTATCGGCAGCCACGACGACGACGAGCGACGACTCAAAGTGAGGTTATGTTACCGGCGACCACGTTGGCCTCAATCAGAAAGCCGAAACCAAAATTCACTTGGTTCACTTCCCACACCGCACAGGAAGCCATGGCTTGTGGCAAATAGCACACGAGAAAACCGCCAAAACACCTTAATTTTACACCACTTAAAACTAAAATTCGCTTCAACAACGCTAGCGAGCGACGGCAGAGGACGTGACACTATGACAGAGCAGTGTTGCCAGCACCGCGCGCCCATTTTATACGAAAACTAAACATTCACCCGCCCCGGACCGACCCATCGGTCCGCTCTATGCATGGCAGGCGTGATAATGTAGCTACTGCTCGCTTAAGGACTGAATCCCCCACCTGAACTTCTGCAACTCGAGGAGTGCCATCACTACCCGGAAACAGGTTGAGAATGCGCCCCCGGCGCCAACGCAGTGGCGGTAGGTTGGCATCCTTAACCAGAACGAGATCCCCAATGCAGGGGGGTTCAGTCCTGTCCGTCCACTAAGGCGTTGCTGCAGAATGTGCAAGTACTCAAGCGACCAACGCTTCCAAAAGTTTTGAGTCATTTGCTGCAACAACTGATAACGCGACAAACGATTGCTATTCACCTCCGTATAGGGATATTCCGGCAAGGCGTTAAGTGGGCGGCCAATTAAGAAATGCCCTGGCGTCAGGACCTCTAAATCATTTGGGTCTGAGCTGAGCGGACACAAAGGACGCGAATTGAGTACAGCCTCAATTTTACAAAACACGGTCGCCAGCTCCTCGAAAGTCAAAATTGTTAACCCTACAACGCGCAACAAATGCGTCTTAGCGGACTTTACAACCGCTTCAAAAATACCACCCCAGTGAGGGCACGCTGGTGGATCGAACACCCAGGCAATGCCCTGACGGGAGAGGCCCGTGCTGATGGCTTCTTCGTTCTCCCGTAAGAACGTTACAATTTCTTTCATACACCGATCAGCACCCTTAAAGTTGGTACCACAATCCGACCTGATCAGCGCTGGTCGCCCTCGTCGCGACGTAAATCTCTCCAGCGCTGCCAAAAAGGCCTCCGTAGATAGGTCGGCCACGAGCTCCAAGTGGACGGCCTTGGTGGCTAGGCACACGAACACGCACAAGTACGCCTTGATAGACTTTGCGTTCCGTAGGCGTGATGCCTTTACCATGAAAGGGCCTGCAAAATCCGTTCCCACACCTGCAAACGTCCAGGCCTCCGTCACCCGGTCCGGTGGAAGATCTCCCATCTGTGGCTGCATTGTGGCTGCCTTCAAGCGGTAACAAGGCAAGCACCTAAACACAACGCTACGTACCGTTCGTCGTCCCGATAAGATCCAAAACTCGCGCTGTAGAATGGCCAATAGCGCATTACAGCCCGCGTGCGAGTTTTTCTCATGACGATCCCTGACTAAGAGCTCAACTAAGGGTCCCCTTTTGGAAGTAACAGTGGATGCCGAGCCGAAAAGGGCAGGCTAGCGTTCCGAAGTCTGCCTCCAACCCTGAGCATACCTTGCTCATCCAGGAATGGGTTGAGGCGCACAATTCCTCCTTCAGCTTTCCACGTCCATCCCTGAGCAGCCTGACCTCCTCTTCAAAATGTTCCGCCTGGACGACTCTAACCAATGAGCATAGAGCCGCATTCCGCTCCGCAGGCGAGAGGACAGGTGTAAAGTTCCGTTCTGCTTGAGGCTTCCTGCAGTTGTTCACGAACCGTTTGATCCAACCTGTCACCCCAAGAAGTTTGTCGAGGAGCTATACCGTTCCAGCAAGAAAGCTGGGTTAGGCTTCGGTACGAGTTGCCCCACGTTCACTCGCAAACCTCGATCAGGTGGCCCAAGCGGCGCCCTGCACTCGTTGAATGGCCATTCCTGCGGCGACTCAGTTAGCCATTGAGGTCCCCACCACAGTGGGTGACTCACCAAATCAGGTGCCCTGCACCCGCGCGAAGCGCAGTCCGCTGGGTTCCATTCTCCCGGTACGTGCCTCCACACTAACGGAGTTTCCGACCCCGTAATCTGTGACACCCGATTTGCCACGAAAACCTCAAGTGTATGTACCGACGTCTGCAACCAGCACAGAACTATCCGACTGTCAGTCCACGCGTACACCGTTTCATCCAAGTTGATGGTACCACGCAGATTGCAGGTTACATGATTTAGCAAGCGCGCTAGAAGAGCTGCCCCTGCCAATTCCAATTTGGGGATGGTCCATCTAGTTCTGACTGGTGCCACCTTACTTTTGGCCATAACCAGACGCACGTGCACAGTTCCCGTTGAACTTGCTGTCCGAAGGTATACAGCTGCCGCGTACCCTCGCTCCGAGGCGTCACAAAACCCATGTAGGGTAGCCTTACATCCCACCGATGGGACTAACTTGCGGGGTATCGCGATGTGCACAATCCCTGGTAAGGTGGTCACAAACTTGAGCCAATCCTTCAACAACTCTCCGGAGAGTTGGTCGTCCCATCCTAAGTTGGCTAGCCACAACCTTTGTAAAAGCACTTCGCCATGAACGTAACCGGGGCGATCCATCCGCTAGGATCGAACGTTCTAGCGATTGTCGACAGTACCGACCGCTTAGTCCAAGTTTTCTCCAAAAGGTCGGGCTCGATCTTGTACGTGAATACGTCATGCGTTGGCCTATATTGCACCCCGAGGATGCCCAACGTGTTTGGATTGTCCGGGTTCTCAAAGAGGTGCGGGTCCTGATGGAACTCGCCTGGCAAACCGGCCAGGAGCTCTGGGCAACTGGACAACCATTTCCGCAACTCGTAACCTCCTGAACCCATGATCGCGATCAACTCGTCTCGTAGAATTAGCGCCTGCTCCACGCTATCAGCACCCGTGCAGATATCGTCCACGTAGACGTCGCGATCCAGTACTGCTGCGGCTCGAGGATATCTTACCCTTTCCTGTGCGGCCAACTCTCGCAGCGTACGTACTGCCAAATACGGACTTGGCTTAAGTCCATACGTCACCGTGTTAAGTTCGTATGTGACCATCGGCTCATCTGGGCTCTCACGCCACAAAATCAGCTGATACCGACGGTCATCCGGATGTATCATGGTTTGGCGAAACATCATTTTGACGTCTGCGACGAACGCTACCTGGTGTAACCGAAAGTCTGTGAGAATGTCCACAATGTCCCGGTTCAATTTAGGACCCGCGTGCAAACATTGGTTCACAGACACACCATTCGAGGTAGGAGCAGAACCGTCAAACACCACCCGTATTTTCGCCTCAGGTGACTTCAAGACAGCCAGGTGTGGAATGTAATAATGCTCGACACACCTCCAATCCAGGCTGGACACCGACATGTGGCCCAATTGAATATATTCCGCATGAATTCTATATACTTCTGCCGAAGTGCTGGGTCTCGCCTCATCTTCCGCTCCATTCCGAGTAGTCTCCGTTCCGCGAGCTGTCGCGAACTACCTAAAGCAGGGCGGTTTGGGAGAAAAGGTAGCCTGGTCACGAATCTGCCTGACGGGCATCTCGCAGTGTTGTATTGATAGAACAACTCGCACTCGTCATCCTCTGGCTTCCGTCTGTCCGCCGTGGGCGCTCTTCAGACTCCCAAAACCTCTGCAGCACCTCTGACAGCACACTACCATAGAGGACCGGATCCCCTTCTGGTAGGTCCTGAGGTCTCAAACTGGGCCGAAAACAACATACCCCCCTGTGGTATCTACGGCCACCAAACCAGTTTCCTGGAGTACCTTCTTCCTACCGCACCATAATCTCCCGAGGACGTCTGACCCGAGAAGTACGTCCACCGTACCAGGAGTATCAAAATCAGGATCAGCTAACTCCAACCCTGTGGTTAACCCTCGTACCGTTGGTGGTAACCTAACCTGAGGGAGTTTCCCAACCACTTCATCCAGCACCACGGCTGAGACTTGATAGCTGACCCCTGTACATGTGCTACCTAATGCGAACTCAAAGTTCGTCTGACCCCGAATGTCAGGCACATTTAGGCCCCCGATGCCTACAGCTTCATCCTCACTTGGCCGTACATTTAGGCCTAGCCTACTCACCAGCTTACTCGATACAATACATCCCTGAGCCCCTGTATCCAGTAGGGCTCTTACTTGAATGGTCCGGCCACCGTATCCCCATACCCAAATCTTAGCCGTTGGCAAAAGTACCGTGATTGGACGGGGCCGAAGCTGATGAGTAGGCGGCGATTACCTAGCGGGAATCTAAACGCGGCGAGGCCGCGTCCCGCGGGGGTATCCCCTCACTACCCAAACCTGAGTATGGGTCCCACTCCTGCTGGTAGGGAGGTCTGCCCATAAAGGCCATGGCTGGAGTTCTATAGTACCCCGACGGCAAACGTCCGTACCGAGGTTGCACCTGTAGCCGCGGGTACTCAGGCATAGGCGGGGGCATGCGTGGGTCTTGAGACCCAACCAGGTGGCTCAAGCCCGCAGAATACTGCATGTACCCTGGTGGCTGCCTAGTGCTCTCCTGACACCCGCCCGTTGGATCCCGTACCTGGGATGGGTGTCCTTGACCATGTCCCTGTGTCGTTCTTCCCCAATCCGGCACCTGCTGCCGTGCTGGGGATCGTCCCCACGTCCTTGGGTAAGTGGGCTCCGTCTGTTGACGTCCCCCTGCCTGTCCCTGTGACCGATGCGGAGGTGGGCTCCTCCTTGGAGGGGGTGGGGAGCGTTGCTCCCTCCCTTGGTGGGCAGGCTCCCTTCGCTGATCCGATCCAGCGCTGCCCCCGGCGTCTCCGGAGCGATTCATGCAAAGCAGCGGATGGTGTGCACCCTGGCAGTACCTACAGTTGGTGCTTGAAGGGCACTCTCGCACCTGATGCGGCCCCAGGCACCGAAAACACCAACGCCTCTGCTGTGCCACACCCCGTCTCCTCTGAACCCGCTGCGCAGCAAACTCCTGACACGCTGCCACCCCGTGGCCTGTCTCCCTGCAGTAGGCACACCCTGATTCCAATGCGGTGTTGTACCGCCTGGGTTGCCTACTGTTGCCTCCTCGCCGGTGCACCCGGCCGTTCCGGGTGGCGAGGGGCAGAGGTCTCCTTGCGTGGGCTTCACCAGCCTGGACGTCCACTCGCCTGCTTTCGGCCTCGAGGAACGACTTCAGATCCTCGTAGGTCGGGAGGTGGTCCGAGGACTTGCCCCCATGGAGCTGCTCGAATCGAGCGACCATTTCGCTCGGCAGGCGGCGAAGCACTGTGTGGACCAAGATATAACCGTAGCCCGCCACTGGCAAACCCTGTCGCTCTAGTGCGCTGACCGCGACACTGACTGGGTGGAAGATTTTCTCGCGGAGGTCCGTACCTCGCGTTATGGTTGGTATTGACAGCCACTGGTCTAACAGCCTGTCTACAATCAGGCGCTTGTTTCGATACCGGTCGGTAAGGATCTTCCACGCCACCTCATAATTGCTATCCGAGACAGCCAAATGCGTCAGCAATTCATGAGGCTCTCCATGTAGCCTGGACATCAGCTGAGCCATCTTGTACGCCGGCGTTATGTCCGTCCGTGTGTGGACCACACTGCTATACAGGTCCTCAAACGCCGGCCAGTCGGCGTAATCGCCTGCAAAGACTGGAACCGTAACAGGCGGAAGAGGCACCTGTAATCCTTGTCCCACTTTACCACGGAATGGCTTTTCCTTTCCGTCACGTCGCCTAGATATGTCCGCAGCTGCCTGCGCAATGTCCTGTGCCAGCTCCAAGCACTGGCTTACATCGCCCTCAACCAGCTCCTTATCTTCAGGGTTAGGAGCTTCCTCAAGAGCATGAGGCACTCTGTGAGGTGTTCCGACACAACCCGAACCCGTTCATCTGCCTGTAGTGCACTTTTCAAGAGCGCGTCCTCCCGGTCCTCGCGGCCGATCATTGCCGCTGTGGTAGTAAACCACCTTAATTCTGTCTTTATAGCAGCCTTATACCTGGCGATCGAGGAGCCATGGTACCAACTTTTACACTCGACTTAATAAAACGAAAAACCAATAAACAAATACCACAAAATAAATGTTAGTTGACTGGCCTAGACCTTACCGATAAGGTACCGTTCACTAGGCAAACAATACAGTCACAAAAAAACCGAAACAATATTTTCCAAAATTAATAAAATATGTGGGTAATATAAAAACACGCTTAATACTAAATTACGGCTAACTATGTTGCAATAAAGCAACCACGCTCTGCTACCAAAAATGTTTGATTCCGAAGCTGATCTTAGCGCAGTGGAAGCAAATTAAAGTTATCTTAAAATCTAAAACTAAATGGTCGATCAGCCTCGGAACAACATTTGACTACGATTCGTAGTGCTCTTTACTATAGCTAAATAAAATAAATTTAATGAGAGAATTTTGTTCCGGAAAGTTTCCGGCCGAGAAATTCTTGTTTCCAAAATCTACTTAAACAGGGCCCAGCAACGAATTGCTTACCGAGCAAACGATGATGCCGTTTCTTTGTGAGTTTAAGTATGACAGGAATCAGGTATTCAGGATATTTTAGGAGCGCAGGAATAGGAATAACCTAAACTCACAGCGCTGGAACATCCGCTCGTTCTAGAACTCCTTTCCTCCAATTTGCACTACAGTTCACAGTTCGACATCACATAATGTTTTTTAACACAAAATAACTAAAAGATTTCTCTCCGAATGAGAAATCGGCCCCGTTGGCCTCCAATCATTTATAATTAAAATACGTAGCTATCGGCAGCCACGACGACGACGAGCGACGACTCAAAGTGAGGTTATGTTACCGGCGACCACGTTGGCCTCAATCAGAAAGCCGAAACCAAAATTCACTTGGTTCACTTCCCCACCGCACAGGGAAGCCATGGCTTGTGGCAAATAGCACACGAGAAAACCGCCAAAACACCTTAATTTTACACCACTTAAAACTAAAATTCGCTTCAACAACGCTAGCGAGCGACGGCAGAGGACGTGACACTATGACAGAGCAGTGTTGCCAGCACCGCGCGCCCATTTTATACGAAAACTAAACAGAGTTGCAAAACTAAAATGGAATTGGCGTGATACGTTTGTCACGTTTGTGACATATAAGACCCTGCGCAGGAAGTCGAAGTGTTGACAGACCACCAGCAAGATGATCGGAAAAGATGGCAGGGCCGATCTGGACCAGTATCGCCGCAAATAGAACAGAGAGGAGAAAACACATCAAGATGCATTCGTCCTACAGTGGATATCATTATACAGAGAAAAAGAAGGAAGGAGATGGTAAATTAAGCTTCTGACAAGGATAATTGTGAGTAGAACTCTAATATAGTTGTTTTATAGGTATTACGAACCATGTCAGAGGCTAACTTAACCATATAAGAGGGCTTTTCAACCATTTCAGAGGCCTTCGCAACCATGTCATTGATCGTTACTTTGAGGAGACATCAGACTATTAAAGAATAGGTATTTTAGTTGCTTTTTAAAGCGTTCCGAAGTCCATTTATATATGTTACAGTCAAAACCCTTAACCAGTCAATAACGTTAATGACTGGCAAAACCAGTCAATAACGTTATTGCCTAAGGTACTCAGTCAAAACCCTTATTGACTGATTTTATCTGATAAAATTAGTCAATAACGATATTGACTGACGTGCCTAGTCAAAACCCTTAATAGGTATGTCCTGGCTGGTCTTAGAACACCATCAGGACCGTTAGATGGTCACAGCCAGAGTGGAAGTCTACTGTCTGGCTCGCCGGTTGTTGTTCCATAAGGACATGCCCAAGTCGTAGATGGCTCTTCACTTATGTTGACCTCAGCAGATACGTGGCGCAATCGTCCCACGACCTTATTATCCCCATTCCACCTCCGGGGATTGCGTCGCCCACTGGGATTACACCTTTTATCAGCTGGTGAGATAGCAGACAAATGCGATCCGATATTATTAAAAAAAAAACGATCCTGACGGTTACTATGCAGTAACCACTCCTACCCACCACATCACACCAAAGCTCACCGCACCGCACTGCTACCCGCCGCATCGCACACCGAAACTCTCCGCCGCATAGCACATAAACTCACCGTAATTCAGTGCTACCCACCGCACCTCACACCGAAACTCTCCGCACCGCACTGCTACCCGCCGCATAGCACATAAACTCACCGCAACGCACTGCTTTCCGCCTAATAGCACATAAACTCACCGCAACGCAGTGCTACCCGCCGCATAGCACATAAACTCGCCGCAATTGAGTGCTACCCACCGCATCGCACACCGAATCTCTCCGCACTGCACTGCTTTCCGCCGCATAGCACATAAACTCACCGCAACGCAGTGCTACCCGCCGCATCGCACACCGAAACTCTCCGCAACGCACTGCTTTCCACCGCATAGCACATAAACTCACCGCAATTGAGTGCTACCCGCCGCAACACACACCTAAACTCTCCGCAACGCAATGCTTTCCGCCGCATCACACCTAAACTCACCGCAACGCAGTGCTACCCGCCGCATCGCACACCGAAACTCTCCGCAACGCACTGCATTCCGCCGCATTGCACATAAACTCACCGCAACGCAGTGCTACCCGCCGCATTACACACCGAAACTCTCCGCAACGCACTGCTTTCCGCCGCATAGCACATAAACTCACCGCAACGCAGTGCTACCCGCCGCATTACACTCCGAAACTCGCCGCAACGCACTGCTTTCCGCCGCATAGCACATAAACTCATCGCAATTGAGTGCTACCCGCCGCAACACACACCTAAACTCTCCGCACCGCAATGCTTTCCGCCACATTACACATAAACTCACCGCAACGCAGTGCTACCCGCCGCATCGCACATAAACTCAGCAACGCAGTGGTTACTGCATAGTAACCATCAGCACCGTTAGATTTTTTTTCAAACCCCTTAATAGTTACGTCCGACCTGGTGGCAGCAACCTGGATCACTGCCTGGCTGGTCTGAGATCACCATCAGGACCGTTAGATGGTCGCAGCTAGAAGAAAGCCTACAGCCTCGCTCGCCGATTGAACTAGGCGGGAGCCTAACAACCTTCGTCGTGAGGTCTATGGCATCTGGGAGGTGAAGCTACGTATCCGCTGATGTCAGCATTAGATAATGAAGAGCCGTCTGCGACTTAGGAATGTCCTCAGGAATAACAACCGGCGATCGAGACAGTAGACTTCCATTCTGGCTGCGACCATCTAACGGTCCTAAAGGTGATCTCAGACCAGCCAGCAAGTATAGGTTGCTGCCACCGGGGCGGACGTACCTATTAAGGGTTTTGACTGGGCACATCAGTCAATATCGTTATTGACTGCTTTTAATAGATAAAACCAGTCAATAAGGGTTTTGACTGAGGCCCTTAGGCAATATCGTAATTGACTGGTTTTTCCAGTCAATAACGTTATTGACTGGTTAAGGGTTTTGCCTGTAACATATACACATCCTGAGTCCCTTTAACTAGTTATTTGTTGTAGAAGAGTTCTAAGAACATGCATATACATCTTCTTCATAGCCAAAGTAGTATAAACAAGCAGATGTATTAAAAAACAAAAACCCGACTACGGTAATTACAAAGTTGTTTTTGTGATAAAATTCAGCCATCTTGAATATATGATATTTTAACAAAGCCAGTGTCAATAACGCTGCTGAGACAAATCTAACGACACCTCTAATGTTAAGATCCGCGCAGTCGTTTGGGCTGTAACCCGTGAAAACGAATTTCTGGATACATACATACATAGATACGTACATACAAACATCCTGAGGCATTCGGGTAAAAAAAACAGGATTTCCGTTACTGGAGCATCACTAAAGTTAAGAAGATGCATCAGCACCCTCTTCATAGCCCAAACAGTCGTTTGGACTGTTTTCTCCGTAAAAAAGGAGTGTAATTATTCAACTATAATTAGATCACTTATCAAAAACTATTTCATACGGTTCAATTGTGAATATATCCAGAATATGAAAATACCACGGTAATACAATTGAAGTTGGATCCGTTTTCACGAAACAAAATTAAAAGTCCGTTTTGTTAGAAATGATCTAATTGTAATACCACGGTAATACAATTGAAGTTGGATCCTTTTTCACGAAACAAAATTGAAAGTCCGTTTTGTTAGAAATGATCTAATTGTAATACCACGGTAATACAATTGAAGTTGGATCCGTTTTCACGAAACAAAATTAAAAGTCCGTTTTGTTAGAAATGATCAAATTGTAATAAAATCTTTGGAAGGGAAAAAGTAGTGGTTTAATTAGAAAAGTATCTTTTTTCACAGAACGTATAAATTCACATCTTACTTACTACTTTTCATGGACCCATATGCACACATTTTTTCATTAGTTAAATCATTTTACACAAATCGTAATTCCGGCGTTTTTCAACTTACAGAAGCGTGAGTTAGACCCTTTGAAAGGATTTTAAACGTAGATTTTGTTTTTGAAGAAAAACGCAAAAGGGTCTAAGTGAGTTGGACCCTTTTTCACAGGAGGCACAGCTCTGGTTGCGTATTCCGAGCGGCGCTAACAAGAGCGGTGCGGGCGACGCAGCGTTGACGCTGCCGATGCGTTAAATAACGGCGTCGTACATTGACAATAATATCAGACAAGATTTATAAATCTGTTTTATCTGGACTATTAATTTCTGTGTGTTTTTTTTATTTAGTAGTTAATCCTTCAATCCAAACTTAGCACAGGGTTAACTGAGATTTTAAGGATTAACTAATATAGATGATGAGAAGTATAGATATATGTATTTATGTCCATTATGTTTCACTGTAGACAACAAAAAGTAAAAATAAGTAAGTTCTTTCTACTTGTGCCGCTGCCTGTGGACTGCGACGTGGATTATAATTAAACCACTAAAATTCGTGAATGTGAGACGCGCAAATGAATCTGTAGATAAACAGCGGATAAACGCGGTTTAATTTCGAAATCTGTTTGTAATCCGACACTTAAATTAATTTATCAACTAGTTTCGTGAATAACTGGAATAAGTTACAGTTTCATTTTATATGAACGAAACGGTTGCTAATCAAACTCTTTATAATGGCTTTTTCTCGTTTTATCAGACATGCAAATAAAACGTGAATAAACGGGTTCCACGGGTTCCTTATTGACAGAGAACCTGTTCGCATTTCAAATGATACTCATAACTCCGTTCTAGCGTAGAATTTGCTAAATTTACCGTGCCGTGGAATAATTTGATTGTGAGTCGCGAAATTCAGTTTTCCAACACTACTTAATGTGCTTTTTCAGTTCATTAATTTCATCAACAAAGTACCTAAGTACTAAGGTACTTAAGATAGAGTAATGTACGAAAAAGTAGACTAAACCTGAATTGCAGTAAAATATTCTTTATGTTTATTCTTGCGTAAGATAATGCCTAAGTAGGTATCTTATCCGTTTACCTACTCTGGCATGTCATCTCGGGCCCACATTACATTTGCGTAGAGAACCATTACGAGCTTTAAGGTGGGCTTAAAAACCAAGCGACAGCGACAACGACGCGCGTCGTTGCCGCTGTCAAATGACTGGTTTGTATGGGTTTGTATGGGGAACCAGAAAAACCGAGCGACGGCGTCGTTGCGGCGCGCCACGACGCCGTCACGTTGACAGCGCGCTGAGAAGCTTAGAGTTTGTATGGGATGCGGTCGGGTTTTTCTACAAGACCGCAGCGACAACGACGCCGTCAAAATTTGACGGCGACAACGACGCGCGTCGTTGTCGCGTCGCTTGGTTTTTAAGCCTATCTTTACAAATCTTGTTGAACAAGCTCAATTCAATTCCTTCCCTACGCTTCTGCTTCACATATTTGCTGAACAGCATTGAATTAACGTAGTAACCGATTAACCCGCCGAGAGTGTGGCAGGGTATGTCATACCCGGACTGTTACTTATCTGCGTATATTTTTGTAAACTACAGTATTTTTTTCTTGTCGCTCCTTGTAGCTGCAGCTAAAGATGTGTGGAATAGGATATTTACGAGATCGTATTGTAACACAAACCAGGGTCGGAGATATTCACGAACAAAGTGCTGTCGGGTATGTAATACCCTGCCACATAGTTGGCGTATACATTTTTTGACAAAATATTGCTCTAATGTTTATTTATTTCGATTACTTTGTGTATTCTTTTTTATAGTTTTGATTAAATTTGACTTATTCTCAACGGTAAATTAGACTAAGAACTATTTTTGACTAAGAATTATTTTTTTCGGTTCAACCAGGGTTCAACAATCCGCTTTAATTCCTTTAATGTGTGAACGACGGCTAAAAGAAGCCATTAATTGAGTAAAAAAGTGCAAAGAAGGGTATTATTGTGTAAGAATGTCTACTTGTCTTTAATTCCACTACTTTGCTTAAAAAAACATAGGTATATCTTTAGAGAACAGATAATATAGAGGCTTATCAATCCAATTAAATACGTACCTAAATCGCTTAGAAATTGGGATTCAAAAGGTGCCCAACGGGGCAAGATGATTTGTAGTTCTCTTGAGTCTGTTAACGTACATGCTGTGAACTGATTCAGCGTGTTCTCCGTCGATAACTAGTCTTCCTTTGAGGTATCTACAGTTTTTAAAATAAATTATTAATTCAATCTGCCACTTTTTTGAACACGACCAAAAATTCTACAGACAATTGAAAACAACTTTGCCTTGATTTATGAAGACAAAGATTAAAATTCCGGTCTGCAATATTGGAAATCTCTTTTATTCCAACAAAAAGGTATTCGCGTTGAAGTTGGTGAGAGCTAGCTGTGGCTGAAATGGAGTCTCGCTGGTGTTATAGGATTACCTTCGGCGACGCGTTCAATAGCCAATACGTGGACTCGCCGCATTCAGAGATAGAGTTTTACTGTGTCTGGATTCGCCGAATACTTCGATTGCCTCACGTGACGTTAATGGTACTGTATGTTGTTACCTTTAAAATTACCTCCTACCTCTATCTATCTATCTATCTAAAATGGTAGGTACATGGAGTTTGCTAAGGAAATTTTGAATACGTAATAAGGTTTGAATGGTTATTGAAGTTTAGTTTTGCAACGCTTTATGTACAGACGTTTGTACTTTATGTACAGACGTGGTAAAAAGGCTCATGTTCAACAAGAACAGGGATTGCAGTGAGTGGGTAATTGTCAGTTTTAGTTTCATATCATTGTCATGCATAGATATGTTCATATCATAGTGCAGATTAGGTTGGAAGACATTGCATATAGAACAAAAACGGTATGAAAATCGATTGCCCTCTAAAATTAAACAGTAATTAAACAAAATTAATATAATGACAGTGCCATGTCAATATATTTATGAAAACATTATGTACGTCAGAAAGCATATAAGTAATTTTACTAGAAATTATGACAGGCATAACCGCAATACTAGGAGTAAAAACCAAATAGATCAACCTAAGTATAGACTAGCTAAAGTTAGGACTTCATTTGAAGGTCTAAGTATACGATACTATAATAAAATACCGGAAGATATATTAAGTTTATCAGAAACTAAATTTAAATATTCTGTGATTAAGAAAAAAATATGTTATAAAGCCTATTACAAGTTAGATGATTACATTAATGACAAAGAGGCATGGACCTCTGAAGTTCCAGCTCAGCACAAGAAACATGCACGCATTGTTAACGTGCATGGAATTTACAATTGACATAATAATAATTGTATAATTTTAATTTTTAGACTTAAGCATCTTAAAGGATATAATCAAATCTAGGCCACCCTTTATCTCTCTAACTCGGTAACGGCTAAGAATCTCATGAAATGTAAACAAGATGATACGTTTTTTGGATCAAAATCTTATATTAATCATCTTGAGGCGAAACGGGAATCACAATTTATGTTAAAAAGTATATTTTTTGTGTTTTATTCTGGTCAAAATTCCGGTTCCTTGATTCTGCTGACATCTGTGACACAAACATAAAGTAGGTACTAAGAGGAAATAAGGGTAAAATGGAGCAGTTTTTAGGACCCAGGATGCGTAAAAACAACTACAGCGCAGACAATCTCCTGTGTATGCCGTGTGATGCCGGCTTAGAATAGCATCACCCCAATTCTACTCGTGGGTGTCGTAAAAAGCGACTAAGGGATACTCATCCAGGGAATGGGCAGCAGCGTTCCCTGTTAATGAACCATCATGCACTGCGCTCGCCAATCCGCCTGCCAAGCGTGGTGAGTATGGCAATACCCCCCGATAGGGGGAGGCCCATGTCCAGCAGTGGACTGTTGTGGCAGTTATGTTTTGTTATGTTATAGCCGGGTTCGTACGTAAGACAAGCAACAAAAGCGACTACAACAACATTAATGATAGATTAATGATTAATGACATTTTTATGATTATATACTTGCACATTTTTATGATCTAATATGACTTTATTAAATAAATAATAATAATAGGCAAGCTGCCACTGGCATTACAACGGCAAAAATATAACAGACCATGCCACAGGAACTGCATAGGGTGATACGAATTCGTATTTGGAAACTTCTTTCAACAATGTCTTTAAACTTCTGATCAGGGGTAGGTACCATTTTACCCCATCTACCCTGCAAGTATTACATACTCTTTGAAACTCTCATAGAGAATAAAACTTCTGCCATACTTCTGCATTTCCTCTTTTGCTATTGTCATCAAGTTGTCATTTGGCAAAAGTAAGTATACCCGCACAACCGCAACGTACTCGCCGTACGCGCTGAATAATGCGGATGGCCTCGCACATCAAGCCGCAAGCACAGCCGCATCGAATAGAATTGGTGTTCCCAAGAGAGTACTTTCCTCCCAATTTAATGGGTAATTTTGCCGTATGTGTGTATTTTTCTGAAATTTATTTCAAATAACAATTGCTGTCATTTTACGCCAGAGGCACTTTCAAGCAGCCAACTATCGTAACTGCAGAACTTTCGCTGTGCACCACGCATCTTCCCTTTGTTCCCATATGTCCAACTGATCACTTCTACAATAGAACAGGTCAGAATATTTTCTACGTTCTATGTTCTACGGTAAAAATATTATTGTTCAAGGAAGTAGAATGTGCAGAAAAGCAAAATGTAAAATTGTTAGAACGTAAACGTAACAAAATGTAAAGAAGAAGCAGAAAACATTTTGTCCCAATGTCTAAATGTTAAGGTAACAGAATGTCAATTGAATTTAAAAGGACGGAATCTCAAATATTAAAATGTCAAAAAATCTTAAAATTAAAGTGGCAAATGTCAAATAAGTAAATTGTGAAAATGTCATTTGGTTGTTCTTTAAGAGTGACATAGACTCCAAAAACTTCGAAACTTTCGAAAAGAAAAACTGGAACACGGACGGTGAACAGCAGACTTTACTGGGAGGTAATGTTAATGGGACAGTCTGGCAGCATTGACAAAAAATAAATCTTTTTAAATGGTTACACTGTCCGCGTGCGCTGATGACGTCATCAGCATTATAGTCTATGATTAGCACTGGCTGGGGAATCCGTTCGTTTAGGCGCGTGCGGCTTGGCAATATTTTCGAGGTTCCACAGATTTTCATACAAAGAATCCAAAATTCGGCGAGTGCGTTGTGGGTGTGCGGGTATAAATACTTTCACCTTATAACTCTTATCAAAATACTTAGTTAGGTTATGCCATTTTAGGTTAAGAATTATTTTGCGTCGTTTCATCAGTTTACCGTTAGATAATTAAAAACTAAGTATGCCATCATGATCTAGATAGTGTAAGAAATACATTACTACGAGTTTAATCACTAGCCATTTCGATTTTCGAGGACAATTCGATGGGCCTAACCTTGTATGGGCAAATGATTATCACCTTTATTTGACAGTCTATTTTGTTGATGTACCTACATTGATTTTATTCATATTATTCTTTAATTCTTGACATGTATTTTTTTACATTTACTGTAAATCTACTTTTTATTTTTATGCTATGACATTTTGTTGCTGAAATATTTAAGAATATTATTTTATAGACGAAACAGTTAGAATTATCTACTGTAATTTTTATTTTGTTGAGCCGTTTTTGGCTATTACTATTAATTTATATTCTAACTTAGCTAGGGTAGCATAGGGCCTAAAAGTATTGTAAATTTTAGAATAGGTGCACTTTTGGGCAGGTTTTTGGGGGGTTTTCCTGTCCAGGGGGTCCGGCTAACTATTCACATGTAACACCTTATTTTAAAAGATTGACAGAATGTATTTCCATTTACTTGTCATTAGGGCATAAGGATAGGTACATGCTGTGTGGTTAGCCTGGCCAGCCCCAAAGCAGTGCCTTTATTTTTATTTTATTTTATCCCGCCCGAGCCGCGTTTAGAGTAGGAACACAAATTGTTATAAAAAAGAGAAAATTTTACAATTTTACACTACAAATTTTCTCTTTTTTAGTTTGAATTAGAATGTGACTTTCTTAAAGAGAATCTTGTAATTCCTACTGAGAAATAAATACATTGATTTTGATTTTGACAACAATAATCAGAAAAGATTTTTCTTGTTCTGCACTTAAACAGCAATGACTCATGTTTTCTGTACGTACCTATAGTCGACAAAATCCGCAGTCTATTATGATTTAAAAAGTATCTACCCTATATTACTTCAGGATAAGTAGATAACCTAACCTTGTAAAGGTGAAAGAATTCTTGTAATTGTACACATTATTTTGAGCAAAATCCTTACAGACCTGCAAAAATTTCCATAGAAATGATACAAATATTATACTTAAAAGCATTATTATGAAAGTCTAGTTTAACTTGAGCATGAGACTACAGATATATAAAATCAATTCGTTAAATTAAATAATATTCTCGAAAATATAACAATATCCTTTAATCTTTTCTCCCTTTTGTTTGTATTAAATCAGTCTATCTATCTCTTTTTATCGGGTACCCGGGTACGCCAATCGTTTGTACCCGGATATCAAAAGTCCGAAATACCCGGGTATACCCGGACCCGGGTATACCCGGACCCGGGTACCCGGGTAGAAAACCCTACTAGGTACAGAAAGACGCTCTCCGTCATAGCAATTCAAAAACTATTAACCTTTACGCGCGATAATAAAGTACGAATTTGTCGGATTGTCATGGTCATAGTATTAACGAACTATTTTAGTGTGTCTAATATTTTAATAACATTTCTTTTATAATATAAACCTATGTCTATGATTTATAGGACAGAAGCTCGCTAGTTGTCAAAATATTTACGTGCTGTCAATTTTGTATAACAAAATGTTTCAGCTACTCGATAGAGGATTTATTTATTTTTTATTTTATTTATTTAGGAAAACCAACAGCTATATATACAGGTATACTTAGAACTAATACAATTTAGAAAGCCAATTATAGGTTTTCACCAATACAAAACAGAATATATATACATAAAAAATCACACATATAACACGCTTGAAGTGCAATTGGAAAAGTATATGGTTTACATAAAGAAATTAAGCACATATATATAATGAAGTAAACGTTACGTTGTGCTTATAAATTAAAGAGTCATAGAATTTACTTTAATCTATTTTAATCTATTTTAATCTAGTCTCCATCAAAAAACGACTGGCTAAGAGTACGTCTAGCTAATTCACAGCTCGTGTTAAACAAATCAAAGTTGTACTGATCAGATAGCATATTAAAGTTGTTGCATGCTCGCCAAATAAAGGTGTTTTGCCTATAATTAGTGGATGCAAACGGAACTGCAATAATTGAATTGGATCGAAGGGTTCTACTGGGAGGTTTAATGCATATTTCAGCTAATAAATCTGAACAGTCAGGATGTCACTATTATCCAGTATCTTGGTAAAATACGTTCTTTCACCCTTTTTGTCAGTTTTTTTTTCTCTAGGTACGGAACGGAAACATTATTTATTTTACTCTACGATTAAATGAGCGACGCAAAATAGATGCCCTGGAAATGCGGTGCTGGAAGCGAATGCTGCAAATTCCGTGGACTGCTTTTCGAACTAACGCATCTATTATAAAGGAATTAATCATCAAAGTAATTCTGTTGACGACCGTTAATTGATGAATATGTACTTAAATCCTTCGATCACGTAACGCGCAATGAGAATTCTATGGAACGGCTGGTTTTACAGGGCAAGATTGACGGAAAAAGGGCCCACGGCCGCTAACCAACTAGATGGACAGACCTAATAAAGTCTATTCCTGAGCACACCATCAACAAATGTTCAAGTGAGGCCACGAGTAGAGCAAGTTGGAGACACATCGTGATAGAATCCACGCAAGATCCGACCAAATCCTGTAAGTAAACAGTAAATAGAACAAAAGTGTAGCAATGCTTTATTTTCTTTCTAATTTGAACTCTTTATGCAACATATATTAATGTTATTCGACAATTGCCTAAGGCATTGGAAAATCCCCATTTCGATTTATACATTTTGTTACATGGAAGAACCTCTTTGAGCTCGCCGCGTCGCCATCCTTTGAGAGCTGATTGAGCGCGCCACTCTGTGTGCATGCAAAACGTCAGGCCACCCTCCCTGCTCTACAAGATTTACTACATTTTACCTACTATGAAAAAACTGTTAGGTGTGGCCTCTGTGAGCTTTGAAAAGAAAATTGAAAGCGTTTTGAAATTCGGTTACATTATTGTACATAGTTTGCCCAGCTTGGTTTTCTAAGTCGTCTTCTTTATTTCATGAGTGCCACAAGTCTAAGGCGCTTTTCACACATAACGTCCGTTTGTGCGTTATTTTTGCGCAGCGCTATAGGTAAGTTTTGTTTGAAAAATACGATTTTCCACCTTATTTTCATACTAATACGGTTTATGTGAAATTGTTTGACAGACGCATCTTTTAACGCAAAAATATCACACAACGCTGCGATGACGGAAGCATTTGTCTAACAATTTCACATAAACCATACTATATGTGTATGTTTATCATAAAAATAACGTAGAAAAGGACGTTATGTGTGTAAAGCACCTAAAATTATATAGGTAACCAATCTAGTAAGTACTCGTTTCAATAAGAAACCCTTGTTAAGATAAACTAAACCGCTAACCTTGAGCGTAGCGCTCAAGGTTAGCGGTTTAACGGTTCCTAGTAAACGTAGGCTGACGAAGCTAAATTCCTAAGTTTTGATTTAAATGCTATCACACGAATACGCGTATACAGGGTGTTAGGAAAAGTAGAACACTCCTTCATAACACGCATTTTATAGGTATAATCAAGTATGTTAAGCATGTCCAGTTCAATCATTTTATAAAAAATATTAGAAGACTGAAATATTTTCCAAAAACTTTTTATTAAAATGTTCAACCTTAGTTCTGACCGTGACATAGCGCATCGTTACAGTCACATACAGTTAGATTGTCGTAGAACTTACTGCGCGCGGCGAAGTAACGGTGCAAAGTTGTTCGAGCGGTAATTGACTGTACAGCTTGCTGTGTTGTAGGGTTAAAAGCACGGTAGTGTTATTATTTATTCTTATGTTGAAAGGTTTAACAAAAACGTCTTGAAAAATATTTTAACCTTCTAATCATCATCTTTCTGCCTTTATTCCAATTACTTGGGGTCGGCGCATCACGTTTTGTTGAACACAAAATCGTGTTGCAAAGGATTTGGCTTAATTTTACGACCGGCCGCCTACCAGACGTCAACCCTCCTTGGGATTTTAACCTTTTAATAGGTATTTTTTATAAAATGTTCGAACATGCGTGAATATAATGCGTAGTTTGAAGGAACGTGAAACTTTTCCTAACACCCTGTATACTACGTACTAATCACTTTCATGGTTTGTAGCTCAGACTATTTATGTCAGATTTATGTGCATCGTACGAAACCAACTGTTTGAGAACAAAATAGTAGTTGGAAAAGGACAGCATCATGACACTGGCATTTAATTTTCCGTGTAATTTGCTTGTGGTTTGTGCTTGTGCACATACACATCTGACAGGCTACCCGGGCTATCCTCTAGAACAATTAAATCCATCCGTGGTCCGGTTTTAATTTATTTCTGGTATGCATTTGTATATTCTTAATTAAAATTTGTTGTACGTACAGTCCAAAGATTACCATATTAGAATTTCGAAAATCATGATAATTATTATTTTGAACTAGCTGGTGCCCGCAAACTTTGTCTCGTACGCCACCAGAATGTGGGTTTTGATGCCGGCGTCCCTCAAGGGTCTGTACTTTCTGCAACCCTATCCCTGCTGCACATCAACGATATGCTCACGCCCGACACCTTTGGGTATGCAGATGACAGCACGGTTGTTGACAGGTCCCGTCCAGTGCAAAGGCCAGGAATGAAGCTACTCAGTCTTGTCGAGAGGCCCTAGTAAGTCGCCTAAACTTGAATCTTGAAGCAATATCCGAATGGGGGGATGCAAATCTTGTCAAGTTTAATGCATCTAAAACACGCATGTCTATTCTCCACTAAACGGAGTCCCTTCGACTTGTCTCCGACTTTCCGAGGATTTCCGACCATATTGAGCTTCTTGGCATGAACCTTCCATCTGACCTGAACTTCGGACAATATATTGAGTCTTTGGCCACGACTGCAGCAAAAAGACTCAGAATTCTCTCGCAGGCCAGGCGATACTTCACACCAGTACCGCTTTTTCAACTATACCAAGCTCAAGTCCGTTCCTGCATGGAGTATTGCTGTCACCTATGGGATGGATCTGCCAAATACCAGCTGGCAGCCCTGGACTCGATTGAGAAGCGCGCCAAAAAACTCATTGCTGATAGGGCACTTATTGACGCAAAGTTGCAGAGCCTCGAACACCGTCGCAAAGTAGCTTGCTTGTCGGTATTCTACAGGATACGTTTCGGGGAGTGTGCACAGTCTCTCCATGACCTGATACCTCCGTCGCCATTCCATCTCCAGTGCACGAGACGCCGGTTGGGATTCCACCCTTACCTATATCGTAGACATCCCGAAAATTTGCACAAAGCGCTTCGCTTCTACATTTTTAATGCGAACTGCTAAAGAGTGGAACTCCCTGCCTGCGGATCTGTTTCCGGAACGTTATAACCTGGGCCTTTTCAAGGCGAGAGTGAATAGGCATTATCTGGGCGAGCATGTTCCATCATCGTCTGCATCGTCACTTAACATCAGGTGAGATTGTGGACAAATGATTACCCATCGTTTATAAATAAATAAAAATAGCCACACTATAGCGGTAATTTTTTCCAGCGAGTGATTGTCCCAAATTTAATTATTTTCACTTTCTAGGTACCTACCTACTTTTGGTAAAGTGTTGGAAAATTCACACTGTGTTTTTATTTAAAAACATAATTATACAATAAAAAAAACCATTTCATACTTGACTGACTTGATGAAAATCACACATAGCATAAGAATAAAAAAGTTTCAATGCCCGAATCCATAGATAGGAAGTATCTGGGGTGGGTGGATAGGAATAGATTTATGACCACCCTTTGCAAACTGTGAGATTATTCATGAGATATCTTTTAGTTTTAAGTAGATTGGCATAAGAATGTTCTTCTAATACATGAAATGGAATGACATAACTTTATTTCAAAAGTAAGATTAAATACATCTTCGCTTCACCGAAACTCTTAAAACTTAGTCATGTGATCGACAGGGTCTACACTTCACTCCATAATAAAAAGTTTGTTCTGCTGAAGAAAATTGTGTCAGTGATCAATCATAAGAAAATCATAGAGGTAAAATGAAAGTGAAGCAAATACATATTAAATTTTTATACGCTGATTTCAGTTAGGTATAACTTTTGAAGCACTCGCGATTATTCACATATCTAGTTTAAAAACAGAACCTGGTCTATCGTGACAACATTTCGGTAAATATATATTGTTAATATTTTACCTGTAACAATTTACCTGTCGGGACGTTTCAACACGGTTTTATGTGTTGTGGTCGCAGGTTGACTGATGGCACAGTGCTATGTTTTTTAAGTAGCAAGCGACAAGATCTTCTACCCACATGATATCTTTTCATTTAATTTTCAACACTTAACCAAATATTCAGAGCCATAAAAAACTTTCTTCTTTTTTACATTAATAAATATCAGAAATCACATAGACTGAACAGAACAACGGTAAAGAAAACGGAATGACACAAACAGCCACGCGCACTTTTCTTTTCTGCTGGCCAGTAGCTACGTTCCAATACTACTATGCAGTGCGGTCACGTACCTCGCTGTATTGTCCCATTGTCCCAATAAATGCATAAATTCACCTGATACTGGCAAATATTTCTTAACGAATGCCATATAGAACTTAAAAAGAAAAGTGCCACTTCTGAATAAATATGTATAGCAAAATCGACTTCTGAAAATGTACCTGATTTTTAAAATTCAATAATTTTGGGAAAACTGGACGGATTTTGATAAAATAAGAAATAAAGTAGTCAGAAATTACTGGAGATTAGTTTGTGATATATTAAAGTGCAAAATTTTGACCCATTGTCATATCTAATTATATCTTTTTAGCATAACACTATATTTTTCCCAGAAAAGCGGCCACCCCGCAAACGTCATCCTGGTGAATACAATTAAAAATTCGACTATATATAGTGTGTATGGGCATTATAATTAGACGAACAAATCTAACCACTGAGTTTGATTGTTGTTAAAATTATTCGCTTAGCAAATTTCTTGATGTTGGTTATCAACTTCTCACTAGAAACTAGCAGCAAATATGAATAAGAGGAAACTAATACACTTACCTACTTTCCAAAACTAAAACCGTGTAGATTGCAAGCAGTTGCAAGCAGGTGGCGCTGTAGTTTAATTTTGAGCTTTAGGGAGTGAATAAAAATGTCTCTAGGTATGAAAGTCATAAATTCTACAAATATTCACATGAGTGAGGTGGAGATGCAGATCTGGTTAATGTATAAAAATATTGAAATTTAGACAATTAATTGAAGGCGACAGCTCACTCACTAGCTGATGTGGGTAATTTACTTTACCCCGATGTGGCTCTTACATCATCATCAATAGCTCACTCAATTTTACCCTGGCGTAGTAAATGGCCCCTACATCCAACAGCCATTAATTTTAACGCTCCAAATGAACAAATGATGTACAAGCGTTGTCGTGCGTCCACCGAAAATGCAAATGAGTTCACTCGCGCTGCTCTGAGTAAAATTTGGATTTTTGTTATTTTAAGGCAAAAACACTCGCACTTTAAATAACAATAGTTTATTGATTTGTTTTTGTTTTGCAACATAACGGAATGTAAAGGACTTCAAACAAGTTCCAAACTATATTGTTACGAGAACAAAGATGGGGACAGAAAACTTTACAATACGTACTTTTACGTAAATAAAAGTGCTCCTTATAAATTATTCAGCATTTTGTATTTACTGACAATCAAAGAGTAACAGTCGCTAGGCTACGGGCATAGATAAAGACATGACACGTCTCCCCCCCGATTCCCTAAGGCTGCACCAAGCGTGCTGGAAGCAGCTGGTCCACATGGCGGGTCCAGGTGAGGCCGCCGTCCATCTGCAACTCATAGCGCAACCGTCCGAGGCGCCGGGCTACAGTTCCAAACTCCCACTTGTGTCCAGGTGTAGTGTAGTTTCTGGCTTGTACTCGGTCACCTGGTCCAAAGCATCTGGTGGGTTGTTCTAGTCGGTCTGGCCTGGCGGGTACGGGTGGGCGTCTGAGCATGGCATGCAGTCGCGTCCGGACTTCCCAGCTGAACATCAGTTCGTATGGCGTGGCTCCACTCGGCCCTGGTGTACTCCGTAGTTTGTATTTTGTTTTCCTTAAGTTTTCATTTATGTCCCCACTCTCCCCCTCTAATTTTTTTAGTGTTTTCTTTACTGTTTGAACGAAGCGTTCTGCTTGCCAATTCGTGGCGGGGTGGTATGGGGCTGAGGTTTTTGTGGACTATGCCACTAGATGCTAGGAACCCTTTAAATTCTTGTGAGATGAACTGTCTTCCGTTGTCTGAGACGATAATGTAAGGGGTCCCAAAGGTGCAGAAAATTTCTTTCAGCTGTTGGATGCAGAATGTACTAGTTGTTGTCTTCGTTGGTATGATTTCAACCCATTTTGAAAAGGCATCTACGATTATGAATAGCTGGTGTCCAGTCGCGGATAAAGCAAAATCAATATGCAGTCTTTGCCATGGTCCGGATGGTGTCTCCCAGCAGTGAAGTGGTGCTTTATTTGGTTCATTTTGTTCCAATCGGCAAGTTCGACATGATTTGACTTTATTTTCTATGTCCTTATCGATGTTTGTCCAGTATACGTGACTGCGAGCTAGAAGTTTCATTTTATTTATCCCTGTGTGACCAGTATGTAGTTCTTCCAAAACGTGTGCTCGTAATTTCTGCGGGATTATCACACGTGTACCTCTTAAAAGACATCCATCTTGCAACGTGTATTCATTGTCGTTTTGTCCCATCTCCCTCAGGGACCGTCCTGTGCGCAGAGCTTGTAGTAAGGGTTGTAGTTCGGGGTCCGTTTCTGTTTCAGATGCAATAGTCTCTGGTGAAATTTCTAGTAAGTTTATTTGTTCAAGTTGGAATGCGTAATGTTGATCGACTCGGTTTTGTTTCACATTTTCAACGGGAAAGCGGGATAGGTAATCTGCATTAGCATTTTTTTCAGATGTCCTGTATTGTATGTCATAGTCAAATCCAGACAGGAAATGTGCGTAATGGAACAACCGCATTGTACTCAATGCTGGTAAGGTTTGGTGTGGGTGGAAAATCGAAGTGAGGGGTTTGTGATCAGTAATCAGCGTGAATTTTCTTCCATAACAGTAATGAAAAAACTTTCTCACACCCCAATATATTGCTAATGCTTCTTTATCTATTTGGCTGTATTTAGTTTCGCTTGTTGTAAGAGTTCTAGATGCAAATGCGATTGGTCGTTCTGATCCGTCGGGAAGCTTGTGGGATAGTACGGCTCCTAAGCCTGTAGGGGACGCATCTGTAGCAAGAATCAGGGGTTTGTTTGCGTCGAAATGTATTAAGACGTTGTCGCTTAGTATTTCTTCTTTAATTTTTGAAAAGCTATTTTCGCAATCACTTGACCAATGGTATTCTGTACGTTTTTTCAGTAGTTGATTCAACGGGTGTGTTATGGTAGCAAGGTTTGGGATGAATTTGTTGTAATAGTTCGCCATCCCAAGAAATGTGCGAAGTTCGTTTACGTTTGTTGGTCGTTCTGCCTGTATGATGGCCTTAATTTTGTCTTTGTTCTTGTGTAGTCCGTTTTTATCAATTGTATATCCGAGGTAATTAATACTGTTTTGAAGGAAGTGGCATTTCTCTTTGTTAACTCTCAAGTTTGATTCTTTTAATTTATCCAGTACTCGCCTGAGTCGAATCAGTAGTTCTCCTTCTGTGGGGCCTTGAATAATAATATCATCGAAAAAGCATTTGACTCCTTCTAAGCCCTGTAATAGTTGGTCTATGAACTTTTGCCAAAGACTCGGGGCAACCTTTACTCCAAACATGAGTCGATTGACCTTGTATGTTCCCTTGTGTGTGCTCAGTGTTTGTAGCATGGCGCTTTCGTCGTCCATGACCATGTTGAGGTATGTTTGGGTAATGTCTAATGTACAAAAGACCTGACCGCCATTCATTTCTGCAAGAATGTCTTCGATAATTGGGATAGGGTATGTTTCATCTTTGATTTCCTTGTTTAAGGTTACCTTGTAGTCGGCGCATAGTCTGATGCTGCCATTCGGTTTGACGATAGGTACCACCGGGGTGCCCCAATCAGAGTGGTCTATTTTTGTAATCACTTTTTCTTGGCATAGGCGTTCTATTTCCTTGTCAACTTTTTCTTTTAATGCGTACGGGATTCTTCGTGGTTTTATGAAGATCGGTTGGGCGTTTTCTTTTAGGGTTAAGTGACCTCTGAAGTTTGGTATTTCTCCCAAGTTTGCACTGAATACTGTTGTAGCATACTCTTCGAGTAGGTCATCGAGTTTCGGGGGTTGGGTGCAATTACTTACTTTTCTTACATCTGCCAGTTCTATTTTTGACTTCTCTATCCAACTTCTTCCAAACATTGCATCAACATCAGCGTTTATGATATAAAGTTTGTCATGAAAGGTAATTTCTTTGTACGAGCATTTTACGTAGACTACTCCATAAGCTTTAATTATTTCTCCGGTGTAAGTACTAAATTTCATATCAGTCTTGAAGATTTTCTTAACGATATTTAATGATTTGAATTGCGTCAATGACATTGATGCGAGTGCGGCACCGGTATCGAATTCCATTTTTACTTTTCTATTTTCAATTTGTACTGTAACAAAGTATTTTGGTATTATTTCACTCCTCAGTAGGTTGATGTGTGCAATATTTTCATCGCTGACGTCACTCGTCGATTCATCAAGTTGGTGCGTATTCACATTGCGTTGGAGGCATACTCTAGCTAGGTGTCCTTGTTTTTGACACTTTCGGCATGTGCTGGAGATAGCACCGCATTCTGTAGCTCTATGTGATTCTAATCCACATCGGTAGCACTTGCCTTTCAGATCCTTTATTGACGTGGGTGGCCGGAATCGTGTGGTTTTCGTATCAGTTTTAGTTGAAACTTTGTGTATTTGACCTGAATGTCCTGGTTCTGTTCTGTTGACTATGGTGTTTGTAATCTCTGTATTTTCTCTTTTTCCGCACTCCATTACTGAGGCTTTCTGTACGAGTGCTGTGAATGAAAGTGTGTCTTTTTCTTGTAACAACTTCGTCCGTATGTCCCCATCTTTTAAGCCTCGTATTAATTGCAGCGATAAAAAGGAATCTAGTGTCGGTTTGCTGCAGCTTGGGCACTTGAATTCACAGTTTAAGGATAGCCTTTTTAGTTCTGAGGCAAACGTAGTGATCGTCTCGTCGGCTTGCTGCGTTCTAGATATAAATGTGTGTTGGGATGTCCATATGCTAGATTTCGGGTCCACAAAATCATCGAGTGTTGCAACGAGTTTGTCGAATGGTTTGTTGATTGGGTCTTCTGGAGAGCACAGGTCGTGTATTCTCTGGTGTAGCTCTGGAGATATTGTAGAAAGTAATGTGTATACTTTTACTTTGGGGTCGGTTATTCTGTTCATTAAAAGGTATACTTTGAGTCTATCTGTAAAATTCTTGAAGGTTTCGTTTGGTTGTAGTGGGACGAAGTTTATCTTCGGTATCGGGTCCCTTTGTATGTTCTGATTTTGTGTTCCAGATTCTGTAGGGCTCGCAATGGGTGTTTGCTGCTTATGTAGTTGGCGTAGCTTACCATTCAGTGATGTGTATAGTTTTTCAAACTCGAACCTGTAGTTTGCTTCTTCCTCAATTTTATCGATATCTGTTTCATGTTCAATTTGTTTCTGTATGTCGTGGAACGACTGTAACGTGCTGCGAATGAGCTCTATTGTGGTTTCAATTTCTTCGGTTGTAGGTGTAGTATATTCTGGGTCATTCAGCGCATTGTAATTGCGCGTAAGGGCGCCTTTTAGGACGCCCCTGGCATTCTTGAGCTTTTTTACATCAATAGGCATATCGTCGCCAGTTTTACGTAAATAAAAGTGCTCCTTATAAATTATTCAGCATTTTGTATTTACTGACAATCAAAGAGTAACAGTCGCTAGGCTACGGGCATAGATAAAGACATGACACGTACCTACCTTAAGGCCAGGATTCGAGGGAAAACGCAGAAAAGCGTTCGATTCAATTTTAAGCCATTTACTGTGGTTACTGTGACCTCAAAAAATGAACGACGTACGCAAAGAAATGCTCTAGAGCTATTTAGTATTTATTCTCTAGGTTTGATTGATATTTTTTGCATAAAAAATCTTAAGAACAAAAAAAAAATATTTTTGTTTTAATTATTATATAACATTTACTACTTATTTAATTTATTTATTTAACCATTTATTGTACACAAAAACAAATACAGGACAAGTACAAAAATAACAATGACACAACAGGCACTACTTATTTCTAATAAGAAATTTCTTACAGCAGGCCTACAGAAGTGAGATAGCATTAACGATACGCGGATAAGACGTGCACAATATTACTAAATTACTTAATATTTAATCAAATGATAGGTACATAAGAGAGTAATAAAATAAAAAAACAGTACTAATATACTAAATAAATATTTGTCTAACATTATAAAATAATAAAATACATGTATATATAAATACAGTAATATATATATATAATATAAATACATATAAAGATGGATTACTTAACAAGAGAAAGGTAGTGTTCTTTCACTCGCTTTTTGAAGATAGCGATAGAGGAACTTTCCCGAACAGTGTACGGGAGAGAATTCCATAGTCTGACCGCATGAATCCTGAATGAATAGGAAAAAAAGTCAGTCTTATGAGGAGTCATAGATAGAAGAGTCCTAACATTAGGACGACAGGGTTTATCTTGTGGTCGTGAGAACACGAAATGCTCACGAAGATAAGAGGGAGAGTTGGGGTTGTTGAGTACATTGTAGAGAGTAGAAAGAATATGAGTGTTCCTGCGAAGTCGAATTGGGAGCCACTTGAGTTGAGACCGAAAATGAGATACATGATCGTATTTGCGCAATCCAAAGATGAATCGGATGCAGAGGTTTTGAAGTCGCTCAAGTCGCTACTATTTTTCTTAAGTTTTTTATAGTACAAGATTCCTCATTTAATTCCCGAGCGCTATTACTAGGTGTAGGGTTTTAGCTGATGTACTAACTTTAATTCAACAAACCAAATTTTATTCAAATATTCGGACGGTCTTCGCGGTGAAACCAGCCTGCCGCTGACCTCCCGCGCCGCCCGCTACCCGCATCTCACCCTCCCTCAACCCTAATCTTGAAATCGTATTTTTCTGCGTGGATCCTCGCCTTAAGGCGAAAAACACACGTAACGTCCGTTTCGACGTTTTATTTTTGCGCTGCATGTTTTGGGACAATACGAATTTCGACCTAAATACGGTTTATCTATATCAAATTGTTTGACAAATGCTTCCGTAAACACAGCGTTTTGCGCTAACGGATGCGTCTGTCAAACCAATTTACATAAATCGTGTTTGCATGAAAATAAGGTTATTTTTTTAATTATAACGCACTAAAGGACGCTATGTGTGTGTAGCGCCCGTCAAAATGGAAAACTGAAATTCAATCGACTTAAACATCTGTTGCAGAGCATTTTTATAAAAAATAGCTTATGTGAAATAACCCCTCGTCTGTGACGAGTCCTATATAGGACGCTGTCACAATTTCCCTGTTTGTGGAGGGTCCTCTCTCTCTTTTCGTGTGGAACACCGAGTCGTTCGACGACCCGATGAAACCCTGGTGTCAGAGTTTTTCAACCGCCTACTGCAAACAGCAGGCCTCTGACATGGTCAGGACAGGCCCCGTCGTTACACAACCATGTCAGCTTCGTAAAAAACACCATCTTCGTTTCAAAACTTTTTCGTCAGTGGCCTCTGTCTGTCAGCGTCCATGTCCAATTTTCATGAAACAAAGCCATACATGAGGCTGTTTATGTATCATACCCATGTTATCATAACCAACTTTGTCACATTTGTATGTTTATTTCAGAAGAAGAAATGGGAAGCGACTGTTCTTTTGTCCAGCGATTGCAAAAATCACTTATATTCATCATCACATTTTGCTATTGCCCTTCCTTTCTACAAATACATACAAATTCATGAGATAAGGTGTAATAGAAGCAGCTTCGATAGCTCTGGCAATTCTGTCGATAATTCTCGTAGACACTTGAGTGACTATGATTAGGTGAAATTTTGTCTTCAAAGTCTATACAAAAGTTTGTTAAGTTTGAATAAAATTCATGTTTTAACTTTAGCTTTGATGTGTAATGACATCTAGAAATGAGTCTATTTTAAGATGTAATGGCTTACAACACTTTCCTCTTTGCAGTAACGACACCCTCTTCCGACAAATGAAAACAAGTGACTATCTGCGACATTTTGCTATTACAAAGTGCTATATTACTAGTTTTGTCTTAATGTCAACAAATATTATATTACACATTGAGAATCTCCTCCTATTTGGTTTTTCATACATACATACATACATACTTCACGCCTTTATCCCTTGCGGGGTACGGTCGTTATCGCCACGTTTGACACATATTTGAGAGCCGTTTTAGCTATTGTCGTGTATCGCTATAGTGACAGATTGTCAGCCTGTCGCCTAAAATTGCAATACACATGATACCCTCGAGTCCTTTAGTCGCTTCTTACGACACCCACAAGAAAGAAATGGGGTGATGCTATTCTAAGCCGGCATCACACGGCCAATCATCATTTGGTTTTTCGACAGTTAAAAAAGACTTTTTAATTTATCAAAATCACTTGGTAGGTACGTTCTTTCATGTTTTGTCTACCTATGTACCTTCCACAAATTTTATTCGTATTTCTGACATTTTTACTTAGTATTCAATAGGGGAATTCATTTATAGGAGATCTAAGTATATTATAAGTAACTAAGTTATGACTAAGTACTTCGGAACAATCTCATGGCAGCCACATGTCATACATTGATTTCGCTTTTGAATGCCATTAGATGAGCGTGGATAATTGATGAATTAAGATACCCTTACAAACCAAGAGTCGCGGCGTCGCGGCGGCGTCTATGTCGCTGTCAAATGACTGGTTTGTATGGGTTTGTATGGGGATACCAGAAAGACCGGGCGTCAGCGTCAACGACGCCGCCGTGTCGCCGCGCCGTCACGTTGACAGCGCGCTGAGAAGCTCAGGGTTTGTATGGCACTGTCATTTGATGCGGTCGGGTTTTTCTACAAGACCGCAGCGCCATTGGCGCCGTAAAATTTTGACGACGTCGTTGTCGCGATGCCCGGTTCCGGAAAGTTAGTGCTCTTCTCTCTTGATTTATTAGTGACACTTTAGAATCTACGCTGAAAAAGTTTAAAGTGTAATCTACCTGAATATCTTTTCTTACACCAAAAATAGTAGTTTGGCGGCATTTGAGCTGTTTTTGAGCAATTCACACGCACAAAAGCTTTCTAACCCAAAGTTCCAAATCACTGAGCTGCAGTATAATTTGGCGTGAAGAAGTTTACAGCGTATCTCCCGCAATTAGCTATGTGAGCACTTTTGAACACTATACTTCAGTGATTCAGGTTAATTATAAACCACTCGCAGGTTCAGAGCTGCAAACTTCAAGATTCCCGCGGGAAGTTTGATGGAGCGTGGCGGAAGCTGGGAGGTAAATGCGACATCATGAGATATATTATGAACTTCGGACCGGCGAAGATTTTAGCTGCAATCAAGTTTCGAGGTTGGCAGACAGCTGTTAAAAGACAAACAAACTTAGCAAACTAAAATTGTCTCGTGAATATACCTACTACCTATATACAGGGTGGACCATGGAGTGACGTCAATAAAAAGAAATTAGATTCCTCACATCTTGGGGTAGTCGAGATATTCCCATACAACTTTGACCCTTAAATGCGCAGATTTTTATATTTTTACCAAATTTTAGTATTAGCAAAAAGTTTATAAAACATGGGAAAAATATTTAAGAAAATATATTTGAATAATTTTGATTTATTTTATTACTTTTTCTCTAAACAGGCGTTTTCTTATTTTTTTTATATATAAGAAAATAATTAATATTAAAAACTTATTCAAAGTTTATTTTATTACTAGCCTTCCGCCCGCAGTTTCACTCGCGGTATTTATATGTTTGGTCAAATAAAAATGTTTTAAATACATTGCTTTTAAAATCCAAAATTTCGTAACAGATTGCATCAAAAATCACGAACTGGAAGTGGATTTCGACTACTCGACAACAGATGGCGCCACTGCTTTAGGGATTATAAAAGCCCTTACCTATATCTTTAAAAATACGCCCTTTAAGTTAAAACGGGAACTTTCTTGTTCGAGGGGAGATAAAGGGCTATTGCACAGTATAAGTCCCTTTATCGTACCGGGAATCCTTTTTAAGTTTTATCGGCACATACATTTTATCAGCTTAGTTTTATTATATATGACGGCGCAGAATACTTTTGTTAATTTTTAATGTCCAAAATTAACGTAATCGAAAATAATCTAATTGTAATTTTAGTGTGCTTATAAATGGGGAGTTAATTTTATTAAAATAGCCTATCCTGTTTAAGTAGAAAGTCACTCAATTGATTGTGTAGTTTTTCCGTGGTCGATTGTAGTTTTCTGTGAGAAAAGAGTGGGGCTCTGGTAGCCTCGAGTGGGGTTGTGGGCGGTGGCAACGCTGCGCTCGGGCGGTCTGGTGATGTGGTTGAGATAGTGCGGACCTATGGTCGGTCCTGTTCTATGTTTGAAGTTAGGCGCGTAGCGTTGTGCAGTCGCTCACAAATCCGCTAACTCTTTTCTATTTCTTTGGAGTAAATTTATTTGGAAAGTGTAAAGAATAAATCGAAGAAGTGTATTTACGTGGTTTCTATTTGGATATGCATCTTCCTGTTACCCATGGCAGCAAATGACACAACGGATTGCTCGGCGCACCGACATCAGAAGTGGCGAACCAAAATTCAGGTCAGAAAAATCCAATTTTATTTTCTAATTATGTAAGGATTTCAATTCTTGTGAGATTGATGATGTAAATTGTTTTAATATACTGAGAGGATTTAAAGTGTTAGATAACTACCAGTAGCGAAGGATCTTTATTAAAATGGGACACCACTCCTACCTAATTGTATTCAACCTTTATGTAATTTTGATAGGCAATAGTCGATAAATAACGAGTTTTGATGTGTGTGTCGCAACATAACGTGAAATGAAGGCTGATAAACAAGCCGACAAGACAGTTTCATGCCTAAATCTGAGACATTACGCAGAATATAGGCGGTTGTACCTCAGTTGACACGAATTTTTGGTCTAGTGTCCGTTGAGTCACGCGAAATATAGAAGGCGTCCGTGCTAGAGTGGGCATAACCCTTTACGTGCGACGCGCGGTTTAGGTTCAGTTCAGTTTTATAAACTTATTCAAATATCAAAAGTGCACAAAAAAAATAGGTAGTACACTGTCAAAGTTGCATTATTCTGTCGTCAAACGTAGCAAAATATGAAAACGTTGAAATAGGAAAGTGGCTGATACAGAGTAAATTTTAATGAAATGGCGTAATATGAGGTGCGCGGCAACCTCACTCCTAGCAAATTTGAGTATTTCTGGGGTTCCTGTAAACATGAGCGTGTACGAGTAAAGCGAGCAAACATCTCGCGTAGGGCTGAGCCATTTATAAAGGTGCCCGCGCATCGTCTCTCTAATACTTATCTAATGTTTTCTATAAGCCTTACAACAGGCGTTTTACGGCCTGAAAATGTGTAGAAGATTTTCTTTTATCCCACTATTTCCATATACCGAGTATACCACCTACTTACCACGGCTTCTTTTGATGAAAATCACCCTACTTCACTGCTACCTACCCAGATACTAAGTATGAACTATAAAAATAGAGCCATGGGAACTGTGAAATGATACGCACTATAATAGTTGTTTGAAGTTGTTGACATCTTTACGCTATGTCTACGCCACAAAATCCAAATGTTTTGCAAAGATAGGTAGACGGTTGATAAATTGATCTTGAGCAAGCTCGTCAAACATTACAACTTATCTCGAAACTACTAATTCAAGTGTCTACGAGCTATGCAGATTCGTACAGTTTTCTCGAGGTTTGAAAATAAACAAACACAAAAAGTGTCCTACACGGAAATAAACGAGTTTTGATCGATTTGACTTTAGATATTCGCGAAATGTTGCAGTCTCGCAAATATTTCTGAACCCATGTCATCTTGATACTCTTAGCTATGTCCACGCGTTTTGGGATTTCCTTTTCACTCGATATTGTAGTATTTACTTACCTGCCTTCTTTGGGTGCTTTAAAATTCGGCTTAATAAATAAGCAATATAAGTATAGAGAACATAATATCTACCTGTGTATTTATCATAAAACCATTTTGAGGTCAAATGAAAGAATGAGCAAATTTAACTATAATAGTTAAATTTGCTCATTTAACCACAACAATAGACAAGTACAAAGAATTGCATTCACTGCCAAAATAATTCAAAAATCAAGCTACAGTAAGAAAAGAAATGACGCGATTTTTTTTCATCATACAATCTGATACAATCTGAAAAATATGCCATTATACTTTCATGCTTGTCGTAATTATAATAGTTAGTTTAGTATGGATAATTTTCTAAAACCTTTGTCTTTGTCTCATTTCGAGGTGACGAGGATCGAGATCCTTCAGCAGCAAAAGGATGCAGCCGTGCTGGAGAAGACAACCTGTTTCCGGTGCAGCGAACCGAGTACAGCATGGAGATGCCCCATAGTCAATCAATACAAGGAGAAGCGAGTCTGTTCCATACAACCTTTGGCTGGGACATTTAATCATCCGGGTGAGCAGTTTCATGTTTATTTCGATTCTGACGGTGAATGCTCAGGATGGCCAGTGACGGCAATGAAAAAAATAATAAAAAAAAGAGAAAACAGCCTTCGTGGCACTTAGGGAAAAGTCTGTGTGAGAATTCTTTGTGACAAGCCTTTGTGGCACATAAGGAAAAGTCTTTGTGACAAGTCTTTGTGACACTTAGGGAAAAGTCTTTGTGACAAGTCTTTGTGACACTTAGGGAAAAGTCTTTGTGACAAGTCTTTGTGACACTTAGGGAAAAGTCTTTGTGACAAGCCTTTGTGGCACTTAGAGAAAAGTCTGTGTGACAAGCCTTTGTGGCACTTAGGGAAAAGTCTGCGTGACAGCCTGTGGCACATGGGAAAAGCCTTAGTGGCACTTAGGTTATTTCCCTATGTGACAAGTGGGTTAACCTTAAGTGACAAGTGGGTATGGTACATGTGACAAGTAAGTTTGTATAGTATGTGTGACAAGTATTTACAATTTTAAATCATGTGTATCCAGTATGTATGTACGTAACGCCTATGTGGCAAGAAAATGAAGCCTTTGCGGCAAGATTGTATGACTGATGTAGCAATAAGTTAGGACGCCTCTGAGGCTGTCGAAAACTGGTTCATTCACCGATTTTTCTTATTTTCAGATGACAATGATTTGGAATTGTGGATTCACACGTACATGTGAAAATGCAGGATGACCGTAGCGGCGCAGAACATCGTGTGACGACAATGATGAGGATTCACACGAGGACGTGTGAAGATGCAGGATGGCCGTGACGGCGCAGAATACTTTTGTTAATTTTTAATGTCCAAAATTAACGTAATCGAAAATAATCTAATTGTAATTTTAGTGTGCTTATAAATGGGGAGTTAATTTTATTAAAATAGCCTATCCTGTTTAAGTAGAAAGTCACTCAATTGATTGTGTAGTATTTCCGTGGTCGATTGTAGTTTTCTGTGAGAAAAGAGTGGGGCTCTGGTAGCCTCGAGTGGGGTTGTGGGCGGTGGCAACGCTGCGCTCGGGCGGTCTGGTGATGTGGTTGAGATAGTGCGGACCTATGGTCGGTCCTGTTCTATGTTTGAAGTTAGGCGCGTAGCGTTGTGCAGTCGCTCACAAATCCGCTAACTCTTTTCTATTTCTTTGGAGTAAATTTATTTGGAAAGTGTAAAGAATAAATCGAAGAAGTGTATTTACGTGGTTTCTATTTGGATATGCATCTTCCTGTTACCCATGGCAGCAAATGACACAACGGATTGCTCGGCGCACCGACATATATAATGATTTGTTTTTCACTTGAATTTTTCTTTTTTATTTTGACTTTCTATCTATTATGGTATATTTCTTACGAATTTTTCAAAAAATGTTCAATTTCTGATATGTTGGCCGTTTTTAGGGTAGTCTGGATATTTTAGCGAAGAATGTAATAATAAAAAATCTAATATATATATTTAATTATTTTTCTGACTTTCACTTTCTTTATCAGTTTGCTAAACTTTTTGACTGAGTAAAATTAAAAAATATTGTTTTAAGTATTTATAAAAAAATACAATGTGAGTGTTGCAGTTCTGCAACAGTGCGCATTTAAGGGTTAAAAGTTGAATAACTCGGACACTAAAAATAATCGCGGAACATACATGGGGTATTTTTGAATACCCCAAGATGTGAGGAATCTGATTTCTTTTATTGACGTCACTCCATGGTCCACCCTGTATAGGGTTATATTTAATTAAGTACAAATCTCTTGAGTGTGTAGGTAGTTTACTCACAAAACTGAACAACTTTTGTTAGAAACTTTTCTCCGAAATATAAAAAAAAATTTGGACCGCCCATACAAAAATGTTGAAAAAGTGTGTCACTTTTTTTCATATTTCGAAGTTAAGTTTCTAACAAAAGTTGTTCAGTTTTGTGAGTAAAACACAACCTCAAGAGATTTGTACATAATTTCATGTAACCCTAAATACAAACATAGAAAATATTTCCACCACGCGGTTTCACTTGCTGCTGTTTTTCGGCTTTGATGCTGAAAGTATTGTTCTCAAAAAGAAAACCAAAATACCTTTAGAAAAAGTAGACCGCTTGGGAACTAACCTATTCCTACTTAATATGAAGTATGTGATAGGCCTGATGATAAGTACCCAGACTAAATTCGAAATACACTTTTTGAGAATTAGAACGCCGGCTTCTTTTTTTTTTATGTCACTGAAGTTCCCACAAGCCCAAAACTCTTATCAACTTCACATACAATTGTTCCAGAAAACTTGGTCTGAGACGTAGATAGTGTTGCCAAAAGTTGGAGGCAGTTAAAACTTTATGATAATTAGTAGAGCAGACTAATTTCAAAGATCGCGTTTTGTCGAGTTCTTGCGGGTGCTGTGTGACGTCACGAGAGACTTCCTGGAGACAGTAAAATAATATGTGCCTGAGACGCATTAAAAGTATCCAACTTAGATAATAATATCTATGCGAACATAAAAGGGTACTAGCGATGCACGTCACCATAACCGCAACAACCGTTTTACACTCTACACGTGTTCCACTCCTCCGGAGCAGAGCATCCTCAGGAGATCTTCGACAGTCGAGTTCCGAGCACTGACTGAGTAACTGCCGAGTCGAGTCGGGCGTTCTTCTCGACGGCCATGAGGCCTTCGGGCAGACTCCATTTAGGCAGGGCCTATTGGGCGTGGTATCTTTCGCTGCCCGTTAAATCGTGCAGGTCATGGAGTAGGGGGCCGTGGTAAGTGTGGGAACACTCCACCACGGCCCGAAGGGTCAAATGAAGGCCCGAGTGCGGACGGACGGAACCGGCCGCAGACGGACCAGCAGAACCGCCGGCGAGCAGCCCACCGGGTGGGACCCCAATGCCCGGGGAGGCCCAGTGAGCGCCTTCTAGCTGGCAGTAGAAGATACGTCCAAGCAGCAGGCGAGCCTGACCCGAAAAACTTCGGCCCGCATCAGCCGGCTAGTCAAGTCAGGTTCTAGTCACAACAGTGAAGTCAATCCTGTGGGGGCCGCCGACTGGTACGCGCTACCAGCATGACAGCGCGCTACCAACCGGTGGCCAAGGTCAGTCCGGTGTGTCAGTCAGTACCCTCCGCAAGCTCCTGCACTACAGCGAGCTCCCGAGGATACGGTTCTATACAAAACCTACTTACTTTTAATTTAAAGCTTAGGTACCTTTTCATCTAGTCGATAAACATCTATTGGCGTAGATTTTCTACGATTATGGGTGCATGTAATCTTTAGTGCTTGGTTATCGAACTTGAAGCACCGCCTCTCAGGCCACTAGCGGCACGCCTCGCCCGTAAATGATAAAATTTCAGATTCCTCTAAGCATAAAATTCAGTTCATTTTTCTTTCCCCCGACCAAACCAAATTAAAATATACTCTTCAAAAGAGTTAATAATAAAAAACGTAAATTAAGATAACTTTGTAATCAAAAAGAGAGTTTGTAGTTGAAGAATGAAGAGCGTTTAGAAGTTTCACCAATGCCTCCATTTCGCAAATTACAGACTGGAGGGAAGTACAAGTACTGAAGGTTGGTTCGACTCTGTTCGACTGATAGTAGGTAGAAGTGTAGGCAAGATTTATGGTGGTAGAGGTATGGTTCTACTCGGATAAGATATACTTAATTGCGAAAGAAAGCACATCATCATAGTTTATGTAGGACTATCTACTTGAAGTAGCTACATAATTATTCTATTAATTATTCTATTGACATATTGTTTGTAAAAATGTTACAATTACTTTTATTTTGAATTGTCGAACACAAATCGTTTTGTTTACGATGAATAAGCACTTAAATAAAATTATTTGTGACTACACTGCATTATTATTAGTGTTGTGACCAATTTGAGTTTACAAATAGAGCATGTATAATATAACAATTATAGCGTCGGGAGTCGATATGCTCACAAAAGAATTCAATTTATCTCCTTCATTTGGTTCCTTTATTCGTCGTACAACCAATGTTAAAAGGAATTAAAACATGTATACTCGTAGAGTACCTGCTATGTGTGTGGCGTCTGTACGCTAGAATTAATGAAATTCTGCTTCGTAATGAAATTAATTTGCAATCTTTTAACCTTTAATTTTATCCGAACGAGTAATACGTGCATTTTTGGAAACGTTAAAATAAATGCAATGCCTACTACTACCTACTTCAATGCAATGTAAAATGTAAGCGGATTTAAATCGGTAAATTATTCCTACGAAACTGATGATTGATGAAGGTAGAAAAGATTGTTTTTTTTTTCTATTTAGGTATCTTCATTTAAATTCTTTGCTTCGGTATTCATTCTTCAGTAAATCGTAAAGTCATTGGTTTGGTGGTATTATAGGTAGGCCCTATCCCTATTAAATACGACGACGCATGCCGGAAGGTGCGTTGACGGGCGCGTTTGTCATACTCACAGTGGTTATTTTGGCTGGTTTGACAGACGCATCCGTCAACGGTCAACGCACTGTTGGGCATGGTCGTCGTGTTTAAATAGGATTAACAGGGATTAAGGTAGAAATTCACAGTTTTTAAATTAAAAAATAATATGTGTATAGCGCCTAAGATGTGTGCCGTAATCATGAATTTCAAAGCATACGTCAAAACTTTTTGCATAAATAAGAAATAGTTCTTCTGAAACTTATAGTTCACAGTAGCAGTCCAAAAACATAATTAAAATATGCTATTTCCTTTTTTTATAACGTTAAATCTTTCTAATACAAACACAAAGACGATGATGCAAAACTCCACCATTAGCTTGCTTCAACAAATCGAACAAGTATAAACAAGGTTAGTGTCAACAGATCAGTTGATTTAGTGGCAGCGATCCAACGACCCCTTCTTGATATTACACCCATAAGAATAAGAATAAGAATAAATTTATTTTTATTCAAGACAAACAAAACAAAAAACCCTTCAGGACCAAAATGTTGAATTCCTAAAATGTTGAATTCTCAAAATGTTGAATTCCCAAAATGTTGAACTTAGTTTCCTATAAAGATGAATTCCTAAAATGTTGAACTTTTCAAAATGTTGAACGAAATTTTTCTAAGTGTCGAATAGTCTTCATACAGTTTTTACTATAGGTTTTCCCAAAATGTTGAATGTAATTTTTCTATGTCCCAAATGGTCTTGATACTGTTTTTACTATAGGATTTCCCAAAATGTTGAATGTGTGATTTTTCTAAGTCTTTGACTCCCATGACGAGCTCTAAATATTACGTAACAGCTGTCCAACTTGTTACTCTTTTATCTCGTAAACTATGCATGCTGGACTCCTACTTTCTTTGATGAAGTTGTAGGTCTTGGCAAGACCTACATTTTATGTGACAGCTGTCAAACTTGTTACTCATTTATCTCGTATTCTATGCATCCTGGACTCCTAGTTTCTTTGAAGAAGTTGTAGGTCTTGGCAAGACCTACATTTTATGTGACAGCTGTCAAACTTGTAACTCATTTATCTCGTAAACTATGCATCCTGGACTCCTAGTTTCTTTCAAGAAGTTGTAGGTCTTGGCAAGACCTACATTCTATGTGACAGCTGTCAAACTTGTTACTCATTTATCTCGTAAACTATGCATCCTGGACTCCTAGTTTCTTTTAAGAAGTTGTAGGTATTAGCAAGACCAACATTTTATGTGACAGCTGTCAAACTTGTTACTCATTTATCTCGAAAACTTTACCTGCTAGACTCCTAGTTTCTTTGAAGAAGTTGTAGGTCTTGGCAATACCTACAACATCTTCAAAGAAACTAGTAGTCCAGGATGCATAGTTTACGAGATAAATGAGTAACAAGTTTCACAGCTGTCACAAAATGTTGGTCTTGCTAATACCTACAACTTCTTTAAAGAAACTAGGAGTCCAGGATGCATATTTTCCGAGATAAATGAGTAACAAGTTTGACAGCTGTCACATAAAATGTAGTTCTTGCCAATAACTACAACTTCTTCAAAAAACTAGGAGTCCAGGATGCATTTTCCGAGATAAATGAGTAACAAGTTTGACAGCTGTCACATAAAATGTTGGTCTTGCCAATACCTACAACTTCTTCAAAGAAACTAGTAGTCCAGGATGCATAGTTTACGAGATAAATGAGTAACAAGTTTCACAGCTGTCACAAAATGTTGGTCTTGCTAATACCTACAACTTCTTTAAAGAAACTAGGAGTCCAGGATGCATATTTTCCGAGATAAATGAGTAACAAGTTTGACAGCTGTCACATAAAATTTAGGTCTTGCCAATACCTACAACTTCTTCAAAGAAACTAGGAGTCCAGGATGCATATTTTCCGAGATAAATGAGTAACAAGTTTGACAGCTGTCACATAAAATGTTGGTCTTGCCAATACCTACAACTTCTTCAAAGAAACTAGGAGTCCAGGATGCATAGTTTACGAGATAAATGAGTAACAAGTTTGACAGCTGTCACATAAAATGTTGGTCTTGCCAATACCTACAACTTCTTCAAAGAAACTAGGAGTCCAGGATGCATAGTTTACGAGATAAATGAGTAACAAGTTTGACAGCTGTCACATAGAATGTTGGTCTTGCTAATACCTACAACTTCTTCAAAGAAACTAGGAGTCCAGGATGCATATTTTCCGAGATAAATGAGTAACAAGTTTGACAGCTGTCGCATAAAATGTTGGTCTTGCCAATACCTACAACTTCTTCAAAGAAACTAGGAGTCCAGGATGCATAGTTTACGAGATAAATGAGTAACAAGTTTGACAGCTGTCACATAAAATGTAGGTCACTAAACATGAGTGTCAAATACTTATAAAAAATACACTTTCAACATTTTGGGAAATCCTATATTAGAAACAGTATGAAGACCATTTAGGACTTTGAAAAATTTTGTTCAACATTTTGGGAAAACCTATAGTAGAAACAGTATCAAGACCACTTGGGACTTAGAAAATTTTTTTTTCAACATTATGAGAATTCAACATTATGAGAATTCAACATTTTGGGAATTCGCAAAATGTTGAATTTTTTCAACATTTTAGGAATTCAACATTTTGAGAATTCAACATTTTAGGAATTCAACATTTTGGTCCTAACATTAGGTTCCTTTTGTTTGATAAAACGATAGGTTATGTTTTCATTTCTATAATATTATCCGCTTTGTCTCTTTTTCCCGGTATAAATAATATTTTAGTAGTCCTATTCGTACATTTTTTTATATATTATGATATATGAAAAAAGACTTCGTAATACGCCACAACTGAAATAAACATTACCCTGTGTTCCGAGAAAAAGTTACTTTAATCATTTTCTTACTACCTACATAGTTGCGGGAAGCGATAGTTTATGGAAAACGGAATCCTAATTTTAAAACTTGTGTTGATTTGCAATACACGGAAAGTTTGATGTGCTCTGCATAATAGTTAGATATATCAGAACAGCGCTGAACTTTCATTGCTGTAAGCGGATAGTAAATACAGTTCCTCTACCCTGCAGCATTTATTTTATCCGGGCGCAAATGCAATTTTTTCTTACTGAGTACCTTTAGCATTGAAATTCCTCGTAAACATTTTGTAAAACAAGTAAAAATCGGTACTGTACCTGATCCATGCTCCAATCACCTTCAGTATCATCGGCGAGACGACTCGTGAGGGAAGTAACAAGAACTCATAAGTCCTAAAACAACAGTAACTTGGTAATTGATTCGAGGACAGCATGATAAATATTTGTAAAGTTTGGAAACTTCAAACTAGGTTAAAAAGGTTACGGATAATAGGATAAAGGATAAAGGATAATACAAATTCAAACACTTTCGAGTAAGTTAAATTTCTTTGTTGCTTTCAAAAAAAAACTTCGTTTTCCACAGAAGTTGCGATAAATACCATGAACTAAGTAAAAATTTGCGAGTATCGTCCTCCAAATATAAACAAATTTTATAAAGAAAAGTTTTAGTAGGAATTGAACATTGTGTTCTGAGCTCAGAACAATTTTGTTGACTAGTTTGAATTGTAACTAAGAATATTCTCTTCATAATTGGTTAAAAATTTACGAAGAAACAACAATTTGTGCAACTCCTGGCTCTCCTTTCATTGTAATAAAACAGTTATTGTATTTTTAATGAGCTTGTGTCTAGAAAGTTCCGGAATTTTAAACAAATATTCGGAAAGTTCAGTGGAGAAAGTAATTTTAAAGTTATGAAGGCAAAGAGGTTTAATCCTGTAATAAATTGAGCTGGAGTTTTACTTAAATCGGACTTTCGAATACATCTAATCATCTAAAATCTAATCCAATTATGGGAATGGGACGGCAGATCAACGGTGTTCGAAGATCTAAGTAATTGATTAATATGTAAGTTTTAAAATGTGATAGGTAAATAAAAATCTTTACAAGATTTTCTTTTGTTTGTACAACTATCACTCATAATTAAAACAACTTCAACGTCGGGTTAATTACAATCGTAAATAAACTACAACTAAAAATCCGTTGAAGTTGTTTTAATTATAAAAAATCTTTATTTCGCACGGGTCAAGATTATAAACAATACTAGGTCGACTTTCGCCTACCAGTTTAAGAAATATACTCGTACGATGAATACAGAAATACTTATTAGATTATAGAGTTTTTATAATATCAGGTCCAAGGTTAAAAAAATGAATTATATTTTTATTAATATCTGTAAAGTGTTGCATTACTAAAGATAAGGAAATACTTACCTACATTTACTAAACTATCAGAGTAAAAAGCCGCGGTAAATAGATTTGTTTAGTAAATATTTAATTCTGATTTTCGTTTATTTACTTTTGGCAAAACAAAAATCATTCAAGTATCCGATTATTAATTGCCAAAAACAGACCCTACTTTGTGTAAACTCAACTGGAATAAAATAATGAGCAAAGCTTTGATGAGGAAAAGCTGAAAATCGGGGATTCATAATAAAAATAATATAGCTGAAAGGTCAGTTTCTTGCATTGGTTTCTCGTTTCATTATTAATAATTATTTAGAGCCAGAGTCGTCCCACTGCAAGGCAAAGGTCTCCCTCTCCTTCTTCCATTTTTCCCTATCTTAAGCCACCTCCATACAGTTTGGGGCATGGGCATTTAACTCGTCTCTCTATCTTTTCGGCCACGTGTCCGTCTCGCGTTAGGAGGGACTCAAGTGGTAAATATTTTTACCCAGAGTGCATCAGGCATTCTGGCGATATGCTCAGCCTAATCCCACTTGAGCAAAGTTGGTATTTGTGTACTCGTTCTTCTTCTGACTCGTTCAATGAACCTGACCCCGAGTATGCTGCACTCTATACTTCGTTGGCAAACCTTGAGTTTGGAGTTTTGGAATTCTGGATGTCAGACCAAGTTTAAGTGCCGTAAGTAAAGAAAGGGGGAATGCACATGTCCATTTTCAGTGTCAGTGGACGGTTGCTCTACAAAAGCTCCTTCATAAACCGATAGCTCTTCCAGGCGTTTTCGGTTCGTCTTTCGACTTCCTTGTCTTGTCTTGCTTGGAAAGAGACTATTTGGCCTAAGTATATACCGGGAGTAACGGAAAGGGTATAACAAACCGAAAGGAGGTCAAGGTACTCATGAATGAAACTGAACAACTTTCTCCATGGAACATAGGTCTGAATATGAAAAAAAATTTGGACCTCCCATACAAAATCGCCGATCAGCTAATTGATTTACTATGGCAGGCCAATTTTTTTTTTCATTTTTCGACCCATGCTCCATGGGGAAAGTTGTTCAGCTTCATGAGTACCTTAACCTCCTTTCGGCTTGTTATACCCTTTCCGTTACTCCCGGTATACTCATCGATAGTATGCTATTTGCTGATGACATCTCAATTGCATTGACTTCTAAAAAATATCTAATTCTAAAAAATATAATGAATATAAATTTGGAATTAAAAAAACAATTAGTACTGTAATGTAATAGATTGGTTAAATAAAAATTTCTTAAAGGTTAAATTTGCTTAATATAGAGAGGCTACGAATGCCCTAAGTTTAGTTTTATAATGGTGAACAATTAAAGAAATGCAATGATACTAGATTTTTGGGAATCATCTTAGATAAGAATTGCAACTGGAAGGCCCATGTTGAAAAGGTTTGTTATAGAGTAAATACAGTTCCTCTACCGTGATGAGATGATTTTTCAAACTTTTTGAATACGCGACCCCTTTCCAGGCAAAAAATCAATGGCGACCCCCCTGGGTCATCATAGAAACACAAAATTAGTTATTTCATTTATTCAATAGCGGAAGCGGATACAGAAAAACTACAAGCGTGTGCGCATTCTTAGGATATTTTTCTGGATGGGCTGAAATTTTCAGGCAAAAACAAGCCAGAGCTAGCCGTAAATATCGCGAGCGAAGCGAGCGAGAATTTTTACGCTAAAAACGAGCGTAAAAGCTTGAAAGACAGTGAAAAACAGGCGGAAAAACACACGTCTCGCGAGCGAAGCGAGCTCGACTTTTCACGTTACAATCAAGTGGGGAGCATTAACACTAGCCGTGAGTGTCAAACAGGCAAAAAGGTGCACGTATCGCGAGCGAAGCGAGCTCGACTTTTCACGCTACAAACAGGTAAAAAACGTATAAAACACTGCATACTGCATTAAAAAGCAGAACGTTTTGAAAGTTTTGAACAATAAACATGCCCATTCTTTGTCACCAAAATTGTGTTTTACTGAATTTTATCCGATCACCTGTCTGTGTTTCTGCCTTGAGTCTTACCTTTTGCCGGCACCCCCCTAAGAAGGTTCCGCGACCCTGGGGGTCGCGACCCACAGTTTGAAAAACACTGCATTAAAGTAACTATTATACTATTTTAACTGAACCCTTGCGATTCCACAAAAACGGGTCGAGCGAGCTTCTTAACTGTTGCACCTTTATACTGTGAAAACGGCGCGCGGAGTGCCTTCACTGATGGCTCAACTCAGTACTATACTGCATTTCACATAGGAAGGGTAGGCTGACGTTTTGTGACATAGTGGTTGACACGTACATCGTAATATTTCTTGAACAAAAATTAGCTCAAAATCATATGCCGTTCTAGTACATATTATGTAATTTTATATGGGTAAACTGAACCGCAACATGGAACGATATCATTACCCGAAAAGGTCCGCAGACATCATTAAATTTCGATTTTAAGCTTTACGCTCGAGCGCGATAAGCGGATTTTGAATCCACGTCTCGTTTTTACGATGCGCGTTCACATCTGCTTACTATGGCGTAAAAACGTTCGCACACGCTCTCTGGATTACGATGTCAATGCAAACAAGATAAAAGAGAATATTCCTCATGCGAGTGACGCAAATGGAACACGTCCCATCAATTCATATTGTCAGTTCTGTTTTCATAATGAACTTTGAGGTCCTGTTGAACTGTTGCCAAAATGTAAATAGGATTAGATGCTCGTAACTTGGGAATTTAGATAAATGTAATTTCAGTCAGGTAGGCAGACAGACAGGCCCTCCAGCGCTGATAAAGGTTCTCACTAATCATAAAATATGATTAAGACTTTTATCTTCCACCATACCAAACATAAAAAAATATCGCATTCTTTTTGAGTTTCATGCATGATTAGGTATACTACAAACAGATTGACTACTTCATCTTCCTTGTACCTTCTCATTTTGGGTGGTGTTTGCTCTTTTAATTTTTCGGTGCCAATATGTATAGATGTAATCAGTTTCTAAAAAATTATTCAATTCTACGTACAATTCTAAGCTTTATCCTGTAAATTAACTTAAATAAACATAAGACGTACAAAAGTACAACCACTGTACCAGGTTTTTCCAAGTCGTTTCTTTTGTGGACTATTCGAAAGCCTTTAACAGTCTTCATTACAAAAAGCGAAACATCACATCATGCAAACGAAAAACAGAACTTCAATCAACTTAAACATGAGCTGCAGAACTCTTATTTCAAAAAATCCTTGTATAACATCATGAAGTCTCATGTAAAGTTGTCGCAAAGCAAATTATGGTTGAAAGTACATTACTAGTTTTAGTCTTTTGATGAGGATATGATCTCAATTCTCAATGCAATAAATAGATGTCCTGCAGTATCATGATATCACCGGAAAAATAAAATACGATTTATAACGGATCAGAGAGATGCCACCCAACATTTCCGATAAATAATACCTATCGTTGAATGTATCCTAGGATTTATACTCGCATATAAGTCAGTTTCCGCCGATGCGGTCGCCGTAGTCGCCTTCGAGCATCTATAACGCGCTTATTCCCTATTTGAAACTGTTTTGTATTGAAATGTTTTATTTTGATCATCACCTTTTTGCCCTTATCCCAAGAAATGTTTTATTTTGATATTCACATTAAAACCTTTTTCTCATTTATGCTTTCCTTTATTTTATATTTAAGTAAAAAATATAATTAACTGTACAATGTGAACTGTTCTGAATAATAAAGAAACTTGAAACTTGTTTCAAATTAAGGCAGCAAATAATACTTCGAAAGGTAGGTATTCTTCACAATATACCTTTGAGCTGTTTGTTGATTAAGTTTTGACTCAATATTTGTTTTGAATGTTTTAAGTAAGTTTTACCTTTGTTTTACCAAATAATTTTGAAATTATAAAAAAACTGCCAATTAATTAACTATCCCCACTGCATATAAAAAGATAAAATTCTGACATGCGTTGAAAATTGCTCTATATTATGCTAAAATCGACGTTTCAAGAATTTTCCAGCACATACTCTACCATACCATAATAGCCACAACAGTCCAGCACATATTTATTTTAAATTAATTTCATATTAATTATTTCACAGGAACGTTGTGTTATTTGATCAGTATGGTTGGGTAAACACTAATTAATTTCTGGTAATTACTTGTTATTTTAGTACGCCGTTGCTGCCTATAAAATTTGGCAGTATAAGAAATATCTGGAAATTTAAACGATAATATTTCTACATTTCCATGTTGGGTACACTAGTAAGATTGTTTGGGTCGAAATACTGTGAAAGAATCCTATTCCAGAAGTTCCAGAAATCATTTGAAAATGCTGGCTTAGCAAATTATTAAATCTACCAATGTGTTTTCTGTTAGAGATAAAGCTGTGTCGAAAGACATTGTGTAAATTTAATCATGACATACGTAACTAACTTTACTTGTTTAAGTTGAAATAAAATTGGATTTCTGCTTGAAATAAGCAACGACTCTAATTTGATATAGATTATTCATTCTAAAGGGTTGTCAAAGGTTAACAAAGGCGCAGAATTTTCATCGGATCAAGTCTGGAATTAAAATAGTTATTTGTACAAGAGAGCAAAGTTGATTCGATAGGGGGAGGCCCATGTCCAGCAGTGGACTGTTGTGGCTGTTATAGTTATGATATGGCTGCGCTTTTTAACGCATCCGTAACCCATGTGATAAAAAACTGGCCAAGAGCGTGTCAGACACGCCCACAAATAGGGTTTAGTAGTCAACGTTTAAATATCAGGTTTTTCAGTGTTACAAAGTTAATTTTGTTGCTGGTTTGTTTGCAGCTGTATTGTTACCAACTGCAAATGATTTTTCTCCGAAAAACATTCTACTTATATTTAATTTTTTCGTAACATTTATTAATTGGGTCAACACGATCTATTTTCTCACCAAGGTTTTGGCCAAAAAAATACCCAGAATCACCAGCAATGTAATATGTGTCGTTTTTATAGCCTTGAAATGTACATTCAATAGTACATTGTATACGCGGGGAGAAAGAAACCGATTACTAACGAGGGTGTAGTTTGAGGCCCGAAGCGCAGCTGAGGGCCTCAATACACACGAGTTTGTAGTCGGACTTTCATCCGAGTAATACATAGTGCTTTATACTACACCTGCGGGGTCAGTTGTAACAGCCACGGGGTGAATTGAAACATCCGGAAAAAAATAAACTACCTAGGTACACATTTCCAAACTCTCACATGCATACGGCAGCGCAATTTTTAATTCAATAACTTTACAACTTATACCGGGAGTAACGGAAAGGGTATAACAAGCCGAAAGGAGGTCAAGGTACTCATGAAACTGAACAACTTTTCCCATGGAACATAGGTCGAAATATGAATAAAAAATTTGGATCTCCCATAGTAAGCCAATTAGGTGATCGGTGGTTTTGTATGGGAATCCAAATTTTTTTTTTTCAGATTTCGACTCATGTTCCATGGGGAAAGTTGTTCAGTTTAATGAGTACCTTGACCTCCTTTCGGCTTGTTATACCCTTTCCGTTACTCCCGGTATAACTGAACAAATTACAAAACTGAACAACTTACAAAACTGAACAACTTACAAAACTGAACAACTTACAAAACTGAACAGCTTACAAAACTGAACAGCTTTCAAAACTGAACAACTGACAACTGAACAACTGACAAAACTGAACAACTAACACAACTGAACAACTTAACAAAACTGAACAACTTACAAAACTGAACAACTTACAAAACTGAACAACTTACAAAACTGAACAACTTACAAAACTGAACAACTTACAAAACTGAACAACTAACAAAACTGAACAACTTACAAAACTGAACAACTTACAAAACTGAACAACTTACAAAACTGAACAACTTACAAAACTGAACAACTTACAAAACTGAACAACTTACAAAACTGAACAACTTACAAAACTGAACAACTTACAAAACTGAACAACTTACAAAACTGAACAACTTTACAAAACTGAACAACTTACAAAACTGAACAACTTACAAAACTGAAGAACTTACAAAACGGAACAACTTACAAAACGGAACAACTTACAAAACGGAACAACTTACAAAACTGAACATCTTACAAAACTGAACAACTTTACTAAACTGAACAACTTACAAATCTGAACATCATACAAAACTGAACAACTTATGTAACTCAACAACTTTTTAATACTGAACAATTTTAAAAACTGAACATTTTTTCAAAACTGAACAACTTTTGACACTGAACAACTTTTGAAACTGAACAACTTTTACACCTGAACAACTTTAAAAACTGTACAACTTATGAAACTGGACAACTTTTTAATGACAACTTCAAAACTGATCAACTTGTGGGCACCTACCTGTTCAACTGTACTAAAGTCTGTAAAAATTCCCACGGGAGGAAAGTGATTTGTATGGTTAATTCCCTCCCGCTAATTTGTACGTTGAACAATGACTAACGTTCCCCCCTATAGAGTGTTAAGCTATAGGTAAATTACTATGCAGGTGTAGTATAAAATATTATAATAATTTCCTGGAAAAGCGGTCTAGTACAAAAATTCTAGTAGAATTCAAGACATATTCTTAAATAGGAAAACACTATACATAACATGACAAAGCGGAAGTAAGTTCACGCAGTTTTCTTACACTGTATTCCGTTAAGACTTTATTTGGAAGGAGCTAGCAAAGAGTTTTTATTCTAGTAATTCTTAATGTAAACTATTGAACCTAAACTATGTATTATGAAGTTTATTAATGTTTGTGTGCGTAGTATTTCGGTTTCCCGTGTAAATAATGTTCACCCTGAGCATCGCAACGTAAAGATGCATCTTTATAAAATCTGCTGTTTTTGTATTGTTATGTTACGCGTCGTCGCGTGGCACCAGAATGTTGTTAGAATAAGTGTATGATCATATATTGTAGGTGAAGTGTCGCTGCATACCTAAAACGAAATCTCATATCTATCTACTAAAGTAAGTCCTTCTTGGATGTATAAGTACTTTAAAAAGCTATCAACGTATGAATGAGAGCTTTTTCGTAATATTCAAGACATTTTTATAATAAATCAATCTTTCAATCAAACCTCTTTTTCCTATTTGTCATTTTTTAAATACATGATAAATGTTTTATGTACTTATTTGACACTCTACAACTTCATTCAAGATATTTTATATTATATTTTATCTTTGAATCAAACATATTTTTCCTATAAAATTGTATATAGTTGTCATTTTACTAGATACACGATTATATTTTATGTACCTATTTGACATCTTACATACAGCTGAGTACAAGATATACTCGGAGGTAAGAGTAACGACTGGATGGGCCTGTCGTATGAGATTTGTCTATTTTATTTTAATTATATTTTCTATCCTAGTTGGGGTAGAAGCCTGTATGTTTTTTTTTTAAATAGCAATACTGTAGTGAACACATATACATACATTTCGTTGCTAGCGATTCTGGGTTTTTGTTGTATTGGCCAAGTCCTTTCATGTCGAAAGATGGACAGACTTAACGAAATGATAAAGGTTTCTAGTAGACTACGAAACCCTAAAAATCACAGGAATAGACGCACGAGTGATGCCCGTCTATAGGTAATCAATCAATCCAGTAAAAGTATTTCTATCTCATCAACTCTCGTCTGTGGTTACGAAAATCCGCATCAGTCAGTTAATTTATTTGATCTCATTTGAGTGACAGCATACATCTAATATTTGTTCGTAATGAATGATTTAAACCTTTTTTAACCCCGCGTGGGCGCTTGAACATGTGGCGGTGCAATATTTTTAAGGAGTTTCTCGAGGTTATGCCAAAAAACCTTGATGTTTGGGGAGAATCTTCGTGAACATGAACTTCCTACGTTTGCCTGAGCACATGTCTGTTATACATACCTACACTCATCACGTCTTATTTTCTTGCGGGGTAGGTAATATTCTTTAACGACGTAGGTACTGACTGAACTTGGCCCAAAAACGTAGCCCAGTGTTGATGTAACACGTTCCTGACCCTTGAGCTCAAGGCCACTGGCGTTTGCAGCCGCCCTTCCGCTCGTGTCAGATTTTGCGAACCAAAATGGCGACAAATTTCAAAATGGGATGGGATTAGGAAATTTTTATGAATCGAATAATTTTAAATCGATTTTTTGAATAACTTAGGTAAAAAAATCTATTATTTTTATGGCATATAATATTATTTGCACCAACGAATTTCGGGTCTTGTGTAATATTTAGATGACATTATGTTTATTTTCAAAGACCCACATTCGACCATGTTACCTAACACGGTGCATAAATCGTCCTGTCACAATAGGCTCTGAGGTCTCTGCAACATACTGAGGCTTCCCTTAGGTAGGCAGGTAGGAGACTTTGAAGGTGCCTGTCTCTTTTAACGCGCATTAGGTAGAGTTTCACAAGTTTTGTCAAATAGGAGGAAATTAGCTATCAAGGACATAATAATGAATTCCCCAATATCAAAAGGAAAAAAAAACATTTGGCGGAATGAGGATGGCAAGATTATTTGGATAAGGTTGCTACGCCACTGTAACTTATAAACTGTATCTTATAAACTTTGATACGAAATTCACTTCTTTTCATACGAATATCGTCGGTGGAGCCGTGTGTGTGCAGTGCGCACTTGTGTGAACATGTCTTTACCTACTCACTGCTTTCAATCTTTTCAATTGTATTTCGCATGTTCTCTTGCATTGAGTACTCAAAAGTTCTTGTTTAAGAGAGATCTGAATTGATATTTTTTTTCATACAAACGCTTTCAACGTGTCCCTCTGCAAATTTGCAACCGATCGAAACAATTTTATTATAATTGTAATAATGCATTTAAAAAAGATAATTAGGTATATTTATGTCACAATCGCAAAGTGCTCAAACAAACAGGATTTGCTTACCCATGTCTTGATAAAATGCCATATAATAATTTCAGTAACCCATACTGCCTGAAACGTAAATACCATAATAAATCCGATGCACAAAGGCAACAGTTGCCTAAATCTACAACGGAACTGCATCTTGTTGGCTCTCGCATACATAACATAATTACCAACACTTGCAACCTACGTACAAGATGAGTGTAGGTACATTATCTAGTCAGAGATGAACATTGTTTCATTCAGGTTAATTGGTTACGGCACAAGTTTCATTTGCACCTGATCAATAGCAAGTTTCCCAATACCAACAAACCCAATATTCTCGTATTATTATTGTCTCTGCCCATACTAACAATCAAATACCAATTTTATTTCTATTTTTAATTACCTCAAAGGCTCAAATGCAATCAATGAACTGGAATTGAGTTATGAATTGTTTGTTATATTATACTAAACCTTAATAAATCAATTTTGGTACTACATGCCCGCGTTACAATACAAAGCTAAATGTGCAATTGCTTTAGCCTCGTAAACAAGTGCAGCGTTTCTCGGGTGCTTTCACATTCAATTTTGAACATCATCCGTTTGTCGACTCGAGTGCAATGTTCTATCTCCTTTGTAATGAAAAGTCGCTTCGTCGAAGTTGTATTCTTTATTATTTATATTCTGAACGTCTAATTTTGCAACTTCTGACTTTTATAATGCCCAGTAAAGAAAAATCACTAAATATTTTATTTATTTAGTTGTTTGAAATTTCCAAAATACTAAGTTTTTTATACCGTGTAAAATTAAATTATTAACAAATAATGTAAACAGTAAAATTCCGACGCAGAATGCAACATATTCATGATAATGATGTAAGTAGGTATACTTCATCTGCAAATGCTTAAGTGTACCCATAGATCTCAATTTCGAAGGAATTATTTCGATTTCCGAAAGAGCAGACCAGATAAGTACATAGCTTCAATTCTAGATTGCTCTTAGTTCGATTTGAGGTGTTTATGGATGCCATTTCACGAATTATCAAGTAAACTCCCTACTTAGGTGTGTGAGTTAACATAATGACAATAACTAGTAGGTACCTACGAAAAATTTACCGTGAAATAGGATTTTTATTATACTGATAAATACCTAAATGTCAATTTCCACTAAGAATAATAATGTCGAATTCAAATTAATAAACGCAGGTGTCTTTCGACACATTTATTTTAAACGCGTATTCCACATTTCCTGTCGTACTAAATCTACAGCGAACAAATTGTACAAAGCTTTGTATTGAAATACGATTTTGCAAATGCGATATTTCTCTTTGTTGAAGACGCGTGTAGAGTCGACTGAATTCATCCTTTGCCTCATTTTCTTAGCTGAATAGAAAGCCTATTTGAATGTGAAACTAATTTCGGTCCACTTAAAATTTAATATAAATTGAGAATTTTGAAACTCTCACCACAATATAGAGAGTTTACAGAAGGTTCACTCGGCCCAGTCGGCCCTATTCAGGATATTTCCGATTGTCACTTTTTACATAGCCAGGGTTGCACCTGTCACTCAAAATATATTAATATCAAAAGAGCAAAATCTGATACACGAACGTCATATCATAAATTATGATTCTCAGCCAATTTTAATCCAAGAAATATGACGTTCGTGGCGCATAGGCGCTCCGCGCGCTGTTTCTCTAATAGGGTAAAGTACGGATAGATGCGCACCTTTTGGAAAATGCTCTATAACTCAAAAAATTAAGAAATTATTTACAAAATTAATTTTACAGATTAGAAGATTGATTATTAAATTATTAAATGAACAAGGATAACTTATATTTATCACTATAACGAATAACCTTGTTATTTTAAGTCGAGGCTTATAGAGTCTCGACGTTTCGATGCAATACGAGCATCATCATCGAAACGTCGAGACTCTATAAGCCTCGACTTAAAATAACGAGGTTAGTCGTTATAGTAATAAATAGAGGATTGATCTTTAATCTTTCATTACAACCCTTATTCATGAATTTAATTTTTATTGTTTTGTTGTAAATCCAGTTTTATTAGACCTCTTGAAAAAGGGATAGTCGCGCACCCGCACGGATAGTTGCGCAGCTCTAAAAAATCGTGGGGGGATACTTGTGCTTTGAAGGTTACCTAGGTGACTTACTATGAAATTGGTACTTTATTTAAATTAAAACAATTTTAAATTAATTTAATTGATTACTTATTTTAAATATCGAATAGGTCTCCGAATCTTAATATTATTAATATTTCTAAAGTTATTCAGTGCTAAGTCATTAATTTCAGTAAAAAAAATGTATCAACGCGTAGGTAGCATAAAATGTATGTTGAACCACGTCCATTATCTAGACTGTAATTAAGAAGCATTTTGTTTATCTGCAAAATACTAAAATAAACAAAAATATCAATCTGCGCAACTATCTCCCAAAGCGCAACAATCCGTCCCAAATACCTGCGCAAATATCCTTTTTGGTACGGATAGTTGCGCATTTAATTAAAAAATTTTTTTTTTGATATTTTGCAATAATTAATAAATGGTCACGTACTTTATACTGTAGTGCACATGAGGAAATAAAAATGTGAGCGATTCTGCAACCGTACGAAAAAATACCCGAAAAACAAAATGTGCCAAAATAATTTCGATGGCCGGTTTGACCACGCTACCGAAGATTTTGCTTAAACTGACGTAAATTGTACAAGTAGTCCATAATAATTTATGTGGTACTTGGGGTTTCAGGTGGAAGAATACTATGTTTTAATAAGCAGTAGTACTGAAATTCACTAGAACATAGTGTTTTCGAAACCTGCGCAACTATCCCATCGGCGCATCTATCCGTACTTTACCCTATGTACAGTGATAGTAATAAGTGGATATAGGCACGCTGAAGTTATGCACTTTTAAAATCGTTTACACGTTGTGTTTACATCTTATACACACACATGCAAAACAATGCGCGCTCCTCGATACTCACTCTTAATACAACCGCTTTAAATTCAAAACCACAGAACAATTGCTACAATAACCGGTGAAGTTAATGCTATATGTCGCAGCGATGTTAATCAAACCAGGTTTTTGACCAAAAACCAAAGACCAGTAGATAACAAAGGTAAAATTCAATTTTATCATAAACATTAATTTGTTTTAAGATTTTGATCGAAAATCTATACCAATGTAGGTTTCCGATCATGAACCTGAAGTAGTTTAGGATTAAATATGGTAAAGTTATTGCCAGAAACATTAATATAATGTAGTCTTTGATTAAGAAATTGATTTGGTTTAGGATTATGATAAAAAAATTGGCAAAACTTACGTTAAAATTTTGTTATCTCAAGCGCCTAGCTTTTTGGACAAAAACCTAGTTTTATCAAAAACTACGACATAGAATGACGCTGAACGCTGCACAATGCTGCCCATTCCCTGGATTCGGCACTTGGATACCCTCGGGTAGAAATAGTGATGCTATTTTAAGCCGTGAAAGTAACATTATTTCAAAATTAAAAATAAAAATACTTAAAATGTTTAAAGAAAGCTAAAAAATCCTCAGAGGTCAATCATTATTTTATAAAGTGAAAGGTCAAGGTGGAAAATTTCACATAACCCGTGTCTTTAGTTTAATTACGATAAAAATACTTAAAGAAAAAAAGTTCAAATAAAATAGAATCGACCCATGAGGATACGAACCATGACATCCCTGATTGGTAGGCCACTGTCTTTACCAATGCGCCATCCGAACATTTAACATGGAGTGCGAAATTTTGTTACCCATTTCACTATTAGTTATTATTGGAACGTGCTTGATTAGTCATCTTATTCTTTTGCTACAATCGGTTTACTACGCGCTTCTTTGTATGTGTGAGTGGAGTTTGGCTTCAAACGACTTTAGAATTAAAGCTCATGTGCATGTCTCTGTAAAGTCTATATGGAATTCTGTAAATGTCTGTACTTTTAACCTGTCTCTATCTTTCTTTTCGTGTGGGACACGGAGTCATCCAACAACCAGATATTAAAACTGTTACTTTAGTTTCACAAGACATAATAGAGAATATTATATAAATAGATAGCTATCATAACTAAATAAAGTCCGTTTTCGAAGATTGTTCAGAGTAAACGCTGATGAAGGAAATAAAAATATCAAGCTTTTTTTCTTTTTCAAAACACCCTGTAGTAATATTGCAATATCGGAAAATGAATGCGAATCCTATCTGCCTACATTAACCCTTTGATGATGCTTTTTAAGAAAGTGTCTTCTAACTTGAGCCCATGCCCAAAATAGTAGACATAGGTAAGTTATGCAGCTGTCAAAGCATGAAAAATAAACTACAGGTTAATTTTGCGGTGACATGACAACCCCATAATTGAATGGAAGTATCTAGTATGCCGCTAGTGGTACGTTAGAAAAGCAGACTAAATAACCGCTATCGGTAAAAAAATATTCAAACCTACGCACTGCACTCTATGGATATTTCATTCTTAATTAACAGAAAAATACACTGTGTATAGAATTTGATAACATATTGTCTTTAGAGATAATTAGTAGTAGTATAAATAAATATAGTCTATGACTGTTGGCTTACCGCGCGTACTCCGTTTAAATGGTACGTTTGTTAATTTTGTGCACCACTCATTTATTTACTTCAACGTACAGTAACAGTTAACAACAACAATTACGAAAAATAATTTAGCATTTTTATTTCTACTCCTTATCTTCCATTCCGCGAACTTAAATACGTCCCCTCGTAGTGTATACTGGACCAGACTACTTTATCCTGAACTGTTACTTATTCATTATCCGGCGCAACCAGTTCATTCTGAAGTGTACCTATCAAAGGCTCAATTATTAGGCAAGCCTAGGTTATTTCTCGTACCGGTCATTGGACTACCCGGTTTAGCCTAGCCTAGCCTATACCGGTTTATCCCATCGCATGAAGGATATACTGGTTGGGCCTACGGGTTTGGCAGGTAACATGTATAATATGTATCGTAAAATTCAAAATAATGGAACACGTAAATAAATATATGAATAATAAAAATCTCTGACTCACTCTCATTTTCGCGTTTTCAATTTATCAAAAAATGTATCGTCACCAAACACAGGTATCCTTCGAGCATCTTCCGTCCCGTTCAGCAGGTATCACATCGTTTACCATGACAAGTCGCCTAAATCCAAATTCAAATAATTACGAATCAAATATGATTTGTGAAACGAGGATCATTTACCCGAACAACCATGATGGAGCCATAAAGCCAAGGCGGATAAGCCAGTAAATAACAACGGCGAAATAAAATTATATATATATATATATATATATATATATATATATACGCCAAAATTATTTACGTTCATTATATATATATATATATATATATATAATGAACCGTTCACGGTAAATGTAGCTCCAGTGTGAAGTTAGAACAAATGTTGATCCACCTTTTTGGCGTGTATACTCGGCTCCGCACGGCGCGATCAGATATACTTTGATCCGGCCGTCCTGCGCGTGTGACGTCAGTGGATCTGCACTGACACGATTTCAACATACTCGTCAGCGATTTGACCGACATTCGTTGATCCATTAACGGTCAAAAAATCACACTGAAAAGGATTTTTTAGATCCAGAGTATATTTGATTTATATGCCACATTTTCTTAGACTAAGTAGATCCGGAGCCAAACTTCACGAATAGGTACTTGATCACAAAGCGGCAACGTCGCGTTTTTCGTGTGACAAAGAACACAGTATGCTTTTTCGTTTGAGTAACAAGATAAGAAAGATAGCTTTCGCGGACCAAATATCCATTCTTCCAAACTTAATATTATGAATTGGCGAATAGACATCGAAGGTTTGAAGTATCTGATGTAGACCAGGTGTACCCACACGAGCCCTCCTAAACTATAGGAGATACCGATATGAATCCAAGGTAAAAGTTTTTCAGCGTAATGAGACGCTTATGCTGGTGAATAAATATTGAAGGTTTGAAGTACCTGAAGTAGACCACGAGTTGCACCAACAGGAGCTCTGCTAAACTTTAGGAGATACAGATATTATGACTCTAAAGCGAAAGCTGTTCAGCTATATGGGACGCTTCTGCTGTCTAAAAGACATCGAAGGTTTAAAGTATCTGATGTAGACCACCAGGTGCACCAACAGAAGCCCTACTAAACTAAAGGAGATACAGATATGACTCCAAAGCAAAAGTTGTTCATTTTGATGGGACGCTTCTGCTAGCCAATAGACATCGAAAGTTTAGAGTACCTGAGGTAGACCATCAGGCGCACCAACTTATAGCCCTGCTAAACTATAGGAGATACCGGTATGAATCCAAGGAAAAAGTTGTTCATCTTGATGAGATGCTTCTGCTGGCGAATATACATTGAAGGTTTGCAGTACCTGATGTAGACCACCAGGTACACCAACAGGAACCCTGCTTAACTGTAGGAGACACAAACATGGAACCAAAGCAAAACCTGTTCAGCTTTATAGGACGCTTCTGCTGGCCAATAAACATCAAAGGTTTGAAGTACATACTTGATATAGGCCACCAGATGTATCAATAGGAGCCCTGCTTAACTATAGGAGATACAGATACGACTACAAAGCATAACATGTTAAGCTTTTTGGGACGTTTCTGCTGGCCCCTAGTTATCAAAGATGGATTCTACTCTGATGGAGACAATCAGGTACACCAACAGGAGCACTGCTAAACTATAGGAGATATGACTCTAAAGCAAAACTTGTTCAGCTTGATGAGACGCATTTGCTGTCCAATAGACATCGAAGGTTGGAAGTACCTGATGTAGACCACCAGGTGCACTAACTAGAGCCCTGCTAAACTTTAGGAGATACCGATATGACTCCAAGGTAAAAGTTGTTTAGCTTGATAGGGACGCTTCTGCTGGCGAATAGACATCGAAGGTTTAAAGTACCTGAAGTAGGCAACCAGGAGCACTGCTAAACTATAGGAGATAAAGTTATGACTCCGATGTAAAAGTTGTTTAGCTTGATGAGATGCTGCTGCTGGCTAAAAGACATCAAAGGTTTAGAGTGCCTGATGTAGACCACCAGGTGCGCCAACAGGACCCCTACTAAACTATAGAAGATAAAAATATGACTCCAAAGCAAAAGTTGTTCAACTTAATGAGACGCTTCTGCTGACCAATAAACTTCGAAGGTTTGAAGTACATGCTTGATTTAGGCCACCAGGTGTACCAACAGGAACCCTGCTTAACTATAGGAGATACAAATATGACACCAAAGCAAACGTTGTTTAGCTTAATGGGACACTTCTGCTGGCCAATAGACATCAAAGTTTTGAAGCACCTGATGTAGGTAGACCACCAGGTGCAATAATAGAACTCCAGCTAAACTTTAACGTATGCAGATAACATTTTAAAGCAATTTTTTCAGCATGATGGGACGCTTCTGCTGGCAATTAGACATCCTAGGTTTTGGGTATCTGATGCCACCAGGACAAGCTCTGCAACTAAAGGAGATACAGATATGTATCCAAAGCAAAACTTCTTCAGTTTAATGGGATACTTTTGCTGGCCCATAGATATCGAGGGTTTGAGAAATCTGGTGAAGACCACCAGGTGTAATAACAGGAACCCAGCTAAACTGAAGGAAATACAGATAACATTTTAGAGCAGAAGATTTTCAGCTTGATTAGACGCTTCTGCTGGCCAATAGACTACGAAGGTTGGAGTACCTGATGTAGACCATCAGGTGCTCTAACAGGAGCCCAGCTATACTATAGTATAATATATACAGATAATCAAAACAATAGTTGTTTAGCTTGATGTGACGCTTCTGCTGGCTTATAGACATCAAATGCTTGAAGTACCTGACGTAGACTACAAGTTGCACCGCCAGAAGCTCAGCTAAACTATAGGAGATGTTAAATGGCTCCAAAGCAAAATTTCTTAAGCTTCATGGAACGCTTCTGCTGGCAATGCAACTATGGTTTGAGAAATGTGGTAATTAATTTGTGTGAAGGGTATTCAGACTTTTTCCCGTATCTCACGGGTTCTGCACCCTAATCTAGGGGATTGAATGATGATACTGGTTTTTACAACCCAAAGAAAATCGGACCCAATCCTAGATTAAACTTTTGCCAGGCTAATGGCCAACCCAGCTGTCAGAATTTTCAAGCAGCCAAACGGTCTCCAACATAACGGTTTTACGTTTCTTCCAAATTACTCTAACGCATTTTCGTAGCAGTTTTGGCTCAGGTATTATATGGAGTAGTTCCTCTGCTTTTTAAATCTGTGCAAGTCAACCTGAAGCCAACAATGCCATACCATACTTTACTGGAAACATTTCGCCTCATTTTAAAGCCCCTATCTGAAAACCCTTGATAAGACCGGAACACAGAAATTTTTGTCATCTAGTAAGCTATAATCACATGCCAAAAACCCAAAATTTCAAGTTTGTAGGTCATTTAGTTCCGAAGGCCATTTTCGACAGACATTCACTCACTCATAATCGTCAAAAGATAACTAGTACTTTCCATAAACTCAGAGAGCTGTCGCCGTTCTTCGTCGCCTTTCGTCATTGTCGTTCGCCGTCACCCATCGCCATCGCCTTTTGCCGTCGCCGTTCACCGTCGCCCTTCGCTTTCACCCTCGTATTCACCGTTCACCGTCACCCTTCGTCATCGGCGCTTGCCGTCACCCATTGCCATCACCGTACCATATCTATCTATATCCGCCTATTTCAGTCCACTGCTGGCCGTAGGCCTCCCCCAGGGAACGCCATAAGGCACGATCTCCCGTTTTTGCCATCCAGTCGCTACTAGCCGCCTTTTTAAGTCATCGTGATTTCAGTCTCATAGTTGTCTCTACTCATCTGCAAAGTTTGCCTAAGGTACACATATTTCTGGACAACTTAAAGGGCTACACTTTCGACGGAGATCGGTTCGGAGATTCTGTGTTGATTGAACATGACCTTCGTCTTATCCATGTTGATCACAAGTCCAACACATCTTGGGGCAGAGTTAAGACTAGATAGTATTATGACTATGTCGTCGGCAAAGCAGAGATGCGTGAGAATTTTTTAGTCAACATTGATGCCCAGTCCTTCCCCCTGTAAAGTCTTGAAGACATCCTCCCGCGCTTTGGTGAATAGTTTCGGGGATATAACGTCACCGTGTTTTATAGTGGCTGCTTGTACTCCTTTGTCTTCTGTATAACCTGCCTTATAGTTTGGATGCTAAAGCCCTTACGAAATCCGGACTGTTCCGGTGGCTGAAAGGCGATAATGCCAGGTGATTCTTGATGACTCTCGAGAACAGCTTATAGACGTGGTCCAGAAGTGCGATCGGCCTATAGTTTTTGAAAAGTGTTTTGTATTCTTTTTTAAAAAACAATGTCCCTACACCTCTGCTCCGCGCTTTTCGGGGTTGTCTCATTAGTTATTTATTACAGAGTTGAAAAGCCTTTTCAGCTCCTCGAGGACAGGTATTCTTTCGGCCTTATGTAGAACAGAGGCCACTCCGTCTTCCCCGAGAGCTTCCTCATTCTTAAGCTGTATGAGAGACGCCCCGATTTCATCTATAGATCGTCTGTAAAGTGGCGGGAGATATCTCAAGGGTCTGGGATCGCGTCAGATGGAGGTATTTTCGCATGCGAGGCGTACAGATTTCCATAGAAGTCCCAATTTCAGCGAGAATCTCTGGAACCGATGTTACAGTATACCATTTGTCAGATGACTCCTTCCCAGTGTCTTGGTAAAAACTTTCTACCCTCGGGTTTTCTCAATCGCCTCCTTTACGAGTTGAGTATAGTGTCAGAGGTCGCGTCTTACCATACTTCGGATCTTTTTGTTAAGTAACTGGGGATCTGGCAATGCAATGCAATGCCTCTGGTGTTTCCCGTCTAATTCGCATCAGTTCCAGGACCTCGCTTGTAAGTTTGCTGTTCGCATTTTACGACAGTACTTCGTCCCTACTTCACAAACAACCTCTGCTCTCTAGGTCCTCGTCAATGTTTGTCGGGGTTTCTAAGGCAGTGAATTGATTTTTCACTAAAGTTCATGTTGAAACTCCTCATGTCCGGCTTGGGGCAGATTGGGATGGAAAACTGGCTTCACCATTTAGTTTCTTTCTAGCTTGAAGTTGATATTTAGGGTGCCTCTTACGGTGATCGCTTCCAGTATTAAACCTACTGATCACTGAGACATCTTTAAGTATTTGCCATTTATACGTCATGATGAAGTCGATCTCGTTCTTCGTCCTGCTGTCAGGGGTCCACTTGTTGGTCCACCTCTGGGGCTTTTTCTGATAAAAGGTGTTCATACAGAACAGTTCCTGCCTGCCACAGAATACATAATAGTACAGAAGACGCACTCCGTCATAGCAATTCAACAAATATAAATCTTTATGCGCGATAATAAAGTACAATTTCCTTCGCACCGGCTTTGAATACCTACTTTTATATTAGCCTACTGATCGCTGCCGCAGAACACCTCTGAAGGTCACAGCTGGTGCGCTTTGTAGGAATGCGAATTTCGAGATTTATATGAAATACCTACGAAAAGTTCACTGGAGTACATTTCTACACCCAAATAAAACATAAATAAAATGTTTCGTTAAACGTAGGATATTGAAAGAAAATCAAAGCACAAATATTAGACAAAATATTAAAATTGCAATATTATACAAAATTAACGAATGAGGCAGGAAGGTGAGTTATTTAATACACAACTGATGAAATAAAATAAATCTCGTAAAGAAATGCGAACGGCATCGGAGCGCGCGCGTAACGTGCGGCGCGCGGCAACCAACTGATTTCTCCCCTCGCCGTCGTCGTAGTTGTCTTCTCGAAGGCTGCGAGGCCGTCGGGGAGACGCCTTATGGGAAAAGCCTGCTGGGGTTGTTTCTTTCGCTGCCCGCGAAAACGGGCAGGTCATGGGGTAGGGGGCCGTGGTAAGTGTGGGAACACTTCACCTCGGCCCGAAGGGTCAAAAATTAAGGCCCGTGTGCAGCCGGACAGAACCGGCCGCAGACGGACCAGCAATACCACCAGCGAGTCGCCTACCGGGTGGGACCCCAATGCCCGGGGAGGCCCAGTGAGCGCCTTCTAGCTGACGGTAAAAGAGAAACATTTGGGGAGCCGGCGAGCCTGACCCGAAGGAGAATCGGGCCCGCGTCAGCCGGCTGGTCATGGTCAGGTAAAGTCGCTTGGACAGTGAAAACAATCCTGCGCGGGACGCCGACTGGTACGCGCTATCAGCATGACAGCGCGCTACCAGCCGGCGGCCAAGGTCAGTCCGGTGTGTCAGTACCCTCCGCGAGCTCCTGCACCACAGCGAGCTTGTGGGGTACCTCTCGGTCAACTTCAGTACGAGATACCCTACCCTGTTCGAGACGCTGCAGATCTCCTTCACGTTGTCACAGAGAGCTTTATCGACGAGGAAACCTACGCCACCCTGGGACTGTGTGCTCCTTTCCCTGAAGTAAAAAAGGTGACCTGATTCTAGGGTTATCGTGTCCTCTCCCTCTCTTCGGACTTCTGACAACCCCAGAAAATGCCAGCGTATCTTATCTAATTCTACCCCAAGGATTTGGAGGCTGTCGCCTTTGACCATCGCCCTTTTTCGTCGCTCTTGGCCGTCACCCTTCGCCGTTGCCCTTTGCCGTCGCTCTTTACCGTGGGCCTTTGACGTCGTCTTTTACCCTGGCTCTTCGTCGTCACTGTTCGCCTTTCGCTGTTGCTGTTCGCCGTCGCCCTTCGCAATTGTCCTTTGCTGCCTTTTTTTTTATAAACAATGGGTAAGCATTTGTCCGCAATCTCACCTGATGTTAAGTGACGATGCAGACGATGATGGAACATGCTCGCCCAGATAATGCCTATTCACTCTCGCCTTGAAAAGGCCCAGGTTATAATGTTCCGGAAACAGATCCGCAGGCAGGGAGTTCCACTCCTTAGCAGTTCGCATTAAAAATGTAGAAGCGAAGCGCTTTGTGCGAATTTGCGGGATGTCTACGATATAAGGGTGGAATCCCAACCGGCGTCTCGTGCACCGGAGATAGAATAGTGACGGAGGTATCAGGTCATGGAGAGACTGTGCACACTCCCCGAAATGAATCCTGTAGAATACCGACAAGCAAGCTACTTTGCGACGGTGTTCGAGGCTCTGTAACTTTGCGTCAATGAGTGCCCTATCAGCGATGAGTTTCTTGGCGCGCTACTCAATCGAGTCCAGGGCTGCCAGCTGGTATTTGGCAGACTCGTCCCATAGGTGACAGCAATACTCCATGCAGGAACGGACTTGAGCTTGGTATAGTTGTAAAAGCTGTACTGGTGTATCGCCTGACCTTTGAGAGAAAGGTTCATGCCAAGAAGCTCAAGATCGGAAATCGGTACGGATACTCCTTGGATAGTCGGAGTCAGGTCGAAGGGACTCCGTTTAGTGGAGAATAAACATGCCTGTGTTTTAGATGCATTAAACTTGACAAGATTTGCATCACCCATTCGGATATTGCTTCAAGATTCAAGTTTAGGCGACTCACTAGGGCCTCTCGACAAGACTGAGTAGATTCATTGCTGGCCTTTGCACTGGACAGGTACCTATCAACAACCGTGCTGTCATCTGCATACCCAAAGGTGTCGGGCGTGAGCATATCGTTGATGTGCAGCAGAAATAGGGTTGCGGAAAGTACAGACCCTTGAGGGACGCCGGCATCAATAGCCTGTTCATCTGAAGAACGACCTTCTAGGACCACTCGTATTGACCGTCCACTCAAGAAGTCTACGATCCAGTTGCAAAGTCCAGCAGGTAGCCCGTAGGCGGGAAGCTTGTTAATAAGACTTGCGTGCCAGACCCTGTCAAATGCCTTTGAGACAACCAGAGATACGGCGAGGGCTTCGCCGTGCCTCTCGATAGCCTCGCTCCATGAGTGGGTGGCATGCACGAGGAGGTCCCCTGTCGACCGCCCGGGGCGGAAGCCGTATTGACGGTCGTGAAGGAGATCATTGCTCTCGAGGTAAGCCAGGAGGCGATTGTTTAGTACACGCTCCATAGTCTTGCAGAGTATAGAGGTGATTGATATGGGTCTATAATTGGCAGGGTCAGCACGGCTGCCCTTTTTGGCCACAGGTTGCACGTTTGCAAGCTTCCACGATTGGGGAACTACACCAGTCTCCAGTGAGAGGCGGAACAGGCGTGTCAATATCGGAGACAACTCAGGCGCACAGTTACGCAGAACAATTGCAGGGATACCATCAGGGCCGCTCGCTTTATTTACGTCTAGGTTTCGCAGGATTTTGAGTACCTCTTTCTGGCGAATACAGACGGCTGGCATGTTGCAGCAGACTTTAGGTAACGTTGGTGGCGTTTTACCTGCGGTATCTAGACGCGAGTTTTCCGCAAAAAGGGAAGCAAACAGGTTCGCTTTCTCGGGTGCCTCGCGACATTTTTTTTACATCCTGTATACAGATTCCCAACTAATACGAGCGCTTTCGCCCAAATTAGTTGGAAGTTACTCCTTTTCGCTCTTGTCTTCTTCGAGGACCGCCGGCAAGTCAGGCCACCAGGAGAGACCCTGTTCAGGGAGGCCCAGTGAGCGACTTCCAGCCATGCGGTGATGATGTTGACCGGGGAAGACCGATGAGCTTGACCCAAAAGAATTCGGGCCCGATAGACCGCTGATTATCACATCAGGTAGTACAAATCCGGTAGTGGCCATAAGTACAAAATGTGCGTACAAAGCCATCAACCAGCGGCGGAAGTAAAGTCCATTAAGAGTCAAATCAGGTGGAACCCTCGTCAAGCTCCTCCAAACCCGTGATCGCGCGTGGCACCAGATCCCGAAGATGCGGAAAATCTGATGCGTAAGCATCCGCGAACATGTTAGTCAAGTGCCGGAAGATAAATTCTAAGTTTGTGCGGCCAAATGTACGAAATGGCAACGTCGCGGCTGATTTCAGCCAATCCAATCATTACTGTGCTCTGATTGGCTCATTCAAATCGGATCAACATTTGCCAAAACTACTGCAGGGTGGATTCGTATATCGGATCAACATTTCCATAGATTTTATTTTAGTCCCTTTTTAGTCCCCTGAGTGCAGATGTTGATCCGATCGGAGCCACATTAGTTACCAGACATGCACATTGGATCAACTTAAGACGTCGGATCAACATGTGTTTTCAGATCAACAAATAACTCGCGTGAAGTCGCGCCTGATCAACATTTACCGTGAAGGTATCTCTAAATATATATATATATATATATATAAATAAACGTCAAAAGGAGGTCGCATAAAATAAAAGGCAGCCGGAATTGGCGATAAAAATAAATAAACATAGGTAAAGCGCAATTATTTTTCCACACACACCAGCAGTTTTATAGTTTAAGCGGGCGGGATGAGCAGAAGAGAGACAGAATAATGAGGGCAGCTGCAACAAAAACTCTTGTCATCAAAGATCTTCCGCGTACCCATCTAAATTCACTTCTTTTTTTATTTTACGTCATCCTAACTCTGCAAAATAAGTTATCTAGAGATTCTCCTTGCGAATATTTAGTGAATAATAACTTCGTCGTCATCTGCGCGTTTTTTTTTTCGAGTTTCCTTTTATCGCAACGCAATGTTTCATCTTCCTTGTTCTGCACTCTAGCATGAACTGAATTTTCAGTAGACTTATAATACGCAAACGACTAAATTTAGTCGTCGGAGCGGATCATATTATCCGTACCTATTCCAAACATAAATGACGCGCAGTTCCGCAGGGACGTGCCAAAATGGGTAAATTAAAATGTAGTAGAGATGAATTTGCAATAGTTGGAGAGCCCAGGGGGTAAGTGGCTATCTCATAAGGTACCACGATAGGCTAGGTTTGGATCGTTAACCAAGACTTAAACAAGTCGTATGACCCAGGTCTTCCAGAGCCAATCCTGCCGAAACATAAAAATAATCGATATTTTTCAGAGTCATTCTTTCGTAAAAAATATGTCATAAGGTACCACAATGAAAGTGCTGGCATCAGTTAACCATTGAAAAATTATGTAAAAAAAGCTTGGTCTGCCACTGCGCCCTCTGCCGGAAGTCCTTAGATGAGATAGGTTAGGGGTGTCGGAAGGGTATATTTGGAGGGGTCTCCCAAGAACTTCTGGCAGAGTGCGCAATGGCAGACCAAGTTTTCTTAACATAATTTCTCAATGGTAAGCTGATGCCGGCACTTTTATTCGGGTACCTTATGATATGACAATATTAACGGCAAAAATCTGCAGAACATATCGAATATTTTCATTAGCAGGATTGAGATTTTTTCCGTTAACATTGTCATTTCATAAGGTACCCGAATGACAGTGCCAGCATCACCTTACCATTGATAAATTATGTTAAGAAAACTTGGTCTGCCATTGCGCACTCTGCCAGAAGTTCTTGGGAGACCCCTCCAAATATACCCTTCCGACACCCCTAACCTATCTCATCTAAGGACTTCCGGCAGAGTGCGCAGTGGCAGACCAAGTTTTTTTAACATAATTTGTCAATGGTAAGCTGATGCAAGCACTTTAATTCGAGTTCCTTATGATATGACAATTTTAACTGATAAAATCTGCAGAAGTTATCGAATATTTTCATATTTAGGAGGATTGTGCACAGAACAGAGACCTTCAGTTCTATCCAATTGACCTATACAAATCGAATTTCCTAATCATTACGAGCATTTCATACCAAGGCACCATCAAAATCAAACCAGTGGGGGAAAAGATATAGGCCAGTTTTCATACACTTTACCTACAATTTCACACTTTTTGACAGGATTGTGTACAATACAGAGACCCTCCTCCTCACTGACCTATATAACTCAAAGCTCCTAGTTATGGAGAGCATTTCATATTAAGGCGCCATCAAAATCAAACCCGGGGGGAATAAGATATAGGCCAGTTTTCATAGACCAAACCTTCATTTCAAACTTTTTGACAGAATTTTCATACACTGGACCTACAACTTCAAATGTCTGAAACACTAGGATGCGGCAAGTTTAGGCCTGGCAGACCTTGTGATCTATTGTCAGAGTGATCTTGGCTATTATGTTGTGGTGGTCGCGTCGTGGTACCCGATGAGATAGTTTAGGGGTGTCGGAAGGGCATCTTTGGAGAGGTCTGGCAAGCACTTCCGGCAGGGTGCGCAATGGCAGACCAAGCTTTTTTTACATAATTTTTCAATGGTTAACTGATGCCAGCACTTTCATTGTGGTACCTTATGACATATTTTTTACGAAAAAATGACTCTGAAAAATATCGATTATTTTTATGTTTCGGCAGGATTGGCTCTGGCAGACCTGGGTCATACGACTTGTTTAAGTCTTGGTTAACGATCCAAACCTAGCCTATCGTGGTACCTTATGAGATAGCCACTTACCCCCTGGGCTCTCCAACTACAATACCAACGAGTACAGTGAACTACAAAAAACTGCAACGTCTTTATTGAGCAGATGATAGAGTTACATTGCAAGTGGTCTCGCTGATGGGCCGCTACTCGACAAGGAAAAAAACGCTGTTTCGACTTTTTGCGAATAGTGAGAAGAGAGACATTACCGCAGCGCTACGTCACCGATGTGTTACATACCTACAGAATGTTTCAAGAAAAACCTTTCCTTTCAAAATAGTACTTTCGCTTGTAACACTGAAAAAGAAGAAAAAATGTTCGCACTTGCACAAAAGAAATATAGGTAGAACTTGCTGACCTATAATGTTCTTTGAAAAGTAACTCAGTTTCACGCACATGATTTGTTTTTTTTAAATATGCGACCCTGTATAACAAGCCGCAGTGAGGCTGGCGGGGCTCCATGTTGGCGCCGCGACAACGAGCAAGCCATGAAAATTGTATCATTGTTTTAGCAATGAATACTGCTACCTACTTTAATTTTCATTTGCGATTGCAACGTAAAGGAGAAATTTCTTATCACATCAAATTAAAACAATATTTAATACCTACTAACTAGTAGTTGACTAGATGTAGGATAGAAAACATCCAGTAATACTGAAGTTGGTAAAACAACCTGTTTTTAAACATAATCTTACACTAACCAGATATAATAGGGTTATATTTAATTAAGTTCAAATATTTTAAGGGCGTGTTCTACTCACAATTCTTTTGTTAGAAAGTTGTTCTACTCACAGTTTTCTTATTTTGAAGAAAGGTTTCTTATAAAATTGTTAAGTTTTGTGAGTAGAACACCTTAAAGTATTCGTCTTCTCTTCCATCGCTTAGTCAAATACTAATGGTAAAACGATAAAAATGCAAAAACTGCACATAAATTTCCAAAAAATAAACACTTACCTAAGCCATCTCAAAGCAAAAATTTTAAATTTATGCGGCAGTAAAGAAATAATAAAAACCGGTCAAGAGCGTGTCAGACACGCCCACAAATAGGGTTTCGTAGTCAACGTTTAAATATCAGGTTTTTCAGCATTACAAACTTATTTGTCCAAAAAACATTTAATATAATTTTTTCTTAACATTTCTATATTTGGGTCAACACGATCTATCTTCTCACCGAATTTCATGTCGATAGCTCTTCTAAAACGGACGAAGTTATGAGGGCGTGGCATACAGACAGACAGACAGACAGACTTGACGAAACTATAAGGGTTTCTAGTAGACTACGAAACCCTAAAAAAGCTAATCTACAGTCATTGGAATGCAATTTAAATGTTTGAAATTCATACAATGGAGTCTGTCCTGTCAAGTAGAATCGAGGCCATTGATTAAGTAATCATTAGAATGTCTGCTTAAATAAAACAGCTATAGCCACATTATGTAGCATTACAACTGACCAAAAATTGTCCCGTGCCAGCCTAGCCGGCATTTATTTTTTGTATTTTGTATCTCACATATCATTGTGATGTTTACAGAACAAACTTTGCATAGAGAGCGCGCATTGAATTATTTTGTGTAACAATATTTATTTTAATAACAAAATAACCATTTAAACCACAGCGAAAGTGATGCTTAGATAAATACCTAAAAGTGTAAGGATAAGCTATACAGAGCCCTCCTAATGAATTTAAACAATGTAGAAGAAATTTAGTTGCAGGTAAATATCACTAATGTGAATTTTAGTATAGTAACGTGAGTAATGCGAGACATGAAATAAACTGCAAGTCAGGCGCGATAGGATATGCCTATCAACTCAGGTGCTCAATGTGCTCCTAGCTGCTTACCGCTAAACATTTATAGTACCTAATGGTTTGTAGGGGTGTAAGGGGCCAACACCTTTGGGGCCCAAGCCAACCTTAACTGCCCGTGCTGCAAAAGGACGAGATAATGGTGACCCACCGACCCCCACTGGATCAGCGTGGCGGGTGACGTTATTATGGCCACAAATAGACAAATTTTCAATGATGTCTCCGTAATCAACGGGGTAAAACCGGAAGCGATCACCAAATGGTCAAAGGCACATTGAACATAAACGTCAAACTAGAACGGTCTCGCCTAGTGAAGTCTACGCTCCGACCATCTGCAAAGAACCCAGAATGCTTCCAACTGGAACTCACAAACCGCGTTGCTTGCCTAGATTGCGATACCGTGGACGGTATCAATAACAGTTTGGTGGAAACTGTTCACACAGTCAGCTCCAAGTTCTATAAGCCCTGTCGTAAAAATAGACCACAAAAACTTACCGATAGAACTCTGAACCTCATGGCTGAAAGGCGTTCTATGACGCTGCAATCCTCTGATCACAAGAAGTCATTTATCGGCGGCTCAACAGACAGATATGCCGGTCCCTGCGGAGCGATATTCAAAACTTTAATACTAAAAATTTTAAAGAAACGATTGAGCAAAACAAAGGCATCAAATTTTTCGCCAGGGACCTGTCTATTGGGCAGAACCAGCTGACAAAGTCAGTAAGCTGTAAGTATTCACTTACGCACGGTGCCTTATATATTCAAATATTTAAAGGTTACAGAGAGATTATCAAAATTATTAAAGTGTCGGTTAAATGAACACCTAGTACAGAAAACGCTAAAAAAGAAAGTGTTTGAATTTAAACTGTGAATAATGTTAACTAACGATTCGTTTATTCATAAACCACCCATTTTAAAACCATTTTGTGCACGTTCCATTTCAGATAGAATAAGCAAAACGAAAAAAGAAAAAAACTGAAAAGCAAATTACAGGAAGCGACGGAAACTAAAATAATGCAGGACGGGTGCCCCGGCTTGAACTGTGAAATATTTGCATCCAAACGAGGCGAAGCCACAATAAGATGGAAATGCGAAATCCAGCTGTGAAGTAATGCATATTGTCCGCTCCCTAATAAGCCCGTAGTGTATTACACCCACTTACTGTTATAACACCGGAATAAGAGTGGACATTACATATAACCTAGTGTCAGATTAGAGTTTCATTACAAGAGCTTATGGGCCTTACCACAAAAAAGTTAGACCAGTGTTGAACGCGTGTCTAAAATGAAACTTCATACAAAAAAAACGCTAGACACGCGTTCAACACTGGTCTAACTTTTTTGTGGTAAGGGCCTTTATGTTTCATGCAAAATAAAATGAACTGACAACACAAGCGCAAAAATATCCAGGCTAAAACTAACCATCCTTTTGGAACTAGAAAGAAACCGTGGTTCTGGAAACAATTTTATTACTTTCCTTAGTACAACGATCATAAAAAAGCTTTACAGAATTCTAGTAGGAACCTTGTTAAAATATCGCAATGGCACGCAGAATAAAACTGAATATAATATTCGCTAGTCCTGTCAGGTTGCGACGAGTCGGGATGTTGTGAAACTTTTCTTCGATGTAAATAATTTACATTAAAAGGTCAGGATTCGCGGTGACCCGCTAGTAAATGAGAGTCTTTTGAACTGTTTTGTTTGCGTACAGAATGGAATATGACATAAAAATATTGCGTCTTGACTTCCGGGGTCCTTTAATTTTCACGTAACTCAGGATAGAGATTTGTTTATTAAACATTTTGTTAGTCTAAAGCGTTTGGCGTTGGTAATGTAGACACAATACTTTAATATTTATTAACTGGTTTAATAATTCCCACGGGGATTAGATTTTCCTAAAATAAACGTATTATTTTGCCGGGAACCCGTTGGTGTACCGACGCCAACGAAACGTGAAAATGGATGTTATTTCTGGTGCTTGCTCCTTTGGCAGCTTTTGACAACGCCGCTTGTTGTTCATTTTGCGTGTTCGATAAAAACAAAACCGCCATTGTAGATCCAACAGATTATTCGGTTGCTGTTGAATACTTATTTTGTTTTGATAGAAGCAATGGGAACAATCTGGAACAATCGACTGGATTATATTGATAAACTTTCCAGCAGCGACAGACGTACGTGATACCTAGTTTTTATAGATTAAATTACTCATTTTAATTAAAGCCGCCGGAACCCGAAAGTTTGTCTCGGCACCAATGCGTAACAGAGATTATAAATAAAATTTGGAAATTTAGAACTAACTTTTTCAAGCAGAATATTTATATCCATACAGAGCCGATGTGCACACTCCATTCACAGCATGACATATTGTGTCGAATAATATTCGCTAAGGTGAAAGAGAATGTGTATTGAATTATTTATATCGAGCGAAAAGATGTTATTATATATTATAAAACTTCCCTCTTTGTCTGTTACTAGGAAAAGAAGTGTGTTATCTTATCACTTATGCTGAGCACTTATTGAAAGGTAAGTCGCACACCTGCGTCTTTTTCTACTACATTTAATTGTAGGTTGAAGCGGGCCTTGTGAATTTCAAACTATTTTTAGTCAACATTCAACTTAAATGATGAGTACTAAAATACTGATTATAGCTTATATCAACATGAGGTTATATTATGAAAATTTTTCATACGACAACCTTTTAAAAAATAACAAACCTATTAATATAACTCACAAGAGATTTCGCAAAACGCTTTTTTCGTTTAAACCATTGCTTAGAGTTTATTTAACCTAAAAATAAATTCTGATACATACAAATATAAAAGTTACCTACATATTCATCATCTAGAGAATTTTGGTAATTTCTACAAACAGTGAAAGTGGTAAAATTAGTAGCTACCTTTTTAAACCCGTCAGAGCAGTAAAAGTAATTGTATTTGTTTCGCTTAGGTATTTTTCTCAAATTGCTGAGCTTTGAGAGACTGGATTCACGTTGCGTTCCTCGGGTTTATTGAAACTTTCCCTTTCTCGACTCTGCTTTATTGCGCCTCTCATCACAAAACAAGCTCCTTAATAAACTGAAGAAGCTTTTACAAAGTTTACTTAATCTTATTCATTTTTCATTATTTGCTTTAACACAAATAATGGTGACTTCATTTGATTGATTTTCGGTTTTGATGATACTAAATTTTACATCGTGAGACACGGCGGAACAGGTATCGAGTGACCAGTAGATTACTAAAATCAATATAGAGACAATCTAACAAAGAATTTTACGACATTAATGTGTGGAGAGAATCGGATTGGATTGCAGAGATGCACTTAATCAGGACGGATGTATAATTAATGTCATCATACACACAACTATCAAAACTCAAATATCGTGGCTAGATAATGCAATATTGCTAGTAGCTTACCCAGGAAAGGTAGCGAAGAAGCCGACTCCGCGCTCATATAGCTTTCCACCTGTTTTGGCGTCTAAGTAAGTACTTTTCTCATGTTTACTGTGGCTAAATAGTGCAAAAATACTGCTCAGTATTTGTAAGGGAAAAATCCGCCACCTTTGACGTGGGTGGCACGAGTGCTATAGACTACGCCATGGGCCTATCAAAACATAGATATTTATTAGCTCTCTGAGCTAGTACGTATTAGACACCTCTACGGTGCATGGAGATATGTAAAGCAGGTGTGTATTTGGGTCCCCACACCGACTCAACATGCATGGCTTTGGCATTTCGTTTTGTTTGCACACTGGAACTGAATTCGGTCTGTTTGCTGAACAGATTAAATACAGGAGTTTCAGGAAACACTAAGTCGATGGATTTGCCCTGGTGAAATCTCGTGAGATAGATATAGGTACGTCCGCTGTTGCACATTTTTAGCGCATAGTAATTATGTCTGCTTGATGCGAGAAACGGACGTCGACGCAAGAACTATCTGTTTTTTAAAGCTACAAAACTGAGCTCAGTCGTATGCTTTCGAATAAAATATTAATATCTTATCTTATAATTTTATTAAATTGTAACATTGAATAGGTTCTATCATTGGATGTTCCGATACAAATAAAAAATACTATTTTTATTATATTATACTACTACTTTTTTACCTATTTATTTACTTTGACACCCTAGACCTTTCACTTCTCATCCAAGTCAAAAGTAATTTCAAACTAAATGAATTAGAAGTTTCTTGTTTAAGAGTAGGTATAATACTTTTATTAATAAAGTTTTCGAAGCAAATCAATTTCAGTTTTTTCTGATGTGCATATTTTTTTATTAATTTTGATAAACTAACTACTTATTTAAGATTTATGACTACATAATATCAACAATAACACCAGACTATCACTATCATCAAAGACGATACCTAATATCGAATTATCTTGTCTGTTCACGTAGTAACATCGTTGTAAGAATAACAATGAATTCTGTCTTCTACGCTTGATTACATTGTATCTCTCGCCCTTGCTATAAATGTAGCAAGACTACTACGGCGTACTTACTACGAATTTCTCAATCTAAGGTAAGTGCCACCTGAACTTAGATCTGGTTTTCTACAATATGGAATACAGTAAATCAATGGAGACTCTGTACGGAAATGAAAAATTAAGGATCAAAATTCAAGTGTACCTACGTGCTCGTAGTCGCATAGCAACTGCGTACTACTAGCGGAACGGGTCCATTATAAAATTCATAAGATCAAGTTATTGTATGTGTACATTTGAGTACCTCTTCTCCCTTAAATAGTTTGATGTTTGAAGACTTTGGATTAATGGTAAACTATTAGAAATTCGACTACAGTAGGTAGTAAGTATGAAATAAAAATATTATGATCTGAATGACCGAAGTAACGTTTAGTTCGTTCAAATTAACCATTAATTACTCGTATTTTTGACGGACGACGACAAGCGGAAGCCTCCGACGCTCCTGTTGAAATGTTAACAGTTATTTTCAAACGCTTATCACGTAAAGAGGATCAACCACTCAAAACCAAATCCGCTGGTTCAAGGCTTCGTTTTTTGTGCATGCATATAAATTTTACGAAGACCTCATAACCAAGGGTAAACTAAGTTTGCAGTTGCAGCGGTTCTGTCATCCGCAGATTAAAAGTCGATTTGATTGACCTTTCCATTCATGTATGTTGACCTAGTTGTGAAGGAAATGTTCCACTTCGCTTCAGATTAGAATTAAACAATTTAAGGAAATTTGATGTTACATTACTGCTTCTGAAAAAAGAAGACCGTTTTATTCTGTGTTACCGAACTTATGGGTTACCAAAATGTTCTTGTAAAAAGCTCATCAAGAGATTTTTCGAGATTTTTGATAAGGCATTCTAATGCATAATAATTATATGTAATCAACTATTAACACAGACATTCACATTCTAAAACCTCCCATTATAAGACATTTGCATGAACTAAGTACTATAATAATACATTAATATTATTTTTGAATTTAATTTATTTACCGGTTTATTGTACACTAGCTAATCACAGGATAGTTACATTCAAGAATAACAACACAACAGAAAATTTTATATGGATCATCTATTTATACGGGGTGTTAGGGACGGTGTAACGAAAACTTTGCAGGCGTGCTCAGACCATGAAACTAAACAACTTTTACTATTTAGCCAATGGTGGGAAGCTAAAAAAAAAATCCAACCTCCCGTACAAAGTCAGTCAGCTGATCGTGAATTTTGTATGGGTGGTTGGACTTTTTTTTCGTTTCTCACCATTGGCTCCATAGTAAAAGTTATTCAGTTTGATGGTCTGATCGTGCCTGCAAAGTTTTCGGTACACCGTCCCTAACACCCTGTATAATGGAACTTATGGAACTCAGATTACGAGCGTTACGGAACAACCTGTTGTCGAGCAATTGAGTGCCAGTAGTTTGTGTTCGGAGGTTTATTGTGAAAATATTTTGAAATCAAACTTCGTCTGAACTTTGCCTGTAGAAGTTTGTCGTCGTTCTGGGATAAAAGTGCTTGATAGTCTAGTAACTAACGTCACAGCTATTCGGATTGACCCATGAAGCTGAAAATTGGCATGTAGGTACTTCTTGATCTTCTGATCAAAATTAGACATGGAGCCCAGCGGGCACCACCCCCCTTCACCTTTTACCACCCCCCCTGCCACCCCATCTGTATCTACTTCCGCAACTTTTGATACCGCTTGGGAGTCGATAACTTGAAAATAAGAAAATCTCATACAAGGACGGTACAGCCCACTTTTGGGGCTTTTGGGCCCGCCGTAATTGGTAATTCGGGCCTCAAGGGTAATTTTGAGGGCACAATAAGCTTCAAGTGAGATGTCACGTACGATATAAAATAAAACTACCCTCCAAGTCAATTACTTCAAAAGTTGCGCCTTGTAAAGGAGGGGGGGCGGTAAAAGGTTAAGGGGGGTGGTGCCCGCTAAGTTCCATGTTTAATTTTGATCAGGAGGTCAAGAAGCACCTACATGCCGATTTTCAGCTTCCTGGGTCAATCCGAATAGTTATAACCAGCTATTGACGTTAGTTACTAGACTATGAGCATAACAACATAGAATTAACAATAGTAAGCTTATCATTGTATTGAACTGTATATCGTTGAAATTTCTCAAATTTTACTATCGCTACATAAGTCGTATGGAGTGATCAAAAGAGAGGCATAGTATTTTACATGATATTCTAATAAAAAAACGTGAAGTATGGTTGCTTTCAGACCAGTTAGATTAGTCAAAATTATTGACCAATTTTGAATGAGACTGATTGGCTTTTTCGAAAACTTACTACACATTTTAACACTATTATATAATCCACAAGTCGTTCTTATTAACCATATAATACATAATGGTATTAATGGTATTTGTGGTTCACTGTTTAAAGAGAATGTACCTATTAACTTATTTATTACATTAATTGCATGGGAAAATACCACTTACTCAAATATTAGTAGTAATAATTCATTATTCTCCTTTTTTGGGTCCATGTTTTAACTTAGGTCTTTTCCTGCCAATAGTACTTGTGACCGCTGATGCATTATCAGTCGCCAAGCTTAATTCTATAAGATTTTACATCGACAAAGGACTGCTTTATTTCAACTGTGAATCTAATGAAGTCGAGTAGTTCCGACGAGGCGATTTCCGATGAAACGCAATCTAATCTGGCGACGGCACTATCACTAGCGCATCAATAGTCACAGTGAATATACAAACCGCTTATTTTATTATGTGTATCTCGCTAAATTACAGTCTGTCAAAATATTAACAATAATATGACAATAACCCATATCACAAATTATACTTATATTTTTTCAGGAGATTACTATTTAATAAGTTGTTTGAGATTTAAAAAATCCGCAATAAGATCCGTAGCACGTAAAAAGCGGTATCCATTACAATATACATTACACACGCATACAGACAAAAACACTGAAAAATTTATATCATTTTGTATTATGATATGAGTTGCCTTGAAAGCTCTCTATACATTATCTATACTCCCCATCAAAAAAATCGAGACACTTTCGTTTTCATAGTTGAACAAAATCTTAAATATATGAAACTGAAAGTTGAATAAAGAAGGTTGATATTATGATTTAGAAACCTCGTAATATTCACTATTAAACGACATTATATATTCATTCCAAAATAAACATATGTCTCAGATAATGTGATCTGTACAAAACGTAAAGTTGCAAAGCGTCTCAATTTTTCTGATGGGAAGTGTATATCATCAAAAAGTAAATTAAAATTAATAAACACTTAAACATCATTATTGCAAACTTTCATCGTTATTCCTTACCTTTCATCTTTAACCGTGATAAATTGGAATCGAGAAAGTAACAATGTAGGTATAAAGCTTTCGTGTTGGATAAAAATGAAAATAAAATATAAATAGATAGTAGTACTTATTCTATATGATTAACTATTTATTCCTAAAAAACTTGATATATGTACAGAATCGTCTGGAAATGATTGCTTCGATCAAAGTTTTTATATTGGTTTAATGTAAGGAAATACGCCCTTCATTTATTTGATTCTCGTAAACGATAATTAATGATGAGACAGGATATTATATGATTACCTTTTGTCCAAGTTGTGGTTGAAAATTAAATATAGCCGTGCGTCAAAAATATGTCATAAATTATTATATTTTTGACTAACATCTATGTTTTAATCTATAATATGGCATGATAAATATATTTCAGGTACGATAAATAGGGACCTACCATACAACCACGGGTCATAAAACCCATTAAGAAACTAGCTTCCCTAGCAAATCTAGACACACGGCAGTGTGTCCGCCAAGTTCGAGCAAAAAAAGCGACACACCGTTTCGGGCCAAGTTCGCCCCACCTATAACTCAAAATCTATTTTATCTACGCATATGAAATTTCTAGTACTGTCGAGATCTACTTACTTATCTAAAATACAAAATTTCATTAATGTACCTATTGTAGGTCTTGAGATATTGACGTCAGAAAATCGCTATTTTTACTATACACTCACTCACTGACTGACTCACTCATCAAAAACCTAGACCACTTCCAATGGTCGTATTGACTTGAAATTTGGCATGGAGGTAGGTCTTTAGGTCAAGGTAAAGGAAAAAATCTGAAAATGGTCAAGTGTGAGTCGGTTTTAAAAATAATGAAGGTGTAAATTCATACCCCTAAGGAACTAAAACAAAAAATTTTCCGCAGTTTGGAAAGTAGATTCTTATTTCCAAACTGCGAAAAATCAAGTGTGCATGCCTGTAACTATTTTTAACTGAGGTCTGTGTATGGAACTTGGTACTTATTTAGATCTCATTTCTTTTATAGGCGAAGCATTCCAATATTATCGAACTTGGCAGCCTTTCACATTTATGTTTTGGGTGGGATAAGATTTAGTCGAACAATAAGCTCATGTCAATATTCGTTTAGTTTTTGGTTCAACACAATTGCATGCTACAGTTCTGGGCAGTATTTATTACACTTTTAATAGCTCACACTACATTTGTAATACTACCACAATAACGATATTTTCATGAAGATATTTTTCCTATTTTTTTTCCCACACCCTCTTCGTCAGGCTCTCCCTCGTCATACTCCTGATTGATTACAATGTAATCTTGTTTGCGTCTTGACTGATGTCGGCCATTCTATCGCAGTTGTGTTCCTCATATTGTTCTTCTACTCTTAAATTAGCTATTTCAAACTGTAAGTTTTGAAACAAATCTTTCTAATTTAATTACAAAAATTTTGAATCTTGCAGTACAACCTTCACAAATGTATGTGAATAAAAAATCACCAAGCATTTGAATCACGCAGCGATGGGGCCCGACGATTCTCCGACTTCTTCTGAGGCTTAAGTGTACAGTAGTCACTTATGTCTGTTATCCCGCGGTGTGACTATCGTATTCAAGTCTTGTTGCAACTTCACGCGGCACGTCTCAAGTTGCACACCACCTTCTTGCTTACTTGCCGTTAGATATCATATTGTCATATGATCCCCTTTCAGTTTTGTGGCCCTGTTTTACGACTAAGTCTTTGAAGTAATTATGAAAAACTATAAGTTTTCCTTTATGACCGGCGTTCATCGACCTGTGGTATCCGACAAAACAACAGAAGAAAATTTTGCCTTTCATACCTACAGAAGAGGGAGGCCTTTGCCCAACAGTGGGACGATACGGGCTAATTAAGATAAGATAAGATACCCACAAGAAACTAAACATTTGATTTAAATTCCCTACTTAGTTTGAAAGGCATTAAAAAGCGCAATTACATTTTATGACGTAATTCGTAGCGTCTTCAGAGAAAATTTGAAATTCAATCGTACATACTAGGGTTTTTGAATACCCGACTAATTTAGATACCCGGGTATCGGGTACGATTTTTTCAAATACCCGGGTATACCCGGGTACCCGGGTATTACTTTTTTGAGCAAAAAATGGTTAGGTATCTAAATGAGAAACAAAAATTTAAATGTTAGCTTTATTTAAAACTGCTACCTTTTAGATCAAAGATCATAAAGTGGGAATAATTTATTAAATTAAGCTAATCAAAATAGGTAAGTACATAAATACATTAATTAGTCTCACTTTTAATTACCTACTGTCGGTTTCACTCGCTTATAAAAGTTTTCACGTGGGAATGAGATAATTCTCGGTGGTATAAAGTATCTACCCTATAAGACTCCAGGATAAGTAGATAACCTAACTTTCCAAGGGTGAAAGAATTCTTGTAATCATATACGTAGTTTTTGAGCAAATTCCTTACAAACCTGCAAAAATGCCCTTAAATAATACAAATATTTTATCTAATAAAATTATTTTGGAAGTCTAAATATACAACCCAACATGAGCTTACAGTTGTATCACATCAACTTGTTTAAACAAACAATATTCATTAATCTTTTTTCTTTTTTGTTTGTATTTAATCAGCCTATCTATCTCTTTTTCTCGGGTACCCGGGTACGCCCGTCGTTTGTACCCGGGTACCAAAAGTCTGAAATACCCGGGTATACCCGGACCCGGGTACCCGGGTAGAAAACCCTAGTACATACTAACTACCGAATACGCAGGTTCACATTTTAAATACATACTCGTACATATTCGAGCATCATTAGGACCTTAGCAAAAGAAACGGGCGCACTTCCCGGCACAGAAACCCGGATTTTATTCTCGGGTTACAAACATGCCTCTAACATGCGAGCTGAAAGAAAGTACGGGATCAGCCGTAATCTCTACTTTCACTCCTTGTTTAGATTAAACAACAGAACATCAACATACCTATATTTATATGGTGAAATATCACTAGTGTCTGATAGCAAAAACTCAGAACCAGCTGGTTATAAGGAACAGCTTTCCGAAGATATGTCTACCAAATAATTCAGCGTTGTCTGTCAGAGCACTCAAGCCTCTTCATAAGTTTGCCGGGTTTGAACTAGCCGGCCGCTACCCATATTCAGATCACAACCGCAACTCATACGATCAAATTGATTTACAAACTACACTATTTATTTAAAACAGACCCCCTCCGTCTTGGGCTAACAACTGAACAGAACTTAATTGTGCCGGTTACATGCGCAAGTTTACTAGTCAGAACTCCTTCAACTACCCGAAAAGACACTGGCCAAGTGTGAGTCAGACTCATGCACGAGGGGTTTTGAATCGTTTTCAAATTATCATGATTTTTATACAGCAGCCCCTATAAATACCTATGAATAATTTAGCTACTTACATTGATGCAATCAATTTTTAAACTGTAGGTAACGCTTTAGAAGATACAGCCTTGTAACAGGCGGACGGACGGCGAAGTGTTCTCTTTAGTATTAGTGTATCATCGTTTTGAACCTTTGGGTACGGAACCTTAAAAATTTAGCAAAAGGCCGATGCCCAGATGGGGCTTCTTAGATTATCGAATATGATGTAGATTATCCGTTGCGCTCCAAATCCTAGCGAGCACAATGTAAGTTTCAAAATGGTTGCCTGTTTGGATGTTGACGTTATCTTGTTAAGTTGAGACTATTTATTCCATGAATTTTAAAACAGCTATTACATATCGCGGTAACGGTAGATTGCTACTAAAATTTTGTGATAGTAGAATAGTTTTAGTAAATTACAGATATATTATAAGTGGTATCAAATACATACATGTAGGTGATATATTGGGTCTTTCTTCAGCACCAGAGAAATCACTGTCTTGGCCCAAAATTTGCACATCTTGCTATTATAGAGGAACAGTATTTTTTATATGGTTAGTATGGCTATTACTGCAATTGGAGAAGCAATAAAAAAATATAGGGATATTACGCTTTTTAATAAAATATATATGCCCCCAAATTGACGCTCCGGCGTCCGAAAGCTGACTTGCTACATTCAGGGTTTATATTTCGATAACTATTTATGATACGAATTTGTGACGATGTTCACAGACCTTATATGTTCTAGTTTAACTACAATTAATATTTAACCATACTTATAACAGTTTGGCGAGTTACAGAATAAAATGTCTCTGTCCGCGTAAAATCATGAGATTCTCTGGCGTAAAAACATCGCACACATCACTAGTCTCTGTAGGTACGCTGTCGGCATCCCGGCCGCTCAAAAGAGTCAGTAACGCCGCAGCAGCGGAGTGTGCACTCATGACTCGATGTTACATTTTGATTCATCGAGGTAATCAAGTGTTATTCTGGCTTTGGTACACCTATACATTTCATTTCTCTGGTAAAGATAATAATTAATTGATCAATCATAATGTTGTGATTTTGTTAAAGAAACGTAGCTTTTGGGTGGTGAGCTGGTTGTGTAATTACGATTATATTCGCTTTTACGGTTTAAGGGTTATTCTAAATCACTACTTTTGCTTTCTGGCATTGATTTATCTGGCGAAAATGCCAGAGAAGTCAAAAAATTGCCCGAAAAGCAATCACATCTGTGACGAGCCTGCGCAGACAACAGCCACTCTATCCTGCCCAGTGGCTAGGTCAATTCATTCAATTTATTTAACAAAATTATCACATGTGGTGTAGTACAATTGTGATCTGTGTCGAGCCTGCGAGCATACAACAGCCACGCTAGCCTGCCCGTGGCTAGGTTGTGGCCGCTTCTGCTCACAGCGCTGCGAGCAGACAACAACCACGCTAGACTGCTAGGTTGCTAAATCTGGCCGCTTCTACACGCAGCGCTGCGACCAGACAACAGCCACGCTAGCCTGCCCTGGGGCTAGGTCTTTGTCGAGCCTGCGAGCAGACAACAGCCATGCTAGCTTGCTCGGTGGCTAGGTCTGTGGCCGCTTCTACTCGCGCGCTGCGAACAGACAACAGCCACGCAGCCTGCCTGGGGCTAGGTCTTTGGCGAGCCTGCGAGCAGACAACAGCCACGCTATCCTGCTCAGTGGCTAGGTCTGTGTCGAGCCTACGAGCAGACAACAGCCACGCTAGCCTGCTCGGTGGCTAGGTCTGTTGCCGCTTCTGCTCACAGCGCTGCGAGCGGACAACAGCCACGCTGGCCTGCTCTGGCTAGGTCTGTGGCCGCTTCTGCTCACAACGCTGCGAGCAGACAACAGACACGCTAGCCTGCCTAGGGGCTAGGTCTTTGGCGAGCCTGCGAGCAGACAAAAGCCCCTGCTTGATCGGTGGCTAGCCACAGCCGCTTCTGCTCACAGCACTGCTAGAAGACAACAGCATCGCTAGCCTGCCCGGTGGCTAGGTCCGTGGCGAGCCTACAAACAGACAACAGCCACGCTAGCTTGCCCGTTGGCTAGGTCTGTGGCCGCTTCTGCTCATAGCACTGCGAGCAGACAACAGCCACGCTATCCTGCCCAGTGGCTAGGTCTGTGTCGAGCCTACGAGCAGACAACAGCCACGCTAGCCTGCCCGGTGACTAGGTCTGTGGCCGCTTCTGCTCACAGCGCTGCGAGCAGACAACAGCCACGCTAGCCTGCGGTAGCTAGGTTGTGGCCGCTTCTGCTCACATTGCTGCGAGCAGACAACAGCCACGCTAGCCTGCAGGTTGCTAGGTGTGGCCGCTTCTACTCGCAGCGCTGCGAGCAGACAACAGCCACGCTAGCCTGCCCGGTGGCTAGGTCTGTTGCCGCTACTGCTCACAGCGCCGAGCAGACAACATCTACCTGGTAGCCTGCCCGGTGGCTAGATCTGTGGCCGCTTCTGCTCACAGCGCTGCGAGCAGACAACAGCCACGCTAGCCTGCTAGGTGGCTAGGTCTGTGGCGCCTGCGAGCAGACAACAGCCACGCTAGCCTGCCCGGTGGCTAGGTCTGTGGCAAGCCTGCGAGCAGACAACAGCCACGATAAATAATGACTGACATTAGTTAATGATACAAATAACGAAATTAAAGTTACGAGTTTGATTTCTGTCCTATTTGATTGATTTCTGGCGAGATTTTTTAAACTTGTTTTTCTGGAACTATAAGAGAGAAACGAGGGCCAAAGGTATAATTTTTTATCTTTTGAGCTATGTTTTCAATATCCATTGGTATTATTTCAATTAACTCAAAATTCAAATTCGCCAGAGAAATCACGTGAATTTGCATGGTCCGGAGAAATACCTATTATTCTTGATAATAATATAATATGTGATACCTATCTAAATGTTATGTCATCTGTGGCAATAACGCCTGCATTTTTACTGTCGTTGCCCCTAATGATAAAGATATGAGTTTACCCTAGTAAACATTACAAACAAAAATATTTTTACCCGATAAGTACATAAAAAAAGCACAGACATATTGACTGCGTTTCTTCATGAATATACTCACCTCTATTATCCGAAATGTTGAAATCCAATCATAAAGGAGATTGCAGCCATATCCCGCCAACAATTTGTAGAACTTTTGTTTGAAAATGAGTTTGGCTTTTTCAAAATATTTCTGCTCTGTCTATCAGTTGGTTGAAACTAAATAATCCGTACATCCTCCGCAGATGTAATCCTGACATGCAATCTCCGCGACCATCAATCAAGAGCTGCTGGGAGTGAGAGAGAGACAGCACGAGGGTTGGGGGGCGACGGGAGGTAGTGCCAGCATATTCTACATAAGCAGATCAAGAGTGAACATTACGTGACATAACAACATAAATGAATGAGTTGTTCCTAGTTGTGTTGTGTTGTACCGTTTTCTGTGAATACCTGCAATACTTTGCACTGAGCTCGTCAATCCGCCTGTGCTGTCTATGATGGCGGTCGTTACACAACCATGTCAGAGGCCTGCTACTTGCAGTAGGCGGTTGAATAAATCTGACACCAGGGTTCATCGGGTCGTTGAATGACTCGGTGTCCAACTCGAGAAAAGCACACACACCAAGTGATTATGATTTACCTAATTGGTTCAGTTTTGACAAAATTACTTTACAAAATTAACATTGTAAGTAAATGCCATTACATCAAATTTAAATTACCCAATATGTTTAAAAACTAGTAACGTGGCTTTCTGGTTAAATATTTTATATAAAAATACGTGAATGTTCACTATCTTCTTATTTATTTCTTAAAAATAGACATGACTTGTGCCTTATTTACTAACAACGATGACTCGTCTATCACCTTGAGAAGAGCACTCGTTCATCAAGCTGGAACAAAATAGAATCAATTTTATAATCAGAAACCACGTTGAATGAATAGGTATTACTGATAAAACCACACCGCAGACCACATTGACCTTCATATTTACTGAGTGATATGTTACCTACTTAACTAAAATACATAATAATATAATAATAGTCATCCAACAACAAACCTACATGCTTAAAAATTATTCAATATATTCTAGGGCGCTTGTGAATTGCGATTCACTCATTACTGGACATACCCAGGCTTTTCATAATCCTGGGACAATCAACGCCAACGTTATCGTCGGTTCGCTTGGTAGGAGCCGTCCCACGAAAACATTACGGTTCCTTTTACATAGTTTCAACGAAGAAAAACGTACTGAAAGAATGTTACTCACGTCTTATCCCGCGCATGCATTTCATCTCGTCCTCCGTATAATCTGCAAACTTGTTTATCCCAAACGTCGCAGTCTGATTAGGTTGGGAATTGAGCTGGTTTATTTTCTCTAAATTTTTTACAAATGCTTCATAGTGGATCCTCTTGTCTTCATCATCCTTGTATTCTCTGTTGTACTGTTTAATGAACTGTTCAAACAATTCTTGTGCTTGGTTCAGATCGTACAGTATACCACTGGCCGCCATTTTCGGTTCTATTGCAACGCTGACGTCCAACGACTGCAAGTTGCGCCACACTACTGAAGTGATTGGTTTATTTTCACTAAGTATAAATTAATTGTTGATTGCGAATACTTAACTACACCTACATACGCATAACTAATATCTGCGATGCTAGTAACTACAATTCATATCATTTACCTTCCTACTTTGTATCAAAATATGTATATGGTGTATTAAGTATTTTTCCCAATGTAGTGTCCATTGGCTAAAACCTTAAAGCATTTATTTTTAAAAGATCTTTAATCAAACATTAAGGAAATAGTTACCTACCTATGCGACATATAAACGCTGCAGTTCAGGCTCTGGTAAACCAGCATCTAGCAGAACCTCTTTGATCTCGCCGCCCACGTCTGCGCTCTTTGAGAGCTATAGCACTCTGTGGGCATGCCAAAATATCTGGCAATTAGTTCCAGTGTTACTACTTTTACTATGAAAGAACTGTTTACTTTTCGCGTCTTAGATTGTACTGAAAACGGAATGCAAAAGCTCCACTTGACACATCGTCATTTTGGAAGTAATTCCTTTAATTGTAGAAAAAAGTGATCCTACTTAATATTATAAAGGCGGATGTTTGTGTGTGTGTTTGTTACGACATCACGCAAAAACGGCTTATTAGATTGACATGAAACTTTGCAGAAATATAAAAGGCCATCTGGAATAACACATAGGATACTTTTTACCACGGAAAAATGTCTCATTCCCACGGGATCATGCATTTTCCAATATTTTTGAAATAGGTGGCGTGACTGAGCCGATTCGCGTTTTAAACGTTTTCGCCGAAAACTAACAGCGACATCTCTTGGCGAATAATGCTTTTTTCCCGCGGAATAATAGGTTGCAGCGGGTGAAACCGCTGACGGGCAGCTAGTAAAATATAAAATTAACACCAAGTATACCGATGTAGAATCAAAAAGAGCTAGCAATCTATCTTCCACCTAGCTTCCACAAGAAAAACACCCTGTTAAGCCAGTTACGAGATCGATTTACGTGAATAATATGTGATTGACACCGCCGCGGGTCTAGTTAATGCTGGCGATACTTACATTAGCTGTCTCATCTAACTGACGTTCCACGTGTTATTTGTGTAAATAGGGTAAAGTACGGATAGATGCACCGTTGGGATAGTTGCGCCGGTTTCGAAAACACTATGTTCTAGTGAATTTCATCACTATTGCTTATTTAAACCTAGTAGTCTTCTTCCTGAAAGCCCAAGTGCCACGTTAATTATTGGAGTAATTGCACAATTTACGCCAGTTTAAGCAAAAATCTTCGGTAGCGTGGTCAAACCGGGCGTCGAAATTATTTTAGCACATTTTGTTTTTCGGGTATCTTTTCTCACGATTGTAGAATCGCTCACATTTTTATTTCCTCATATGCACTTCTTTATAAAGTATGTGCCCATTTATTTATTATTCAAAAATATCAAATCAATATTTTTTTAATTAATTGCGCAACTATCCGTACCAAAAAGGATATTTGCGCAGGTTTTTTGGACGGATAGTGGCGCTTTGGGGGATAGTTGCGCAGATTGATATTTTTGTTTAATTTAGTATGTTGCAGATGGATAAAATGCTTCTAAATTACAGTCTAGATATGGACGTTGTTCAACATACATTTTTATGCTACCTACGCGTTGGTACATTTTTTTTTACTGAATTAATGACTTAGCACTCAATAACTTTAGAAATAGTAATAATATTAAGGTTCGGAGGCCTATTCGATTTTTAAAATAAGTATTTAATCAAATTAATGACAAATTGGTTTCATTTAAATAAAGTACAAATTTCATAGTAATTTACCTAGGTAATCTTCAAAGCGCAAGTATCCCCCCATGATTTTTTAGTGCTGCGCAACTATCCGTGCGGGTGCACGACTATCCCTTTTTCAAGAGGTCAAATAAAACTGGATTTACAACAAAACAATAAAAATTAAATTCATGAATTAGGGCTTTAATGAAAGATTGAAGATCAATCCTTTAATCTGTAAAGATAATTTTGTAAATAAGTTCTTAATTATTGAGTTATAGAGCATTTTCCAAAAGGTGCGCATCTATCCGTACTTTACCCTAAGGGTTATGCAGAAAGTCTAGGTAAATAAGTAGAGTACCGATATGTTGCCGTCTCGTTCTCCACCCAAAGCCATTTTTTAAACCGAGATTTTTTTTAACGCGATATTTTTTTTTGTATGAATAAACAAGCGATATTTTTCGTCAGTGCGGAAACCTGCCTAAGATTCAGTGTGTTATGAAAAGCGAGAATAAAATCGCTGTGCGGATAGAGCCTAATAAAGAAAACTGCGAAATTGTAAGTAGGTAGGTATCACAGATGGCTATTTGAGAAAAAACTGCTTTTGACCAACAGAGGTCTACGATTTTCATCACATCATCATCAAAAAATACAATGCCCAGCTGTAAGTAAAAAGTTCTGTTGCGGTGTCCTATGACTGCATCCCTATTCCGAAAATGAATGATCAAAAAATCCTTGAATAGAATCTGGTGTGAAAGTATGCGACGCAGATTCACACCTAATACCGCCTGGTAGTGGAATATTATAGCTGCAGTGTAGAAGCTGGTGAAGAGCCAGTGAATAACACACAAGACAGTTTTTTGTGAACATGCGATAGGTGTGAATAGGTGGTATTTGTACAACAAGAGAGCAAAGTTGTTTTTGCTACGAGTGCTAATCTTGAAATCCGAGGTAGCAAAGGATAGTAAAACTCGCTACGCTCGTGATTCAAATGTAGTATCCTAAGCTCAATGAAAGATTCAAAAGCACGAGTTGTAAATGTGATTGCTTTCGTGTGGTACACACAACTTCAACTGGTACAATTTTATGTACGTTTATTAATTTATTTTCGTTCTGAAATCGCCGCTATTATTAAGACTAGTTTTTGATAACTTTCGTATTAAATTAGATGTTAGAAATTAAAATCACTTTTCTCCACTACTTTTCTCAGCAAGTTAAGAAATGTGATTTAAATTTCGAACGATGGATAAAGACGACCTTTGCCCACTACATTTACGCAGCAAAGTAGTTCTTTTCAAGCTGGTGAGGTGAAAAATATATTGTCATTTCTTGCAAGTGTGTATGCTGTATGCATATGCTAAAATATCTACAACGCTTTCTGTCTCCTAGTAGAGCGTAAATTCAAACCACCTCAATATTAATTCAGTCCTTCATAATAACGATTATCTGGCAGTTGAAGACAACTTTATAAGTGAAGTGGAACTTAAAACTCATCTCGGAGAAAATTAAACCGCGAATAGTTAATGGATGTTAACTCAATTCCGAAACGGTAGCTCCGTCAGAAGCGAGCCCGCGGCTTCAATAAGATTCTGGCAACTTTCTGAAAGTGAAGTTCCGTGAAGTTTGTCATTGAACGCTACAGAATAGGAAACGAAGTATCTTTAGCGTACAGCAATAATCTTATTATATCTTAAATTCGAATTAACTCTTTTAATATTATAGCAGCTATACTCTACCAATATTTCAACGTCTTCGTTGAAGTGTATTTCATTTGGTAAATTATACAGGATGTAAAAAAATCAACTGCAAATATTTTGAGGGGTGAACTAGCCCATGAAACTGAACAACTTTCCCTAAGGAACATAGGTCGAAATCCGAAAAAAAAATTTTGACCTCCCTTTTATACAAAAAGCACCAGTCGACCGAGTCAATTTGTATGGGAGGCCCAAATTTTTTTTTCATATTTCGACCTATGTTCCTTAGGGAAAGTTGTTCAGTTTCATGGGCTGGTTTACCCCTTAAAATATTTGCAGTTGATTTTTTTACATCCTGTAGGTACCTACGTATTAAGTAAGAAAGAAGGTATGTGGTCATGAACTATATTTTTAAGGTTTTCATGTGATTGATACCGTTACAGACAAGATTCAATAAAATGTTCTGCACCTTGAAAAGTAACAATTATTGCTGTAAAATGGTACAATATGAAAAAAAGTTACCTTAACAAATTAATCATAAATACTCTGACATTAATTAAAATATTATTATATTACTCTACCCTTATAAATTCGATAGTTAAATGGGAATAGTAGGTATATCTATTTGAAAACTCGATATTACTACCACAAAGTAAGTATTTGCTAGTCTATTTTGTGTTACTACATAGACTACGAGTAGGCTGTGGTTTAATTTGGAGGTTTGAGGGTGAATTAATACCCCTACCTATGTGATACGAATGAAAGTCACTATTTTAAGTAAAGTTGCTCGCTCCAGAAGTTTTCTAATATAAATAATCCAATGAGTTTAATGCTTGGAACATAATTTAAATTTACTGTCACCTACCTATGGAAAAAACGTCATTGTAACAGTGTCTAATGCACCTAAGTACCTACTAATAAGTTGTTAGGTTTGCTGGAAGAAATTTCTTTAGAAATTAGTATAAGTTCCTGTTGAATCAGTCTTTTTTGTGTCGTTCATTTTTGTATTCATCTGTGTTTAACGAATTGTCAAATAAATAAAAAACGCGTGCGATCTGATTGCATTCAGGGTGTGAGGATTTGGTAGGGGTTTAAATCTCCAAGTGAACAAAATGATGTACAAACGGGATCCTGCGTTCACCAAAATGCAAATAAGTTCTGTGTTATTTTCTTTGTCTTCGTTATTTTAACGTAACACACTGACGCGAAAAGCTATAAATAAGGAATTATTTTTCACTAGCTGCCCGTCAGCGGTTTCACCCGCTGCAACCTATTATTCGGCGGGAAAAAAGCATTATTTGCCAAGAGATGTCGCTGTTAGTTTTCGGCGGAAACGTTTAAAACGCGAATCGGCTCAGTCACGCCACCTATTTCAAAAATACTGGAAAATGCGTGATCCCGTGGGAATGAGACATTTTTCCGTGGTATAAAGTATCCTATGTGTTATTCCAAATGCCCTTTTATATTTCTGCAAAGTTTCACGTCAATCTAATCAGCCGTTTTTGCGTGATGTCGTAACAAACACACACACAAACATCCGCCTTTATAATATTAGTAGGATTAGTAGGATATCGCCAATTCTGTAATCCGCAGCCATATAAAAAGCGACATCTAAGACTCAGTTTGTTATTTTTACCATGAAAAGCTAACGTGAAAGAATCCAAACTACTTTGTAACGAGAGAAGGCAGGCAAACGGCGAACTTTGCAATACACTTAAAAAGTCTTAAAGTTGGCAACGTTTTGACCTCGCGAGAGCTTGTATGCCGAATTCGGTACGATGTTAGCTCCTGTAGCCAACCAGCCCATATCAAGTAGAAGTAATAAGAATAGATGCAGAATATGGTGGGGATCACATGTATTATCCGTTGTTGCGCTAGGTATTATTTCTACAGAAATATGGATTATATCCATCATATCAAACAGTTTGACCTCGGGTTTCACAGATGTATCCGTCGTTTGTGAAATAGCTCCAGATATGGGAGCGAATTTTTTAGTCATTGGTCTATCTGGCCGGAGGGCTTCCTACACGCTTCGCTTGCCGAGGCATTGCCTCCATTTGAGATCCTGCTTACTCCACCGTCCATCGGTTCTACGACAGATGTAATCAGCCCATTGCCATTTCAGTTTCAAAATTTACGCCGTTTCGGAATTTATGTCAAATACCTATGACAACAAGAATAATCATAGCCTGCCCGCCATAGAGAAATTCCATCTTAAAAAATATTTGTATGTTCACGAACATATAGTTTGTAGTGTGTCAAAGAAAAACACAATCGTTTAGGTAAGAAAATTACATAAGACAAATTATTTTTGATTCAAAGTTAAAAGATATCGTAGACAAAGTCGGTTCAAGCATAATAGCATTTTTTAAAGTTAGTACAGAAAATCAGACTTTTTAGGTAAGGTAAAGCTCTCCTAAAGCGAGAAACTAAGTAACTAGTGGAATTTTAAATTAAGTGTGACGTTCATTCCAAGGTGTTGTAATGGCTAACAGCATTTTCCTCTTCGCAGTAACGATGCCCTTTTTAGACAAATGAAAACAAATTAATGTCTGTGACATTGTGACCTATTATAATGCTCTCTGAATCACGTAGTTAGTTATAGATAAGGCTCGTTTATTTATGTAACAATAGCTTACTAATTTTTAAAAATTGCCTTGCCTTTATGTAGGATTTCTAATGCGAAACCACCATAAATACCTACAACAGATTGTTGATTCCTGATAAATGTTGGCTTCATAATTATTTACAGTTATGCATGTGCTGCAAAAAATTATGTTCACTTTGATACTGAAGACTTTATTGGTGTAAGAATCGATATCCAGTAATCAGCACCGTCATCTATGCAACATTAATATACTCGTACTGATACTGGGCAGACACTCGGTCGCGCAAAAACGTGGCTTGATAAGGATTTATGCTGCAATAAAGCGCGGGCTGGAAGAGCTCCAGCAGCCAGAGCTGTTTGCACACGAGCTGGGGTGGGACCAAGGGATAGTGAAATCGCACAGTGATTTTTAAAATAGTTGCAGATATTGGAATTCTCCAAATGTTAGTTAGGCATTGCAATGAAAAACTGCATTATTAATACTTACCCAATGTCTGAAAACGCCGAACACAAACGAAATCCTCTCACTATTATTTTTTGCAGTTTTACTAAGATATCTAAAAACTTTATCTATTACAACTATACCGGGAGTAACGGAAAGGGTATAAACAAGACGAAAGGAGGTCAAGGTACTCATGAAACTGAACAACTTTCCCCATGAAACATGGGTCGAAATATGAGAAAAAAAATTGGACCTCCCGTAGTAAATCAATTGGCTGATCGGCGATTTTGTATGCGGGGTCCAAATTTTTTTTTCTTATTTCGATCCATGTTCCATGGGGAAAGTTGTTCAGTTTCATGAGTACCTTGACCTCCTTTCGGCTTGTTATACCCTTTCCGTTACTCCCGGTATAATATTGACGAGCTTATTCTTATTCCTTAGTCTTTGCGAACTTCTTTGTGTAATTTTGATGTCGAAGACTTATTTTCATGAGTAACAGTATCCACAGATTATTTCATTGGGTAGATACGTGCTGCTAGATTATGAACCTTTAAAATCCCGCTTTACCCCAAAACTTTAAGATAAAACTGTTTTGGATTTCCTTATTATCATTCAATAAGTTCCTTAAGTTGATACCTCCTATTTTCTCAAAATCAAAGTTTATCCAATCGAAAATAATCATGTTAATTACAGAGCATAGCAAACTCGAAAAACTTACACATATCAAACGACTGAAAGGCTGAAAATCAATATAACGGCTTGATATTCCGATACTTATTTATCTTTTTTCGCATCAAGCACTATGTGATGAGAAACTTGTAAGAGCCAAAAATCTTACTCAGATAGTATAGCCAAATGTTATGTTTGGGAATAGTAAACCGAACTTGCACAATTTCTTGGAGATGATGACAGATATATTTTTCAAAAATTGGCGTCAAAAGTAGTTACAAAAACAAAGGAAATAATCAAATCTAGGCCCCCCTCTAAGTAACGGCTAAGAATCTCATGAAATGTAAAAAAGATGATACGTTTTTTGGATCAAAATCTTATATAAATCATCTTCAGGCGAAACGGGAATCACAAATGTAAAAGTATATTTTGTGTTTTATCCCAAAAACTGGTTCCTTGATTCTGCTGACATCTGTGACACAAACGTAAAGTAGGTACTAAGAGCAACTAAGAGGAAATAAGGGTAAAATGGAGCAGTTTTTAGAACCCAGGATGCGTAAAAACAACTACAGCGCAGACAATCTCCTGTGTATGCCGAGTGATGCCGGCTTGAACAGCATCACCCCATTCTACCCGTGGGTGTCATAAAAGCGACTAAGGATACTCATCCAGGAATGGGCAGCAGGGTTCCCTTTAATGCACCATCATGCACTGCGCTCGCCAATCCGCCTGCCAAGCATGGTAGGGCAATACCCGATAGGGGAGGCCCATGTCCAGCAGTGGACCGTTGTGGCTGTTATGTTATGTTATAGCGGGGTTCTTACGTAAGAAACCCAAAAAAAGCGACTACACCAACATTAATGATAGATTAATGATTAATGACATTTTATGATTTATATGACTTTATTAAATAATAGTAATAATAGGCCAGCTGCCACTGGCATTACAAGCAAAAATATAACAGACCATGCCACAAGAACTGCAAAGGGGATACGAATTCGTGTTTGGAATCTTCTTTCAACAATGTCTTTAAACTTTGATCGGTAGGTACCATTTTACCATCTACCCTGCAAGTATTACATACTCTTTGAAACTATCATGAGAATAAAACTTTGCCATACTTCAGCATTTCCTCTTTTGCTATTGTCATCAAGTTGTCATTTGGCAAAAGGAAGTATACCCACACCTGCAATAACGCCACGCGCTGAATAATGCGGATGGCCTGCACACCAGCAAGCACAGCCGCATTGAATAGAGTGTTGCAGAGAGTACTTTCTCCCAATTTAATGTAATTTTGCCGTATGTGTGTATTTTTCGAATTTTATTTCAAATAATAATTGCTGTCATTTTACGGCAAAGGCACGTTCAACAGCCAACTTTCGTAACTGCAGAATTTTCTCCGTGCACCACGCAGCTTACTTTTGTTCCCATATCCAACTGATCACTTCTACAGTAGAACAGGTCGGAATATTTTCTATTCTATGTTCTACGGTGGAACAAAACTTTGATCATATTACAGGTCCCGCTGTTTCAACTTTTAAAAAATTATTGTTCAAGGAAGTAGAATGTGCAGAAAAGCAAAATGCCAAAACGTCAAAGCAGTCTGGCAGCATTGACAAAAACTAAATCTTTTTAAATGGTTACACTGTCCGCGTGCGCTCATGACGTCATCAGCATTATATTCTATGATTTGCACTGGCTTAGATTAGACAGCCGATGTGGCGCAGTGGTTAGTATGCCTGCCTGCCACGCAAAGGTTCCGGGTTCAATTCCCGGTGGGTCAAAGTTGATATTTGTCACTTTGTGAATTTGTTCCCAGTCTGGTTAGGATTGCAGGTTGAACCACCTGATTGTCCGCAAGTAAGATGGTTCCGTGCTTCGGATGGGCACGTTAAGCCGTCGGTCCCGATTGCTGTCTATGATGGCGGTCGTTACACAACCATGTCAGAGGCCTGATACTTGTAGTAGGCGGTTGAAAAACTCTGACACCAGGGTTTATCGGGTCGTTGAACGACTCGGTGTCCCACACGAAAAAGAGAAAAGAGCACTGGCTGGGGAATCCGTTCGGTTAGGTGCGTGCGGCTCGACAATATTTTCGAGGTTCCACAGATTTTCATACAAAGAATCCAAAATTCGGCGAGTGCGTTGTGGGTGTGCGGGTATAAATACTTTCACCTTATAACTCTTATCAAAATACTTAGTTAGGTTATGCCATTTTAGGTTAAGAATTATTTTGCGTCGTTTCATCAGTTTCCCGTTAAATAATTAAAAACTAAGTATGCCACCATGATCTAGATAGCGTAACAAATACATTACTACGAGTTTAATTACTAGCCATTTCGATTTAGGCCCCCATTTCGAGGGGCCTAACCTTGTATGGGCATATGATTATCACCTTTAATAATAAAATATTATAAGAGATATGATTTTCAAACAAACTTAACTTACAAGATATACCTATACTTGCTTAATTTGCAGGGTAGGATTGAACCATGTACCAGTAGATAGTGGCGTCGGCAGTACAGATGCCGAAGGTTTAAATCCTGCCTGCGGTGGAAAATTTTGCATTTTTTCCAAAAATAGTGACTAAATCAATACAACCTCTCAGATTAAAATATTTTAATTAATTAGTAAAGAAAAGCGTTTGGAATCAAAAATGCTTGTCATTACCTCTATTTAGCAGATAATAGTCTGTAAGGGAAGGCTGTATAAAATGACTAGTAGCGAAGTTGGTCAATCGGTAACTGGAGCATAGGCATAAGAATAAATAAGCATAGGGCAGTTAGGAATTTGCTATGTAGAATTTGGACGGACAAGTTGTAACTCGGGTTGATTTTGCTATCAGATCAGCACAAGATCTTCCTATTAACGAATTAACCTTAAATATGCTATAGATTGCCAGTGACGTTTTGGATTGTTGTTGCGCCCAGATTAAACTAAAGTTCCATACTGATCACATGGTGTAAAAATAATACAAAATATACAGGTTTTGATAGTGTTATTATTGGCACTGCTGCTTAGCTACCGATAGACAGTGTACACAAATTGAAGGCTATGTTTGTACCCGTGTCAACCATTTGTTCGTACTTAGGTAAGTAGTACGCATTCTATCAACCTATCCTAGTTATTCCTAATAAACTGTATATTGAAACTTGTCTAATATGTGGCGTACGTTAAGTTCTAATGATTTCGACGTAATGAAGCTACAAATCAACAACGAAAACACAGTGCTTGAAATCGTGCCACTTCTACCTACATTGCTTGTGGCAATTGATAGTGATATTCGATTTGAAATCAGTTGGAGAAATAATAGGTAAGTCATTCAGAAAATTTGATGCGCGCTCGACTTGGCGGGGGCACAGCCGTGCCCCCAGATAAGCACCGTGATCCATTTCCAAAGAAGGCCAAAATACATTTTATTGCTGTTTATGATTTTCTCGCTTTTAGCCAGCCAGGACCAATTGTAATTTAATATGCTTTTACATCAATATTTCATTACAGTCTGCAACTTTTAATATATTATTTCCTTCGTGAACACAATTCATTATGAATTAGAATTTCACAGCAACGCTCAAAAAGTTATAGGGAGGGAAAAATGCTTTGAAAAACACTGTAATTGTCATTCTGAAAACCGTATTTCTTTTTGTTGCGGAAAATGTTTCTCTGTATAATTTGATAATCATTTGGAAAGATGACTTTTTAAATAGAAGTTTGGGTAACAGAATAAAGAGTAACAAAAAGATACGACACTTTTAAAAAAGTATTTTTGAAAAGTACAGGGAAAATAAAAGGGGAAGTATAAAATTATATTATTTCGCCATTTTCTAAAGAACGGTTTATTTTACAGTATTTGCAGAGTAAAAGGATATTCAAGCACACAAAATAAAGACTCATCAAAGCTCTTAGCTTCCAGTGCATGGATGCTGCAGTACATGAATGCTACAGGACGCACAATAAAATATTTAAGAGTCGACGTTGCAGTCACATTTAGCATGTTTCACATACATGGACGATGTTGTCGCGACGGGTTGGAGATCAAATCGGTCTCCATTTGCTGTACCTAACGAATGAAGTGAAATCTAGTTATTTTACCGTCTTTTTGTGGTATAGGGAATGTAGATTAGTAGATCAATCATGAAACATGACATATCGTAATCATTATTCGAGAGCTCTTGGATGAACCTTTGCGAATGTAGTCCACCTGAGAACCAGGTAGAATAATCTCAAGAAAGCTATTTACTCGGAGTCTTAACAAATGGCCCCTCGAGAACGAGGAGCGGCGTTTTATTGAGGACGTGAGTGGCACGGAACACTAATTACACGGTAGTTTCTCACTTGACCTGCCTGTGGGTAGTTTTAGATGAGTTTAGCAATATTCCTAAATCAATTCTAGTAGAATTATTTAATTTCTTATGTTTGTGTGTTTAATTCACATATTTTTCCTCAACATGGTATTTTTTAACCATTTTTTTCCGTAGTCATGAGTATCGTAGTGATGTATTTAGTTAACTATGTTATGAAAGTTACGTCTGAATTGATACCGGGATGCACCGATACCAGGGACGAGAGTCGGAATGTTTACACCTAATTCTTTATATTATCTACTTCATTTGCTACCATTAACAAAAATTACAAGAAAAGTCGATATATGAATCTATTTTAATCATTAGGCTTAAACTAATAAAAACACTGCTCTACTTCTGCGTTTAGAAGAATTCATGAATGCTTTCAATTTTTAATGGATGAGTATACATAAAATGATACTCGATTTTTTAAAATAAATAATACCCCTTCGTTCGCAGTAGTTCCATTTACCTACAGACGTTGATGCGATCATTTGTCAATTGTCTACAACTTTCTGGAGAACTTATATTCTTCTGGTATTAATTTGTTTATCTTATTCCGTCAAGATAGAGCCAATACAATACATTATGTAGATTACAGAGAGGGTTATAAATCTCTGCTTTCCAAACTTTGGTGATAATTTCACGGATTGTTTCAGTTGGTGTTGGTGCTCGAATAATTCAAATAGTGGTCATGTGGTTCGAGAACATTCCATCACAAAGCGATTTCATTAATTTAATAGCAGCCATGAAAATGCTTCGTTGCTATTAGCGGAATATTGAGTAGGTTTTGTTTTGAGCGACGTTAAATTCACTTTTTCGAGTTATTCTCAGCAGGCCATTTCATCTGAAATCCATATTGCAAAAAATGTATAAATCTCTTAGTCCGCCATATCGAATTTATAATGAGTTTTTTTTTTATCTGAGATATTCTTAGCAATCTGACTTTCATATTGTAAATAATCTTAGGTGGCCATCTTTAGAAGTCCGCCATATTGTTTTCCGAGTTGTACTCAGCAAGCCCTTTCATTTGACACCAATGTTGTAGGAAAACTTAAAAATCTGAGTTCGCCGTGTTTGCCTGATTTTACCTATGATGGTTCGGAGGCTGTATTTAGGACCGCATGGGTCAACACCCTACCGCTTTGCCACTGAGCTGTACCTGTAGATACCTGCCATTTTTTTCAATCACATGATGTTTTATAATTATTAAAAAGATCGTGTCCAACAGATTTAAAAAAATTGCAGGCATCTACAGGTGCATGGATAACTCGGTGGCAGAGCGGTAGGGCGTTGACCCATGTGACGTGGGTTCGAGCCCCGGTCGATGTATGACAATTTTTTTCCATTTCTTATTTTTGTTTATGAGTATTAATGTTTACGAATGCCGTATAAATAAATTTAAGTATATACCTACTTACATAAATATAAAATAATACCCAATAAATGTTTAGGATGTTACACAATTTAACAGTCAATCTCGTCAAGACGTAGTGTAAGGTCACTGAACAGAAAAAGCGACCAAAAACCGTCTGAACGTTCTCCTGTGCTCTCGAAGTTAGAAGAATGTAGAAGTGGTGTCGAGTCGGGGCGCTAGGGTAGGGGCCGGTGGACAGGCAATATCCGGTGATCCGTAGTTCGGCTCATTGTGAATGCCGAGCGGACACCGATTGCCTCTCCGACTTTCCGCCGTTCACCGTAAATAAAACTTTTGCAATTTTCCTTGATTTTTGATTAGAGATTGGTACTATACTTGGGATGTGTTTGGGATTTATCTTAGTATCTAAGTATGTAAAAGATTTCAACTCTAAAAGAGCTTACGTTGCAAATATCATGTTCATTATCAATGTTAATATTCACTTTCGATTACATGTAATGTAGGTATCTCTTAAGAAAAGAAATACATACCGGGAGTAACAGAAATGGTATAACAAGCCGAAAGGAGGTTAAGGTACTCATGAAGCTGAACAGCTTTCCCTATAAAAATGGGTCGAAATATGAAAAAAAAAACTTTGGACCTCCCATAGTAAATCAACCAGCTGATCGGCAATTTTGTATGTATGTTCCATGGGGAAAGTTGTTCAGTGTCATGAGAAGCTTGACCTTCTTTCGGCTTGTTATACTCTTTCTGTTACTCCCTGTATAATAATAATGTTTACTGTCATGTCACAAACAAACAGGTTGCCGTAGTCGAGTGTATGTGCAAAGTTGCGTTTTATAGTGCGTTTCATCAACTAGTTCCTCTGGCGTCATATTGGTAGGTAGCATTGGAAAGCGGCATGCAATATAATGACCGCCGTATATTATTTACAATACTGCCAAAATAACGCCAGAAGAACTATTTGATGAAACGCTCTATCGTAAAACTTTGTATGTAGATGCTCAAGTGATATTGACATGCTATTGCTACGTTGTCATATTTTCACAGTTTCTATTTTTAAATTACAAGGAAATTGCAGTCACATTTCAATCCATCTGTATGATTTATCAGAAAATCTGTTTTCCACTGTGAACGTAATTAGCAGCACAGTACGACATCCTCTACTATTTCAAAGATCAACTTTTACTGGTTCCTGTTAGTAAACTGTATGAATAGCCAGTATTATATTGATCCTTTATTTGAGTAAATTGATGTGCTGCTGACGTATTTATTACCTACGACTACGGTAGGTACTACCTACTTCGCTTTAAATTCTGAATTCGACGTTAGATTCCTGTTTTATGAGTTCACACGTAGTTCCTGCAGCGAGGAATATTGGATATCTGTCAAAAGTCATAAGATTTCGCATTTCCAACTCTATAATGTAATGCAGATCCGTGCTTTCGCCTACAAAATGCGGACATTTATCACGAATAGTATCTACAAGCTTTCCTTTCCTTTAAAAAGAAATAGGTAATGAGTTTAAAGAATGTTTGCTCTGCTGATGCTAATTTTTGTTAATGATTTCTTCAATTTTTACCTCATTTGGTCACACAACAGTATTTTTTATGTTTCTTTCCCTTCACCCTCTATCGTATTGTGCAAAAAATTTCACTTCTCAATTTAGAAACCCAAATAAAAATAAATATAGTCATATTAATAAAAACTTGTGTTAAAATATTTCAGTTTGGCATCATAAAAGCATTAGTTGCTTATAGTCTTTCGTGAATTCATCGTTTTGAAGTATACAATTTTTTACAACTAAGCTATCATTAGGTACATATTACCGTGTGGTGCCGGCTTAGAATATCATCACCCCATATCCACGTGGGTGCCGTAAGAAGCAACAGGAAATTTGAGAGTTGATGTGTATTGTAATTTCAGGCGACAGGCTGACAACCTGTCACTACGGTAATAACCAGTCTTCTGGATGACTCTCAAACTTTTATCAGATGTGTAAATGGCCGTTTCTTACAGCTCTACTTACAAAATAGGTACCTAACGATAGCGAATTTGCTGATGTTTTATGCATAAAAAATAACAGTTGTTTACGGGTGATTCGCAAAACACACATTTTTTTTTGTTCATGAGACATAAAAAGCAGAAAAGTGGATAAATGTCTGTTTTTACGTAATGAGATTATAGTATTTCAAATTCAAATTCAAATTCTTTATTGTCAATAAACATACTTACAAATAGGTAAAATTATACAAAAACAATTATGTTGCTAACCATTTCCTAAACTAAAAATATAAAAATATTCTTGTATCATATAGGGTAAATAGGTAGCGAACATAACTATTCTAAATAAAATATAATAGGAAAATAAAATACTACTATACACTTAAAATAAACTTAAATACACCATAAAAAATACAATAAACTAAAACTAGATAATTTGGGTGCTGCATTCCGTACTCTTCCTCGAAACCGTCGGAATACAACGCCCTTCGGCCAAAACTCTGGCGAGGTGAAGACGTCCAAGTGGGCAGTCGGGACCCGAAGCATGTATGAGTTAAAACCCACCACATACCGCGACTCCAACGCCTCCACAAACACGCCAAGTCTTGGTGAGTCCTTGAAGACACCAGCTTTATGTCTCGCGAAGATGTAGTCCAACACGTCCTGCTTGGTAGTAGATGCGTGCAGACGGGAGACATATAGTGATGTCCTCGGCGTAGCGGCTCGCAGAGGTTGGTTGGGCTCCAGGCGCGATACCGCACTTGTTCGTGCGTTGCCGCTTGCTGCGCTTCTTTTGGACCAAAGTAAACCCCTCCGCGTCTACCTGGTCAGAGCGCTTGTTGCGGGGAGGCTCGTCAGTTGTTGACCGAGCCTTTTTCGTTTTATTCGCCGCCGGGACAGAGGGCGGGTGAGCTTGCCGATTTGCGATGTTCCGGCGCGGCGCTGGCTGACGTTTAGCTTTGTCAGCAGCCACACCAAGCGCAGGTGGCGGCTGCGGTGCGGCGAGGCGGGGCGGGTCGAGCGGCGCGGCGGCGGCAGCGGGGGGCGCACGCGCAGGCTGGTCGGTTCGCTTGGCAACACGAGGTGATCCGTGTTTAGGGCGAATCTGCTGACGGAGTGCTTGCCGCCGATGCATATGATTCACCGGCAGCAGGTACATCACGTCGTACGTTGTCAACAAAATATGAAGTCACATTCGACCCAATAACTGTATTTCGCAACGAAACTACTTCGGCACGTAATTCAGCAATTGTATTTTGTGAGACTTCAAATTTCATTGAAACTTTCAACCTGTGGACAGAGAATTTTGTGATAGATCGTTTAATATTTATTTTAAATTTTTTAACACCAAAAAGTACGTTTCGGTGGTCTGTTCAAAACCCACTTTAGCAAGTTTAGAATGTGAAAAATAAATGTTAAACACATACTATCTCTCTTTTTAAATTTTAACACGATTCAAAATATCATCAAGATTGTTTTTTGAATTGGCCATTAAATAATGTTTAGCCATTTTCATTTTATTCCCCGTTCGCATATGTTACAAAGATTGCGCGTCTCATCGGTGGTACAAAAAAAGACACACTTAAAGTGATTTTTTTTCTTGTGCTCAAATTCAATAGAACTCGGTTCATTCTATTCGATATTTTGGAAACAACTGACTTTCGTCTGTGATTGCTGTTTGTAATTTTAGTGCAAAATTCTAGTTGATTCGCACAAAAATTGATTTCTGGCAAACCTCATAGGATCTATTCGGTGACCGACATAAAGTGTAAGTAAGTGATTTAATAAATCATGTATACAAATTTGTTTGTAGATTTTATTGATATCTTTACAAAAATTTTGGTTCTTCCTATAAAATCTTAAAAATGTGAAATCTCCGCCCACCTGCGAACGAAAATTCCGTTCGGTGGTCATCTTTTCGGAAGTCACTTCTGGTAACCGAAAAGACGCTTGGTCACCGAAAAGATCTTTTAGTGCATATTCTGTTAAAATTATATAAAATAAACAAATTTTTTACAATATTATGACTGTTAGTGAACAGTATAACGTATTTTTTGTTAAAGTCCCACCTGTTCTCATAATATAACCGAGATAAGGTTGGTAGATAGTAGACTGGGACGAGATGCGGCTTTTCTAGGTATGCATTTTAGTAAAGTTGTGGTGGTAAGCCTGTTTTTTGCGTGATTCTTCGGTCTATGCTGATACAGGGTAGTAAGAAGCAGAATATTTTCAATCCCATTCTCCTACTCCGACTTGGTAACAAAGCTTGACCCTAGAATACCTACGCCAAAACTGAGGCGTGTGAACAATCTGCACAACCAAGCCTGGGTCCAGGCTTGCGACTGCAAAGTCTTCATCGATGCAACATCTTCTCACGGTTGTCACAGGGGGTGGTTTACTAAGGCTCTTCTCAAAAGCTTGAAGGCCTTTGACAAGACAAGTTTGCTTAGCAAACATCTCCCTTATGGCAGCCCAGTTAAATTTTGTTGTTGGGATTTTCTTCAGCTGATTTGCCAACTTAATGGCAAGGTTTCTGTAGGAGTCAGTTATCAAATCACTAAGACTTTCTGCTGCTCATCAATGTGCTTCTTTGCGTGCGATACTTTCCGTAAGCAAAAACAGTTGGAGATGAAATGCCTTCGTCTGTTAACGAAAGCCAGTGAAGAAAGAATAAGTTTGACCTTAAGCCAACACACTCCTAATGAGGTGGCTACAATCTGGTCTTATACAATGCCAACAAAAGACCAGCGTATCGTTGCTTCAACGCTAAAAATAACCCTCTTGAATTGGCAGCTACTTTTCGAGATGCATCTGTTCCTGCCCCTAAATAGCTTGATCCCCAAGGCATAGAGCTCTCATCAAACCAAACTCAAACGGTAGCTACGAACAGGGAATCTTGAACAGAGTGAGGGATACCTTACACCTGAACAGCTTAAACCTCTTTGATCAAGGATCCTGCATTTACTACAGCAGTCACGTCAGAAGATGACATAATTGACTTGGTTAAACGTAGAGGTTTATTGGCGGCGATTGAGCATTTGGTTATTACCTACCATACTTCATAATTTTACACACACTACCTTGTTTCGCCAGCTCACTTCCACCACCAGCCTCTTTCACCATCGGTCTATTTTTATGCTCGCATTTCAAGGCACCTGTACCTGGTTGCCATTCCACCAATTCGGTCGGATTAAGTGTTTTCTAATGGCTTTTAATGTATGCCTTGCTGGAACACATTACCTGCACCTGTGTTTTTGAAAGCACCTATACAATCCTAATGTCTCCGTCTTCGCCCGCATCATCATCATCATCATCTCTTGTGTCCAATGTACGTAATTTTGGACTACCGAAAAGTTGTCTTTTCAGTGGTCTTTAATATTTTTCAACTTTTCTTACTTTTTATAAACATTTTTAGCTTTTATAACTGTTAATTTTATTTTGTTATTTTTCGGTTATTTCAATTATTTCATAAAAGCGACTATTAAGAGTACATTTTTCTATAAAAAGTCTTTTTGGTGGTTATTGCGACTTTTCGGTGGTCACAAAAAAAATTATATTTGTTATAATATCTGAATTTAAGGTAAACGATCTCAAAAATTATATTCCTAAGGAAAGATATTTTATTTTACATCGAATCACGTTAAAATATTGGTAATATTTGTTTTTTTTTTTATTTTTCAAATTTTCAATCCCTTAAATGCGAATGGCCCTTACATTGTTACAGCGGCAACAGAAATACGGCATCTGTGAACAACTCTCTGACTGTTACGGTTTCTTTTATGAGATACAGCCTGGTGACAGAAGGATAGACGAACATACGGACTGGCAGCGAACTGTTAGTACTAGAACTCTTTTTTTACCTTTTGAAATGAAAGCTTTTGTTTATTACAGACTTTGTAGGAAGAAAGTCAAGGATTTTCTAGGTATTCTAGCTTATTTCACGATAAGCCAATTAACTTTACTTTTTTATTTACGATGTGGTTTGGTAATAATTCTGTGAATACCTTAGCTCAGGGGTATTGAACTGAGGTTAGATTGGAATTTAGATATCGAATCCCAACACAGCCAGACTGTGAATCGTGGTATGCCAATGGTCTGATATTTGAATTTCACAGTATTTCCATACTTTAAAAGAATTGGAAATCAAGTTTGATACAGATTTTTATTACAAAAGAAGATTTATTCATGTATTTGCTGCCAACTGGAGGCAGTTTAAAGGAAAAAAGTTGACTGTGACTGTGACACTGCTCTGTGGTACTGCTGCTATCTAGCCACCTTACTCACTCAAATCAATATATCTACCGGGAGCAACAAAAAGGGTATAACAAGCAGAAAGGAGGTCAAGATACTTGTGAAACTGAACATATGAAAATATGAAAAAAGAATTGGACTTCCAATAGTAAATCAATCAGCTGATGAGTTGATTTTGTATTGAAGATCCAAATTTTTCATTATTATTTAGACCCATGTTCCTTGGGAAAGTTGTTAAGTTTCATACAATGGTTTTATAAGAACTGATAATAAATTTCTTTGTAAAACTGCACGGATTGTATTTGTAGGAACCGCAACCACTTTTAACCACTGTGGTCTTGTTATAATGTTTTGTTACCTCCCGGTATTAGGTATGTAAGGTAGATAAAACAAAAGCAAAGTGAGGGATTTATACATATTCACAGATAATAAATAATGTACGAGTGCAAGATCAAAATAATTCCGTATGTATAAAACAGAAATAAGTTCTAAGTCATTACTGTTAACTTAGTGCATCGTAGGACGACTCGGTGTTCTAGTCAAAAAGAAGAACAGGGAGAAAACCAATTGTAAAACTCCAGGGATCTATTTGAAGCGGTTGCCCCGGGGCTAATTACAGACTATTACTACCCGCAATAAGTCGTATTGGATTATATTATAATCCAATACGACTTGCTTGGATTTAAGAAGTGTCATTTAAGACGGAAAGAGGGCTCTTTACAAACAGAAAATTCAACTACTTATTTCTACTTTTATTTTTATTGATTTTTCGTAAGGCACGCAGGCCACATGCGCTAACTGGCATCTGCGTCATAGAGATAAGAAGTCCGTCACAAGGCATTACAATACGTTTGTCTTCTTTCGCTCGTATGTTTCCAACTTAGCGAAGAACAAAGACAAACACCCAGCAGTATCTCGAGACATCCCAGCGGCTACGATGTGGTCTCGTGTGTTCAGATACAATTTTCCAAGATTTGTGTGGCGTTGGATTTTCCATGTGGCCTGGTAATGTGGAGCGTTTATTCCCGATGAGTTTTTTCTTTGTAATAAGTGTACAGGATGATTCTGAACGATCTTGATTACACAGTTTGGCCACAAATGAGTAAGTTTCCTCGTTTTAAGTTTTTTGTAAAACGTACTTAACATTTTATTTGACATAAATTTTCAAAATTTCATTTATTTTTTTGACAACAATTTGGTATGACATTAGTTTCACTATACCAAAACTTTTATTTCCAACTCTTCTTTTCCCATAGTATCATTTGCCAAAAGATTCAATTTCCATAACTATTAATACTCAGGAAAAGTACGGCGAGGGTTAGATTGTTACCGGCCAAACCCGATTTTAGGATAAACTAGTTTTTCCTAGGCCAAAGTAATTTATCCTACATGCGATTGGATAAACCGGTCCGCTCGATGGCCGATAGGAGAAACTAGTTAATCCTAGGCTGAACTAGTTGAGCCTAAAATTATTAAGTACACTTCAGGATAAACTGGTTTGGCTTAGTTAAAAATGGTTAAGGCTACAGTGACTTAGCTCTAGGGGGTAAAGGGTAACGTCGGAGATCCTGGAGACATCGGACACCCTGGAGACTCGAACACCCTAGGGACTCGAACACCCTAGAGGGTGGGGTAGCATTGGACACCCTGAAGGGTCGGACGCCCTGGAGGGGCGCCCTACAGTCAGGCACTACGTACACCCTGGAGGCATTAAACACCTGTAAGGCTCGAACACCCTGGAGGGTGCGGGGTAGCGTCGGGCACCATAAAAGCTTGGACGCTGCCTGACGTGGGCTGGGCTCCTGCTATAACCTTCGGATTTGATTGACATGTACGCATGCCTGCTTGTGCTTGTCTGCATACATGCTTGTGGTTGTTTGCATGCATGTGCGCCTGCTTGCTTGCTTGCTAGTTTACATGCTTGCTTGATTTTGCATGGACGTGAACTTGGACTTGGAATAAAATATATCTGGATTTTAAAATGTTGAGTAGTGTAGCATATGAGACAAGAATATTTGAAGAATGATTGTAGAATTGTGATACGTCTGGATTTCGTTACTGTGTGTGTATTTCTTTTATGTGGTTGATCTTTTATTTAACAGTCAAATACAAAAAGTTAAATAAACTTCGGAATTTACAACAGTTGGAAAACGTTACTTTGGCTAATCATAACGAGTAAAGTACAAAAAAGGCAAACCGTTTTCAGGAATATCAAATTCGGATTTCAAATTTTCACGTCATATGATTCTGAACTTATTTTAAATCCAAGAAATATGACGTTCGTGTCAACCACTTTCTAAGTTACCTTAACTTCCCCTGATAGCCCGAGCGGCGACTATCACTAGCAAGCTATCGGTACGATATATTTTCATTCTATTCTTCGATGAGATATTTTTTACTTTTTTAAGAGGGCATACTTTTAGTTACGCCGCCAAACGTGCCAAGATAGCAGCCGGCAGACCAAGATTTATAAGGGACGTTCTCTGATTTCGTGCAAACCGCATATTTCGGTCATTTAAAAAATAACTATGCTGTTTTCAAGATATCTGCTGAGCCCAAACGAGCTCTATTATCGTAAGCTACATGGGCCTGTGTATAATGAGCATTAATACCTAACAGAATAATTTATAAAAAATAATAAGTGGTCAAAATGTCATTCCGTCCTGGGTGAAAAACTCAAATGTTCAAGATTAAGGTCCAATATACTTAAGAATCGAGGTTGTGGCAGGCTTCTTATATTTTTATAAAATCAAACACATCATAACAAAGCTTTGACTAAATTTTCGTACATACGAAACGAGTATATCATCCCTAAAAAAAATATTTTCGTTTCGTCCCCGGAAATTGGTCATTACCGTCAACATAAATTGCAATAGCGAAACATCAAGCATGTGTAAACGCCAGTTGTCATCCCTCCTTCATTGTGAAAACGCGGCACTTGGTCCGTCTATAGATGCGACGACAAGCCAAGGCACATTCAGTTTGACCAACTTTCATGAAGAAATGTGTGCGATATTTGGTTTGGTATCGGCGATTGCACTTTACCGTCTTTGAGATTTTAAGGAAAGTTACTTATTTATGTTTTAACCACCACCTTTGAAGCATGGCACAGGGACCTTTAATCGTACTACGCATTTCATTCCTATAGAATGCATGTACACAATTAGAGACAAGAATGTGTCAAATGTCATTACCATCTTAGTCATTACCATCGTTTACCGTCCGCTTTTACCAGATGGTAATGACCACGGAAAGACGGTAATGAGTAAAACAACATCACACATCTCGTCAGCCCATAGCAGTTCACTGCTGGACATTGGGCTCTGCAAAGGTACGCCACAAAGTAGGATCTCCGTTTCCACTATCCAGTTGCAACCAACCGCTCTCTTTAAGTAATCGAAGAGCACCTAACGCTAAGCTTGCCGAGGCCTGGCCTTCACTCGAAAACCTGCTTACTTCACTTCACCGTCTAATGGTTCTACGATAGACTGTGACCAGCCAACTGCCTCTTCAGCTTGCTGTACTTCGAGACTATGTCCGTCACTTTGTTTTTGGCAGATAATGGCGTTTCAGACCTAATCAATTAGCGGGATCCCCAGCATAGACCATACCAAAGCTGTTTGAGGGACATCCAGCCAGTGTTGAGCTTGGGATGAACTTGAACAAGAGCAAAATCATGTTCAATCGTCAGTTCAGAGCGTCATCCCCTAAGCAAAACTCCATCAAAAGTGAAGACCTTTAAGTTGTCTATAGAAGTAGGTATGTGTACCATGGGCAAACATTGCATCTGAAATCACCTAAAAAGTGCAGCTGGGTAGTTTGCATTTAGAAAATTGCGTCATATTCTGGAGTCATCTTTGCCACAATGTCTCAAGATCAAGACCAAGGCATTCGAACGATGCGTCTTACCAGTCATGACTCACGAGGCCGAGTCGTGGAAACTGAAAGAAAAACTGGCCCACCGGCTACACGCCACTTTGAGAGCTATGGTCTCGCTGATTGATAAGGTTCAGAACGAGATTATTCACATTGTCGGGAAGTGTTACAAGCTGAAGAGGCATGGTAATGGTAATAGAAATGCGGGCTGTTTTCCCTAACTCGACGTCTACATGCGCCTATTTTGCGTTTGGCGTGGTGCGTACTCTAACCATCCTAGTGAGGGCTGGTTAGAGTACGCGCTGGTTAGAGTACACTGAGGGCCTGCGAGATTGACCTTGGATTACCGAGGTACTTGCCCGGTATGTAGCCACCTCTTTGCAGTGTAGCACCAAATGGACAGATGTTTCTTCTTTTTCCATGCATGCTCTGCACAGAGAACTGTCAGTAACACCTATGAACTGAAAAGTGCTTGTTAAAGTGACCGTGATGGGTTATGATGCTGGTTATCATGCGAAGTTGGGTTTGGGGTTGCTTCTGTCGGAGTAACTTCTTGAATAGGTGACTGGACAGCTGTGTTGGCATGGCATCCCTACCGCTTGTAATCTTGAAACCTGGTCCAGTATGTGTTGTGTTCGTTTTTCGTACGTTATCTCAGTAAGTAACGGAATTTACTTGCTGGAATGGGTATTATCGGTTCCGGCCTGAAGGCAGCAGTATTCTATCCACTTCTGGCTAGTTCATCCGCTGTATCGTTGCTTCTAGACCAGCTATGCCACTTAATCCATTGCAGGGTTAAGTGGTTGTATTTATACCTCCAGTAGACGTTGGTGGGATATTTCGCAGATAAGCCCTTATATAATTGTGTGACTGTTCAGCGCTTGCAGTACTGACATGCTGCCTGAGAGTATACCAATGGACGGAGAGGTGCTCTCGGGTCCTTTGCTCCCTGGCAGCAATGGCTTTTGTAGCTAGTAAGATGGCCAAACACTGCTTGAAAAACTGAGTTTTGTATCCCAGTGGAGTTGATAGTCTGATGTATAAGTCCTCCAAAACCCTGTTCCAAATTTCATCTTAGACCTGTCCGTGAAGATTCTGAGTTATTTGGGACTGAAGAGGCATGGGCTGGTCACATCTATCGTAGAACCATGGGACGGTAGACTACGCAGGTTTTGAGTGGAAAATTAGCGTTGAGCGCCCTTCTGGCCAAAGGGACCGATGACTTAAAGGTAGCAGCTGGTAGCGACTGGATGGCGAGAATAGGAGATCTTGCCTAGTGGCTTACCTTGTGGGAGTCATACGTCCAGCAGTGGACTGGCATAGGCTGAAGTGATGTGAATTATTCTAATAACTCCATACGCTCTGCATTATGATCATTACCATCCGACACCGATCATCACCATCTTAAATAATTATAAAAGTGCTTATAACTCCCAATTCTATCGGTGCAATTTCATTAAAATTGGTCAAGTTACGTAACTTTGTGCATATTTTGATATCTATACCTTATTTTTACATTCTGAAAAAATCTCCAATTTTAACCCGATTTGCACGAAATCAGAGAACGTCCCATAAGCTTTACTAAACTGCTCCTATCGCTACAGCCATGTCTCATTCTATTCTTCGATGAGATATTTTTAACTTTTTTCAGAGGGCAAACTTTTAGCTACTCCGCCAAACGTGCCAAGCTGCGCCGCGGCAGACCACGACCAATCCGAAGTACTCGAGCTCCTCTACCCGTACATAGCTAAATTATTCTATTCTTTTGTGAGGTATGGATGAGACCAGTCGCCGCTCGGGCTATGAGATTCCATTTCCAGTTTTCGTCAGTAAGCGTCAAAATCGTCGCTAGTACTGAGTGAAACATCTGTATAGGCGCCCCGCGCGCCTCTTTCCTAATTTCTGTAAGATGTGTGTAATTTAAAGGACAAAATGGCATGTAAGCACATTGACCATTATTTTGGTAAGTAATTTATGCAGATGGCGAGACGAACTGGACGGATATTCTAAAAATTTGCATGTGGAATTGTGGAGGCACAGGATCGAGATCAGTGGAAGAAAGGGAGGGAGGCCTTTGCCTAACAGTGGGGTCAAGATGGCTCATTAAGATATGATCATTTATCGTAAGCTTTCACAGTCTGCCTACCTAAACTTTCAATTCTGGTTATCTATCATAATTATGATGCTACTGAATTAACAATAATGTATTGAAGCAATCAGGATTATTATAATTGATTCAATTACGTGCTCCGCTGGCGTTGTAGAGTCTGCTCATGATGGATTAAACCACTACATCAGCAGTTACTCCATTTAATTTAGGTATTCATCAATGAAATAGAAAATAATCTGAATTAATGATATTGACAGTAAAATATTAATGTGTGTGCGCTAATCTGCTAAATTCTCAATAGAAAACAATTTGCTAGACGGTCTAAAATTACGATTTGTAATAATCAAATAATTTGCTCAATTATTTCATCGATACCGGCAGGTGGACACCTAATGTATGGTTAACACTGGCCTGACAACTGTCATAACACGCGATGAGATATAAAAGTTTAAAATTAAGTTTTATAGTTGAGACGGCCACTCGCAGCATTTGCCACCGTTCCTAAGACAATTATATGGCGCTCCCTTTTCCACTCAGTGGTAAACTCAAGTGAGGAAGGCGCTCCATACAACTGTTATAATGCAGCGAGTGGCTGTCACCCTTCTGCCACCACTATAAATAAGAAATGTTTCTGTTACAAACAATTTGAACGACTCGAAGTCCCTACAAACACTACAAAAACTATACGGCGCTTTAACATAAAGTCTGTTTGTGCGTTATTTATGCGCAGCGCTATCCGTTGCGTTTGAAATATGCGATTTTCCACCTCTGTTTCATAATAAAAATACTGAAACGGTTTGACGGACGCATCCGTCAGCGCAAAAATATTCCTGCGTCGACGAAATCATTAGTCAAATATTTTTTACATAAACCATATTTGTATGAGAATAAGGACGAAATTAGTATTGTCGCAACGCATGCGTTACGCAGCGGAAAAAAAGACCAGAACAGACATTATGTGTGTTAAGCGCTTTAAAAGAACAAGAATTTACCCTACAAACTGTAATGAATAGCAGATGTGAGATAGATATTAGTAGGTACGTGAAACTAAAAATGCAACTAAAAATGGTTTTACTGAAAATTATTCCACGAATACTTTCAAACGACCATTAACGAGAAGCTTCCAACAACTAGGTCAATGTAAAACAAAATCACACTGTGTTACTGAATTTGGGTTTCCAGGCTTTAATTAACTACGAGCAAATGTTTAACTTTCGCAAAATAATCTTTAGTACACGTAGCGCAGTACGACTGACTAGTTTTACACGCTCTATGCTTTGAGTTTTCCTCCCCATTTGGTCTTAGGTGCGATGAATTTATGTTTGAGGTATTATTTAGAATTTATGTTTGTGGCTTAAGTTTCACGTGAAACTGCAAAAACTATCTCACGAGTATTTTATAAACCCTACTTTTGCGTATCTAATACGCTAACTACAAAGTACTCCGACATCAAAAGAAAGGCCTAAATTCTTAATATAGACTTAGGGAGTAAATCGTCAAAGAGGCTTTCACGGTCCTGTGCAAGTAATCCTAAGATAGCCCACTCTCAATTTTCGGACTTATTTACCTCAAGCGCTTCAAAGTATTATTTTTCTTTATATTTTGTTTTAAGATTTAGAAGATTCTACTCAAAGAAGTTAGTTTGTCATCATAAGGTTTAGAATCAGGCACATTATAATACCTTTGAATGCAGCACATAAAACATAAAATGCACACTTTGTACGGCACTAAGTATCCACTGAAACTAAAGGACCCCGCACGATTTGTTCGACAAGGGCCGTCCGGTCAAATTGGCTGAAATTTTGGGGAAAGGTAGTACGTAATGCTCTAACCAAAATGTAAAAAAATCTGCGAGCGGAAATGACCAGTTTTTGAGATATAGCTATTTTAATGTTGAAGTCACTAAACATACTTTGATGTAAAAACGTTACTTATTCAGGCAAATATCATGTTTTTACTTATTTTTTACGTTCATCTGTACAAAAACTACCTTCGGGGTAATTATTTCAATTGAAAAAGTGTCTGTTTCGGGTATATTACACATAATATATCAGCAAAGCAAGCCAGATCGCCTAAACTATACGAGATACAGCAATGGCTCCAAATCAAAAGTTGTTTAGCATGATAGGCTGCTTCTGCTGGCACATGAACACCAGGAGTCTGGAGTAGACCACCAGGACCCCATCTAGACCATAAAATATACAGAGATGCCTCTATAGCAAAATCTGTTTAGCATGATGGACCGCTTCTGCTAACAGACTAACGTCGAGGTTCTGGAGTACCTGATGTAGACCACCAGGACCTCATCTTAACTATAAGAGATACGAAAATGCTTTCATTTTAAAGGCTATGTTAACACTTTGGCTAATTCAACTGGGTGAATAAGGCATTCAAATCACAGCTGGCTCCTTATTCAACCATATATCTAATTCTTTAGTTGGGCATTTCATGGAATGGAATGAACTGTAGAACGTTGTGTTCAACCACTTAGGTAACGAACGTTTAGTGGTGTGGTTGAATGGCGCCGCTTGATTAAAGAGCAATCGCGTTTTTTACTAGTTGGCCGCAACATATTCATAACTAGAACTGTTACTTACTCGCTTTCCCGTAGGAATAGGATCATTGCACGTTCTACACCAGGATCTCCAAACTCTCGATATCAAAGTACCAGCAAAAACGGCTTAACATGTTGAACAACTTTTGCTATGAAAGCATTTCCGTATCTTTTATAGTTAAGTTGAGATCCTGGTGGTCTACATCAGGTACTCCAGAACCTCGACGTCAGTCTGTTAGCAGAAGCAGTCCATCATGCTGTACAGCTTTTGCTATAGAGGCATTTCTGTATATTTTATGGTCTAGATAGGGTCCTGGTGGTCTACTCCAGACTCCTGGTGTCCATGTGCCAGCAGAAGCGGCCTATCATGCTAAACAACTTTTGCTTTGGAGCCATTGCTGTATCTCGTATAGTTTAGGCGATCTGGCTTGCTTTGCTGATATATTATGTGTAATATACCCGAAACAGACACTTTTTCAATTGAAATAATTACCCCGAAGGTAGTTTTTGTACAGATGAACGTAAAAAATAAGTAAAAACATGATATTTGCCTGAATAAGTAACGTTTTTACATCAAAGTATGTTTAGTGACTTCAACATTAAAATAGCTATATCTCAAAAACTGGTCATTTCCGCTCGCAGATTTTTTTACATTTTGGTTAGAGCATTACGTACTACCTTTCCCCAAAATTTCAGCCAATTTGACCGGACGGCCCTTGTCGAACAAATCGTGCGGGGTCCTTTCTATGCAAAACGGGGCGTCGTCCAATATGCTTCCCAATCACATCGCGCTGTTAGTTTTCGAGAAATTAAGAATCAAAACCCGAACGCTTTTGGGCCACTCTGTACGATGTAGGTACAAATACACAAACAAAATTTTACATGGAATAGTAATTTTGAATTCGCTTCACAATTGTGGTTTTTCCATCCGCTTTTACGACACGAATGCAATTGGCTTTTCGGGATCAAACCTCTAGCTGTAAACGAGGTCGGTTAGGATAGCCACCAAAACAAAACTAGGTATTATTTTTGGGACGGAGTTGGAAAGGGTAAATTGAAACGTGAGGGTGGGACGCAAATAAAGTCAGGGTGTAGTAGATAAGAGATGTAACTTTAATTCGTTACAGAACCCTCGTAAAACGCTATTCGGAAACAGTAACAAAAGGTTAATTTCTTAGTTGCTTTTTTCATGTGGAATTTCCTAGTAATTTCCTTCTGTAGTACTAACCAATAGTTATACGAGTGTTTTAATGTATATTTGATTAGGTACCTAGAGATAAGTAGAAAAGAAAGACATATTGGTCAGACTCCGATTAAACAAGAAGAACGGATAATCTTACTTACTTACTTTTACAGCCACAATAGTCCACTGCTGGACATGGACCTCCTCTTCTCTCGGGGGTACTGCCATACTGGTCTAGTTTATCTCTTAAAAGCTTTAGTCGACATGCGACTTAAAGTAGGTACATACCTACATTAGTTTTCCGTTTGCAATTATTTAGTTTGTTTTTTCTTCAATCTGTTTGTTTGCGCTTGAAAATAACAGGATACGGTTGTAAACTGCTGTAACAAGATGGTATTTTCTGTGCTCGGATATTTTAAACATTCTTCTCATTCCTATAAAGATTTTTTTTTCTTTTAATGGCATTGATAACCACGTACTGTTTTCCATTTTCTTCAGTCATTATAAAAAATTAACGCTGGATGGATACTGGCTGGATACAGCAAAAGTTCCCGCAAGGTAAGTCCGCAAACCTTATTACAGTAACAATGAATATGCTTTTTCTATAGCTTCGCAAAACCGTCAACCAAATTTAAAAGAGACAAAGGTTACTAAAGCTAGTACTTAAAACGTTACTGCCGACGTCAACTACCCAAGTGAAAACTGATGATGTTGCTGATGCATTTCATTCAAACGTTTTGATGACGACAACCGCAACGACCACAAAAGTCACTTTAGCATCAATGCTCAACAATCACAGCTGATGGTTGGGCGTAGGTATGTGATCTGTCTGCGGGAAGAGGACTGCCGTAAGCAGTTCAAACTGTCGAGACTAATTCTCGACAAAAAAACAACCCTTGCGGCCCGGGTTCGATTCCGGGTCGATGCATGACAATTTTTTCAATTTAGTATCATTATTAAAAAAAAAAACTGTAGTTGTAATGTCTGTTTCAAATTATGAATCTTGTTCGTTTAATTTAATAATAAAGTATAAAAATAAAACCGTCCGAAACACAGGAAAATCCGTTTGAAAAACTGAAATTGGGATGATCTTTAAGTCCCGGTGAGGTTGTTAACTTTAAATTGCAATGCGACAGAATAAATTATTTTTCTGCGAATCAAACGCTAGAGTGCCGTCATCCGAATAGGCCATATTTGACGTCTGTCAAACCCATACTAGGAAACATGTCAACAAAGAAAAATAGACCTTATGTCATAGCATTAATATGATTTTGACAGACGTCAAATATGGCCTATTCGGATGACGGTACTTTAGCAGCATAAAATAGCGTCACGTTTAGTGAGGTCATTAGCATTTAGCGTGACGTCAAAATCCATCTCGTTATAATGATGATAAGCTCTCTTGACATAGACGTCAGGCAAGAGAAGCTTTGACAGCTCTGTCAGTTTTATCGATAATCCCAAGGATTAATCCTCATGGGCATTGAGTGACGATATTTATACAGATGGCTCACTCAATACCTACTTTAGGTCAAAGGTGATAATCATATGCCCATACAAGGTTAGGCCCCTCGAAAAACGAAATGGCTAGTAATTAAACTCGTAGTAATGTATTTCTTAAACTATCTAGATCATGGTGGCATACTTAGTTTTTAATTATCTAACGGGAAACTGATGAAACGACGCAAAATAATTCTTAACCTAAAATGGCATAACCTAACTAAGTATTTTGATAAGAGTTATAAGGTGAAAGTATTTATACCCGCACACCCACAACGCACTCGCCGAATTTTGGATTCTTTGTATGAAAATCTGTGGAACCTCGAAAATATTGCCGAGCCACACGCGCCTAACCAAACGGATTCCCCAGCCAGTGCTCTTTTCTCTTTTTCGTGTGGGACACCGAATCGTTCAACGACCCGATGAACCCTGGTGTCAGAGTTTTTCAACCGCCTACTACAAGTAGCAGGCCTCTGACATGGTTGTGTAACGACCGCCATCATAGACAGCAACCGGGACCGACGGCTTAACGTGCTCATCCGAAGCACGGAACCGTCTTACTTGCGGACAATCAGGTGGTTCAACCTGCAATGTCCTAACCAAACTGGGAACAAATTCACAAAGTGATAAATATCAACTTTGTGAGTGACCCCACCGGGAATTGAACCCGGAACCTTTGCGTGGCAGGCAGGCATACTAACCACTGCGCCACATCGGCCAGATTTAGTTTTTGTCAATGCTGCCAGACTGTCCCATCAATATTACCTCCCAGTAAAGTCTGCTGTTCACCGTCCGTGTTACAGTTTTTCTTAACGAAAGTTTCGAAGGTTTTGGAGTCTATGTCACTCTTAAAGAATAACCAAATGACATTTTCACATTTTGCTTATTTGACATTTGCCACTTTAATTTTAAGCTTTTTTGTCATTTTAATATTTGAGATTCCGTCCTTTTAAATTCAATTGACATTCTGTTACCTTAACATTAAGACACTGGCACAAAATGTTTTCTGCTTTTTCTTTACATTTTGTTACGTTTACATTCTAGCAATTTTACATTTTGCTACTTTGACGTATTGGCATTTTGCTTTTCTGCACATTTTACTTCCTTGAACAATAATATTTTTTAAAAGTTGAAACAGCGGGACCTGTAATATGTTCAAAAGTTTTGTTCCACCGTAGAACATAGAACGTAGAAAATATTCCGACCTGTTCTACTGTAGAAGTGATCAGTTGGATATATGGGAACAAAAGTAAGCTGCGTGGTGCACGGAGAAAATTCTGCAGTTACGAAAGTTGACTGCTTGAACGTGCCTTTGGCGTAAAATGACAGCAATTATTATTTGAAATAAAATTCCGAAAAATACACACATACGGCAAAATTACACATTAAATTGGGAGGAAAGTACTCTCTTGGCAACACCAATTCTATTCAATGCGGCTGTGCTTGCAGCTAGGTGTGCGAGGCCATCCGCATTATTCAGCGCGTACGGCGAGTACGTTGCGGGTGTGCGGGTATACTTCCTTTTGCCAAATGACAACTTGATGACAATAGCAAAAGAGGAAATGCAGAAGTATGGCAGAAGTTTTATTCTCTATGAGAGTTTCAAAGAGTATGTAATACTTGCAGGGTAGATGGGGTAAAATGGTACCTACCCCTGATCAGAAGTTTAAAGACATTGTTGAAAGAAGTTTCCAAACACGAATTCGTATCACCCTATGCAGTTCCTGTGGCATGGTCTGTTATATTTTTGCCGTTGTAATGCCAGTGGCAGCTTGCCTATTATTACGCTAATGATATTACTATTTATTTAATAAAGTCATATACCTAGATCATAAAAATGTGCAAGTATATAAATCATAAAAATGTCATTAATCATTAATCTATCATTAATGTTGTTGTAGTCGCTTTTGTTGCTTGTCTTACGTACGAACCCGGCTATAACATAACATAACAGCCACAACGGTCCACTGCTGGACATGGGCCTCGCCCTATCGGGGGGTATTGCCATACTTACCATGCTTGGCAGGCGGATTGGCGAGCGCAGTGCATGATGGTGCATTAACAGGGAACCCTGCTGCCCATTCCCTGGATGAGTATCCCTTAGTCGCTTTTTACGACACCCACGGGTAGAATTGGGGTGATGCTGTTCTAAGCCGGCATCACTCGGCATACACAGGAGATTGTCTGCGCTGTAGTTGTTTTTACGCATCCTGGGTTCTAAAAACTGCTCCATTTTCCCTTATTTCCTCTTAGTTGCTCTAAGTACCTGAGAAGTACCTACTTTATGTTTGTGTCACAGATGTCAGCAGTATCAAGGAACCAGAATTTTGACCGGAATAAAACACAAAAATATACTTTTTAACATAAATTGTGATTCCCGTTTCGCCTGAAGATGATTTATATAAGATTTTGATCCAAAAAACGTATCATCTTTTTTACATTTCATGAGATTCTTAGCCGTTACTTAGAGGGGGGCCTAGATTTGATTATTGCCTTTTGTCTTTACAGGTCCCGGTTTTGTTGAGACATCAAGTTGGTATGATATTACAGAAAAAAAACCTTTCTATGAGAAATGATGTTATTTAGATCTATTAGATATAGATAGGTATTCGTAAAAACATTTATTACAACGAAGAATGTTCCACTGTGTTATTTGATAATTATTTATGATAACTTTTTAAATGGGAACTCTGAATACTAAAGGCGAAATAAGCTTTTGTTTACAAAATAAAAGAACTAAGATAGGATGGATATTTTTATATGTTCACGATAATGCAACGTGTTTGGAACGATAGTCAGTCCTTCTTCAGGCGGAGTGACGACCTTACGCTGAGGCGTCCCAGTATTTATCTTTAGACAGTTTAAAATAAAATTATTATTGGAAAACTTTCAAATTTATTCTGCCTGCGGCGGAACTCTTTGCAAGTTTTCAAAATTGCATACCTTACACGGGAAGTATTCTAAAAATTTGGTATTCAAATTAAAGGAAACAAAAAGATAAGTTACTGTATTTCATCTTATCCTTTTGATCTTGACCTTCTTCGGTAGTTATTCAAAGTTTAGGACCTTTTGCAAGACAACATTATAAAGTGTACATTGTACAACTAGTCACAATATTGTACAAAATTTAAAATCCAGACGACGGCGACGACGTTGTAAAGTCACATTTAGCATATTTACATGGGCAATATTATCGCAGCGGGTGTTTGCACTGGCACAACGCGTTGTAAAGACACCGAATCTGCATAGAATTGCAGTTTACATAAAATTCTTCTGTTAAGTATTTATTTTGCGGATAATGTTATTAATAGCTTCGTGAATGCCCCAACGGTAATCGAAACTGGAACCATTGTGCCCAGGCAGTTACACTACCACTGTGCCACATTGATTGCCCTTCAATTGTTATTTGGTACAAAAAGCATTCCAGTATTTGTCTAATTTCAGAGTTAAAATAACAAAGACAAAATAAATTATTCAACTGAAAGCTGCCAAAAAAAATGCTTGGTAAGGTAATAAATTATATTCACACAACTCCTAACGATAGCTCCACACTTAAACAAGTTTTATTCACTTCACTCAGTTTTACCATCAAATTAAGTTCTAAAAGGGTCGTTCATAAGTAAGTGTGAGCTGGTCATTAGAGCTGGCGTAGGTATAAGAGCCGCTTTATGCAGCTCGTAGCAACACCACGCAAAGATTCGCTAGCATACTCTAGTTATTTTTTCTGCTTCTTCTTTGTCCTAAAAGCTTTTAGAGAAAAGCGCGTTCAATAAAGCGGTCCTCATACGGTCCTCGAGTTTTTGGTCAGTGAGACTTTTGTGAAAACTGTTTACTGTGCATTTCTAGTATTTCCTAACTACCTCTAGTTTGATATAAAACGGAAAACAATTTTGAAACCTATTCCATATTCTGATTTTGGATTTCGTGAAGATGCAAGTTCGTTATTTTCGGCGAAAATTCGGACAACAGTTCGGACGAAGTTGCTATTTCAAAATTGAGTTTACATCCATTTGCCATTCGCGGTTTTCTACAAGCCAAAAGTTTAATTTAACTGCACTTTAAACATTTCTTTCACATCTGCTAGTTAAAAAAAAACATAACATCAATGACTGAAATAATTAGGAATTTTATTGTTCTTAACACAAAAAAGTTACACAAATGCGTGTTTAAAATAAAAAAATTATGTGGTATGACCCTTTATGTCTACTTTTGTAAAGGTGTGTTATTCAACTCTTTTTCTTTCTTCTTTTATATAACACTGCAACTACACTTCCCATCAAAAAAATCGAAACACCTCGGTTTTTCTTGTTTTCGGCCGAATTAAACACCAAAAAGTATTGTTTGCATTAAAAAAATTAAATGACTGTGTAGCTGGCAGTTTTGTCTCCTCAGTGTGTATAAAAAAAATCAAAATTCAAAATTGGAACCCCACCTGTTTGTTCTGTAAATGAGATGAATGACTGAGACACGTTTGCAGTTAGCGCCTTTTAACGATTCATAACATTTTCGACATTAAAATTTAGAGCTTGTCTTATCTTATCTTAAAACTTTTGTTTTTTAATTGTTTACTGTGACTTTGGATCGCCTAAAAAAAGTTAGATTTTATCTGAATCATGGGTATTTTGCCCGTAGAAGCCGCCCAAGTGGTGACATTGCCAAATTTTGGACTTGGTCATCGTTTTGTGGCTGAATGTTTGCATTTAAGACTCACCTTTGTTCATAAAGCTCACAAACGCTATCAGAATACTGGTTTGTTTACGCGACGTTCAGAATCTGTCGGAAATCGGGTCAGTTCTGACCGACATGATCGAATAAATGTTATGAGTTCTTTGCAAAATCGACGCCTTGGCGCTTTTCAACTGCGGCAACAGCTATCAAATGTACAAAAGGTGGCTGAAAGCGGTTCTACAATCATAAGAAGGTTAAAGCAACTTAGAATGGTATCGCAATAGCCAGGAAACGGGCCCAAATCAACTGAAGACAATTAAATAGCGCGCCTTAACTTTGCAAGTGAGCACCTAAACTAGTCGTAGATATACCCAGAGGATCAAATTCCTCTTTTCTGCTGAGTGTAGAATTACACTGAATGGTAACCACGGAAGCACTATGGTGAACAGAAGGGATTAAAAATGCTTTACACAATGCTGCATTGATAAAAAGGTCAGTTATGCCATGTTATATCATTACAAAGTACAGAAAAAAAAAATGTTATAAGCAAACTGCTGAAAAAACAGGTTTGCGTTTTTGTAAGTATTACAATTTTAGGTATTTAATATGATATTTATTCAGAATCTACTTTCCAAACTGCGGAAAATCAAGTGTGCATTCCTGTAACTATTTTTAACTGAGGTCTGTGTATGGAACTTGGTACTTATTTAGATCTCACTTCTTTTATAGGCGAAGCATTCTAATATTATCGAACTTGGCAGCCTTTCACATTTATGTTTTGGGTGGGATTTCATTTATTTTTGTAAGGTTTATTTTCTTTTATTCTTATGAGTAAGTTAGTTAAAGAAATGTCTCATTTATACTAATTTTCAGATTTTTGAGTATGGACTATATGGACTATGCTTCTTACAAAGAAATGGACTAGTTTTTTTATTAAATTTTTCTTCGTTTGCGTGGCAAAGGAAACTTTTTTGTTTTGTCATTTTGTATGCTGTCTTGTACTACTGACACGCTAGAGCGCATTGCCCATTCAATATCTTGGATTTTTTTTTACACGTTTTCTATTTACTGATAAGCTTGCCAAGTCAGGGCGGTATAATGTATACGTAGCCGGATATATTCAATTTTTACTTAACATAACATAACATAACAGCTACAACAGTCCACTGCTGGACATGGGCCTCCCCCTATCGGGGGGTATTGCCATACTCACCACGCTTGGCAGGCGGATTGGCGAGGATTCCCTGGATGAGTATCCCTTAGTCGCTTTTTACGACACCCACGGGTAGAATTGGGGTGATGCTATTCTAAGCCGGCATCACACGGCATAGCAATTACAGCAATTTTTACTTTACTTTGACTAAATTACAAACCTTCGTAACGAATTTTAGGTCGGTACGACCATTGGAAGATATAGATAAATTTTTTGTTTTAGTTCCCTAGGGGTATGAATTTACACCTTCATTATTTTTAAAACCGACTCACACTTGGCCATTTTCAGATTTTTTCCTTTACCTTGACCTAAAGACCTACCTCCATGCCAAATTTCAAGTCAATACGACCATTGGAAGTGGTCTAGGTTTTTGATGAGTGAGTGAGTGAGTGAGTCAGTCAGTCAGTCAGTGAGTGTATAGTAAAAATCAAGACCTACAATAGGTACATTAATGAAATTTTGTATTTTAGATAAGTAAGTAGATCTCGACAGATACTAGAAATTTCATATGCGTAGATAAAATAGATTTTGAGTTATAGGTAGGTCGAACTTGGCCCGAAATGGTTCGTGTAATATAACCCACGGCCGGTGTGTCGGTTCTTTGCTCGAACTTGGCGGACACACTGCCGTGTGTCTAGATAAGCATATAGTTCTCTTACACTTACTACGTGTGTAAGCAATAACGGGTCAATCATGAAGATGAAAAATCATGCAGATGGAGTTGCTTTCATAGCTGTGTGCGACACTATACACTGCCGGCAGCTATTCTAGATGTTAGATAACACTAGATTTATAAGAACAGTATATGTAGATAGTCGTATGTTATATCAAATCTAATAATCGAGTCGGTAAGAAAATTAGCATAACCTATTTCGACTTTATCAAATTATGAAACTCATCAACATCAAGATACCTCTACTAGAAACAGACTGGAATAGAACGCAGCCAACAGTCCGCAACTGTGACAATTTTTTCTATTTAATTACATAGTTGGTGGTAATTTTACGCTGTGAAGTGATTAGCAATAATACCGACTCATCACCATTGATTCAACCAAAGGCTATGAGCTATGTTGCTAGCAGTAAAGTTCGGTAGGTAGTGCATCAGAAAACTAGCACTTGCAGTGACAATCGTTTTGTACCCAGCACTTGATATGACACACTTTATAGAGGTATTCCCGTTGTTTGTTCATCTCCGACTGCCCCCAGGGAATTCTGATAGTTTAATCATCCCAGTGTTTTGCAGTACAACTTGCTCCTAGCGAATTATAAACTTTGTAACTAGAAACCATGTAAATAAACGAGTTTTGTGTTTCGGAAATTCCGTCACTTTATTCCATTCCTGCAAAGTTTAAAGTTTCACTGTTTGTATTTCACGTACAAAAATGAGGAAAACGTAACTTTATAAATATGATTTTTCTTGTGTGTATCTATCTAGCGGGGTCCCCAGAGGTATAATGATGAAATATATAAAAATTAACAGGCATTTCAATGTACTTTACGACTTTGATAATGAAATCCAATGTACCTCATTCCTTTTTGGAAAAAAGCCAAAAAACTACGTGATCTGGCTAGCGGGGTACTTTTTCATTTCAAAACAAATATAAATTATAATTATACAGTTTGATTCGCCTTCCAATGTACCCCCCAAAACAGGTTTTAAATCTTAAAAAAGTTTGTTATTTTATGCGAAATACCACAACAAAAGATTTCTCTATCCAGCGGGCTACTTTTTATATTTACCACGTACAGACTTGTGAAATATACCATTTGGTTACATTTTCAATGTACCCCTCAGTTTTGCTAAGTTTTATTTATAAAAGCATTGAATAATTGTAAAATATCTAAAAACAGATCTGTAAGATCAGCAAAAAACATTCAATGTTTATTTATTCATTTATTCTTTTATAATATCGACTTTTACCCATCTTGGGTAATTCTGCCAGTGTCAGTAATCAACGTATTACAAAACAACCAATGAATGTCTCATACAAAATGGAGTTAATTTTGTATGGGAGGTCCAATTTTTTTTTCATATTTCGACCCATATTCCATGGGGAAAGTTGTTCAGTTTTACGAGTACCTTGACCTACTTTAAGCTTTATTGGTTGTTTTGTGTGTGATGCCGGCTTAGAATAGCGGCACCCCAATTCTACCCGTGGGTGTCGTAAAAAGCGACTAAGGGATAATTATCCAGGGAATGGGCAGCAGCGTTCCCTGTGAATTAAACATCTTGCACTGCGCTTGCCAATCCGCCTGCCAAGTGTGGTGAGTATGGCAATACCCCCTTATACGGGGGAGGCCCATGTCCAGCAGTGGACTGTTGTGGCTGTTAAGGTAAGTTAAGGTTGTTTTGTAACACGCAGTATAAGATTCCAGCGCTGCTGCGCCGGACGAGTGATGGCTCCAGCAGGGAGATAATAGTGTCTTCTGCAGGCGCTAGGAACATCCTCTTGATCTATCCGGAAATGTCTTGTTAACTCTTTAATTGAAATTCTTAATTCAATGTTTACACTTAGAGTCCAGCAAAAAAGAGTAGAAATTACATAAAATGGAACTACAAAATTTTCATACTAAATATTGTTACCATTCATAGCCAATGTTGCCATTTAATTTTTAAATTTCATACATAGTGGCGCCCTCATTTTTTGTCTACTCTTTTTTGCTGCACTGTAGGGTAGGTACTTCACTGCTTTTAATAGGTACAATTTAAGTTAATCATTGAATATCCGAGTAAAAATAAAATAAACAATTTGATTTGAAAATACGTCTGCCATTGACGGATAAAAGAAAATGTTTATGAGAAGTAAAAGAAAAATACCAGTGCAATGGTTAGGGTTGCCACTTTTTTTTTCATGGTGGTCCATTCAGGACAGGCGACGATGAAAGACTATACTGCCTTGCCTAGCTTTACAAAAACTTTTGTTAAACATAAAACGGAAGAAATTATAAAAAAACTGTAAAAGATGAAGGAAGTCTAGGTCAAAGCGCAGAGATTAGACTTAAATCTGAAACTGAGCATCGACATAGATGTTAGCATTAAAGTTAGGGATAAAATCAGAAAATAGTTAAGTGTTATTATAAAAATACTAGCTTTTTACCCATGGCTTCACCCGCGTGCTCGTAGGGGATTAACAAAGTATTTTGTTTGAGCAGCAAGTGTACCAGCTGCATTGTGATGTATTTCTCTCTCCCTCTACCTACGTCTTATTCCGACGTTATCCCAGGGCGTCCAACGACTCCAGAGTATACGACGCTATCCCGCTCCCTCAAGGTCATCCGTTACCTCCAGGGCGTACGACGCTACATTAGGGCATCCACCTAGTCCCCCCTGCCCCACCTAGCTTTTTTGTTAACTATGTCAGCTCATTTATTTATTCGGTTAGTTAGTAGTAGTAGCAGTTTTAGGGTCAACCGACCACCTAATTATATTTTCGTTTGAACCCTTGTAACCTCTAACTTGGACATTGGCAAAATTGTCCTTTCCTGACAGAGGCCACTTTTAACAACAACACTGCAACTTTTTTGCAAGCCATACCGACATGCCTCAGAGTTTTTTAGTACAGGGGGTTACATCTACAAGCATGATAAAAAATATTGTAAATCAAGAAGTAAATCAGTTAGGTGATCATTGATATGGTAAATTTGTGTGAAAGTCAACTATGTTTCTCACTTTCATTTCAAATTCCTTGCTAAAATTTGTTGACATTTGAACACACACATAACTATAATGGAGTTTTACGTTTGTACAGCATCCTGTATAAGGCATTATCGTTTTTTCAAAATATTTTTGCATTAGGATATTATCTCACATCAAACTTAGCAAAACTGAGGGGTACATTGAAAATGCAACCAAATGGTATATTTCTCAAGTCTGTACGTGGTAAATATAAAAAGTAGCCCGCTGGATAGAGAAATCTTTTGTTGTGGTATTTCGCATAAAATAACAAACTTTTATAAGATTTAAAACCTGTTTTGGGGGGTACATTGGAAGGCGAATCAAACTGTATAATTATAATTTATATTTGTTTGGAAATGAAAAAGTAGCCCGCTAGCCAGATCACGTACTTTTTTGAGTTTTTTTCAAAAAGGAGTGAGGTACATTGGATTTCATTATCAAAGTCGTGAAGTACATTGAAAAGCCTATTCATTTTCATATATTTCATCATTATACCTCTGGGGACCCCGCTAGATAGATACACACATTTTTCTTTACTCTATCACACGTTTTAAAGCAAAGTGAGGGTAGTAATTCAGGACAGGTGTAGAGTTCTTTTTTTGTTAGCCTCTTGATTTTTTCGCGGGGATCACAAGTAACTTTCGTTTCTTCTAAGAAAATTTCAACACCCATGGGATTTTTATGGCTTGTTTTTTTTTGTTGAAGGGTTTTAATTCATTCCTATTTGCTTAATCCTATGATTTTTGGTCTTGAAATAGTACAGTACCTACAATTACCGCCCAACATTCGGTGAAGCCTCAACTTTATCCATTTATTTTAGCCTTTCCATTAAAGCTAGATTTTAACTACAGCTAATTAATGCAGTGCACGGTTAACCGCGACTAGGACAGATTACAAAGCGCCAGAGCTCTGTCTCGCACTGAGTAACGTGCCGGATGCGTGATGTACAAGCAGCAGATAGATAGTGGAAAATTCAGGCTGTGAATTCGTTTTGAACTGTTAATTTAGCGACATTAATCTCTTGTGTTTTCTATTTGGCCGTTTTTCATCGGCCGTGAGTTTTTTTTTTTCATGTCAACGGCATCTGGTTTAATAAATACCGACCTAACGTTTCTTTAGTCTTATTCATTGCATTCCCTAACTGAAATCTCTGCTACGATGGGTTAGTTTAACGGGGGGTTTCACTCCGCGATTTAGGTATTACCCGGCCGGCCGCTCCTTGAAGGGGCTAATCTGAGTCGGTTGTCGCGCGCGAGATTCACCGCGCGTATGTACGTAGGTATTCGGATTATTTCAAAATTTTCGGAAGTGTTGTTTTGTGTTTCGAAAGTGGATTAAAAACTATAAAATTGCTAGCTATGGACCTCGCAAATACTGCAGTGTAGATATGTGTAGGAACAATATGAAAAAGAACCCAGAAATAAGATTTTTCGTTATTCCGAAGGAGATGGAAAAGTCCTTCTAAAATTGTATTTTGATAATTTTCACCTACTTGTTGCTGTTTCTAACATTGTTCAGAGTATAGGTACCTACTTTTGGGTTTTATTTAAACAAACAACGTAGATACCATGATAATCCAGTAACTTTGTACATTACAGTATGCGTCAAATCCGGTAGTTCTGATTTTTTGCAGACTTGTTTATGATGTTGTACTAATGATTATGCCAAGTTTTTGACCTCGAGCGCCGAACGCAACTTTGTCAAAAATCGTAAAAACTGCGAAATAATCGGTTCTTTTTCAACTTTTGGCGATTATAACCCTAAGGGATTAGTTTTTGAAAAAACTTTCTTAGAACGATTTTAAAGAAGACTAAATTTGATACAATATGAAACTAGGACTGCTTCTGTAGACCCAATAGTTTCTGAGATTAAGCCTTCGAGAGTTTATATTTTTTTCGATTTTCGCAATTGTTTGCGATTCTGTTGTTCTGAATGAATTTTGACCCTGATTGATTATACCTACCTACTATCGAAGCCCTGTACTTTTATTATCGGGTGTTAAAAAAGAAAATTGAGATGTGTGAACGATGATGTTTAAGTTAAGCTACGAATAATGAAGTAAAAAAGATAGGTACAACAAAAGTTAATAAGTTTATTTGTAAGGAAATTGAGTACAATTCAAAATCAAAAAATTAAATTAATTTAGCCCTCTCGGAAGCTCCCGGTTGAGGATCGTTCGTATCTGGATCGACGTATTGGGATGGCATATCAGGGGATGGTGATGAAACGTCAGCGTCTTGTGCCCACAAGTCATCCTCCTTTTCGACATCGGACAGATCGTCGCCTTCTGTGATATCTACTACTGCAACATCAGGTATATTGTCACAAGAGGCCCCTGCCCTCGACGCCTGGACAAACCACTACATCATCAGGGCGACAAACCTCCACCATCAACACTGGCAACTTGCTAGAAGACTGGCCACTGACAAACCTCAAGGTTTTGAAATTCAAAATCAGAAAGAAGACTGGAACATTCTCGAACGCCTAGCAAGCATATGGGGTGAAATTTTGCTAGTGACTGATAGCGAAAACTCAGAACCGGCTGGTGATAAGGAACAACTTTCCCCAAGGAACATAGGTCGAACTACGAAAAAAAAAGTTTGGACCTCCTATACAAAATTGCCGATCAGCTGATTTGGGTTAGGTACTATGGGAGGTAAAATTTTTTTTTTCTATTTCGACCTGTGTACCTTGGGGAAAGTTGTTCCTTATCACAAGCCGGTTCTGAGTTTTCGCTATCGGTTACTAGTAAAATATCACCGTATATAAAAGCCGCGTCAGCTGCCAACCTGACAGTTGTTGATCAGCCACTGAATGGAATATTATAGCAGGAAACTCAAGAGTACGAATTCTAACAAGAAAGTCTCATACCACAAGTCTGCAACTATGTCTGCTGAAGTCCATAACGTCGAGTTCACCGCGCCGAAGACTCAAGCACTCCGAGCCTGCTCTCGGCCTGCGCCCTACGCTCTACAGCTGCCCTGCGAGTGTCAAAAGGAACCCCTACATGTGCCACGCGTTACCCTTCAAGGCCTTCTCTGGTACCAGGAGATCTTGTAGCTATTTATAGACAATAAAATCCCCTTCTTTTATCCACTATCTTTTCCTGCCCCGGCCCCTCACTGCGCGTGAGGTAACCAGGCTTGTTAGGGCGCCTACACACAGGACATTCTAACTACACCTACTCATTCACGCCCCTTAGGGGTCACTGGCACTCGTGCTAGCGAGACTGTAACATCGTGGGCTTTGGGTAGGGGGTATTGAATAGTAAAACACACAGTACTATTTGATAGATGTAAGGCACTCACCGGACACACAGGAAATCACGTCCGCTTGTAGTGACAGCTACGAGCGGACTGAACGTAGGCGAATGTTCGGTGCCGAACACTACATCTCTCCTTTATTTTAAAGTTTATTTATTTTTCACTTGTTTTAGTGCCAGTATACGTAAAGCATTTTATATGTATGTATTGTTGTTTGATCTTATTAAATCTAAGTATTAACAATGTTATACCATATGCGCAGCATATTGGAAACCCCAAGATTGATCCATTTCTCGTTACCAGCTAAATAACTATTAAGAAGAAAAGGTCTTATTTTATTATTTAATCTAATAAATAAGTTCAGCATGCTTTCCGTAAGCTTCTGGTCTTAAACGTATAGAAAACTAATTCACGCTAGCTAATATCATCTGTGCTGGTCTTTCTGAGTTAGGTTGATATTTTATTCTTTTCATTATATAAAATAACTTTGCACTGCCATATAATATTGCAAAACAATATTCAGCTGTATGACTATGATATTAAATAATAGTAAATTCAACTTAACGCTTATTTAAATATATTTACAGTTTTCATTATTATTCATATTTTATGTCTATAGATACATATGTATTACTAGTACTCCACTATTTATATTTACACGTAAGTACTCAAATGATTGTTACTCTTACTTCTTCCTCCTTGTTGATTTTGTTTTATTTAATTTAAATTATTATTATTAGCACTGTTTTGTAAATGATTATTATTACGAAAACTACCACACCTTCGGAACGTGGTACAGTTGCGGAAACAGAAGCAGGAGAAACCTGCTTAAATCTCTAGCAAAGATAATATATAAGTTTAATATAAAACAATTTCATTTCAAATAGTTTTTTCTAACTGATAATACTAATAGGTACCTACTTTCTGCAGTTGGTTCTAACGACCACCACATTAGTGTTTGTTAGATCATTTATCATCGATAGGTACATAGTATATTAATTTCCAGACTTCCACAATTGTTTTCAAAGGTACCTGAAAAATAAATTACATCAAGTAAAACTGTTTGGCACCAAAGGTCACCCATTTGTTTCCAGCAAAATAATGCACTATTGAAATTAACTTTGAAAAAGTAGGTTCTCAATCAATTGCCCTTATTAAAATTTGATTGAAAGTTATTTGCATTTTACAAGTAACTTGAAGCGACTAGATCATCATGATAATGAATCATCAATTTCCTGAATATTGGGGAGTTATTTATTTCTACAAGTAACTTTGTAATCTCACGATCATTTTACTCTACTTAGTTCTGTAGCTTGGGATTCTGAATGAATATAGTTCAAACTAAAGTATAGGAAACCGTTAGATCATAGGACAAATTATAACAAAAACCTTTAAAATGTTTGAAGTTATGACCATTTTTGATTACCATACCCCACACGGGAATACAATGTTGCGAGATCTATTTGACTGACTGATATTTGTATATTGTTTTATTGAAATGTCGTATATTATATTTTGTCAGATGTCAAGAACCAAAGTACATATTGGCACATGTATTCATGAAGGTACTGTCCACAGTGTCCACAGCCTTCGCGATTTGTTACTGTAGCTCGGATAAATAAACCAGATATTATTGTTAATTTATTTAGTTGCTAGTTTTTCTCTTTTTTTTTTTTTTTTTACTTAGTTCGGTCACTACACCAATTGAATAGTTTGCATAATAATATGATCTTAGAACTTGGCTTATCTAGCACTTTATTTTTCGACACAGATAACGACCAATTTACTTATGTTATTTTTACGATTACTTCTGTTTTTTTTTTTTTTTTTTTTTTTTTTTAACAGAACTTTTATTTTTATTTTATTCAAGTAAAACTTCAATTCCATTCGTTGGACATTGATTATTGATTACGAGGACCGAGATTATCCACATTGATTTTATTTTATCTTTTACAATGAACTTTTTGTGTAGGTATATTTGATGGACAACTGTGCTGACTGTGCGGCCGGGCTATTAACGATTTTAAATCGTTTTCTTGCCAAATACCTACACACGCGTGAATCGCCAACCACGCTTTGCTTTACCGGCACTCTGTTAATGCGGTAGGTAACTATTTAGTCCCTTAGACTGATACTGGTTGGTTCTATATGACACGTTAAGTCCCACAGGACTTACACTTGACTTTTGGATTGACTTTATCAACCTTTTGGATTGACCTTTTTATCAACATAATATGTATAATTTTAAAGCTCATGTTTGTACTTGTACTTTGTTGATAACAAAAGATCTTTTTATTTATTTCTTTATTTTTTGACTTTTGTTCCATTCCATTGTCTTTGTTAACCTCATCTTCTTATTAAGAATATATTTTTTTCTTTTTTCAATTCGATGCTTCACGCCACTAACGTACGTAAGCAACGATATCGCAGTTTGGTGGAGGCGGAGATCTATAAAAATGATTATTTTATAATAAATTCAATCAAACATTCAACACGCCATGAAGAAGAATGTAACATTAAAAACTTGTTTATGATTGCATAGTTTATTATTATCAGAGTTTGTGAAGTTAATGACGTACGACGTACTTGCAATAGATACTAAATTCTAATTATTATTATATTTGTTATTTTCATTTCAATAAATGAAGAAATAAGGCGTTATTCTTTCCTTGTCTATTTGCGTCAAAAACAGTACTTAAGTAGATAGTAATTCAATGTTAGACAATTTATCAGACGTCATTTTGTACTGAAAGTAAACTTCTGATGCTTATTCAAAATTACATCTAATTTTATTTAGGTAGGTATTTATGCAGCACCATAATAGGTACTTCGCTGTATCGCAGCAGCAAGATTTTTAAGTAAGTAATTCGTACTACCCGCACGTTTGAAGAAAATTATTTTGTTTGACTAATGTTGTGTCCATCCATAGGTACTCATTTTTTACCTTAGCTTTATTTCTAGTTCTTGTAACTAACATTAATAATATTTTCATGGTGCTTATCTTTATTACTGTTTTCACGGCCAAATTATTAAGCCGATTTTAAGTAGATTATGGGTGCCAAATGTAAACTAACTCATAATAGCCTTTATCTGAAGTATTCAAGTATTTGTAATAACCTTGAGGACGTGATTAATTAATAACTCTTTACCTATTTATAGGTATTTAGTCATTTATGCTCAACTCAAAAATCTAGGTACATAACACATTCCCTATTTATAGGTATTTAGTCATTTATGCTCAACTCAAGAACATAGGTACATACATAACACATTACCTATTGATAGGTATTTAGTCATTTATGCTCAACTCAAGAACATAGGTACATAAAACATTACATATTTATAGGTGTTCAGTATTTTATGCTCAACTCAAGAACATAGGTACATAACACATTACCTCTACATATTTACCTATAGGGATTCAGTATTTTATACTCAACTCAAGAACATAAGTACATAACTCATTACATATTTATAGGTATTCTGTATTTTATGCTCAATTCAAGAACATAGGTACATAACACATTACCACTTTATAGGTCTTTAGTAATTTATAGTTTGATTATCATAATTTTTTAATTTAGATACTGGAACCGGAATACAATTTTTTTAACAATGTTGGTACTGTATAGGATTTTTTAGGTAAAATAATACTGGCACGTTTTGGTACTAAGTATTTTGAATACTGGAACACGTTTACACATTAAATTGTAAGGTACGCTGTAGTTTCATATTTAATGAGTACATTAAAGATTTATATCAGTTTAGGTCAAATAAGATTTAATTTGTTGCTCATCGACTCGATGAAGAAGAAGATCAGTTTAGCTATCACAGTAAAGCTGGTACTATTTAAATATTTACACATTCAAATCCTAGTTAGCATTTGATTTTCAATCACCTATAAGGTTTTGGATACATAGTATACACATCGAAATGTTAATAATTATTTAACCAGAAATAGCTTTATTTTAACTAAATCATTAATTCAATTCTTGTTAGGAAATCTATAAGTTGGAATGTATGTCATGCTCACAACAATCAGATAAGTTGTTTGGCATTTATTTTAGGAACTTGAATACTGGCACAATATTTTTATGATGTATTCATTATGAGGTACACGTAAAATTACAGAAACACTTTTTTTTTTCATACTAAGTAAAATTACTAGAACCCTTTTTACTATGAGCACACATTAGGTAAATTGTTTACTGGAATATTATTATTTTTTATTTATTAAGAACGCACTAGTTTTATTACTGGAACACGTTTTATTTTCATTCTGTTACACATTTGAGTAATTTTCTTTTTGGTACACTTTTTTCATTAAGTACACATTGAGTAAATAATTACTGGCACCGTTTTTAGTATATTTTAATACGGGTACACATTAAATAGATTTACTACTAGAACATTTTCTTAGTACATTTTAGTACGGTACACATTTTTTGATGAATGCTTACTATCGGTCACCCATTATTAATTTGTAAGTACTAGTAGTGGTTGAGGTAACATTACTTCCCGTTTCAGGAATGATATTAGCCCCTCTGACCAACTAACGTTCCAAAATTTAAAGGTACTAGTCGTGGTTAGGTAACATAACTTCCATTTTCAGGAATGATAAGCCCTTCCGACCAACTGACGTTCCAATTAATTGTTGAATAAACCAATAGTAAACAAACTGTGTCTGCCTGTAGGCACTTTGCTTCTTATTTCAGCAATTTTTTACAGTTTTGCACCTTGCTACTGAGGGTACTATTTTCCACTTTGTTTACACTTTCTATTCATCATAAAAAGTATATCTTTCTGATTTGGTAGCATGGTGACTTCGCAAGTAAATTGGAAAAACGTTTACAAGTTGTGTGTGTGTGTGAGTGCCTTATTAACCAGAAACAAAGCTCGAGGTTGGTAAGATGTTGTGATGCTAGCTGGCCACCCGCGGGCGTTTTACCATTGTGCCGTAATCAGTAAGAATTAATGTTACGTCTGCCAAAAAGTTTAAAACGCGTGATTAGACTGCCTGGCCGCAATACCAGACGATAACTATTAGATTGCTAGGTTGAAACCGGCAGGCGCTCGCCGAAGAAATAATCGAACTCATAATTCAATAAAATTACATATTGCCTGACATTTACAGATGTTCACATTGTATAAGTATTCTTTTAATAACATGTCATCAATCTTATAACATTTTCATGGCAAATCCTTACTAGAAATTCTCGTGGCACACGTAGGCAGGGCAGGTTACGCAAACAAATATTACTTACGTAATTTCTAAGGTTTATAAAACATACATGATTATTATAATGAAATTGTTATACGTGTGATCGACCAAACATCCCTTTTACCAACCTCTTAGAGCTTCTCTTCCCCCTTTTTCTCGATTTTATTTCCATTTTAGGTTATGTTTACAAACCCGTCGCGGAAAACCCGATCGTCGCCAATGTAACATCGTGGGCTTTGGGTAGGGGGTATTGAATAGTAAAACACACAGTACTATTTGATAGATGTAAGGCACTCACCGGACACACAGGAAATCACGTCCGCTTGTAGTGACAGCTACGAGCGGACTGAACGTAGGCGAATGTTCGGTGCCGAACACTACAGAGACCACTCCACCCTTCCATACCTAGCTACTAAGTTACACGTGCGGTTACCTCGGTTTCTTGAGTACCGGTGCCTCTTAGAACCTAGGTAACACGACAACACGAGCAATACTAGCACATTCCGTCGGAGGTAATTGGAACTTCATCCCACTGGAGTTGTTCGAGTGACGTCTAAAATATTGAAAAAAATGCGACGTTCGAAAAAATTAAAAACTTTGAAAGGCTTAATCTCAGAAATTATTGGGTATACAGAGACCTTTCTAGTATCATATTGTAGCAAATTTAGTCTTCTTTAAAAACATCCTAAAAAGTTATTTCAAAAACTAATCATTTATGGTTATAATCGCCAAAATTTGAAAAAGAAAAGATTATTTCGCAGTTTTTACGATTTTTGACCAAGTTGCGTTCGGCGCTCGAGGTCAAAAACTTGGCTTATTCATTAGGCCAACATCATAAACAAGTCTACAAAAAATCAGAACTACCGGATTTGACGCATACTACTCCATACTTTTAGGCAACAAAGTTACTGGGCTATGATGATATACCTACATTCTTAGTACCTACTAAGGCACTGTTTACAAAACGTAAGTAAGTAAGAAACACTATACCAAAGTAAATACATAAATTTTACAGCCGAAATACGCATTTTACTGTAGGTATATTTTTGTTGCGAAGATATTTCATACCAACAACAGCGCTGTCTCATTCTAACCCTCGATGCTGCGCTCACGTGCGAGTGCGATGGAAATAAGCAGCGCGTTCGCGCTCGCGCATCGCCGCCGCTCGCCGCCCGCGCCGCCGCCGCCACCGCATTGCGAGCGGCCGCGGTCGCGACCTACCGCGCTGCTTATTTCCATCGCACTCGCACGTGAATAACTTTTCTTTCTTTCTTTCTTCGTGTGGGACACCGAGTCGTTCAACGACCCGATGAACCCTGGTGTCAGAGTTTTTGAACCGCCTAACTAATACCAATGTTGTGTTACAAGTTTACAACCAACAAGCGTCTAAGTAGGTAGGTAGGTTATACTATAGACAACAACTGGGACCGACAGCTTAACGTACCTTCCAAAGTACGGAACCATTTTGCTTCAGGTCGTTCGAGTCCTAACCAGACTGTGAACAAATTCATACAGTGATAAAAAAATAGGTAGGTGAAGGTCGGTAGGTAGGTGTCAAGTTTATGTGAGTTTCACTTTCTATTGTTTCAAAGGATAAGTAGGTAGGTAGGTAGGTACTTAGTATTGTATAATGTTACGCTAGCTTATTTTAAATTCGATTTAAAAACACTTGCAATACTTGTCTTGTAGTCACCTAGAATAAATATGTACTGAACAGATAAATTAAATACCTACTCGATTATATGTGACAACCTTGTGACAACCCTTTGAGAGCGCGCGCGGCCAAGTCATTGTTCGGCGGCGTCCAGTGGAGATTGAGCCGTTCGCGCGCAGCAATAGGTTTTAATTTCGCTCGCGGGCGGCCGGCTAAGCCGAGAGTAGGTATCTTTTTATACCTAACCATGGCTTTTGTTAGGGAGTGAATTTTCTGTACCCTAGTAGGTTACATATTCTGTGGTTTAACTTATATATTTACGCGTTACCGACAAAGTAATAAAATTCATGTTTCTGTTTTGTTAACACGGTTCGTTACCTACACTTCACAAACACTACCTTGCTCCTCTACAAAATAAAAAAGTACTTCTAGCGAGCGTAAAAAGCTAAAGGTTACAGAGGAATAAAAAGCTAGACTCCGAGAGTTACAGTCGGGGCGTGTAGGAAGCGCCACCACCAGCATGCTAATTTAGAAGCATCTAGGATTAAAGGTGTCTTAGGGTTAGAGTATAACAGGTAACCTGTAAAGAAGAATCGCGTAAGTTTCGTAATCGTAAAATTATATACGTTTTGTAATCTTTACACCATGGTAAATTTAGTTTTTATTGTACAGCAGAGCGATGCTTACCTACATGTACCTACTTATAATAAAAAGAAGGTTAAAACTGTCGTCTCAGTAGGAAATTTTATGAAGAAATTGTTTACGTACTGAAGAATCTACGGGCCTTTTAAGGGTAAATTAATATTTTATTTGACTTTCAATTTTATTTTTCAACGGTTATTGCAACTCACAAAGTGGGTAACTTTCAAAGAAAAAGCTAAGGCTTCTGCAGAATAAAAGCTGCGTACAATTCAATTTTAGCTTGCTTTGGTGAAGACATGTCAAAGTAACAAGAACTTTGCTATGAGCTGCAAATTTTTGCAGGAACTTAAAAAGAATCGTAGGTAGACCTTAAACAAATGAGCAGATGTAGGTATTAAAAACAAAAACCCAACTGCGATAATTTCAATGTTGTTTTTTTTTCGATAAAAATCCGCCATTTTGAACTTATGAACTTTTAATTTAACTAGTGTCACTCGCGCTGCTCAGACGAATCTAACGACCCCTCGCATGTCAAGATACGCCCAGCCCCTTGGGTCTTATACAGGGTTATTTTTTAGTCAGTGCGCAAACTTTGCAGGATGTTTCTACTCGTGATTCTGAACAACTTTTACTATGGGGCCACATGCGAATGCAAAAAAAAATTTTGCGTGTTCCATAGAAAAATTCATACCTACTCGGCAAAAATGTATGGAAAACCCAAAAATTTTTTTTAGATTTCAGGTGTGGCCTCATAGTAAAAGTTGTTCAGAATCACGAGTAGAAACATCCTGCAAAGTTTGCGCACTGATCAAAAAAATAACCCAGTATAAAAACGATCTTATATTTATCTTATCTATACGTATATAGATAAGATAAATATAAGACCTGTAGTAAATAGAGGAGATGATGATTAGTTTATCTCCTCTATTTTCCTGTAACTCAGGTAAATAGAGGAGATGATGATTAGTTGCTCCGTTGCACCGGAAAATCTTTAGGAATTTCAAAGATCTGTTGATACTCTCTCTCTTTCTCTTCGTGTGGGTCACCGAGTCATTCAACGACCCGATGAACCCTGGTGTCAGAGTTTTTCAACCGCCTACTGCAAGTAGCAGGCCTCTGACATGGTTGTGTAACGACCGCCATCATAGATAGCAACCGAGACCGACGGCTTAACGTGCCCATCCGAAGCACGGAACCATCTTACTTTTCAGACAATCAGGTGGTTCAGCCTGCCCTAACCAGAGTGGGAATAAAATTCACAAAGTGATAAATATCAATTTTGTGAGTGACCCCACCGGGAATTGAACCCGGAACCTTCTGCGTGGCAGGCAGTCATACTAACCACTGCGCCATATCGGCTGTCATACTTAGAACTTCGGTTAATTTCTACAGTGTCGGGCTGGAAGGTTCGGGAGGTCTGGCTAATAGAGTGTTACAGAGTTTTTGTGAGAATGGAAAATCTGATCCAATCCAGTGCTATTTACTAAAGCCATCTGCACAGTGCACATACGCTCAATCAAAACCAAATTATAGGATAAAATACTTAAACCATAAATAAATAATTTTGAGCAATAATTTTTACAGGGGGTTGGTTTTCAATTTTACCAAATCACCACTTTCATCGAACAAAAGTTATTGTGATTTTGAAATCACTATCTCATGATAAAAATAGTGATTTAGTAAATCATGTTTTCAAGATCAATTTTCTTTTAAATGTTATCTTTTTCTTCGAGTGGGACACCTTGTTGTTCAACGACCCGATAAACCCTGGTGTCAGAGACAGAGACAGACAGCAGAGTTTGATATAATACAAACGAAAAAAGAACAATACAAACAAAAGAGATATAGGGGAGGAAAACTAAATAATTCAGGACAAACAAAAGAATATAAAATAACCAAATCAACACGTTATTGAAACAATACCGGGAGTAACAGAAAGGGTATAACAAGCCGAAAGGAGGTCAAGGTACTCATGAAACTGAACAACTTTCCCCATGAAACATGGGTCGATATATGAAAAAAATATTTGGACCTCCCATACAAAATCGCAGATCAGCTGATTGATTTACTCTGAGAGGTCCAAATTTTTTTTCATATTTCGTCTCATGTTCCATGGGGAAAGTTGTTCAGTTTCACGAGTACCTTGACCTTCTTTCGGCTTGTTATACCCTTTCTGTTACTCCCGGTATAACAATTCAATTCAATTCAATTCAATTTGTTTATTTCTGAGCAAAATACATTGCGTTGAAAATTACATCACATCAATTATAATAATATTTTACAATAAATAAAGTTAATAATCATTATCAATAAGTCAATCAGTATTTAAACAATTTGATTCTATGATGTCATGGGTAGGTAATTAAATGTCAACATTATACAACAAAAAAATATATGAAATAATCAAAGAAATAATGACATCCTTTCCTTACGTTATGTCTTATTATAACTAATGTACTCTTCCACAGAATAAAAACATTTTTCCAGAAGAAATATTTTAAGTTTTCTTTTAAAGATTGATGCTTTGACAATAGACTTCAATTCCAGGGGAAGCTTATTGAATAACCGTTTAGCCTGAAAACGGGAGCTATGGCAGAAGATGTTTAATCTACTGAGAACCGTGTGACTCGAAACCGGAATATCTTTACGTCTAGTGGCCAGTCTATGTTCCCTTTGCGAGGGTGTTTCTATTTTATCTGGATACTTCATTAAGTCGCATAGTATTATGAATATGTATAGACATGGAGCAGTTAACACCTCAAGCCAAGTGAAATATTCCTTACATGAAACTTCTTGTTGTAGACGAAAAATTGTTCTTATTGCTCGTTTTTGAACTGTAAAGGCTTTATTTATATTATAATCATAACTTTTGCCCCACAGCTGTATGCTATAACGCAGATGGGATTCAACTAAAGCATGATACACCACTTTGAGCTGTGAGACAGTTGCTTCTTCACGAAGACTTCGTAATGCGTAGCATGATGAACTTATTTTGTTTACCACGCGTTCCACCTCATTTTTCCAATTTAGAAGTGAATCAATTTTAACGCCTAAAAATTTGACAGTTTCCACTAAATTGATGCGATGACTATCTAATTTTATGTCTAAATTTTCAGAATTATTTGCTGTAGTTCGAAACAGCATAACATTAGTTTTACCCGTATTAAGCTGCAGATTGTTAATGGAGAACCATTCTGAGAAAGCTTTCAATGTCTCATTTGTCTTATTTTCGAGATCGCGAATATTACTACCTGATATCACAGCGCTAGTGTCATCCGCGAAAACGATAGGAGTGACATCAGGAACTACGTCGTTGAAATAATTTATTAAATCGTTGATAAACACAATAAAAAGTATAGGCCCGAGAATAGATCCCTGGGGTACACCTCTCCCTAGATACGTATTTTTAGATTTATGGGTGATCTCATTGTTACCCTCTATACTTTTTAACTCTACAAATTGTTTTCTGTTTTTTAGGTAACTTGATAGTAGTCTGAGTTCTTCGTTCCGCACTCCATAATGATCTAACTTCTGCAATAAAATATCATGGTCAACGCAATCGAAGGCAGAGCTCAGATCTAAGTATATACTTGCGACTTTCTGTTTCTCGTTAAGATTAGTTACTACCTCATCTATGAGAGCATTAATGGCTTCAGTTGTGCCAATCCCTTTTTGGTAACCAAATTGTCTTGCACTTAAAATGGTATTAACATTTAGGTGATTCACTAACCTGACTTTAATTAATTTCTCAAAGACACTCATTGAATATTTGTGTTAGTGGTTTAGCTAATATATCTATATTTTGTTTGATTACAGTAATTGGAACCTCATCATATCCAAACGATTTTTTATCGTCCATTTTTGAAATGAGTTTACAAATTTCTGTCTCAGTAATTCTTTGCCACCTAAGCTCTTGTACAACTCTGGGTGTTGTTTCTTCAAGTACATTAATAGCTTTTGTAAAATTTGTGGAGTTAGTAATCATTCCGTAGTCAAATTGCTTAGAGAAAATTTCCACAATTTTTTGGGGGTCGCTAACTATTTGGTTGTCGATTTTTATTAATATATTATTTCTAGTCTTTGCTACATTCTTATTGCAATGTTTATTTACTACACTCCAGATAGCTTTGTTGGAATTTACAGCCTTACTTATTTGACGTTGCACTGATATTTTTTTAGCGAGTCTGACGACCTTACGAAATAATGTAAAATAAGTGTTACGATAATTTAATATTGATTTGTCAGTTATCCTAGAATCCGATGTATTTAAGAATCGTTTCATAAGGCTCGAAACCCTGATACCGCTAGTTATCCATTTAATCTGTTGAATGCTTTTAAGTTTTTGTTTTTGAGTCTTTACTTTAAACGATGCTTTGAAAGTTTTGTTGAAATTAGTAATGAAACTATTTATGCCTGTACCATACTTAAGACAGGTTTTAAGTTTTTCCCTGAAGGTGAGTGTATTTTTCTCACTGAACACTCGTCGCTGAGTGACAACCGTGTCATTTTTATGTTTTCCCTGCTCAGTACTGCGTACATTATAGGTCAGCGCAGCGTGGCCATCAGAAAACCCGTTAAAATCTACTTTCGTATCAGAAATTTCTTCATCTGTTAAATTAGTTATAATGTTGTCTAAGCTTGATTGCACGTCTCCGCGAACAAAAGTAATGGAATTAATTAGATAACGAAAGTTAAAACATTTTAATAAGCTAGTGAATTGAAAGTGATTTTAGAGAGAAATTAAAAGTGATCGTCGTCTTTCATCACATTTATGTTGAAATCTCCGCAGATTATACCTTTCTTGTCAAAAAGCATCTCAAGCAGTTTTTCTAGCCTCTCAATGAACGGATCAAATGTTTTTATTTGTGGAATTCTATAACAACAGCAAATTATTAAATTAGTTTCAATATCTTTAATGCCGCATATCTCAAAACTATCAACTTTATATAATTTCTTACATTCCAAATAATCTTCTGACATTCTACCGTTTAAACTGAGTATTAAACTTCCTCCCCTTATTTTCTTTGCTCTTGTATTGTAAGATGTTAACACATAATTTTGCATGCTAAAAAGATCTATATTTGACTTATTCAAAAAATGTTCACAAAAACACAAATACTGAGGTTTAACAACGTGAACGTTTAATAACGTGACCTATCAAACAAAATATTTGTTCACTATTTGTAAGTGAACAACTAAACAATGAGACGAGGAAGTTCACTTTCATCTTGTCAGACCCGTCTCAAACACGCGTTTCTCTTGTGAACCCGCGTTTCCTAGATTGGAGGCTTGACTCTTATGTTTTGGTAGAGACAGGCAGGTGTCGATACTCGTAAAAATGTTAGGAAAATTGTAAGAAAATAACTATTTTTAGGTACAATACGCTTTATTTGAGTTGACTAAAATGAATAAATTAATTCAAAGCTTGAAACCACAATACCTATCATTTTACACCCATATTGGATATGACTTGAGTTCTCAGTCAACAAGATGGCATTTAATGTCCAAAAAACTGACATTATGTCATTTTGTCTTAAAAGTAACATAGCTCCCAAACTAAATGTAACATGTAATGGCGAAATAGTGCCGCAAGTCAATAGTGTCCGGTATCTTGGATTCACCATCGATTCCGGTCTGACTTGGAGCCCACACATTGATGAGCTGTGCAGCAGACTGGGTTCCGCATGCTTCGCCCTATCACGTCTGTCACCGATGTTAGATAAAGGTGGCCTAAGAACCGCCTACTTTGGATACTTTCATTCACTTTTAACTTATGGTGTCGCGTTGTGGTGTCTAGCAGCTGATAGACTACGAGTACTACGTATGCAAAAAAGAGCGCTCCGTATTTTAGCGCATGTACCATATGATACACCGGCGAAACAGCTGTTTATTGAACTGCGAGTACTCACGCTCCCGGCATTGTTTGTCTTAGAGGCGGCAAAACACGCATGGGATAATATTGATCAGTATACTACTGTAGGAGCAAACCACACACACAACATAAGAAACAAAGACCATTTAAAACTTGTCTCCTGCAGACTGAAGAAATCCAAAAACACCATACATATGCTTGCACCTAAAGTGTACAATAAATTAGACGAAAGTATAAGAAATGCACCAAGTAGATTTATATTTGTAAAAAAAGTTAAGAACTTGTTACTGACAATGGCCCCCTACACCATTGACGAGTTCTTAGATAAAAAGGCTTAATCATAAACATACCTATCTACTATATAATGTATTTGACTAAAACTACTTGTATGAGTAATTTTTGTTACTAGTATATTTAAGTAGTACTAAAATTATATCCATTCATGTTATTTATTATTTTATTATTATGAAATGTAAATTTACAATGACTTATAAACAAATTGTTTACAAATAAATGAAATGAAAATGAATGAAATGTAATGAAAAATCGTTTTATTGTAATCGATTATTCCTAGTCGAGAAATAATTAATGGATTTAAAATGAAGTCAGTTTGTAAAGAAGGACCATTTTTTACATAAAATTTTCTGTGTTGATTAGATGAACCCTGGTGTCAGAGTTTGACAACCACCTACTAAAAATCAGATTTCAGATTTCAATTTCTTCTTTGTGAGAATTGATAGATTGTTAATAATCTAAGATGGCCATCTTTAGAAGTCCGCCATATTGGATTTAGAGTAAAGGAACTGTGCCTTTTTTGGAAAACTTGCAAAATTTTCCACCGCAGGCAGGATTTGAACCTGCGACCTTCGGCATCAGTCAGTACTGCCGAATCCTGCCTGCGGTGGAAAGTTTTGCAAGTTTTCCAAAATTGTTTACCAAACACGGGAAGTGTTTTAAAATTTGGTATTCAACTGTGCCGTTCTACAAAAAAAGTTAGACAAGTGTTATACGCGTTAAAAGTTCATCCAAAAAAACGCTAGATACACGTTTAACGCTTGTCTAACTTTTTTTCTTTTTTGTGGTACCTACCTAGGGCCCATGTTTTCCGAGTTGTTTCAGGACAATCCATATCCAAAAATCTGAGTTCACCACGATAAGAATTTACCATATTGGCGATTTTTTTTCGTGTTAGGCGCTTTACGCATATAACGTCCATTGGAGTGTCATTTTTGCGTAGCGCTATCCGTTGTGTTTGAAAAATACGATCTCACCAAAAACATTCTGTAAAAAAATTGCCAAGTCTCGATTGAGCTGATTGTTTATCTCTAAAAAGTAATAATATCTAGAAAAAGTTACAATGCTACTGTTCAATGTTTTACAGTTCTGCTATTAACCTTCATCAAGTTGCAACACTAAATAAGTTACGATCATGCTCTGGGATCTAAATTGGTACACTAACTATGGTAATGGCGGCCAGCTCCATCATCATCACCAGCCCCTGCAGTGACATCTGCTGACGAGACATGGCAAAATGGCTAAAATGCTGAATTGCACCACGATACAACTGCATAGCCATGCTTTAATTGTAACAGTTGGCTACGAATACACTGCATATCTACTTACTTATTTTCCCGTAAATCTAGACCACAAAAGTTTCAAACACTTTCCGCCCTAGTTGTCATATTTCATTCATTATTATATTGAAAATTGCGTTAAAAACAGCTCTAATTCCAAACGAAGCTTTTCAAAACGAAAAAGGTTCTGAGAAAATAATAGGCCCAGGACAGTTGAAACGCGGAGGAACAAAAGTAAGCCAAGTAAGAAGCCTGTTAGTGATTGATCGTCGCGGTCAAAGAAACTTTGCTGACAGATTACATCGACAAAAATAAGTACTATCAGCAGCACACTTACCAAACCTTTGGACCAAGCTATACTGGTTTTTTATGGAATCACTGAGAGAAGCCAGCATAGCTTGATCCCTATTATGTGTTGATTAGTCTAGTAACTAACGTCAATAGCTGGTTATAACCATTCGGATTGACCCATGAAGCTGAAAATCGGCATGTAGGTACTTCTTGACCTGCTGATCAAAATTAGACATGGAGCCCAGCGGGCACCACCCCCTTTACCCTTTTACCGCCCCCCCTCCTTTACAAGGCGCAACTTATGAAGTAATTTACTTGGAGGGTATTTTTTACTTCATATCGTGCGTGACATCTCACTTAAAGCTTATTGTGCCCTAAAAATTACCCTTTAGGCCCCCCGGGGGGCCCAAAAGCCCCAAAAGTGGGGTGTCCCGTTCTTGTATGAGAATTTCTTATTTTCAAGCTATCGATTCCCAAGCGGTATCAAAAGTTGCGGAATTAGACACAGATTGCAAAAAACCTAAATAATATTTATCTTTAGGGCTTTGCCGAACATTGAAAACAATAATAAATGTAAGTTTTGTAGTCACAACACTTTAACGATCAATAGAGCCCTAAAAATAAAAATTATTTAAATATTTATTAGGTTTTTTGCAATCTGTGTCTAATTCCGCAACTTTTGATACCTCTTGGAAGTCGATAGCTTGAAAATAAGAAAATCTCATATAAGAACGGGACACCCCACTTTTCGGGATTTTGGGTCCCCCGAGGGGCCTAATGTGTAATTTTGAGGGCACAATAAGCTTCAAGTGAGATGTCACGCACGATACAAAATAAAAACTACTCTCCAAGTCAATTACTTCAAAAGTTACGCCTTGTAAAGTAGGGGGGGTGGTAAAAGGTTAAGGGGGGTGGTGCCCGCTGGGCTCCATGCCTAATTTTGATCAGGAGGTCAAGAAGTACCTACATGCCGATTTTCAGCTTCATGGGTCAATCCGAAAAGCTGTGACGTTAGTTACTAGACTAGATATGCTGCTGATAGTACCTACATCAAATCCTCTTTTCCTGTTCATGGCCAGTTAGTATCTTTAATCTCACTGTTCGATTGCGTACTTTGTCGGGAAGAAAACCAGCTGACTTAAACTATTTACTCAAACTATGCCCTGAATCTCGATTTGGCATATATTACTGTTTATCCTGAATTTATTACATTGATGCCCACACAATAACTAGTGAAGTATGCCAAAATCAGGTCCTGTCGGCAGAGTCAGTGCAATGGCCACTTTGACCTTACCAAAGATCGATGTAAATAAATAATAATAGATATCCCTGGACGAGACACACAGCACCATCTAGCCCCAAACTAAGCAAAGCTTGTACTATGGGAACTAGACAACGGATATAATACTTATATACTTTTTTTTAAATAAATACATTATTATCATACAAATATTTGTGTATGGGTGGAAACAATGATATTATATGTATGGGTGGAAATCGAACCCACGACCCTCGCCGTAGAAGGAAGGGGTCCACAAAGATATCTGGAAAGTCAATGTACGTGACCCTTGTTATCTAGAGCCTTTTTTCCTATTATGAAATAATAGATTATAAAAATTTCCACTTGAAACAAAACGGTTTCCAGATTTTTCCGCTTCATTCTATAATAATTTAGAACTGTATAATGAATCATGATGGAAACGAGATTGGCACTTAATCGTCCCAGCAGCAGGTTTTACTTCGATTTCCGATTTTCCAGTCAGATATAAAATATTTATAGCCCAGTGTGATGTATTGTTCCAACGGAAAAAGTTTGGTCCCGCTCCAAATGCCAACTGGTTGAAAAAAGTGGTCGATTTGTGTCGCGAGGCTTCGGGTCAAAAGGTCAGAGTGATTTGTTTTATGCAGGGTTCTTTTTTATTCGATCGCTCATATTCTGAGTGATAATAGGAAGTCATGATGATACAATAACTTTTAACTAAGAGTCCCTAACAGAGGGATTTGGAGATGCTACTGCAACGTATAAGCAAGGTATAAGCCTACGCTGCCATAATTCTTTAGGATATAAAGCTATTCGTTTGAAATGGGTCAGGGGTCAGTCAAAAACAAAGTTAAATTGAGTTATTGTTCGTGTACCGTTCTTAAAATAGATTCTGGACATTATGTAAGTATGTCACAGGTCAATCGCGGAACCGGATCAATCGCGAATTCCCTAGGCCCATCGCGAAGAGCCGGAGAAGTGCAAAATGCGTCAATTTATTCTCATTTGGCCTAAAAAAATCTAGGTCTATAACGAATTTTTATTCTTATTAATGGTCTAAAATCTAGGTCACCTACGAATAATTCTCGTCGTAGCAAGTGCGTAGGCATCTACGAGCGTGTCACCTTATACGTAGTTGACCTAGATTTTTGACCATTAATTAACGAATTCGTTATAGACCTAGAGTATTTAGGCCAAGTGTGAATAAATCGACGCATTTCGCACTTCTCCGGCTCTTCGCGATGGGCCTAGGGTATTCCTGATTGACCCGATTAAAGACACGCACAAAATTTGTTGAAAATATTTCAAAAGTGCATACTCTCATTGTACACAATGTGTCATTCACATCTTTCCTTTCTTTGTTCTTTATCTTATCATGCTTAAGACTCTTTTTCCTTATTGTATCAAATACGATTCTATACTTTATAGGCGTAGTGTACACAAAGCAAATTGCTAATTCTCGATAGCTCTGTGGGGCGTAGGACGCTGATGGGCCATTTCCTGAAGGATCTTTATCTTTTTCTTTTCGCACTGAGCGAACGCTAATACATATCTATCTACCTATTCTATATATCTATTCTACAGTGAAGTAGCTAGAGGTAACATTGACTAGGCATTTTAAAATATAGTACCAATAAAAAGAAAACGTTCTCATTTTACTTTCAAGATTTATATTATTTTACTTTGTCAGTTTCAAAAAGTTTAGTAACAACCTATTTACACACTGCATAGTAGCAGGTACGAACATAAGAAATGAAAACAAATGCTTTCTAAAATAATTAATTGCCTTCATCTGATGATGATGAATTTGTTAATCAGCAAAATTAATAAGGTATTTATTCGGTTAATAGGATTGTAGTCATCTCCGAACATGTGCTAATTAGGTATGTATCTAGTGTAATCTGCTGTGTTAACCCAGTTTGTCTTTTTGTACAACAAAGTTCGGGCATTTGTGCTTTTTTATACTAAGTATATAGGACGACTACCACGCCTCGTTTTATCAGCAACGGTTTTCGAAAACTTAAATTCTACGAGAATCAGTCAAAATAAGTATATATTGGAACGAATTAAAAAAATTAAACACCTTTTAGGGTCAAAACAGGATACTACTCGCTACTTGCAAATTCAACCCATAGTAGGTATGTATGGTTAAATAGTGACACAGTGACATCAGTGTGAATCATTGTTATAGAACTCGATCGGCCATACACATTAAAGTATTCAACATCTTTTTACTGTTGCTCTGACATTCGATCCTTACTGAAACCCTCCCGGGGATGCGTGAACTTGTGACCCTTTGCTTCGTCGTTAGAGGCAGGGATCAGGAGCTCGAGAGGTCACAGCCTAGCCTGCATATTGTATTTGTTTACTGCGCTAGTGATCTTACTTTTTGTGTTCAGATATTGGATGGTAGGTACCTATTAATCCTAGTAATTGCCCTATACTAATTGCGTACGGGAAATAAATCGATATTAAAAATATGATCTCGTTTTATTTTCCGTTTTATTGAAGTCTAAAGACCTATCTTAATTCAAAAGAACGACAGTGAGGAAGTCTATTGGGCATCGGGCATTTAGTTTGATAAATTAAATTATAATTCCTCTACATTAATAATAGCTCAACTCTGTTGCTAAACTTAATACAGTTTAATATATAATAACTAGATATTCTCTTTATCATGGAACGACGAATGAAAATTTAACTCGCAGTATTCCTGCTTTAAACAATGATAGGAATAAGTTTCATGGCTCACTCGTTATCGAGACGCCAGCATGGAGTCCCGCCAGCCTCACTCTGGCTTGTTATACAAGGTTTATAAGAAAAGTACGACTTTCATATCAATTCGTGAATCAATCCATGAAACTAAACCATGAAGCAAATCACAAGTTACGTCCGTTGCTATGTTAGAAAAAAAATACGAATTTCCACCTTATTTTCATACGAATACGTTTTATGTCAAACGGTCTGACAGACGCATCCGCTAGCACGCAACGCTGTGTCAATGGATGCGTCTGTCAAACCGTTTGGCATACGTAAACTGTATTGTACGAAAATAGGATGGAAATTCGTGTTGTCCTAACGCATGCGTTTTGCGGCACTAAAATGGCGTAGTAACTTTGATAGAATCAAAACCTATCGGGAACGGGGAAAGTAAACTTAGCATTCTGAGGTTATTAGCGAATCTATGTACTACCTACAGAAGTAAACAAGTAGATGTGTTAAAAAACAAAAAACCCGACTGCGGTAATTTTGACGTAGTATTTTGCTGTAAAAATTCTCTATCTTGAATCTATAATTTAATATAGCCAGTGTCACTCGCGCTGCTGAGACGAATCTAACGACACCTCATATGTCAAAATCCAACTATCAGTTCATACATACTCTCGAAAAACATAACCCTCCTTCTGAGGCAGTCGGGTAAAAAAAAATACTATTGCAAATATTTTAGAGGAGAGCCAGTTCACGAAACCCAATGAAATATGAAATTAAAAATACCATTCAAATGAACTCGGTCGGCTGGTACATTTTGTATGGGCAGTCCGACTCTCTTTCATATTTCGAACTATTTTACCTTGGGCTGAGTTGTATAGTTTTATTGATCGCCTTAAAAACAGCGAATAGCTGTTGTGTTTTTACACCTTTTATTTAAAATCACACACAATCATAAAACCATGTCAGATGCTTGCTTATTTTTGTTAGTGGTAGAAAATCTCTGATACCAGGGTTCAGTTGGTCGTTGGAGGACTCGATGTTGATGTACCACACAAAAAAAGTAGGAGGTGTGCAAAATATCATAGTACGTACTTACCCGACTCCTAGTTTTATTCATTTGGGACCTTAAGACACGGCCCTGCAGTCGCTTAAGGCTGCAATCACGGTTTATCATTATCCGTCATCTTAACTTTTTGATAATTTGACTATCACACCGTCACATAATTTGATCACGTACTTAGCCTGGAATTAAAAACAAATGATACATAAACAGTGTTAAATCAGTATGGTTATGATATAATACCTAGGCAGGCACATGATTGAGTCAGTAAGAAAGATGGTTCCGTGCTTCGGAGGGCACGTTAAGCCGTTGGTCTCGGTTGCTGTCTAGAATAGATAACAATGATTACTTACACGGTGCTCGCTCCGCAACCATATCAAATACTAGTGTAGTAGTTCTTTCTTTCAAGAAAAGAATAAAGTGTACGTAGTAAGTACCAAGTAGGCGGTTTTATTATTAGTCACCAGTTATTTGACACCAGTCAGTTCCTTAGGTCGTTAATCGACTCAGTATCCCATACGACAAAATTAAAAGTAGAATTATCTTGTTACGACTACTGAATGATTTTGCTTTATTATAAACTCTGTCTCACCTCAGCCGTATCTGTTCCCAACTAGTCTATAACAATCCCCTTATAGAAACCCTATGAAACATACTTGTGTTTATTTAGGCCTGTGTCGTTTGTCGACTCAGGGGGTACCCTGTAGTTACTACGCCATTTTAAGATTGCTCCACCGCGCTTGGCTTGACTTCGTTCAAATGCAGCATTGGATACTCTTGGCGTCTTACCAGATGGAGCAATCTTTCATTCTCATTATCCTCATAGCAAATACATGTTTCTGGGCGTAAGCTACAACAAAACAGAAATAAATCAAAAAAACAAAGCAATAAAATCATGCGCGAGCTAAAACATTCACATTGTACTATTTATTCCATAAAAATTATACTAAGAATGTATTATACTCACGTAATTACCAAAATAATGCACCTATGATCGAAGATTCTCCAATCTACCGCTCGCCAGCTGATATTCAACAAAACATAACCATATGGCGGAGTAAAAAACTTGTTAGAATGCTTTTGTTAATACACCTTCTTAACATTTTTTAAAGTTTTAAGCAAAACCACGGCAAAACAAACAAAATCACAATATTTTTGCGATCATCGCACCGCATTGCAACGCGAACCAATTTAGATTTGAAAATTGATGCTCTTTTGTTTTTTGTTTTTTTCGAAACCAATGACGTCTGCAAGTGGCCAGCGAAAAGAAAAAACTCGATTGGAATAATCGATTTATAAATAGAATAAATAAGCACGATGAGCACTAGGTAAAAATAATATTGCAATGATCATTGATAACGTTTTTAAAAATTTAAGAAAGAGGTTATCGAGTTATGCCTGTTTTCGACCTTTTAATACAAACTTAATTATTCCTCTGTTTATTCCCAATTTTTGCATGTAGAACTGCAATTCTTTTTTTGATATCTTTAGGCTACTATTTATGTAGATGCATACCTACTCCTATGTCCCTTGCGGGGTAGGCAGAGCGTAAACGACTGTAAAAAACGGGCATTTACAACACGTACTCGACAGAAGTTTGGGAGCAATTCTGAAGACTGTGTTGACTCTATAGCGACAGGTTGTCAGCCCGTCACCTAAAATTGCAATACATAATAATCATTAGACATTTGCTGGCAATGCAACTTTGTTTTGAGAAATGTGGTCCCAACAATAACTAATTAGCGCGATGGATATCCAGAGTATAAATTTTAGGACGATGGTGTAGAAAAAAGAATTTTTCAAAGGTTTTAGGAAAGAAATGAAATGAAGTTCCACGCATGTTAAACCAGTGACCCAAGTAAATAAGTACTTAGCATACTTCCACCTTAGATGTATCGAGTACCTACTACGACGGAAAGGAAGTAGTTAAATAGTCGGTACCTCAGTAATCAGCAGCACATTATTCCACATATTTAAGGAATCAACAGTTCACTGTTTTTTGTGCAGATATTAAAAAATACCAGTACCTATAATTGATCGTGATATGGCGCTAATACAAGACAGGAAAAGAAAGCGCCCCTACTACACCTTACTATGTCGGCAGTACCTTTGTAATTTATACCTGATTGACATTACTAAAAGGCACTGTAATCTCTCTCTCTCTCTTCGTGTGGGACACCGAGTCGTTCAACGACCCGATGAACCCTGGTGTCAGAGTTTTTCAACCGCCTACTGCAAGTAGCAGGCCTCTGACATGGTTGTGTAACGACCGCCATCATAGACAGCAACCGGGACCGACGGCTTAACGTGCCCATCCGACGCACGGAACCATCTTCCTTTTCGGACAATCGGTTCAGCTTGCAATGTCCTAACCAGATTGAGACTGAGAAAAAACCACTAAGTGATAAATATCAACTTTGTGAGTGACCCCACCGGGAATTGAACCCGGAACCTTCTGCGTGGCAGGCAGTCATACTAACCATTGCGCCACGTCGGCTGTCAAATAAGATATTTAATAATAACATATAAGATATTTGTAAGTATGTCGCATATCAACTGCCGTCAAGTTAGTTAGCGAACATCCAGTTGTTTCAGTTTCCACTACTTAGTAAAGTTGAGCTGTGAACCGCGGAGTCAGCGCCGGAGCTGCATTTCCGGGTAATTAACTATCAGTACCACACTGCATTGTTGAGCTGCAGTAGATAAATGGTACAGTATAAGTATCTACCTCAGAAAAATCTAAAAAACTATAAATGTAAAAAAAAAATGCCTCCGGTGCCCAATGCTGGACAAGGGTTTCCTCTCCCCATATCCTCATACAACGCTACACAGGCAGATTGGCGAGCACAGTGGATAATTCTGCATTCGCAGAGAACGCTGCTAAGTACCTATTTCCTAGATTATTGCCCGTTAGATTTAGATTCTTTAAAAAACATCCGCTTTTATATACAACTTTATATATCGCTTATTATGTGAAATAATATATACCGTCTACAAAAATTACATGCATGTCAAAAATGTTTGACCAAGATATTGGAAAACGGTGACATCCCCCATCGGGTAGTTGAATCGGGAAAATGATATGCATGTCAAAAATGTTTAACCAAGATATTGGAAAACAGCGATATCCCCATCACTATCAAGTAGCTCTACCAAGATTGTCGTATCTATGGGAGAATATATACCGCCTACAAAAATGACATGCATGTCAAAAAATATTTGACCAAGATATTGGAACACAGCTACATCCCCTTTCGGGTAGCTGTCCCAAGATTTTCGTATCTATGGTATAACATATACCGCCTACAAAAATGACATGCATGACAAAAATGTTTTAATATAAAATGGGCAAAACCGTGGGACAGATAGCAAGTAAATACGTAAAATAAAATAAATATTACTAGACGAGGTACACAGCGCCATCTAGTTGATATTTAAACTTAAGAACTTTATTCTTGGTATATTAATACATTATTATACATAGAAAATACCTAGTCTCAACACAAATATTTAAAAATTTACTTAACAAATATTGTGTCCAGTGGAGATCAAACCCACGTCCCTCGGCATGGTAGGCAGGGATACTACCAGTGGCCTATGCATCGAAACTACAAGCTACAATTCTACAGGTGAAATTCGATGTACATTGCGTAGTCGGTAAGCCATTATTGTCCCATTATTAAACCAGCTACGCAATGTACATCGAATTTCGCCTGTAGGATTGTAGCCTGTAGTTTCGAAAAACCGGGCACAGTAATACTGTCCTTTATTCTGTCTATGGTTCAGCATACAGTACATATTAACTTGAACAGGCTGGACAATATAATCGTATGGATTACTTTATTACCCAGTTTCACACAGTTTGAAACAAATTTAAGTTTGTCGTCTGTTCGTGCAATTGTTTGGTTTAGTTTCCCCGCAACGCAACTGAATGGTTACACTGAAATATATTCTAATTGTATATTGATACCTCTGCTTATCGCTTCTTCATAAAACTGGAAGCAAAATAAAGTCTTCTCTTCCCCACTCCCATGTTGGCGCTTCAGAGTACAGCGGTAGGTGAAGTTGTCCAACTTGGCAGCCATTAACTTCTCTAAGTTACTTAGTTGCTACAAGGAGCCGGTCGGCGTCTTCTGTAAACGAAATGAGATAATGAGAGGTTCACGCCACAGACCTACGAAAGTCTACCTAGTATAGTATATGAAGTCGAGCGAAAAATAAAATAGAACTTTATTTGAAAAATTTAGCTCGTTACTCTTCAGTTAGTTGATGAGGAGCTCTCAATTACCTAGTATATTTCTGTGATCGAAGAGCTTTTCTTCAAAACACTCAAATATTTATTTTTTTACTCTCGCTAGGCTATCCTACCTAATTAACTTAATTAGTTCGTTTGTAGGTTCTACTGAGAAAGTTTTGAACTTATCAATTTACTAAATGGAATACTGGCACAGACTCCATGACTCGCTGAAAGAGATAGTACAAAGTTTCTCGTTGCAGATACTGAATTGGAAACTTTATGAATAACCGAAACTCAACTGAACTTAGGTAAGTAAGGAAATAAGAAGTGAATAAACTTGCTTTCATCGCGTACTTTTTGTGATGCCAAATCTTTTTAATTTATTTTGTATGTATTGTATAGGGGGGGCTTGCTTGATGGAAATCTATATTAACCTGTCAAAGTTATGCCTTTGTCAGTTCTCCTGAAAAGTTTATCCATTTCATTTCCGCTGCGATAAGTCCCACGAACGCAAAATAAATCCAGTAGTGTCTCAGAGCTGAGCAATTTGAGAAAAATGAGCAAAACGAACACATATTACTTTCAGAATGATGGGTTGCAGAACAAGTTAGCTGCTTATTTAGCTAGCATCACAAAGTAAGTATTGGCTAGCGCAATCCAGAGAGTCGGCTTCGAGCAAACGCGGCTAAACTCAGACATCCAAACGCGTCGTTTACGCGCTCTGTGGAACCGTGTCGAACCGGCTTTGGTTGAGTGTGAACGGCGCGTTCGGTACGGGCGAACGGAATGGCGAGTAAATAAAAATATTTTTGTGATGTGTTTGGGTGTAATAACACCACAGAAAATTGTGCATTGTCATTTTTTAGTTTCCCACGCAATAATGAAAAGTAAGTAGAACTCTTTTATTTGTTAAATACATACCTACTTCATAACACTAGAAATGGAGGGAATTCTTTTTAAAAAAAATATTTTTCGTTCGTAATATGTGGTTTAACGTTTTAGGTACGTACCTACGTAGAAGTAGGTAGGTTGCATTTTAGTTTGATTTGGTAGGTTAAATGGGTTTAGGTAGGTACCTACCCACAGTAGATAGATACCTACCTAGTCAGCATTTGAGGTGTAGCGATGAGTACCGAAATACCGATAGCAAAAGGTCCAGGTTATGTCATCTTCATTTCCGATCTTCAGGTAGGTACCTTAACCTACCTATGGTAGTCCAAATGGACTATTACGATCCTGGATATTTTTTCATTATTTCGTCACGGCAGCTGGTGACCTTCGAAACTATAGTAGGTAAGTAGGTACTTATACCACAAAGTAAGTATTGGCTAGCGCAATCCAGAGAGTCGGCTTCGAGCAAACGCGGCTAAACTCACTCAGACATCCACACGCGTCGTTTACGCGCTCTGTGGAACCGTGTCGAACCGGTAATGGTTGAGTGTAAACGGCGCGTTCGGTGCGGGCGGACGGAAACTTGGCGAGTAAAGAAAAATATTTTTATGATGTATTTGGGTGTAATAATACCACAGAAAATTGTGAATTAATGAAAAGTAGAACTCTTATAAGTATTTGATAAATAAATAGATACCTACTTCAAACACTAGAAATTGAGGGATTTCTTTTTAAAAATCTTATTTTTCGTTTGTAATATATGCTTTAGCGTTTTAGGTACGTACGTAGTAGTTGGTAGGTTGCGCTTTAGTTTGATTTGGTAGGTTAAATGGGTTTAGGTAAGTACCTACTTATAGTAGATAGATACCTACCTAGTCAGCATTTGAGGTGAATCGATGAGTACCTACCGAAATACCGATAGCAAAAGGTCCAGGTTATGTCATCTTCATTTCCGATCATTAGATAGGTATCTACCTATGGTAGTCCAAATGGACTATTACGATCCTGGTTTTTTTTTAATTTTTGCGTCACGGTAGCTGGTGTCCTTCGAAACTATGGTAGGTAAGTATACTTCGAAACTAAGGTAGGTACCTACCTACCAACTTACAGCTACAGATACAGTTTCCATGCCCGCATTTTTTCCGGGCGTGTCCCCGCGTTTGTCATGTCGTCATGTTCGTGTCATGATAGTCATAGGTACCTACCAACCTACCTACCTGTACCTACCGTTCCCAGCGCATATCGCCCACCCGCCAATACATTGGTAGGTAGGTAATCTGTGTGCGACTGACTAGTGACGGCACGTTTGATTTTCATGATGGCTTGGAAGGTAGGTATTTTTGAACAGGGAGTCTGTTCAAAAATACCTACCTTCCAACCATAGGTACCTAACCTATTAAAGTTCGTGACTGGAAGATAGGTATTTTTTAGGCCTTTCTTTTAGATAGATACCTTCACTTGTTTTCCGTGGGAAACACCGACGAACGACGTGAGGAACCCTTTGTCGTGTCGGTCATCGCCGCCGGCCGGTCCTGTACCTACCTACTACCTACTTACCTACCTGCCTACCTATGGGTCGCTTCGCTCACCACCTAGTCTCGTGACCCATTGCCTATCTACCGATTAGGGGGACCTACTTATTTCCTATTAGAAATATGACCTTCTCCTCAGGTAGGTATCTACTGCCATATGGTAAAAAATATTTCATAACGGCCAGATAACTTAGGAGTTTATCAATTACATATACCTAATTCATACTTACAAACGATAGATAACTTCATTTAAAAATCAAAAAGTAAAAGTAGCAACCCTAGAGAGTAGGCATAAGTGATCGAAAGAAGGGGCGAGCTGGCCTTCTGTAAATTCTCTATTTTGTGCTTATACTTCGAAACTAAGGTAGGTACCTACCAACTAACACCTACAGATACAGCTTCAGATTTTTTCCGGGCGCGTCCCCGCGTTTTTCATGACGTCATGTTCATGTCATGATAGATACCTACCAACCTACCTACCTACCATTCCCAGCGCGTATCGCCCGCCTGCTAATACGTTGGTAGGTAGGTAATCTGTGTGCGACTGACTACTGACGGTACGATTGACTTTCATGATGGCTTGACTACAGATGGGCACGTACCCGGGTATTTACCCAACTACCCGGTAAATACCCGTACGTACCCGGTAAATACCCGTATGTACCCAAATAGGTGGGTAGATAAAAATGTATGGGAAGTCGAAAATTTTTTCTCGTTTGCCATCATGGCCTCCATAGAAAAAGTTGTTCAGTTTCATGGTCCGAGCATGCTCGCAAAGTTTTAGGCAAACCGTCAAGTTCACGCGTAAAAGTTGTAAAAAAAATAACTGCAAATATTTGAAAAGATAAACCAGCCCATGAAGTTGAACAACTTTTCCTAAGGAACATAGGTCAAAATATGAAAAAATACAAATTTACTCTTTTCTCCCTATAACTTAACTCCACCTGCTCGTACAAGGCTCTCTATACAACGTGTTACAAAACAACCAATAAAGCTGAAAGGGTGTTGAAAGGTCCGTTGCAAAGAGTCAATTAACAAAATATTAGAACCGTAGTATCGTTTTTGAAAACTATGAAAAAAATATTTTTTTATTAAATTACACTTATTTTTAATCGTGGCATCGCAGCACTAATTTTGACAGCTCAAAGTTCAAATGAAGTTCCCGACGCGGCGCAACGCTGTTCGGTCTACATTGCTGGCTATTACATGAATGCCATCAATACAAGAAACTAAGTCAGCCCGCAATGTATGCCGAAGCGGACTTTGTTCGCCAGGTAGTGTAGCACCTGACCTGGACTAGTGATGTGATTATTTTATCGACTGATGATAATGAAAAATATTCTTTTTTTTGGTTAGTTGTGTAACAGGTTGTATATTATGAATCATAGTATTCATATTATCTAATGAACTGTCATGGTTAAAATCAAAAATAATGAGAATTACGAAAAAAATATTACTTTTCAATCTACCCACCTATTTGGGTACATATGGGTATTTACCCGGTAAATACCCAATTACCCAGGTATATACCCAAATGGGTAGATTGGGTATATACCCACCGCCCATCTCTAGGCTTGACTCCCTGTTAAAAAAAAACCTACCTGTGAACCATAAGTACCTAACCTACTAAAGTTCGTGACGGCAAGATAGGTATTTTTTTGGGCCTTTCTTTAGATAGATACACTTGTTTTCCATGGAAAACACCGACGAACCTCGTGAGGAACCCTTTTTCGTGTCGGTCATCGCCCCCGGTCGGTCCTCTACCTACCTACTACCTACTTACCTACCTGCCTACCTCGCTATTCTCACCACCTAGTCTTGTGACCCAAACCCATTGCCTATCTACCGATGTAGGTGGGGACCTACTTGTTTCCTATTAGAAATACCTATGACTTTTTACTCAGGTAAGTAAGTACCTACTTCCATAAGGTAAAAAATATTTCATATCGGCCACGTAATTTCGGAGTTTATCAATTGCATATACCTCATTCATACTTACAAACGATAGGTAACTTCATAAAAAACAGAAAGTAAAAATAGCAACCCTAAAGAGTAGGCATAAGTGATCGAAAGAAGGGGCGAGCTGGCCTTCTGTAAATTCTCTATTTTGTGCTAGCATTTAAATAGAAGATAGAAGGGTAAACATTGAGTGCTCCGCTTTTTAAACTGCTTCCGACACGCAATGTCTGGCTGAGCTGTGGCCCTCACCGGTGAACCATATTACTCGTCGTATCAAGCCTTATACACAAGACAATTTTAAAACTTATACCCGGCTTGCACTTTGACCCAACCAACAACCACAAACGTTCTACACTTGTAGCTATGGTGTGTGTAGTACAAAAACTTACTCCAATAAATAAAATAATATGTTCTGAAGGGAGAAGTTTTCTAATAACAATAACATCGTCTGCACGCTATAAATAATTCAGTGAGAGCTCTCCCTCACCTTAGCGAATATTATTTACCTGACACATATGTCTTGTCGTGAATGGAGTGTGCACGGTCGTTCTGTTTGGAAACAATATTGGATAAACCTCTGAGGTATACACAGGTTTTACGTTTCACATTACTTAATTTGCTGTTCCAGATGTTGCAGTACAGTACCTACTTACTTATAAAAAATCAAAACTGAAGAGTACATAAGTAGATAAAAACCAAGCTGTGAATAAAATATTTAGGTAGGTATTGCCTATTTTGAAAATTGTAGTTTATTCTTTTACCTTTACTTTGTATCTCATCCATCTCTAAAAATGGCGAAATCATACAACTCCCAAAGCCAAAACAAAATCCGAGCGAAACATCTCGGCTTTAAGACAAACGAGGAGACACCAGTATTCCTGTCCGAACATCTGACTGTTAAAGGAGCTCGTCTACATTTCCTTGCCCGTGACCTCGCTAAATCTAAGAATTATCGATTCTGCTGGACTGCATATGGAAAAGTCTACGTGAGAAAAAACGAACAGTCGAAAATAATTCTAATCTCAAACGAAGAACAAGTCCACCGCCTGCTTCAGGAACCATGACTACACCTATTTCAGTTAATTTTGTTTTACCTTGCTTCCTTTGATTTTGCTGCATGTTACTTTTCAATTTGCCGTTTCTTATACATAACACAAAATAAAACTACTCACACCTATCACATGTTTTGCTTAAACTACACACTCAAACTGACATTAACAACAACAACACACTTTCACTTAGCTTACACTACCTACTTTCTTACAGACAACTACACTTACTGTCCAAAATATGCCGCCTATAACCCCACCTACCCTGACACTAACGACGACAGAACACAAAAAACGTTTTTGACATGTAACTCCTATTTCAACAATAAATACATAACCTACGCCCGCACTAACACTCGCATTACTCTAAAAGTATCTGATAATGAATGACAACTTACAAAGAGCAAATGAAATAGACAGCTTGGAGATAGCACGTGTTGTACAGTGCGACCCTACTGATCTAATAAGACACCTTAATGTAAATAGAAGTGACCTTACAATTATTTCTCAAAACATTCGTAGCATTTATTCTAATTTTGATGATTTCCTACTCACGCTGACCTCCTTATCCTTTACACCTGATATAATAGTGGTCACTGAATGCAGACTAAATAAAAACAAACCAATCCCTCTACTACATGATTATACTTCTTACCATAGCACAGTCCAACTAAATCAAAACGATGGGGTAGTAGTTTATATTAAAAATTTCCTGAAACATAAAGTCACAGAAATTAAGCTACCCCAAGCTTCATGTTTGAAGCTCGAAGTACTAAACAATATAATATTTTGTGCATACCGCTCTCCGTCCTACAAATACGCTGACGACTTTATTGTTCAACTGAGTGAGCAACTTCAACTTGTGAACTCCTCTAAGAATATTATTATTACAGGAGACATTAACATAAATATAACCTTAAAGGAAGAAGAACCCCCTCACGAATATAAAAACAGAATGAATTACCAGGGATCACTGGCAGGTCATGGAGTATTGCCAGGACATACACTTCCGACGAGGGATAAGAACTGTCTCGATCACTTTATGCTCCGTCTAAACATTAAGAAATTTAAAGCTTCTATTGCTGTATTATCTAGTACCATCACTGACCATAACACAATACTTCTTTCTATAGCCAAATCAAAACATCGCACAGAAGTTAAAAAAGTAAGGACTATTGTTGACTATGAGCAAGCTCTACAGTTACTAAAGCTGAGAAATATTGAGACCCTGCTACTCTCCGACGACCCGCACTTTATCATAAAAAACTTAACAACACAGCTAACTGAATGTATTAAGGCATCTACTACAATCATGAAAGTTTCTAGTAAAAAGAGAATTCTAAAACCATGGATCACCCCAGGTATCCTGCGTTGTATTCGAAACAGGAATAATCTCCAGAAACAGCTCCGTACCGATCCTACAAATGAAATAATTAAAAATACTTATCGACGCTACAGAAACTTTTGCAACAACTTAATAAAAAGATTAAAAAGGAAATACCATAGTGACCTATTAGAAAAATCTGTCAAAAACAATAAACTATTATGGAACAATATCAAACACATTACTTATTCTAACAAAAACCAAAACTCAAATTCGGACCTTTTAAATATAAAACCATCTCCAGCTGAGTCTGCCAATCACGTAAATGATTATTTTGCTAACGTAGGCAAACGGCTGGCAGAATCAATACAAATCTCCGACAAACCAAACCCACATAACATGACAAATCCATTACAGCTGCACTCGTTTGTTCTTTTACAAACAGACTGTAATGAAGTTGACAATCTTATCATGGATCTTAAAATAGACAGTTCCCCCGGATGGGACAATATCCCTGCAGCCTTTCTGAAACTTGCAAGACAGGAAATTGTTCCTGTCATTACGCATTTTGCAAACCTCTGCTTCGGAAGAGGTGTTTTCCCGGATACTCTCAAGCAAGCTGTCATTACTCCTATTCATAAGGGCGGCGACAGAGAAGAAGTAAGCAACTATAGACCGATATCTGTCCTATCTGGTATATCTAAAATTATTGAAAAACTGATAAATAAAAGACTTCTGAACTACCTTGAAAAATATGGTATCTTGTCAACGTCCCAATACGGCTTTCGGCAAAGAAAAAGCACAGAAGACGCAGTAATAGCGCTCAGTTCTCTGATAGTTAGTAATATTGACAAAAGAAACAAGTGTCTTGCAACATTTCTAGACATCAAAAAAGCATTTGACACTGTATCTGTCGCCAAACTTGTGAATAAACTGGAGCGGATTGGAATAAGGGGAAACGCTCTCTCGTTATTTACCGACTACTTAACCAACAGAAAGCAGCGAGTTAAACTCAATGACGTGATCAGTGAGGATACGGTTGTTTCATACGGTGTGCCTCAGGGCAGTGTTTTAGGTCCTACACTGTTCCTAGTCTATATTAATGACCTTTGCAATATGGCTATTGCAAACGCTCAAATTTTTACCTACGCCGACGACACTGCCGTCGTTTTCACTGGCAAATCCTGGAACGCCGTTAAACAGAACACTGAGGCGGGACTGGCGCAAATAGCGCTATGGCTTGACTCTAACCTCCTGACTTTGAACACAACAAAGACTAATTATATTTGCTTCAGCATCAACAATAACACACAGCCATCGAATGATTTACAAATCAAAATTCACAAGTGCAAATCACCTTCATCTTGCGACTGCTCGACTATCGAAAATGTGTCTGTGACAAAATACTTGGGCGTTATGCTGGACCAGCGTCTGTCCTGGTACCCGCACCTTGATCATGTCATTGGCAGGTTTAGAAAACTAACTTGGATTTTTAAAACATTAAGATTCATAGTGCCAGAGCAGTCGCCTGACCGTAACAAGTCTTCTAAAAGCCTGCTTAATCAAATATATGTGGCTCTAGGGCAGTCAATACTTGCTTACTGTATACCAGTATGGGGAGGTGCGGCCAAAACGCGTTTCCTGGACCTGGAGCGAGCACAGCGTGCTCTTATCAAAATTATGTATTTTAAAAATAAAATGTACCGCACTGACAAGCTATATCAAGACTGCGACTTACTCACAGTCCGACAACTCTATATCTTACACACAGGTTTAAGGACACACAAAACTATACCGTACGATCCTGAACTGACGAAAGGAAGAAGAAAAGACACCGTAGTGAAAGTTCCAACTGTACGTACTACGTTTGCTAGGCAACAATACTATAGACTATCGACTTACCTATATAACAAACTGAACAAAAACACGACTACACCTATTTACCCGAATATATATATGGAATGTAAGAAACTTATAACTACTTATCTAAAGACTCAAACCTACGACCAAACTGAATTATTTCTACAACCAATAACGTAAGCAAAACACACACACACACACACACACACACACATTCAAACACACGCACACACAAACACACACACACAAACACACACACACACACACACACACACACACACACACACACACACACACACACACACACACACACACACACACACACACACACACACACACACGCACATACACACACTATATACTATACTCTGCTCAATTTTTATAAATTCTTCTTGTATTATGTACAAACTACATTTGTAAATATCCCGATGGAGGAGCGGAGTCTCCTACTACAGGCTCATAAAGCTTAACAGGAGTCTCCGGCGACTAGAAATTTGTAATCATAAATGTAGTTACTGGAAATAAATATTTTTGTATTTTTTTTTGTATTTTTTTGTATCTCACTGGTGCTAATTTTAATCACTGTTATTCAATCAGGCTACAATATACCTCGTTACGAAGTTACAAGGCGCTCTAACTTGTGCTCGTGCGTTGGGAACTAAATTGGTGTACAATCTCGGTAATGGCGGCAAGCTCCATCAGCTGCCTGCAGCGACATCTGCTGACGAGACACGGCAACATGGCTGCAATGATAAATTGCAGCGACGACGACACCTACCGCACTAACTGCAAATAAAACTTTTGAGACCGAAACAACGAGCTACAACCAGTCTGCTAACAAACAATTGGTTTCCTATAAAGCTTTTATTATGCAACTTTATGTACTTATTAGGTACGAGGGGACTAATGGTAGGCTTAAAAACCAAGCGACAGCGACAACGACGCGCGTCGTTGTCGCTGTCAAATGACTGGTTTGTATGGGGAACCAGAAAAACCGAGCGTCGGCGTCGTTGCGGCGCGCCACGACGCCGTCACGTTGACAGCGCGCTGAGAAGCTTAGAGTTTGTATGGGATGCGGTCGGGTTTTTCTACAAGACCGCAGCGACAACGACGCCGTCAAAATTTGACGGCGTCGTTGACGCGCGTCGTTGTCGCGACGCTTGGAAAATAAGGGCACCATAAGACTTATCCTGTCCCATTAGGTTAAACCATGTTATATGCCGTGTGATGCCGGCTTAGAATAGCATCACCCCATTTCTTTCCTGTGGGTGTCGTAAGAAGCGACTAAAGGACTCGAGGGTATCATGTGTATTGCAATTTTAGGCGACAGGCTGACAACCTGTCACTATAGCGATACACGACAATAGCTAAAACGGCCCTCAAATATGTGTCAGACGTGGCGATAACGACCGTACTTTTACGGTCGTTGACGCTCTGCCTACCCCGCAAGGGATAGGGGCGTGATGTATGTATGTATGTATGTATACTGAAATATCGAGTTTTATAGCCTTAGCGGCTCGCTGGCCGAATGTATGGAACATGCTGCACCTGAGAGAAGAGTTCTGAAATTTGGTACACTTAATCTTTAGGGTCAATGAATCGATTTGACCCGTAGTACACAATTTTAAAAAAATCCTATGAGGAGTAATGACGTCATCTTTTTTTTGTATGGGAAAAAAAATTTTTTGTTCCGAAACCTATCGTGTGTGGTATCAAATGAAAGGCCTTGCTAAGCCGATTCTAAAAATATATCACATTATTATATTTAAGTCACTTGTATAAAATTAAATAGGAAATAATTCTCGAAACATGCCACGTTTGGGCTTCTCCAGGTATGTATGATACGGTTGAATCATTACTTATGAAATATACGTAATATAATGTGTAATATCCTCATCTCTAACCTCAAGAAAGGTACTACGGATTTTTTGTCTTAGAGTATTTTTTTTTTAATTTTAGGGTTACAGAAATTTATGAAAACACACTTAGTTGAAATTTGGCATCGAAAGTTCAATTTTGGTTACCGAGAATGATAAAAATAAAGCCAGAAGAGATTTCAATTATATGTACATCATATTCGTTTTGCAAAAATAACATGTTATGTGCTTCGGAGGGCACGGCTAACCCTCGGCCCATCGCAATCGCTCTGTATGAATAATTAGACGGCGGCAGTCGGTCAGGGTCGATAGATAGGGACCATGGTTCATCGGGTCGTTCGTAGACTCAGTGTCCCACTTGACAGAACAAGATTTATTAATTATAAGATGATAAATACAGATGCGAGAGGAGTTTTGGTTCATCTTTATAATTTTCATTTGTCTATACACACATTATTCCAACACCAGCATCCTTACATTTATTCCCAGGGTATCCATCACCTTCATTAGCTATTTGCCAGCAGAAATGTCTCGCTATGCTAAATATTCTTTTCCTTGAGGCCATATGTATATCTCATGTACCTATTTAAGCTGGGCTATTTTTGGTACTCCTGATGGTCTACATCAGGTTTTCAAAACCTTTGATTTCTAATTGCTAGCAGGAGGGCCCAATCAAGCTGAATTATTTTTTCTTCGGGGACGTATATGTATCTCCTGTAGTTCTCCAAACCTTCGATTTATATTTTCCAGCAGACACGTCCCATCGCGCTAAACAATTTTTGCTTTGGGACTATATAATATGTGTCTCCTGTAGTTTAGCTGGGCTCTTGGAGGTGCACCTGGTGGTCCACATAAGGTTTTCCAAACCTTCGATCTATGTTTGCCAGCAGGAGCATTCCATGATGCTAAACAATTCTTGCTTTGGTGCCATAAATGTATTTCCCATTGTTTAGCTGGGCTCGTGGTTGTGCTTCTAGTGGTACACATCAGGTACTCCAGTCCTTCAAGTGGAGAAAAAAAAATAGCCTTTACCTTCTTCAATGCGATAGCAATCTATGTACCAAATTTTATCAAAATCCGTTCAGTAGTTTTTCAAGATGCTGTCACATACAAACATCTAAATGGAAAAAATATGTAAAAACTTTTGAAACGTGTTTTGTTATCAATTTTAAAAATTCGCTGACAATTTATTTTCCAATATCTTTTATGTACAGGCTTTCGACCCTCTACAACTTTATTATTATGTATAGATTCCGTTAATTTTGCCGGTGTGTATATAATGTGTGTATAGAGAAATGATCACTTTAACCATCAATCGAAATCTTCTCTCGCATTTGTATTTATCATCCTATTATTAATAAATCTTGTTCTGAAAAGTGGGACACCGAGTCTACGAACGGCCCGATGAACCATGGTTACTATCTATCGACCCTGACCGACTGCCGCCGTCTAATTCTCAACTAAGTGTGTTTTCATAAATTTCTGTAACTTTAAAATTCAAAAAAAATTACTTTAGGACAAAAAATCCGTAGTAACTTTCTTGAGGTTAGAGATGAGGATATTACACATTATATTACGTATATTACATAAGTAATGATTCAACCGTATCATACCTGGAGAAGCCCAAACGTGGCATGTTTCGAGAATTATTTCCTATTTAATTTTATACAAGTGACTTTAATATAATAATGTGATATATTTTTAGAATCGGCTTAGCAAGGCCTTTCATTTGATACCACACACGATAGGTTTTGGAACAAAAAAATTTTTTTTCCCATACAAAAAAAAGATGACGTCATTACTCCTCATAGGATTTTTTTTAAATTGTGTACTACGGGTCAAATCGATTCATTGACCCTAAAGATTAAGTGTACCAAATTTCAGAACTCTTCTCCCAGGTGCAGCATGTTTTGAACTACCGCTAGGACTATTATGTAACAATATTTTTTCGACATCGTCCTATCAACATCCACGACTTTTTGCTCAAGCTACTCGTAGCTTTCAATGCGTTCATTTTTTCATACTAATCTGTAAAAGTGACGTTTACTTGGCTCAAAATTAAAGAAAGGCCAAGACAATTAAAAGAAGTTGCGTAACAGCGTTGTAAGGTGTCTGAGAAACTTTGCTGGCATAACGACCGAAATTAAATAAAATTGTTAAATCACCATTTTTCTGTTCCTTGTTACTCTTAATAATAATCAATCAGTCATAACGCAATATATTCTATGAGTGAGATGAAACAGTAATTAAGTAGGTTTGCTCACTGATGGGTGTGTGACCCTCTGACCTTTAGTCCTGTTAAAGTTTGAAAGTGTGCGCCCTTTACATGCCTTTCAGTAGAGACACGCATGCCCTTCTTTTCTTTGCCATCTTCAGTGAGATAACTTATCTCAGTGTAGTAAGATGAAAGTAAAAGGGAAGAACAAACATGGAACTTCAGACGGAGTTTATTAACCTACTTACAGTAAGATAAGATAAGAACTTACAGTAAGATATTTAACACATTTGATTAGTACCTATGCACGAAGGACCGTTTGTTTAATATTGTTATAAAGACCATCAAATACCAATTTCAGACGGTAAACAGCAAATTAATTAAATCCTCAGAGAAATTCACGAACAAAAAAGATAAAAGTATTCATTCATTAAATATATGCGACAGTATCAATGAATCATGATGATGGAAACGAGATTGGCACTTAATCTCCCAGCAGGTTTTTACTCTGATACCCGATTTTCCAGTCTGATTTAAAATATTTATAGCCCATTGTGATGTATTGTTCCATCGAAAAAGTTTGGTGCCGCTCCAAATGTCAACTGGTTGAAAACGGTGGCCGATTTGTGTCATGTCGCGAGGCTTTGTAAAAGTCAAGAGTTATTTCTGATAGAAAAGTACTAGGTACTTAACACAGACGAACATCAAAACGGGGGCCGATTTGTGTCATGTCGCGAGGCTTTGTAAAAGTCAAGAGTTATTTCTGATAGACGGCTATATGAGTTATCTGACCCCCCTTACAAAATTGGTAGGTTCGTAGGTAATTTCGTTCTTACTGCTATTGTAACAAAGAATATAATGAAGTGCGGGTATAAGAGTGGTTTGAATTAAGAAATAAACAGAAGAGGGCGCCACTGAACCATGAGTAATGCTAGCTTATAGCATGGACGGATAATACATCTTATGTTGTGAATATACGGGTGATATTAACCTAGCATACTTGTTCACAAATGGTAAGTCTATAAAGTATCCCTTAATTTCACAAGTTTTGAGCATGTTAATGTGGTGTAGTGGTCAGAGTAGTGGACTACTTGCGGAGAGGAAAATAGTGAACTGACACCATGGTTCGATACTCACCACGATTGCTTAATTTTAGTTTTTTGTTTTTTATTATAATAAGTGTTTGTGGGATGTTGGTGGGATGATTAAGGTGATATGATACGATAAGTCTGTGCGGTTAAAGAATAGGCGTGGGAAAAAAGTGAACTATACATTTCTTCATAGATTTTTGACATCTTTTATTACCTACTGAGGGACAGAAGTGCCTTACTTTGCCATAGCCATTCTTTTACCGCACATTTTTGGGGGCAATAAAATAAGCAAAACAATCAAAAGATCTTGTAAAAAACAGTTTATTACCAAAATAAACAGATACGTATAGTTAAAAAGGTAAATACCTACTTACTTCATATGCCTAATAGAAATACTATGATTAACGTTATTTTATGGTTGCGTTATAAATAGTTGACCTTTTCTAACGATACTTGATAAAATGAATCTACCTCATTAAAACCTTGTTTACATCTAATAATATTATGCAGACTGCAGTGAATTAACATGTCATATGTCATAACATAACAATAACATCACTGCTAGCTAACATTACTTATGTTAAACAAGTTTAATAGATTTTGTGAGTAGGTATTTACATCAAACAATCAAAAAACATAGAGGCTTGAGGGGGAAATTCGGTAAAAAGAAATATAAACCACTTTGATAAATCAAACGCCACCAGGGTTTGGGTTAATATCGTAGTGATCCACCTGCTTTATCGACGATTTGCTCCAGACGACCAGGCATACCATTCACCATGTTCCAGCAGTGATCACGTCCTCTCATGAAATCCCAGGTCGATGTTACGACTGCAGCCAAATTTTCTTTATTTCTTACTTCAGTAGGGTCCCAATTAAGGGTCATCAGACCCCATAAATTTTCTATGGGGTTGAGATCGGGACTTTTGGATGGCCAATCTATTACATGAATGCCTTCCTGCTCCTCTAACCATTGACGAACAATGTGTGCACGATGTATAGAGCAATTATCTTGGACAAAATAAATTTCTTGAGTTGGGTAGGCGATACGCACTGATGGCAACATAACATCCCTGAGTATTTCTATATATTCACGGCTATTAAAGTGAGCACCCACCTCTATCAGCTCACCAGGTCCCATGGACGACATCCAGCCCCAATAGCCTAAAGAAATCCTCCCGCTCGTTCTACAAGGTAACATGCAAGATTCTTCATATCGTTGACCTTTCTTTCGCCATAAGATTTGTTTTCCGTCTTTGTCTGATTTAAATACCTTCTCGTCTGTGAAAATCACGACGTTATTAATCCAATCAAAATTCTGATACGTTTGTGCAAATCTAACCCTTGCTTGGCGGTGTGCAGGTGATAACTTAATCTTCCGGGCTGGTTTATATGTTTTAAATCCAGCGGCATGCAAATGATGTCTAACTGTTTGCACAGAAACTCCATGGCTTACTGCAGTGGATCGTGTAGTTGCAAATGGGTGCTCCTGATGCTGTGCAACAATAGCCCGATGCCGCTCCGATTGATCAGTAAACATTATGGGTTTTGGACCAGTACGGTTTCGCTGCACACTCCCTGTTTCACCGTAACGGCGTATCCAAAGCTTTACGGTATTTCTCTGTAAAAAAGGATGGACACATAAATAATGTAATCTATCACCTTACTTATAAACTTTCCCATTTTTAAATAAACGCATAAGGTAGATCACAATAGCAAACAAAGAATATGATAATGAATGATAAAAAACGGTTTTCATAATTAGAAACTACTTACCGCTATATTGAGCTCACGAGCAATCTTTTTGATGGGAGTATTATCTTCATACAAAAATATAATCTTATATTTTTGATAATCGGTCAAACGCGACATGATTTAGAAGTTAAACCAATAAACAGTAAGAATAATTAGAATTTGGATAATAGGTAAGTAAATGAAAAATACAGCTCAAGTAGTCACTGTCGAAACGTAGACTGATCATTTTAGTTTATCGTTTTTAAAAGTAACTATTACACTATAGGTCCTGCATACATTGCTGGCTGGTTATCTTAACTATTCGTTAATCTGTGTCCGGAGTGAGTTTATTGTAAAGATAACCAGCAATGTATGCCGGACAGTGCACGGTATTCAGTCTGGTTTAATAGCTAAAGTAGTCTTAACGCATCAAAAACTCTGAATATACCCACATCATTGAAACATTACTTGAGACGCAAAATAAGTCGGTGAAGAACGCTATGCAAAAATTCACGACCCCATACGTCAGGTCAATTGGCCTAGCGGCCTGCTGAGCGCTCGTGACACCTGAGGACTCGAGTTCAAATCTCAGCGTAAATCAAAAACAAGCTATTGCTTTTTTCTTTTTCATCAAGTCTGACTTGAGCATTTCTGTGTCGGAACGGATAAACAGAATCTAACTGCCAATTGAACTACTGAGAAATAAAGGCCATATTCGAATGTTTGTTTTAAATCGTTGGGGGTCAGGTAACTGCTATCAGCGTCTGTACTAGGTACTTAACACAGACGAACATCAAAACGGGGGCCGATTTGTGTCATGTCGCGAGGCTTTGTAAAAGTCAAGAGTTATTTCTGATAGAAAAGTACTAGGTACTTAACACAGACGAACATCAAACTACCCTTTAAGGGTAAGCTTATTCCTTATATGGGTCGTATGTCTTGATGTGTTGTTGATATTTACCGTTATAAATAAGATCTTTCCTTTATTATAAGACCCTGTCAGTACAGCGAATTTTATTCGCGTTTATCGTTCTTTTTTTCTCATGCGACGTTTTAGTTTTGTATGATAAAACACGCAATGTTTTTCCAAGAGTGCGGAAAGTTGCATAAGATTCAGTTTGTTACAAAAAGTCCAGCAGTCGCTGTAGTCGAAATTGGCTCGGACAGACTATTATTATAACGCAAAAGGTTTTTTAAATACATATAATTTTAAGTATTAAGTTTTACATCATCACCATAACTCCAATTTACAGATTGCCTAATAGCATACCTAAGCGAGAACAAGCGTCACAAAGTTGTACTAATAGCATGGAATCACAAAACCTTTTCACAAATAATTAATTGCTGTAATTAGTACACGCTGTGTGAGACCGTGATAAATTACCTAATTAGTAAATTATTTATTCACTTAATAGGATTTCATTCATCATCCGACATTCTCTTATTTGATTCCCCAATCTGAAAATTCTGACTTATTCATATCTTAGTCAATTGATGTGATTACAATTATTTACCTATGAGTATCTGTTGCTAACAAAAGACTACAAGCCGGTTTCCATCAGCTAACCTTTCAATTATTTTCATTTCTAGTCAATCCCAATGTTTAATAATATTATGGGGTCTGTCGAATAACGCCATCAACTCTAGTTACTCACCACGATTACCTACTTTTTTTTTGTAAGTGGTGGAGATGATGATGATAGTAAACGTTGGCACTTACGTTAAAGGAAATACGTTTCTTAAAGCTGCACCTAATGAGATCCGAAATCCATACAATACAATAAGAAATACTGCAGGATGCTCATAAACAGGCAGCTTTAAGATGTGCTTTACTAGAATTTTATGTAAAACTACCGGTTTACGAGCGAGCACCTTCTACCTGACTCTAGCTTATAGCGAAACTGCTTCCTTAATGTCCAATTTAGTTGGAGCACCGGTAAAGATTATTATTCTTTGCTTCAATAGCTGGTTCTTAATAGGAAAAGCTTTAAATGAAAATCACTATTTGATAGCCTAAGTAATTCTAAGAGAGATAATTAGAGAAGGTAAATCAACATCACATTGAAGAAAAGGTATTTTTGCAGATATAATGCAACTGCAAGAACTCAAAAATTTTAAGAATGGTTCAAAAGATCAGTATACTTAGTTTCTTGCAAGTACTAAAAATCGACTACCTACATACAAAATTATTCATACTTTAATCTAACCTAACTTGATTTAGAAAATAGATTTTCCAGCAGGAGACGGTGTCCGAAGAAATATTTTCTCGTCTGCAGCAGCTCGACCATCCATCTCGGCAACAAAGAACCTAGAAATGGAATACTCACGAACCATTTTCTGCTATAGTTGAGTAGTTGGTTATACTTACGAATAATAATATAAAATACAGAAGAGGTTGCATCCGAAGAGTTTGTTTTGTGTCAAAGTACGTACCTACATAGAAGTAGGTACAAAATTCAGGAACTGATCAATCAAGGTGCTTTACTCGTAATTGCCTGATTTGGAGGACAGTTTAACTTCTTCACGTATCTTTTAATACTTAACATTAAAACACATTAAAGCGTCTTTAATTTGTACAAAATGGCTATCCTTTCTGTCATGCGACGACAAACGAGTCAGCAAAGCCTCTGAGACCCCTGTTGAATTAATAGACATGCTATTTTCTAAAATATATAATAGGGATTAACACTTAAAACCGGGTTCGCTCAAGGATTGTCACCTCATTTTTATGCAGATTGACTTCTAACAGTTTTCATAACCAAGCGTCGACTTCAAAGTCGACTATTAACTAAGTTTGTGATTGCAGTTAAATTTGACCTTTCCGACTACGAACGAAGAAGCAAGTAGAGGCGGTGTAACCAAGTGTCAGTAAGGTCCCATTTGACATAGGTAATTTCTGGGTTTCACATTATATGATCGATATAAATAATGTTGTTTTTATTGAGTAATAGAAATCGAGATTTGTAGTAAATAAATGATTAAGCAGTAAATATTTACAAGCTAGACTCCTAACATTACCTACTAAAATTGATAGAGAGTGTTTGTCTTTTTTCTGTTTCGAAGAAGTACCGAAGCTCAAAACATTGAGAAAAGAGATTGCATCGTTGACTGGATGTTAAACGGCACAAGCATTCGTGACCCACTTGCGGAGATATTGCAGAGACATCGAGAGCTTGTCGTTTGATGGCGTCGGTCCATCGGGGATGCTTTATAAAATTAAACTTCAGTAAATACATACTGCTTTTGCGCAAATAGACAGGAAAACCTTTTTCAAAGAACTTTGAGGTACCTTTTGTGTTTAAGTTGAAAGTTAGAATTCTTTAAAAATAAAATTATTAACTGGCAGGTTGTGAAATTAGATTTAGCGTCCTTTGAGCGTCCCATCATGAGGGCCTTTAAAGTCTTAATAATTAATTATACAGAGAGTAGCAAATATAACAAGCCGGAAGAAGTCAGGGTCCTCATGAAACAGAACAACCGTTTGTTTAAAAAACTTACTAGTCCTCCCATTGTAAATCAATCAACTGATCGGCGAATGGGAGCTCCAATTTATTTTTATCATACCTATTTGGACTGGCCTTGTGGTGCCGGCTTAAAATAGCATCATCCCGTTTTTACTCGTGGGTGTCGTAAAAGGCGACTAATGGATTGATCCAAGGAATGGGCAGCAGCGTTCCCTGTGAATATCTTCAACACCTTGCACTGCGCTCGCCAATGCGCCTACCTATGGCAATACCCCTAAATTTGGGGAGGCCCAAGTCCAGCAGTGGACTTTTGTGGCAGTAATGGTAGTATATCATGAAAATACTTAATTAATTCTAAGTAAAAAATAAAAATAAATGAAATGTATTAAAAGAAAAACGGATAGGTGAGCGCAGTGAAAGATGTTTCAATCACAGGGAACGCTGCTGCCGATTTCCGGATGCATACCTATCCTTTTGCGGTACCCACCCACGAGTAGAATTGGGTAGATGCAATTCTAGGCCGGTGCCGCACGACAGTAGAGCTATGATTCATGAATAATGTTACATGAATGTAACTTAGCCATATCTAAGACAATTATTTTAGCAACAATGTTGTTATCTTATCTTTGTAACAATTTGTCCATACCTTGTCCCATTGGAAATGCTCTTAGGCATAGTATTTACACTAGCGTGGCTCAGTCGCGATAATATTCATTGTTTTGTGAGAACACACCGCTTTGTGTAAAATCAAATTTGAGAATTATGCATGGAATTTATTGGAGTATTGAATTAGGATTATTGGAATAGGTATTGGTTTTTGTAGTGTGGCTGAAATTTTTTGATAGTATAAAACGGTATGAGCCCACTCTTTTGGTGGGTAACAACAAAAAAATTATTTACTAAAATATATTTTTCTTTGACAATAAAAAACATTGCGCAATAATTTTATAAACATAGTCAAACCATTTGGTGTTTGGGTGTTAGCATTGGCATGATTGGTGGTAGCTTTATTACAAGCAACTAAACAAGTCTCTGCGGCAGGTACCATGCAAATGAAAAGTCCCGAAAAGATGAAGACGCAAATAACTCTCGTGTCAGATTTCATATTGTAAGTACCTAAACAAAATTAACAGTTCAAAAGGCTCTCATTTACCAGCGGGTCACCGCGAACCCTCAGCTCATTTTTTATGTAGATTGCGTCGAAGAAAAGTTTCACAATATCAGTCTGCGACGCGCCAGGGCTCGTCTCAACCCGCCGGGACCAAGCAAGTGTTAAATTCTGCTGTATTCTTCTGCATGTCTTTGCTGTATCTTTAGAAGGTACTAGAATGCTGTGAAGCGTTTTTACGATCATTGTTACAACAATTGTTAAGAAGTATTGAAACTGTTCACAGAAAAAGACGGTTATTTTTTGACATAATATTTTCCTTCTTATATTGTTCATTAATTTAATTTTGCTTAAGAACACTTGTGCAATAAGACCCTAATCTGAACTAGCAGCCTGGAGGTTCTCTACCAAAATTAGCACACATTTTTCGGTTTTATAAATTTTCAAGCATTTAACGTGTAAGTGGGTATAATACATAGTGGGCTATTAGTGGACGGACAGTATGCATTACTTCACAACTGCATTTTGCGTCTTCATCTTATTGTGGTACCGCCTCGTTTGGATGCAAATATTTCACAGTTCAAGCCGGGTAGCCCGTCAGTAGGTATTGTAGTTTTCATCGTTTTCTGAAAGCTTTTAAGATAATTGTTCTTCCCATTTTTGATTCACTTATTAAATTAGAAATAAAATATGCATTAGCGGTTTTTAATTTTCATTTTTATGAATACCATTGCTTTAGGTGATTGCATCGAATGCTCAGATATTAGCTACAGAAAATTCTAATACTTACTCTCTTTCTTTTATTTATCGTGTGGGACACCAAGTCGACGAATAACTCGTTGCACACTGGTGTCAGAGTTTTTCAAACGCAAAATATCACTGCTGGCATTGTGTAACGACCGCAGTTTCAGAAATAATACACAACAACAAACGAGACCTATGGCGAAGTGCTGTCCGAATAATCTTTCTTTTCGAATAATCGTGCGGTAAAGTTTGCAACATCCTAACTGGACTAAAAAGAAATTCACAAAGTGAAATCTATCAACGTTGTGAATGGTCCACCGGGAGTCGAACCCAAAACCTTTGAACCACAGGCAGTCGTGTTGTGTCTACTTCTTATTTATAAGAATAAATCCTGGTACAGGAAAACGACAACCAATAAAAATAAGTACGGGGATGTTGTGGTAAGCAGCTTGGTGTACATTCCGGGTTGACAGCATCTCATACCGCGCTCGACTTGCAGGTTATTGCGTGTCTCGCATTACTGCCGCAATAACACGTCCACATCGGCGCTGTTTGGGTTTTCTGCGTACTTGAACGAGTACCACATTTAAAAGCCGCGTACAAATATGTCCTTCAATCGGTAGACAGCCGCATTGCGTTACAAAACTGCAGCAACGAACGTCACGTCACGTGTTATTCTTGCTTTAATAAGGCTGCCAATTAGATACATATACATACTTGTAGGCATATTTTTCTTTTCGATCTGAGTTCATTCATAAGTAAGTCATTGATATTTAAATGACCTGGGTAGCGTCTTCGATGCTTTTCCTGTCACTCTGTGTTAGGTATACCGCTCTATATATCTATAGCTCTCCGAATGCCTAGGATGCATTCAGACTGAACTGAACATTTTCCCATAGGAAAATAATCAAGAGACTTAAAAATATGTTTGACTTCCCATAGTAGGTAAATGCAGTCAGCTAAACAGGATCTTGCCTCTTCTGAAATATTGTCTTATGGGTAATGTAATGATTCAGTTTCATGGTCTATCCCATTCCCATTCCTCAGTATTCGGAAAGCGTATTACACACCGTATATTCGAGTTAAAAGACATTGCCCAAAGTGGACCAAATAGCGACCAGCATTGAAACATAGTGCATAACGTTCCTAAGGCTAATACTAGTCTGAAAACCAAACCACATCAAAATCCGTCGCTGGAGTCTTGAGAAAAATGACATTATATTTCAGGTTTCCCATCAACGAAAAATCATAGCCAACAGCTTATTTCTAAAATAAAAGACGGTAATCATTGAATCAATCAACCACTTTAATCAGTCTATTACTTCCTGAACAGCTATTACCACCGGTGTTACTCAGGGTGTCGTTTTATCCCCTTTTCTATTGTACGGGCGTTGAACCAAGTAGCGACCCGCAGTGAGACATAGTGCATAATGTTCCTAAGACTAATACTGGTCTGAAACCAAAACCACATCAAAATCCGTCGCTGGAGTCGTGAGAAAAATTACATTATATTTTAGTATTTCCATTATTACTGAAAAGTCATAGCCATCAAATAACTTATTTCTATTATAAGAGATGGTAGTCATTGAATCAATCAACCACTTTAATCAGTCTATTGCCTGCTGAACGAACAGCTATTACCACTGGTGTTACTCAGGGTGTCGTTCTGTCCCATCTTCTTTTGTACGGGTGTTGAACCAAGTAGCGACCCGCATTGAGACATAGTGCATAATGTTCCTAAGACTAATACTGGTCTGAAACCCAAACCACATCAAAATCCGTCGCTGGAGTCGTGAGAAAAATGACATTATATTTTAGGTTTTCCATTACTGAAAAATCATATCCATCAAATAACTTATTTCAATAATGAGAGATGGTAGTCATTGAATCAATCAACCACTTTAATCAGTCTATTACTTCCTGAACAGCTATTACCACCGGTGTTACTCAGGGTGTCGTTTTATCCCCTTTTCTATTGTACGGGCGTTGAACCAAATAGCGACCCGCATTGAGACATAGTGCATCATGTTCCTAAGACTAATACTAGTCTGAAACCAAAACCACATCAAAATCCGTCGCTGGAGTCTTGAGAAAAATGACATAATATTTCAAGATTTCCATTAACGAAAAATCATAGCCAACAGCTTATTTCTAAAATTAAAAACGGTAATCATTGAATAAATCAACCACTTTAATCAGTCTATTACTTCCTGAACAGCTTTTGCCACGGGTGTTACTCAGGGTGTCGTTTTATCCCCTTTTCTTTTGTACTCGCGTTGAACCAAATAGTGACCCGCATTGAGACATAGTGCATAATGTTTCGAAGACTAACACTTGGCTGAAACCCAAACCACATCAAAATCCGTTGCTGTCTTGAGAAAAATGACATTGTATAACAGTTTTTCCATTAACTAAAATCATAGCCAACAGCTAATTACTAAAATTAAAGACGGTAATCACTGAATCAATCAACCATTTAAATCAGTCTATTACCTGATGAACGAACAGCTATTACCACCGGTGTTACTCAGGGTGTCGTTTTGTCCCCTCTTCTTTTGTACGGGCGTTGAACCAAATAGCGACCCGCTTTGAAACATACTGCACAATGTTCTTAAGACTAATATTAGCCTGAAACCCAAATCTCATTAAAATCCGTCGCTGGAGTCTTGAGAAAAATTACATTATATTTCAGGTTTTGTCCTGTCAATATATTGTCTTTTTCTCCAGACTCCAACGACGGATTTTGATGTGGTTTGGGTTTCAGACTAGTATAAGTCTTAGGAACATTATGCACTATGTTTCAATGTTGGACGCTATTTGGTTCAACGCCCGCACAAAAGAAAAGGGGATAAAACGACAACCTGAGTAACACCGCTGGTAATAGCTGTTCAGGAAGTAATAGACTGATTAAAGGGGTTGATTGATTCCATGACTACCTTCTGTTATTATAGAAATAAGTTATTTGTTAGCTTTGATTTTTCGTTAATGGAAAACCTAGTACATAATGTCATTTTTCTCAAGACTCCAGCGACGGATTTTTATGTGGTTTGGGTTTTAGACTAGTATTAGTCTTAGGAACATGATGCACTATGTCTCAATGCGGGTCGCTATTTGGTTCAACACCCGTACAAAAGAAAAGGGGATAAAACGACAACCTGAGTAACACCGCTGGTAATAGCTGTTCAGGAAGTAATAGACTGATTAAAGTGGTTGATTGATTCAATAACTACCATCTCTTATTATAGAAATAAGTTATTTGTTGGCTTTGATTTTTTGTTAATGGAAAACCTAAAATATAATGTCATTTTTCTCAAGACTCCAGCGACGGATTTTGATGTGGTTTGGGTTTCAGACTAGTATATGTCTTAGGAACATGATGAACTATGTCTTAATGCGGGTAGCTATTTGGTTCAACGCCCGTACAAAAGAAAAGGGGATAAAACGACACCCTGAGTGACACCGGTGGTAATAGCTGTTCAGGAAGTAATAGACTGATTAAAGTGGTTGATTGATTCAATGACAATCTTCTGTTATTAAAGAAATAAGTTATTTAATGGCTTTGATTTTTCGTTAATGAAAAACCTAAAATATAATGTCATTTTTCTCAAGACTCCAGCGACGGATTTTGATGTGCTTTGGGTTTCAGACTAGTAGAAGTCTTAGGAACATGATGCACTATGTCTCAATGCGGGTCGCTATTTGGTTCAACGCCCGTACAAAAGTGTGTGACACCGGTGGTAATGTCATTTTTCTCAAGACTTCAGCAACGGATTTTGATGTGGTTTGGGTTTCAGCCTAGTATTAATCTTCGGAACATTATGCACTATGTCTCAATGCGGGTCACTATTTGGTTCAACGCAAGTACAAAAGAAAAGGGGATAAAACGACACCCTGAGTAACACCCGTGGCAAAAGCTGTTCAAGAGGTAATAGACTGATTAAAGTGGTTGATTTATTCAATGATTACCGTTTTTAATTTTAGAAATAAGCTGTTGGCTATGATTTTTCGTTAATGGAAAACTTGAAATATCATGTCATTTATCTCAAGACTCCAGCGACGGATTTTGATGTGGTTTTGGTTTCAGACTAGTATTAGTCTTGGGAACATTATGCACTATATCCCTATGCGGGTCTCTGTTTGGTCCAAGGTCCATACAGAAATGGGCAATCTCCTTTAGTGATCATGTTTCAATTATCCGTAAAGGTGTAAGTTCGTCATGTGCGGCCGACAGGCCGGCCAAATTTATTTAAGATGCGCAGTAAAAACGAGTTCATGTTTTTTTGCAACCCATCTAAGTAATTACCAGCTACTCCATTTTCTGCTTTATTTAAACACAATAAAGAAGTCGTAATATTTTTGTATTTCACTGTACGCGTTGGAATTGCAGAATTATGCAAGATACGTTTTAATTTAGCCATTTTGGCACGTCTTTGCGGAACTGCGCGTCATTTGTATTTGGAATACGAATAAGTAAGTAGGTAATATGATCCGCTCCGGAGACTAAATTACTCCATCTCCGGGGAAGCGAGTCGTTTGAGTATTATTAGCCTTCTATAAAGCCTTCAGTTCACGCTAGAGTAAAAGATAAAGAAATATTAAGCACTACAAACAAAATCAAGAACGGCTCGGTCGTGCCCCACATTAGTATTGTTAGGGTGAGAATCCACCAGAGCTGTGCGAGGTAGCTAAGCGGTGTGCGAGGAAAAATCCACCAATAGAATCACTTCATTTTCCTAGCCTCGCTCAGCTCAGCTCTGGTGGAATAGGGTTGAGCGAAGCGAGGCCATTCTACATACAAAACAAGCGAGAAATGTGTGCGAGGAATGTGTTGCGAGGAATGTGTAGCGAGGTTTCCACTACATCGCATTCCCCCCGCTCACACATTTCACAGCTTCGCAACGCATCCTCGCTCCGCACATTAATGCGCATTTTCACAGCTCCGCTACGCATCCTCGTACGGCACATTTTACTCGCACAGCTTTGGTGGAAACCTCTACACATTTCCACAGCACAGCTACGCATCCTCGTACGACACATTTTCCTCGCACAGTTCTGGTGGATTCTCACCCTTACACTGACTTTGAATTTGTTTTTCAAGTGCTTACGATATTTACCTGAATATGATAACAAACCTTTGACACTAAGCTAAGATTGTTTCAAGCTAGAGCAATATTTGTCGGATATCTTATTGGTGATAATGCTGATCATTAAAAGTATCACCCTGCTTTTGAGTATCTTTCAAAAATAAAAATAAAAACTGTAAAAAGTTGCATATTAGAGGTGGAAAATGGCCAATCGACATCTTAATTTTAGATCGCAATCAGAATCGCAAAATAAATTAACTCTTTTAATACACAGAGTTTATTCAATCTCTATTGGGTGACATGAGTTAGAATTTTAATAAGGTACCTACATCGTTATTAGATATTATGTTGGTATTTTTTAGAAACTCAGATCCATAGGGACCCGGTCATTTTAAAGCATGCGTGCGTAGAGGCCTTGTAAATACCATATTAATTATTATTAATTAAATTAGCTTACTTAATTAATAGCTAGCACACTTGACCCCAGCATTGAGCCAATTATATCTATCTCAGTGTAATGGTACTGAAAAGTCGTTTGCTGCCATCAATTGCAATTTTATAGTTCTTTCGCGGCCATCCCAATTCCAATATCAAAAGTTTTCCAATTATTCATTACATACTAATATTTTGAACGGAAGAGTATGTTTGTCTTTCTTTCCCGTCGCAACGGAGTGATCTTGTGTTATGATTTTTGGTTTGTGACGTAACATACTTTCGTAGGCTTCTTATTACAACAGGAAAACATTTCTTTCCCATGGGAAGGACATTACGATCGTGAATACATCCTACACTGAAAAAAAACATTGTTTACATTAATCAAAAAAATGAATGCATCTATCAAGAAACTTGTTAACATACGAGCGTATAAAGCAATATAATTATGGCAATAAAGTTATGTTGATTAAGCAACAATCAAGTTGTCTTGAAGAGATAAATCAAGTTAATCATTTAACCCAAAAGGATCAAATAAATATAACAATCAAGTGTGGTTATTATACCAATAATTATTGCTGATTAAAGTTATAATGAACTTGGTTAAGATTATCTACTATTTTCTATTAGTGCTATCAAAGGAGTTGATTATTGGGAATGTTAAAACTTGATACATTTGATTGTGTCCGATGATAGAATCATTATATTTAGATGTTAGTTTTTGTTGTAGAATTTATTTGGTTTTATGAAGTTATCTTTAATATTTTTAAGAAGATAATTAATAATATCTAAAAGTCTTCTTTTCATGTTATCAACTCAATTGATTGGATGTAAAAGTTAATATTATTGAGTTGTTCAGAGAACTTGTTTAAAGCTATAACCTACTTTTATTGGGGTATCATTACAGGTGTTTATTAGTTTTTTTTATACAGGGTCATAATATGATAGATACGTTTCTTTTAACAGGTGAGGGTGCTGCTTTACTAAAAGGAACAAAGTACTTTCCCAGACATCCTGTGTAAGCAGATCACTTGTTATAAGAAACATATATCCAAATTAAGCAATTTTTATAAAAATGAAATGTCTGAAATAATTATATTTATCTTTATTAAAAGCTGTTTAGAGATCAACATTTTATCTTATACTTATACAAGGAATAAACATGATGAAACATAATGAGCTGAGATACTTTTAGGTGTCAACCAGCCCATGAAACTGAATATTTTTTTCCAAGGAACGTAGGAAGACATCTGAAAAACAATGTGCCTTCCATACAAATTGACACGGACAACTGCGCTGGTACATTTTGTATGGGAGGTAAATTTTTTGACCTTTGTTCTTTTGGGAAAGTTGTTCAGTTTCATGGGCTGGTTCACCCCTGTTAATTTTGTTGCACCTTATACAGTGGGTAGGTAAATATTTTAAAGGTGAATTCTGGCAATGAAACTGAACAACTTCTCCCAAGGAACACAGGTCAAAATATGAAAAAAAATGATTTCCCATATTACATGATTCTGCCACCTATTACTTTTGTATGAGAAGTCCAAATTTTTATTTCTTATTACGGCCTATATTCCTTGGAGAAAGTTGTTCAGTTTCATCGACAGAACACTGTAGTACACACTCTTGAAATGTTTACCCGACATTCTGTAACATTTGTACATCTATGGTTAGAATAGAAATCAACAGTAGTGTTTAAAATTTGTGTTTATAATAAACAAGCTTATACTAATTAACACGAGTCTTATTTTTTTATAATTGTCTCATCATTTTACAAAAAATTTACAGTAGTCTCACTCAGAGTCGTTCGCAACTCGATCCATTTGCAACTTACCTCATCGTCATAGAACTCTAAAACTAAAAAAAATACAATATGATAGATAATTTATTGGAATATCCAAGGTGTTACACAATAGCCAATAAACATTTTAAGGGTGTGTACTAAATAAAGTTGTGTCAATGAAACTGAACAACTTTCTCCAAGAAACTTAAGTCGAAATACGTAAAAGATATTTGGGCTTGCCATACAAAAATAACAGCTGACAGTCATCTTCTGTGGGAGGTATTTTTTTTCTCATATTTCGACCTATGTTCCTTGGGGAAAGTTGTTCAGTTTCATTGACAGAACACACCCTTAAAATGTTCATTGGATATTCTGTAACACGTTGTATATACGATACCAAATACAAATAAGTACAAGTCACAAATTTACCAAGTTTTAAAATCTGTAAAATTTGAGTACGTACGAGATTTGAGTTTTTTGAGTAACTTAATTGTCATTTTTCGAACTTTATCATATTAAGTATTTGACATTATGTATTTTTAAGATTCTGTTTCTGGGTTTCATGTGTAGCATCAGATGCGATTGGGATAAGTTGCGAATGCGTGACGAGTTTCGAACAACCCGTCTCGTAAAATGTGTGTTTTATTTACAATCAACATTCTTATTCTAATAATTTAACAATTGTCTCAGACTTAGTATATTTAACTTTTATATTCAAACGATTACTTTGAATATTTTTACGTTTTACAGAAAGAAAATAACCTGAAAGTAAGCCAAGATACTTATGTAGCTTTTCCCTACAAAAATAAAAAAATACGCCAATCAGCTAAAAATTAACAATGGGGAAACCATATTTTTCATATTTCGATATAAATAGGATAGGCTAACTTATCAATTATACTTTTGTCTTATTATTAATCTTTAAAGATATAAACATCCATCAGCTAATAAATATATTAGGTTCAGTTTTATATTATATAAGGTCCTATTAAATTAAGTGCAAATACTTTCAGGGTGTGTTCTACTCATAAAACTGAACAACTTTTCTTAGTAACGTTTTGGACCTCCCATACAATAATATTCAAAAGTTGTGTCATTTTGTATGGGAGAGCCAAATTTTTTTCTAACTTTTAGAAAAAAAGTTACTAAGAAAAGTTGTTCAGTTTTATGAGTATAACACACCCTGAAAGTACTTGCACTGAATTTAATAGGACCTTATATAATATAAAACTGAACCTATTATATTTATTACCTGATGGACGTTTATATCTTTAAAGATTAATAATAAGACAAAAGTATCTAAGCCTTCCCCAGGAATCTAATCTAAAAGTGTACTGCCGCTACCAGTAAATTTCATAAAACCTGCAGTTGCTTCAAAGTCTTCCTTTAATAATTGCAGTAGGCTCTGTAAATAACAAAATGGAACCATTACTCAAAAAGTTTGCAATGCGTATCAATATATTGTATAAAATGAAGTAGCTTTTTGCGTTTCTCTGTCTGTCTGTCGTGGAATTCACTAACTCCTCCTCTAAACTACACAACGGATTTTGATGCGGTTTTTTGTAATAGATTGAGTGATTCAAGGGGAAGGTTTATAACACATGGGGGAAACCAGTTGCAGCGGGTAACAACGCTGTTAGGCCGCTAGTGTAAAATAAAAAAGAAACTGAACATATATTCATATTTGACCATGAAACTGAACAACTTTTTGTATGGGGCCAATGTTGGTAAACAAAAAGAAAAACAATTTCCCATACAGGGTGTATAGTATTGAGCTCCACAAAACTTGACTTTCTGACCTGAAAACTTATGTTGTTACTGCTGTTTAATCCATTCCGTGCAGACTCAGTCTGTAAAAAATAAAAATCCTCACCTTATAAAAAAATCCAACATTGATACTCTTATCAACATCAATAGTCTGGGTTGCGTACTATTGCTGTCTATAAGAGATATTGATTTTTTTATAGGTCAAGGATTTATATTTTTTTACAGACAGAGTCTGCACGGAGCTGATAACAGCAGTACCTATAGGTATGTATTGTAATGTGTGTTGTTTTAATGGGGAAAATGTTTAAACCTATCTATAGAGTGACATTGGTTCATGTGTTTGACCGAACAAGAGATTGTACCTATGTTATGATCCACTGACACTAGAGAAGTTGCTTGCTATAAGAACATGGGTTTGATACTCACATTATTTTCAATAACAAAGAAGTTTGTAGTTTTGGCTGATGGCCCTGCTGCCTCTGCCACAGGCTCATCATCTATTTCTGATGATTCTTCAGTACTCGTAATGAAATCATGAACTGAAATCTCCTGAAATAAAATTAAAATATTAATTACTTACTAATCTTCTACCATACTTCTACTACGCAGTCAAGTTACACAAACAACATATCGGATCTTCTTCTTCTTTTGGTGTGGGACACCGAGTCGTCCAACGACCTGATGAACCCTGGTGTCAGAGTTTTTCAACCGCCTACTACTAGTAGTAGGCCTCTGACATGGTATCGACCTCCGTCTTAGTGATCATAGACAGCAACCGGGACCGATGGCTAAACGTGCCCTCCGAAGCACGGAACCATCTTTCTTACAGATTATCATTGGTTCAGCCTGCAATGCCCTAACCAGACTGGGAACAAATTCACAAAGTAATAAATATCAACTTTGTTAGTGCCCCACCAGGAATCGAACCCGGTACCTTCTGCGTGGCAGGCAGCCGCACTACCACTGCACCACATCGGTCGTCAACATATTGGATGGTGTTTGTACACACTAACTAGCCTGTAATACCAACTTGTGGTTGTTAAACTGAGTAGTAGATAGGATTTTTTTATAAATATTTTATAAAGTCGACAAGTAGGGTCACTGTAACTAGGGTTAACTTACTACACCAACATTATCTTAACCTGATTGTTGTACAGGTAGGTAATAATACCTTTAGGTACATATAGGTATTTACTTACACTCAGACTTATATTATCTACACCGCTGAAGTCTCCTTGTATAGTTGTGTTGGTGGTGGAGGAGAAGTTCGGGTTCCATGCTTTCCAGTTTCTAACGAACAGAGTTCTAGGGCCTAATGGCGGTATCAATTCTTTGATATCTTCGTGGGTTAGAGCAGATAGTGCTTGAAGGTCAATTTCATTTTCTGTAAAATAATAATAGTTGAATCAACTGACAGCAACAACAGCAGCTGCCGGCACGCTACCTACTATTTTCACTACCTCTCCTCTACTGATCAATAGGTATGCGTATACATCGTGCTGGCACCTGTCCTTGCTGCTAAGTTTTGTAGGTGTAGGTTCGGTCTCATGGCTCCTACACATACCTAGTGCCACCGGCTTAACCGCCGGCCTCAAGGCGCGCGGCCTAGCCGGCGGCAATGCAAGCCCAGCTCAAATTGCCGAAGACCGGTAAATTGCAACCCGCCGGCACAACCCGTCGTCTCGACCCGTGAACACGCGAGCCGGCAGAGTGTGTAGGAGCCATTAGCATAAGAATAGATAATCCATTACACCAAAAGTACCTTACGAGTAGTTTATAAACAGCTAGGTAGTATTTAATGAAGTGGTCGCATCAGTCAGGTCAGCCAAGTACTTACTAATAAAATTTGCACGTAGATCTGCAATAAGGAGGTCCGAGACTTCATCCATGGACACAATACACTTTCACAATACACTACGCGGCAATACACTTATTAAATTCCTGGGGAAGGCTTAAATTTTACTAATCACTCACACCGCACCGGCCGGTTCAAACGAAATGACCGAAATGACAAGTGTCGGCAACAAGTCGCGACGCGCTTCGGGTGCGTTCATGGTGCGTTTATTCATTCAACTAGCAGTACTTTATACAATCAGACAAAACAATGCTTGTATTAAAAAAGCGACATCATTCAATTAAATAAATGGTTTATTGTTTTTAATAATGTTGCATTATACTAACAAACAAAACTTACTTTATCGAATCTAAGAATGTTCCATTATAAAAACAATCAACTGTTTTATAGAATCAATAATATAACTTGATTAAATTTTTGACAATTTCAGCTTTATTGGAACAACAAACAGCGATTATTAATTTAATGAAAGTTTTTGATTGTTTCATTCATTTTTTTTTCTATCAAGCAAAATCCCATACTTGATTGGCTCGATTTTTTTCAGTGTAGTAAGAATGAGATAGATAGATAGATAAAACGTTTATTGCATAATAATACAACACACACATACATTTAACAATAAAATAAAATATACATTTTGATTACAATAAAACTTATACATAGTTAAAGGCACATGTGTGCTGCATCGATGCAAAGGGCCAAGGCTCTGTGCATAAAACACCCAAAAGAGGGCAGCACTGGTTTTCAGCCATTACCCCATAGTGAACGATGCGATTGTTCGTGTTGTGATAGGTAGGTGTAAATGTAGTGTAGTGGTAATGTAACATAAAATAGTACGAGTTTATGCGTGTGTGTGGAGAATGTAGAATATACAGGGTGTACGGAACGGTGTACAAAAAACTTTGCAGGCGTGCTCAGACCATGTAACTGAACAACTTTCCCCATGCAACATAAAGGTGGTAGACGAAAAAATTTGTTTACCTTTCCATATAAAATCCATACGCTGATCGTGAATTTCATATGGGAGGTCGGTATTTTTTTTCGTTTACGACCAATTTATGTTCCATGGGGAAAGTTGTTCATGTTCATGTTCATGGTCTGAGCACGCCTGCAAAGTTTTCTTTACACCGTCCCTTACATGCATGTAGGAAACAGGTTAGTACCTAAATAATTAATATTTATACTTATATTGTTTCTTCGAATAAGAAGAGCCGCGGGTGAAGCCACGTGTTGGAAAGTTTAAATTTCTTAAAGTGAGCTACATTATCTTGAGACAGGGTTTTATGACTTCATTTATAACTTATCCTCTTTATATTGCCTTATAAATACGCAGTTTGAGACCGAAGACCCATTCCGAGTTCACCCCACTTCGAGCATGATCGGATGCCGTAAAATATTCGGAACTTGTTCCTTGCGTGCTCAAAATATCGTTGAAAATTTAAAATCTTTCAAATGATTTTCTTTTAATGTCTCTGCAATTTTACTGGCAGCAAAAAATTTACCCATGCATGCATACCTACGCTTTAAAGTAAAATTGGGACTGGGATATTCAAATCACTGGAGAAAAGGCCTTTAAGTGGAGGACTAATGAACGAAAGGACTAATTACTGCAGGTCTAATGAACGATAGACCCAATGTTTACGTATTTTTCTTCTTTATCTGCACTAAAACGATCTGCGAATCAATTACTATTCAGATTTTCGATGAAATCACGCAAATCTCAGTACATATAAAATGTGAAGTAATTTTTATGTAAATCGTATCATCACATCAGCGCATTCACACGGAAAACTCAACGAGACTCTCTTTCTCTGGGACCCTTCTCAAGTTTGAATAACACACGACTGACTATGAACTTCTTTTAGTTCAGTCAAATCTTTGTATTGTAACAATAAAATTAACATTCATTTTACTGGCATCGACACAAAAACGATTTTTAACCCTGCATAAGACCATAATAATAAAAAGATTGGGAATCATGAAAATAAATTAACTTTATTTATGCTAGGGCATCACTTTTTTTGTACTATCTGGATAATTCTTCTAACCATGGAATTGAATGAATTCTATAGATAATTTTTTTGTTCAATGTAAAAATAATAGTGCAATTTAAGTACATGGTTATTGTTATTAATGTTGAATACCAAAATTATAAAATGTGTACAATTCTGGAAAACTTGCAAAAGATAAGATGATGTTGACAACAAAACAACACAGTCAATTTTCAGTCCCCTTAACAAAAATATTTTTCTTTGAAAAATAATTCAGAATTGTTTTTTAAGGTCCTTTTACGGATTTTACCTATTTACCGGATAAGTTTTATCAGTACCCCGCAGGTTATTGTCGCAGATAGGGCGATGTGACCGCAACGCCGCGCACAATTTATTTTACAGCTGTACTCCATGACTTGCCAAAAACAAGATAATATTTTTTCCTCGCTTATCTCTTAAGAACTAGTAGTGCTTATTAAGTACATGGTCTGGCAAAGTTTTCGTGTGTTTTTCAGGCTTTTGTATCTTCTGTGTACCTAAATAGGTACTAAATTTTTATTCAGGCACATCAAACCAATGCAACGAGGTCCACCGATTCCACCAATAATTTAAGGTACGTTTTGAAATCGGACTCTTGTGTCCTTTACCTTTTGCACTGATATTTTTCTAGTTACTTAGGTTAATTCGCTAGTTGTTTTTATTGTGCCTAAGTAATGTTTCAGTTGTATGTAACAACTGAGAAAAATAGTGGTTTACGTATGTAGCCGTATGGCTCGTAACATGACATCTTTTTACAATTTTTGCTGCGCTCTGGCGAAACCTTGGCGAAACAATCGACGCGATTCATTTATTACACATTATCAAATTCATAGTTACATACAGTAATAAAACTAAATAAAAATGGCAGAAGATAATGTGATCGTCAAACAATATTACATAAGTAAAAAACAATGTCAATGTTCTTGACATAAATAAATGTCAAAAAAATAAAAATAATAATGTATTTGTAAATGTCAAAATAATAGTGAATAATAGTAAAAATAATAGTTAATATGTCAAACTGCAAAAATAAAATGTAAATAATAACGAATATCTAATGTCAAGTAATAAAAACAATAATATCTTACATACATACATATATCAATATCTTGCGAAGTAGCGTAAATGGCTGCAAAAACAGTCATTTACACCACCACCTCTGATAAAAGTAGTTTCTTGTAGGTAAGTACTTAATTTTACTACTGCATGCATGTTGGATTCGTAACAATATAATTGGGTAGTATGTTAACAGAAGACAATAAGAAAGAAACTCCATTATCCCTTGCGTAGAAGGCAAAATGTACTATACGGCTGTGAACGGCTTTTGAAACCTCAAATTTTAGTATTTAATGCTGTTGCTACGTCGTAGCATCGTCGTAGCAGGGCGTTATCGTAGCGAGCATTACAGGTGTTGTCTCGACAAGTTCTCTTACTTCGAACAAGTTGATTATGCACGAATGACGCGTTTACGTATTCAGCCTTTGGGCGCAGTATGACCACAATATAAAAATGTCAACTGTATCAAATTGACCACAGTATCAAAATACCAACTTTGAAAAGTCCACTGTATCAGAATGACTACTGTATCAAAATGACTACTTTATGAAATTGGCTAAATGTCAAAGCAAACAAATACTACACTAAAACGGGAAATGTCTCAGATGCAAAAAATTAACAGAATTGCTAAATTTCAAAGCTGCAAAATGTCAAAGTTGCAAAATGCAAAATTATTGACGCAAGCTTCGAGAAAACCGATACTTTAGTCCATTATTATGATTATGACCCTACCCATATTTGGTAGGACGACGTTCTGAGGTGCAGATGGTCGATTCTCGCTTCCGGTTTTTGGCGAGGAATGGCTGGTTTTTACAGAGATCAATCAACAGGTTTCGCCGATTCGCGGTCGCAGCCTGGTCATCGCTACTTGGTAGTTGGATTCATCGTTCGTCGTCGTTGGGTAAATGATCTTGGCAGTATTTTGGTTTTGTTCAAATATGTTTTTTCTTCGGTTCAGGTTTGCTAAGTGTGATAAGTGAAGAAGAACTGTCGTTGGCTTGAAGAGTTTAGGTTTTGCGCTGATATCTCCAATTTGTTTTATTTCAATCTTAGCATGAGTGGAACTAGTGAATGCGCAACACCCAACCTAGGATAGTTCTAGATATTGCGAGTTAATTTGGTTCGTCTTAAAGCAGCTCGCGTGTGACAATTAGATGCCGGTGATCAGCGCCAATGAGGAGCTAGGGTTGTGTTAACTTGTGACACAGTTTGTTTGGCTTCGAGTTGCTTATTTGTTTTATCACGGTCTTGTTCTTGCGAGATATATTGTTGCGTTCTTGCCATGATCTCGTGGATTAGTTATGCACCTGGTGCCCGGCTCCTGAGGCGCACGTGTCAGCTGGTTGATTTTATCTTATGTGTAGGGTACGTTAACTTATGGTGAATTATTCCCTTCCAGTACGGCGAAGATGTCAACGGTTCTTGTATCAGTTCCTTTTACGATCTTCTTCGTCTTCGCGTAGGACACTAACTCGTCCAAATAATCATGGACAGCAACGGGGACCGGGACAAGTCAGGCAAAGAGTTTTGAGGCTGTTGAAAACCACCTGTCGGAGGCTTTGGCTGGCCTTACGAGCCACTACGAGGAGAATTTCTTGAGGCCTAACCAATCGAAAACAGAATCCTGTGCGTTTCATCTTCGCAACCGAGTAGCAGGCAGGAAGCTCAAAATCACGTGGTGTGGTGTATCCATCAACTATAACTGTACACCAAAATACCTCGGCGTCACTTTGGACCGAAGTCTGACATACAAATAAAATTGCGTCAAGTGTAAGTCCAAAGTAGGTGCTAGAAATAACCTTCTGCGAAGACTAACCACAACCAAGTGCGGTGCATCAGCAGTCTAACTCTCTTGGCTGGCGAGTACGCGAGTCCAGTATGGGCACGGTAAGCACACGCCAGTCAGGTTGACGATGCTTTAAATGAGTCGTTCCGCAATATCACCGGCACACTCAAGCCGACGCCACTTTATCACCTGTACTCGCTAGCCGGGATAGCCCCCCCAAGTAGTCGCCAGCACGCTGCCTGCTCAATGGAAATAGCCAAGCAACTAAACGACGGCAGACATCCGTTACAGAGTCGAAATAGCTTCATGAGGCAAAAGTATTCAAGACCTGCAAGTAGCAAATACTAAAGGCGTTTTAGTTGCTAAGCATTATATTATTATTATCGACTCGATGAAGAAGAAGATTACCTACAGTCGCCATAACAACGCCGTTTTGATTTATTTATTTTATTTTTATTTTATTTCAATAGGTTTAGTAACAGGTAACAGATTAAATTTTACAAAACAATAAAACGCAAAGAAACATTCATAAATCCGAAACCCACTTACAAACAACACAGCATTATATGATACTAGTTATATTTTCTTTTTTGAGATTATTGTTATTTTAGTTTGTTCTAAAGTCATTCTGTTCCCCAGCATTTTGCGCCATTCTCAGTTTAATCCCATTTTACAACCTGTGACATAAGGTTTTTCTTTTATGACTTTTTGGCGTTCTGCAACTTATTTTCTTTAAATATTTTGCGTACGTGATATTTTACGCATCAACATTGATTTTTATAAATAGTTGACATTTTGATACAGTGGACAATTTGATACTGTAGTCATTTAAGCATAGTAGGCATTCTGATACTGTGGTCATTTTTTAACAATGGTCAGTTTGATACAGTAGACATTTTTATACTGTTGTCATACTGCGCCCAAAGGGTATTCAGGAGTTCACCCTGAGAGAATGTAAGTTTTTTGTTTTCATAAATAAAAATAAAACTGAATAGTACAGACTTCTTTTACGTTAACATCTCTTATATAGAGCACCAAAATCAATCAATATGATTGAATAAAAGGTAGCACAAAGGAATCGTGGAAATACACTTTTATTCTATTAAAGTTTGTTGTCACAATATCTCGGGAAGCCCTGAGGGAAAGTGAATCCTTTGACGATGTTTTCGAGAAATAACAAACTTGTGCGTCTCTCACGCGTCATAATTCTATGAAGATATATTTAAGAAAATGAAAAGATTTACTGGGTTTTTGCTCGCGAAAAACCATAGTTAACATGTTTATGTATGGTTATTCTCCAAGGAAGGAAGCACAAGTTGCATGCGCACGTGTGTCATTAATTTCGCAAACATTGCAAGTAAGTATTTTTATTTAATTTAGCTGGGCGATGAATAAATGACGGGTAATCTACAGGGATGACAGAACGAGGCACCGATTTTCAGAGGTCATGGTTTTCTCCACGAGGTAATTCCCAGCAGACATTTGTCAAAACTTCAGCGAATCCACCAACTTTTCTATGAATTACTTTATAAACTTCTCATGAAAAGCGACTTTTTTGTTGGGCGAAAAACGGCAACATTTCTATTACATTTTTTATTAAATCATCTGTGTTATTTAATACCTTAAAAAATATAACAAGTATCTCAGATATGCGAGGCGAGTAAATTTATTATCTGATACAAGTAGACGTTTTGTTTAGAGTAGGTATTATTACAGATTACTTTACGGATATTCCAAAACGACAAAGATAAAACGTGCGATTCGATAAAGTCAGGAAAGCGGCTTAGAGCTCGAATAGTAGTACCATCCTTGAAGATTACTTTAAATCTCTTAGGTACATTTGTTCAATAAGAAAAGCCTAGTATAAGTTGATTTCTTACATATAGGTAGATTTAATGGCGACAGTGCAACTATAACAGTTGTACATACAACGTACGTACGTACGTTCTTTTAGAATCTATTTCACTAAATTATCGGAGTTAAATAAATTTACGAAGTCTGGGACGCTTTATGAATCATTTATCTCCCGATCCGCACCGACATTTGAGTTGGACAGGTCCTCTGAGATGGTTAAAAATTCTCAACATTACCATTTTTATGAGAAAATATGAGTAGATACTCACTTTGTACTATAGGATTCGTTCGCTGAACGGAATGCAGAAAATACTATTAAGTAAATGGGTAAGCTTTACATTTTGTAGTTAAACCAAATTACTGTTCGCTTCTACTCGTACATAGCCCGAAATATCTATTTACTAACATAGAATTTGGTTCAAGTATACAATCAAAGTTATTGTAGGTATTTATCAGGACAAAGTTAAAAAAATTACAAATTTATTATTTCTCAAAAAGTGTCTCACATTATCACCTGCGTTTCGTATAACCCACGCCCTACACACATTTATCTCCGCCCTCTCTTGCGGAATAGCTCTCATATTGTAAGGGCTAATCCTCAACGTGAATTCATCACGTCACCGTATACGGGCCCTTATCACCGCACCCTCTTGACATTATATTTAGTTTTACTCACATTATTAGTTTTATTTCGTTAAAACTTTGACTTCGGTATGAGGATCTTTTATAAATACTTCGTAAATCTTTGATGTCATTTTGATATGACTTTAAACTCCACGATTGAATGAATATCGTAGAATCGTAGGTAAAGTAACACGGCGTGTGTCTATACTGCGTGTACTGAAATGAAAGCTTGCACTTACGTTACGTTAGTTTCTCAAACTAATAAATTGTGCCTATATTTGTGAGTAGGTACGAGGTAGGTATCATCCATAAAGTGAGTTGTAGAGCCGAGCCACGCACACATATCTCGTTCTTAGCAGAGGTATTGAACCAGCTCCAAGATAAGGTTGATACTTAACCATTTTGGTAGAGTCAGAAGTAGCTGATAAGAAATATTATCGACGCTTGAAAGGCAAAATTATCTAAGCGACATCAGAGTAACTTTACAGGAGAGCAGTTTAAAGTTTGGATTTTCAGAAAAAAAATCGTGTAAATTTTTGTGATAGTCCTAGAAGCCTAGTTTTCACATATTTATTTTGTTATTTTATTCCCCAAATTTTAGTATACATATCAATAAAGAATAATGCTTAGTTTTAAAGTTAGTGTCGCTTAGTCAAAAATTACCTAAAAATAAATACAGGCAAATTTGACTAACCGACAAGCTTGGAATGACAAAGGTACGGTAAAATTTTAATAAACACCTTTTTTAAGAATTTACGACAGAGTAAAAGTTGCCTAACTAACATCAAAAATACTTTGAATTTGAGGCAAAACTACTTAGGTTACAATTTCATAGTAAATTCTTCCCGGCAATTTGACTTAAGTAACATTTGTTACAGAAAATTTACCTAATTAATTCAAGTGCTATATCAATAACAATAAAAATCAACACTAAGGAACACAGAGGCCTATTTCAACTAGGATCATCATCACATTAGCCTATAGCAGTCCACTGCTGGATGTAGGCCTCCCCCAGGGTACGCCACAAGGCACGACCATTTGTAATCGCTATCCATTTGCTACCAGCCGGTCTTTTTCATCGCCTACGGTTCATCTGGCCCGTGGGCGCTCAAAGATATGCTTGCTGATGAGGCTTGGCCTACACTCGAAAACCTGGGCCTCGAATCTGTCTACGCATCTTTGACATTTGTTGACGTATCGCTAAAGCGATATGACGCTTCTGGCTTCGGTTACTATTTTTGCCGTTTTGGGAACGGTCCATTACGGCATTTGTTACCAAAATCATGCTCGTCTTGCTTAGAGCCAGCAATGTAGGGCTTTGTACGCGCGTTTTAAAACACTGTCATCTAATTGCCAAAAAAAATTATACGTCAAAAAGCGATAAAAAAAAATTGTGTCCACCATCTCTTTCACTTTTTATGGCAACAGTAGAAACAGAAAATATGTTTCAAATATCGTTCATTCCATTCATTCATATATCTGTCAGATTCAGCATTGTTTGTTTACAAAACAATATTTTTTAGAAATCCATCTAATTTAGTATTGAATAAACAATTTTCAAGAATATTTTGAATGGGTAACAGCGTCCCTTGCGTGTTTAACATCCTACAATGTGCTCGCCAACACATCTACCAAGAGTGTGGTGAGTTAGACGATACACCGTCTATAGATATGGACCCAGCAGTGGACTATTGTAAGTGTAATAAATTATTTATTTACCTTCTACTTTCTGATTGGATTCTTTGGAAAACGTATACCTTACGCAATAACAGTAGTAAAAACAATAATGTAAATTATTATCTATCATAGGTACGACGTTGTTGGATGACTCCGTGCGTGTCCCACTCGAAAGAAAAAAGACAAGATGTATTATGTAATGTATACTATGATCATCATCGTGCGGCAGACTCCTGCAGCCGACCTGGCTCCGCACGTATCGACCCGTCGTTCCTGTGGATTCAGCCAGGAAGGCCGAAAGGGTGGCGCAGGTCCTGGGTAGCCATGCGTTTTCCATAATTGCCTCCCAGGCAACGCAGTGTCTGTAAAGAGCGTGCAAAAAGCCATGCCGCTCCCGCATCGGCTTATACAGCCATGAAAAATCTCGCCTCAGCCACTGAATAAATCGTCTGACATAGACGTATGAGGCCAATGATGATGACGATTATTGCAATAGTAATGAGCTGAGCTGAGCGTCGCGTTCGTGTGTGATTCAAAAGAGTGGACTCTGCTTTCGACCGCCTGTAATACCAAAACACTTCGCCTGCCTCCCTGGAAGAAGTTGCACAGAGAAAGCGGAGAGACACATCGACACGCCCAAGGTAAAACAACGTATCTCATTTTTGACAACTTTACAGTAGAGTGATTTTAAGGTTTAAAAAAATTCTCACGCTTTTGTTTTTTTATTAATTTAAGTGATTGTTTGTTTTAAAGAATACATGTAACGAGTTTTATATGTTGTTATATATGTTTTATTCATAATAATTTGCTTTCATTGAGTTTTATGACTTACAATGAAGGGATACGATGCATATTACTTGCAATAACAACGTAAGTTGAGATAGTGAATCTTCAATGATAGAGATATCACGGTAAATTCCAGTGTATGTCTGAGTTACGTTTGAGTTGTCTTATGTATTTATTACCTTTTACGGTTAAATTCAGTGTATGTCTGAGTTACGTTTGAATTGTCTTGTGTTTTTATAACCTTTTGACCTTAAAGTAATCCAAGTAGCGTAAGTCTTGTATGAAATTTACGAACCATAATGCAATGAAATAAAATACTTTCATAAAATCTTATATTTTAATTTTTTTTCCACTCATCATCGATATACGATGGATGAAAACGAAAAGGTCGTAAGTGGAAAAAAAACAACTTTACACCAGAACCGAAAAACTAAAAAAATGTCACCAAAAATCATAACACGAAACTATGCGTTATTTGGAAATTATTTTTTAGGACCATGTTGTTAATTTTTGAGTATCATCTATAGGAAATTAATATTTTCAATCTAAAGTTACGAGAAGTAGACTTTTTGATAGTTACACCCTTTAGTTTTCAATTTACTGACTGCAAAAAGGTCGTAAATGGTTCACACTTTTGTGTGTAATTGCAAGGAACTATTTATTTTATGACGTGTAAAACGTCATATTTATGATATTTTACAGATTTACAAATGAATAAAGGGGCATGTTAATAAAGAAAAATACTTTTACTCGACTTTTGTCGTAAACTGCTACTACGTCAAATCTCGACTTTTGATACGCAATCAACGAGGTAGGCGCGCTCCATTGTTTTCTGTGCTATTTTAATCTTAAACTTATTATAGGTTTAACCTTAAGTAAGTATCAGCAGGATTTTGTCATATACCTTGGTCTTCAGGTATTGAGGTAGTTGGACTTGAAGACATCATCCAGCTTCCCAAAGCAGCCAAGCCTAACCCAATTCGTCTTTTCATCTCTTATCCTGATCTACTGGGTCGAAGGATAAAAGATGCCCAAGACTATTTGTACAATGTCATTACCTACCTATGGTTATATTACGAACACGCAAAGAACCATTTGGTCTTGGACACAATTGTTCGTTCTCAGCACGATCCTAAGATAAGCTTTGTGAAGTACTGTGAGCATTTGTTGAGATTTGAACGAAGCAGGTGCACATGCACCGAAATACAGTCTCCATATCAATAAAACGAGGTATCTGCCAATGTTACACTCTCGCCCAAACTCTTCAATAATGTCCTTAAGGATATCATGAAGAGTGAGAAAAGCAACGTCAATGCTGGCATGTCGCAAATGAGGATCATGTTTGTGGATAACCTCATCGTAGTGGCGGAATGTGTCTGAGATCTCAATAAAGCTCGTAGTCACTATAAGCCACACTTTTATGATTAATACTTGCGATTTTTGGCGATTAGTAAAACTGAATATTAGACATTTTTGTTTATAAAAACTGAAAAACACACTTTTTATGTCATCAGTCTGTTTAGTTGCAAGATGTCTATTGCTACGCTTACCAAGTCGTGACCTCCAGTCAAGAACTTCCTTACTCGTTCTATGACAGAATCGACCAGCCAGACAGCGACTTTGGTCTTCCAGTGGTAATCACACTCTGTAATTTAATCCTTTAGTAAAACCCTTTCCATAGCTTTCTGAATGACAGGTAGCTGGTGGACCAGTTTTAATACCAGGTTTCTAGTCTCAGCTCCTTAAGTCATGACAGATAGCACATATCGCACACCATGATCGTAATATGGCAAGGATGTCTCTAAAATATGACGCAACTCCCTAAATGCTTCCCAGCCAAGCTACTTCAGGTGTAAAGTTTATCATCGGGGATATGACATCACCCTGAATTATGCTTCGGAGTAGCAGTTTATTGGGTCTTGCTTGATGGTTCTGGACTTGAATGGACTTCCCTGCATTTAGGTAGCTCTACCTCTACATATTGCCAGTCAACTTGGCAGCGCTATAAGACAGTCAAGAGAGTACTCCAAAACAGTCCAGGTATACTTGCTTTATCATTGTATAGAGTATTAAGTAATTTTAATTTTATGTAGGTATATTTTATGTAAACACGTTTTGGGCACTATATCTTTGCATTATCCTACCCAAAGGTTGCCTGCAAGAAATTGCTACCCTAGCAATATGGCCGCCTGTTTTGTACTTTGTCTTTTCAATTACGTTTCATAGGTTTTATTTTGTTATAGGTATACTCCTCTAACTTCTGTACAGCTTGCCGTTAGGTATAAAAGTAGAACTCGGTTATCGATGACGCTTTCATGAAACCTGGCCTATTCCGGTATTCCTTAAAAGGCTGCAAACCTAAATGTTAGAGAACTTTAATGACTCTCAAAGTCAGCTTTTATGTGCCTTACTTTTTCTAGGTTTTTATATTATTAGTTTGCCGTGTGATGCCGGCTTAGAATAGCATCACCCCAATTCGAACCGACTAAGGGATATTCATACGTAACTCAATTTACAATCTTTTTGCATGTAAATTAGGTTTTGAAAAAATACGATCAATCATCGTAAATAAACATGCGTTGTTATATTTTTAAAAGAGACAATATTTGATCCGTAAAACCAAATTGTAAATCAATATAGCATGTTTTATCCGCCGAACAATTTTTTTTTGCAGACGGCAACCACATGTTACGTTGTTGTGATTCTCGCTAACTTCGGTTCTATTGTACTTAGAGATACGTTTGTTCGACACTCGTGTAGAGAAAATTATAACGAACAAGGGTATGTAAAAAACTCATTTTTGTCGTAACTCAAGTTACGTTGTTTTACCTTGGGCGTGTCGACATGATGATGTCGTCTTGAGACGAATGACATAACCACCAGCACATAAATCAACACCGTAAGTTATTTAGATAAAGACTCACAATACACCACGTTAAGTACGATTCTAGATTCGCTGCCGGGTACCTACACACCGCCAGTCAGTGTGCTTTCTAAGTTACAGTATTGGCACTAATGACCCCTCTACCAGTTTACGTTTTCCTACTAATTATTTCGTGAAATGAGATAAGTGTGTTTTAGTTTTAGTTGCATTTTAAAATTCTTTTTAGTAGTAGCTATTTGCAGGAAATTACTAGACATAACTATGTAGGTAAGTAAATATACTATTTTGATTAACTTTAGCCACTGCAATGTCTGAAGGCGAGGATCCACGCAGAACAATACGATTTCAAGGTTAGGGTTGAGGAGGGGTGAGATTCGGGTAGCGAGCGGCGCGGGATAGAATGGCATCACCCCTTTTCTACCCATGGGTGTAGTAAAAAGCGACTAAGACATAATCATCCAGGGAATAGGCAGCAGCGATTCCTGTCAACGCAACATCTTGCGCTGCGCTCGCCAATCCGCCTGCCAAGCGTGGTGAGGGTGAGTACGGCAATACCCCCCGATAGGGGGATGCCCATGTCCAGCAGTGGACTGTTGTGGATGTTATGGTTATGGTCATGGTTGTATAAGTACAACCAGCTAGCTTGACTCGACCAGCTGGAACATTTCATGTGGATCTCCCATTTGTTTATACATTATTTCGATGTATGCTTCTAGGGAAAAACGGTTGAGTTTAACGAACTTTAAGACCCTTAAAATATTTGCAGTTTGTTTTTATTTTTACATTTTTTTACATCCCTGTATTAAACAATTACAAACAATAACAATGATAATTTCTGATTATATTCTAGTTCTTATGAAGAAGCACCTGCGTTCCGGTTTGAGAAGTGTGTGCCAGTTCAGTGCAACGCAGTATTCCATGCAGAATAAGGACACTTGAAGTACAGAAGACTCGCCGCCCACGTTGTGCCCGAACCAAACGAAAAGCAGTGCTTTTAATCGATTTAAAGGAGAAACATCAGGGAAACCTAGTGGCTATTGATACCTAAGCATCTGAAGCATTTTTGGCTGGGATAGTTGCATGCATGGTAAATTAAATCAGAAAGTAAAGACGCCCGACGCGTCGCCTTTCCAGTAAACATAGCTACTACATGTTCGTTCCTTTTCTTGATCTGTAAAATGATAATAATTAATGGTGCTGCTAAACCAGGACCTTCCTATTTTGCAAATAAACAAAAAAAGCGAGCATTGGAACAATGTACTTATTAAAATAATCCATAATGATATTTATATTCATAGGATAATTATAAAACTCTGACACCAGGGTTCATCGGGTCGTTGAACGACTCGGTGTCCCACACGAAAAGAAGAAGATTATCAACAAAAGACAAAATAGCGATACTGACGATCAATAGATGGCGTGGTTTAGTTTTGAAACAGGGTATTAAATAAATCGTGGTGTGGTTCGTGCAGAACATAGAAAACGCATGAGAGAGCTACATGAGACATTTGCTCAAATATATCGCAATAGGTACCTACATTTCGGCAGCTCATTTAGAAAAACATGACGTTACTTTTTTAAATGATTTACAACAAGCCAAGCTTGGAGCCCTTTAGCACCCTCTAGGTACAAAATTGCTGACATATATTTGTTAAAAATACGCCTAATGATTCACCATATCCTAAATATCACCATACATAACACCACAGTTTAAACTAACCTTAAAATATCGAAAAATTTATAAATTCGTAATGACACAATCGAATCCTAAAATATTACAGTACTCGTACAATACAAAACAATATATATGACGCGTCAGGATCGGGGGGACCGGGCATCGTGGGGCTTCTTGGGTAGCGTGTATGACGATGAAGTAAACTCAGGAACGATTTAACGAATTTCAGGCTTTATTTTCAGCAAATTTACACTTCAGAGAAATGAAAGTACACAGGTAAGTATACACGAGACAAAATTGCCACAGAAACCGACAAGTCTCTTGGCAGAGGAGATTCTTCCACCAAAATCAAGAAAAAGTGAGTGACGCTCCATTTGAAATTTACAAGGTGGTCTCCGATCCCCGCCAAAAGCCTTGCCCAAGCGATAAAACCGAGGGAAAACCATTCTCAGCCAATCGCTTGCGTTTCTACAGCACATACCAATCAAGATACATTCAGGTTATCAAACATTACAACATAAATCGGCAAAATAAATCATACGGAAGTTACAAAATAAACAGTGATAATGAAATGGACCAATTACAAGTAGGAAAGTGCTGTCATTCTAGCCAACAGTACAAACTGAACTAGGAAGTGGTAATAAAATTAATTTGACATTTATTCTAGTAAGAAAACTACTACTAGACCATGTACGAATTGTATGACAAGTACAGCCCTCTGTGGGCAAATCAAGAAATTAACTCAAAGGTGACAGTTGAAACATTCGGATACTAGAAATCAAAATGTTATAAATTTGGATACATAATCACAAAAATCGGTTTGACGCGTTGCCGACAGGTGGCGCTTCTCTCACACTTCGACACGGCCATCCTGAGCTTCAACCGTCCTCGGGTGAAGTACCTGGTGACAAAAATCATTGGAAAGTAATCTGCTCGGCTTACCTGACATTACAATGACAAAATAAACAAGTGCAAAAATAACATGGAAACATAACAGCAAAATTTTACATAGCCAACTCTTCAGTTAAAATTATCATTACAGTATCTTAAATTAAAAATTCATCGAATGTAATGCAAACAGTAAAGTTAAAGTCAAAAGTAGAGTTCAACAAAACAAAGTTAATGTCAACGACCAACAGATTCAAGCCATACAAAATAAAATAAAAAAATGATTGAAATTCTCAAATCAAACAATTGGGATTACTGCATAAACATGGCAAGCCAGTCCTTCGGCTTGGGCACCAGTCCTTCGGTACCGTGCTTCCAACACCAGCAAATGCCATCACAGCTGCGTAAGTGCTACTCCCGCAAAGAGTATGCCGTGCAAAAAAACAGCCAACACGCACTTCTTACATGCTCCGGCGTACCATTGATGGTGAGGTTGCAAAAAAAAAAAGAAACCAATCAAGGCAAAACAAAACAAAACACCCAGTCCTTCGGGTCTGTATTCAGTCCATCGAATACCTGTATTCAGTCCATCGAATACAATCTAGTCAGAAAACCCAATTAGTTAGAAGCAGAAGCAGTATCAATATCAGAGTCATCGCTCTGTTCACACTCTAATTGTAGCTCCGGAGGAATCTGTTGATCGGGGACTTTTCTAACTCTATCATGGGCATACTTGTAAGTTCTCTTGGAAGTAAGAGATTTCAGCAAATACCTATCGCCATCTAAAACTTCAATCACTTTAAAAGGTCCTTTAAATTTAGCATCTAATTTCACCTGATTTCGCTCTTCGTTTTCAATTAAGACGTAGTCGCCTACTACGCATTTTTGAAGTTTGGCTTTATTTCTGTCAAATCGCTCTTTATCATAGTCGGAGTTTTCCACTATGCTTCGAGATGCTTGCTCTCTCATTGCATCCATGTCAATTAGCTCATCATTGTCATCTACGGTCATTAAATCAAGAGGTCGGGCAACTTTACCGATCATAAGCTCGAGAGGACTTGCTTTTGTGACGCGGTTTATGGTAGAGTTTATAGCTAACTGAATATCGCCTAATGCATCTTGCCATGAGCGCTCCTGGCTAGCCTCCACCGAAGTTAACATACCCTTCAGAGTGCTCATGACTCTTTCGACCTGCCCGTTGGCGCGACTGGCGCCGGTTGCAATCAAGTGGAGATCAATGTTGTGACTGTCACAAAAGTTGGCAAAATCTCTACTGGTGAAACAACGACCCTGGTCTGCGACCACCCTCTGGGGTGCACCAAACAACGATATGCCGGACTTCAAAGCTCTAATACTACTGACACTATCTATGTTCCTGGAATGAACCAAAAGCACAAACTTTGTAAACGCATCGATCAGAACAAAGACATATTCCTTGTCATTGTTTTTACCACTCAGTTTGCCCGAGGCATCAATGTGGATAGTATGCCAAGGAATAGCGGTTTTTGGAATCGGATGAAGTTCCGCTTGAACTCTACCAGAGTGAGATTTTGATACCTTGCAAGTGATGCAAGTGTCCACAAACTTTCTTACATACTTGGACATACCAGGAAACCAATAATGGTCATACACTTTTTCAAGTGTTTTTTCCCAGCCTAAGTGCATGATCGACTCGTGAACGTTATTGATGACGGCCCACCTAAATGCACGGGGAACAATAGGGAGACATCGAGTGCGACCGTTTCGTTGAATCTTGCGGTGAAGAATATTGGAACGAACCTCGTATGTTTTCCTAATATCCTCAGGAAGTGCCTCATTTTGCAAGTCTTCAAAAATTTTTTGTAGTTCCTCATCCTTCTCCTGTTCTGCCTGCAACCAAGTGCTTGAAAGAGAGGCTATGTCTACCCGCTTTTGTTCTACGCGCTTGTCAGGAGTTGGGACTTCTGAAGGGATCGGGTTTCGAGAAAGACAGTCTACATGTGACATCCTCGTACCTGCGCGGTGCTCTATGTCAAAATCAAAGGATTGAAGGTAAGCCCACCAACGATGTACCCGGGGTGAGAGATCTACCTTCGTCTTTGATGCCTTCACCGAATTACAGTCTGTCACGACTTTGAATTTTCGGCCTTGAAGGTATTGTCGAAAATGCTTGACAGAGTTGACAACCGCTAAAGTCTCAAGCTCGTACGAATGGTACCTGGATTCAGCCGGGGATGTTCGACGACTGTAATAAGCAACTGCGTGTTGCTTATTATCGACCTTTTGGAGGAGCATAGCGCCATATCCGTCTGAACTGGCATCAGTGTGCAGCTCAACTGGAAGGTCTGGGTTAAAGATCATGAGCACAGGTTCACTGGTCAACTGTGCTATGATATTTTGCCGTATTTCCTCGTGTTCAGGTTTCCATTCCAGAGACTTCTTTTTTGCTACTAGTGAGCTTGTACAAAGGAGTCATGGTTTTGGAGAAGTCACGGACAAATTGCCGAAAGTATGAAGCCAAGCCAATAAATTGGCGAAGTTGGGTGACTGTAGTAGGAGGAGGAAGCTTGGTAATAGCTTCGATTTTACCTGGGTTCGGCTGAAGGCGACCTTCTTCGATAACGAAGCCCAAATACTCTATGCGCTTCTTCAGAAAGGAACACTTGGACAAGTTTAATGAAAACCTGCCTTACTGAGCACGTCAAGGACAAGGCGAAGACGTTCAAGTCCCTGCTCAATCGTTGAAGACAAGATCAGCAAATCATCGATGTAGCAAACAACAAAGGAATGAGCAAGATCACCTAATGCATTCATGATTGACCGCTGATAGACTGAACTTGCGTTTTTCAAACCAAAGGGCATAGTCAGATACTCCCATTGGCCCTCAGGAGTCACGAACGCAGTTCTTTCTATCGACTCCTCTGCAACAGGGATCTGATGGTAACCACTAAGCATATCTAGAGCCGTAAACCACCTAGCGTCTCCTAATCTAGCAACTTGATCGTTGATGAGAGGTAAGGGGTATCTGTCCGGCACGGTGTTCTCGTTCAGCTCGCGGTAGTCGATGCACATCCTATAAGAATCGTCTTTCTTTCTAACAAGCAACGCTGGACTAGAAAATGGTGAACTGCTTGGCCGTATAACCCCCGCATCAAGCAGCTCCTTGACCTTGGAACGAACAATCGCTTTCTTCTGGACCTAATCTGTATGGACGTCTTTGTACAGTTTTGCTAGGATCGACAAGACGAATCTCCAGCTGTCCGTGGTAACACGTGAGGTAGGTACACCTGTAGGAAAAGAGGACTCGAACTCCTGCAGTATGTCGACTAAACCCTGAATACGTTCCGTCGGTAAATCGGTATCAACATTGCTAAAATCAGGCGTAGCTGCATTCAAACTACACGACTCTACTTGTAGCGGAATACAGCGACTGAAGGTGGCCCAGTCATGGGTCATATTGACATTGATATCTGGAGTAACAATCTCACGACCTATTAGGACATCATCGTTCATAAACTGATCTGGTAAGACATGGAATAGAATCTCGAAAGGCAACCCGTCGATTTCTACTTGACACACAATTTGCAAAGTACTAAACACGCAAGCTTGACCAATACCAGTCACGGTTACGGTATTATTCAAACGTCTACCAGGAAATCTAGATGCAATGGATTCTTTAATGAGAGAGCATTCTGCACCCGAATCATAATGAAAAAGAAGCGACTCACCAGCTATATTTATCCGTCCGGTAGGCTTGCCGACGTGGCACACGTCGACTCGACGCGTGCTGCTACTGTTGACTGCACCATCAGAGACGCCGCTGGCCGCCGCTGCCGGTGGCACCTCCTTTCCCAGTGAAGCTCTTGCCCGCAGTGGAGGGTGGATGACGACACTTGGTGGCGTAGTGACCAGCTTCTCCACATCTGAAACAGGTAACGCCAGATGCGTTTGATCGCTGCTTGGGTACAGACGGTGGCGGCGAAGCAGAAAAAGAAACAGAACGATTACGTGACCTTGTGACATCTTTGGAGCGGCAATCGGGACTGCGATGTCCCAACTTCCCACACGTGTAGCAGCGCACAGGTCCTGGTGCAGCAGCTGGCCGGAACCGCTTGCTCTGGATCCCCTCGCTTGCAGCAGCTTCACTTCGCCGCTTCAGGAAGGAGCAGGCTTGTAGCTCGCGTTGTAGGTGCTCTCGTGTCTTGATTTCTGCTGTGAACGCCACTCTTTGCAACCTGCTATCAAATTGAGATACATGGGCAAGAATCATGGCGTATGTGATTTGTTCCACAGTCATGTCCTTGAACCGTGCCATCAAGGTCGTTGAAAGCCGTGCTGCGTACGACGCCATATTTTCGTTGTCTTTCGGTTTGCTATTTTGTAAATTGATGAGGGTAGCAGCAGGCGTTTCGATCAAGCCATAACGCGCCAGGAAAATTTCTTTGAACTGCATCCATGTCATTCCAGCAAACGATATTTGAGAAAGCCATTGTGATGCGCTTCCTTGAGGGCTCCACTAAGTGCCAGAATAAGTGCACTTCCATCCTGCTCTTGATCATTGAGGCATATGTCTGCCGTGGCGCACCATGCCCTCGCGTCAACATCCGCATTTTGGGGGTCAAAAACTGGTAGATTAATTTTGCGGGTACTCACAGGGCGCATGGCATCGATGAGATTCATCATGTTCCTGTTTTGTGCTTCCAGCAACGTGCGCAGGAGGTTTTCGTCCATGTTCGCCGTGGATACACATCCTCGGTTTTCAGGTGGCTGGTCGTCTTGAACACGCTGTCATCCCACTTCTGATGACGCGTCAGGATCGGGGGGACCGGGCATCGTGGGGCTTCTTAGCGTGTATGACGATGAAGTAAACTCAGGAACGATTTAACGAATTTCAGGCTTTATTTTCAGCAAATTTACACTTCAGAGAAATGAAAGTACACAGGTATACACGAGACAAAATTGCCACAGAAACCGACAAGTCTCTTGGCAGAGGAGATTCTTCCACCAAAATCAAGAAAAAGTGAGTGACGCTCCATTTGAAATTTACAAGGTGGTCTCCGATCCCCGCCAAAAGCCTTGCCCAAGCGATAAAACCGAGGGAAAACCATTCTCAGCCAATCGCTTGCGTTTCTACAGCACATACCAATCAAGATACATTCAGGTTATCAAACATTACAACATAAATCGGCAAAATAAATCATACGGAAGTTACAAAATAAACAGTGATAATGAAATGGACCAATTACAAGTAGGAAAGTGCTGTCATTCTAGCCAACAGTACAAACTGAACTAGGAAGTGGTAATAAAATTAATTTGACATTTATTCTAGTAAGAAAACTACTACTAGACCATGTACGAATTGTATGACAAGTACAGCCCTCTGTGGGCAAATCAAGAAATTAACTCAAAGGTGACAGTTGAAACATTCGGATACTAGAAATCAAAATGTTATAAATTCGGATACATAATCACAAAAATCGGTTTGACGCGTTGCCGACAGGTGGCGCTTCTCTCACACTTCGACATATAGTACTTTTACATCATAAGATATCTAAGTTATAATTTCAAAAATAGTTATTATGAAAATTTAATACCTGGTTAACAGAAATCCCTCAATTTTTCAATAGATGTCGCTGTTAGTTTACAAAAATCTTTGAAGAAAGGGATGAAGCAACGATTTTAACAAGTAATGTTAAACAAACTTGTTAAACGGAATCTTATACCTACCTACAAAAGAGCAAAAATTAGGAAGTTTCATTTTTCAAAGAATAGGATAATGCACCATATTCTGTGTCTGTACAGTGAATTACGGCTCAGAAAACTTTGCACCGTGTTCCTTCGCCGATCTACAAAGGTGCAACCGCAACTGTAGTATGTGACCGGAACGATCTGGTATTTAAAAATAGAGGTACAGTTTTAGTAAACTATGTTTTTAGTACCTATTGTTTATTATTTGTTTTAACATGGTCAAGACTTTTTTATACCTACAGCACTCGTGGTTTAAAGGAATGCACTACTTTTACTAACACGCGCTAGCCAATACTTATTTGTGCTAACACCCTCTATAAACACAAAGTAAGTATTGGCTCTAAATGTCGCAGTACGATGGCAGAATGAAGATTTTTAATCTATTTTTATTATGGCAAAATCGAAGATTCAGTATTCGTTTGGTAATAAGGCTTTTATTTTGGTTCGAGGGCACTAGGAATACGTCGGGGGCTGCTATTAATATTTAAAACTTCTACACAGCCCCCAACGTTTTTTTAGTGTTATTTATTTACTAAAGGAGTGTTAATTAACTATGAAATATATAACTACGAGTATATGAGGGAATCCAATATTATCTGATTGGACATTTACAAACACTAGGAGTACAATACATCTCACATTGTTTATCTGAGAAACTTTCGAGTATCGATGCAACGCGCCATCTATACACGATTTAAAGAACGTTGTACCGACAGTTCCTCACTGTCTCTTATTTATCACATATATTATTGAAGTCGGGGGTTTCAAAATTATTGTATCCTTTTTCAACATCACTTTACCGTCGTGGGTAATTTCAATTTTTTTAATTTTGTTATTATTTTAATTCTTTTAAAGGGGATAGGTTTAAAATTATGTAAAATCTATATTTGGTTATGTTTAATGGGGTACAAATATTTTAAAGGCGTATTTTACTCCTAAAAGTGAGCATATTTTCATCAATTATGAAAAAGAATGGAGTTCTTATACAAACATGTTGAAAAAGTTCGTCACGTGAAATAGTGGAAGAGCCGACTGCAGAAATGCCTATCTCATCAGGTACCACAATAGGCTAACTTGAGAACGTTAACTGACGCGTAAATAAGTCAAAAGACGTATAGTTGGAGAGCCCAGGGGGTAAGTGGCTATCTCATAAGGTACCACGATAGGCTAGGTTTGGATCGTTAACCAAGACTTAAACAAGTCGTATGACCCAGGTCTGCCGGAGCCAATCCTGCCGAAACAATAAAAATAATCGATATTTTTGAAAGATATTTTTTCGTAAAAATTATGTCATAAGGTACCACAATGAAAGTGCTGACATCAGTTAACCATTGAAAAATTATGTAAAAAAAGCTTGGTCTGCCACTGCGCACCCTGCCGGAAGTGCTTGGCAGACCTCTCCAAAGATGCCCTTCCGACACCCCTAAACTATCTCATCGGGTACCACGACGCGACCACCACAACATAATAGCCAAGATCACTCTGACAATAGATCACAAGGTCTGCCAGGCCTAAACTTGCCGCATCCTAGTGTTTCAGACATTTGAAAGGTCCAGTGTATGAAAAATGACCTATATCTTTTTTCCCGTGTTTGATTTTGATGGTGCCTTAATACAAAATGCTGTGCATAATGAGGAGCTTGAGTCATATAGGACAGTTGGGTGGAGGGTTTCAGTATTGAACGCAATCCTGTCAAAAAGTTTGAAATGGAGGTTTGGTTTATGAAAACTGGCCTATATCTTATTCCCCCCGGGTTTGATTTTGATGGCGCCTTAATGTGAAATGCTCTCCATAACTAGGAGCTTTGAGTCATATAGGTCAGTGAGGAGGAGGGTCTCTGTATTGTACACAATCCTATCAAAAGTGTGAAATTGTAGGTTAAGTGTATGAAAACTGGCCTATATCTTTTCCCCCACTGGTTTGATTTTGATGGTGCCTTGGTATGAACTGCTCGTAATGATTAGGAGATTCGATTTGTATAGGTCAAATTGGATAGAAGGTCTCTGTTCTGTGCACAATCCTCCTAAATATGAAAATATTCGATAACTTCTGCAGATTTTATCAGTTAAAATTGTCATATCATAAGGAACTCGTATAAAAGTGCTTGCATCAGCTTACCATTGACAAATTATGTTAAAAAAACGTTAGAGTGCGCAATCGCAGACCAAGTTTTCTTAACTCAATTTATCAATGGTAAGCTGATGCTGGCACTGTCATTCGGTACCTTACGAAATGACAATGTTAACGGAAAAAATCTCAATCCTGCTAAACATGAAAATATTCGATATGTTCTGCAGATTTTTGCCGTTTTGCAGCAATTTGTTTCGGGTACTATTAGACATAAATTTTACAGATAAAAAATTATTAAAAAAATAACGATTATTTTTATCTTTCGGCAGGATTGGCTCTGGCAGTCCTACGTCTTTCGAATTGTTTACGTGTCAGTTAACGTTCTAAAGTTAGCCTATTGTGGTACCCGATGAGATAGGCACTTCTGCAGTCGGCTCGCCCACTAAAATATTTTGTTTTTCATTTCGACGAAGAGTTGTTTTGTTTTGTGAGCAGAACATTACATACCTACCGATACAATAATGTGTGCGTACGTAGTTAAAATAAATTAAACGCTGTATACCTAAGGCCCTATTAAATTCAATGCAAATATCTGCAGAATGTGTTCTACTCGTGAAACTGAACAACAAACTGTTCAAAACATATGTATTGGATATTTTTGGATGGCATGTCCAAAATTAGTTCTTCATATTTCGAAAAAAAATTACTAAAACCGGTTGTTCAGTTTCACTAGTAGAACATATCCCGAAATTTTTTGCATTGAATTTAATAGGACTTTATACCTCATTAAATTATTATACCTTAGGAATATGATAAGGATTAGTCAATAGCAGCATGAGAGTGGTTTAGGATTCAGTGGTTGAGTGGATTGGTTTAAAAAGAGACGGAGAGCTGTCTTGTCTATAAAAGTCCTAGTTCAATTTTATAACCGTTTTAATTGCAGTCGACAAGATAAAAATGGGTAGACCGTGCACCAGCGACTTTTTCTTTTTAATGGAATAAGTTTTGGTAAAATCGAAAATGTAATGATTCCACTCATTCTTTGTTAGGCAATCACTGTCCATAAATTGCAGGGCACGACAGTCGAATCCCAAAAACATTTGCCAAGGCTTGCTGTTGGTTGTTCATTCATACTAGTCGCCCTGTAAAAATCTGTACATTCTATCGTCTTTCTATGTGGAGGGAAACACTTCTCAACCCCCCGATGTTGGTACTTCATTCATACTAGGTAGTCGCCTTGTAGAAACCTGTACCTACTCTTCTTTTGTCTTTCTATGAGAAGGACACAAAGATTCCCTCAAATGTTGGTTCTTCACAATTGAACAGTCAAAAACTGTTTTAAATATTATCTTAGACTAAGATCTTAGATAAGATAAATGAGAACAGATTAGTTAAAATATGTTATTTTTATATAATCAATACCAGAGTTTAGCCTAAGTAAAGTAACATTAACAGCACTTTCAGGAATTTATTATACGTATTTCATACAGATATCGATGGTCTTAATTTCCCAACTAACAAGATTTGGTCGTATAATGGTCGGGACAACGTTATCGTTACGTCTTGAAGTCGGATAGTTTTGGTCGTATAGTAGTTATGTAAACGATTATACGACGCGATTTGGGCACAAATTATATGACTTTTGTCCGTGTAAAGATCGTATTAAGGTCGTATTAATGGGCTAAAGTCTGGTAAAAGTCATATACAAGTCTGTTTCGCGACGTATGGTCGAATAACAGTCGTATAAGTGACTGTTATTCGACCATTTAGCCGTGTAGTGGTCGTATTATTGTCTTTAAACCGATCAAAAGTCGTGTAGTGGTCGTATTACTGACATTTACATGACCTGAAATCGTGTAGTGGTCATCGGCGTTACTTTATCGTGCACGGAATTCAGTGTGCTATCAACCGAGTGAAAGTGAGGTTAAAGACAAACAAATCATTCAAAATAATTAATGTCTGCCATGTTTGTTATCGAATATAATCTGAAAAGTTGTGAATGGTGTTAAGAACTGTTTAGTGTTGAGTTTTGAAGTGGGAAATTGTTTTATCGACTATTTTGTGTTATTATTCAAACAAAATTTTAATGCCCCCTACAAATAATAACGATTTGAATTATTTTATTTATGTTATTAATTCATTATTTATTTATATAACGTTTATACAACTTTATGTAGTGATCGCGACTGTTAAAGGACACTTTATGACTAAAGGTCGCGTTATATGACTAGAAACCATTTTCTGTCCGCCATTTTCAGGGTACCGTTTAGAAAGTGAAAACCTTGAAAGACATTGTATTGTACAGCATAATACTGGCCGGCAGTATACTGTACACCACACCAGAGGAACACAACACAACATTATGGATGGAATCAAAACAATGCCGCCATCCTTCACCCCGTACCTAAAATGTACGGGGTGTAATGCACGACATTTTGTTCGGAGACATCACGTGAGTAGTAGCGTAGTCTTCTTCTTCTCCTTCTTTTTTTCGTGTGGGACACCGAGTCGTTCAACGACCCGACGAACCCTGGTGTCAGAGTTTTCAACCGCCTACTGCAAGTAGCAGGCCTCTGACATGGTTGTGTAACGACCGCCATCATAGACAGCAACGGGGAACCGACGGCTTAACGTACCCATCCGAAGCACGGAACCATCTAACTTGCGGACAATCAGGTGGTTCAGCCTGCAATGTCCTAACCCGACTGGGAACAAATTCACAAAGTGATAAATATCAACTTTGTGAGTGACCCCACCGGTAATTGAACCCGGAACCTTTGCGTGGCAGGCAGGCATACTAACCACTGCGCCACATCGGCTGTCGTGATGTGACGTGATCGATAATTTTACATACATTCGTAACTAAATCGATATCGTTTTTATTTAAAATAATATAATTATATAATATTCTTTATTGAGCTTAGTCGCTCAATTTGTTCGCTCCAACTCTAACCTTACCTAACCTACTGTTTTGGAATTTTGTCAGAGGTGGTTTTTTATTGTGGGGGGCTGCACCCCCTAAACCACCATCCCGCCTCGGTGGGTTGCCTTGTATGTTAGGTTCGAATAATGAATCTACAGGGAGTTAGGAAAAGTAGTCTGTCCTATCGTATAATAAAGTATGTTAAGGGTGTTCAAATGATTTTTAAAAAATATTTGAAGATAAAAATATTTTTAAATTATTTTAATCAAATTGTTTAACTCTACAACACAGAGCGCTTTACAGTGTATGTACTGTCAATTACCACTCCAATAACTATGCACTGTTCCTTCACAGCGCGTAATAAGATCTTCAACGGTGCAACCGCAGCTGAACGTGACAGTAACGATGTGCTCTATAACGCTCATTCTAGGGTTGAACATTTCAATTTATTTTTTTAAATTATGTTTTATATAAAATATTTTTAATATTTTTTAAACATGGTCAAGACACTATGTTATACCTACGTAACAGAACTTGTGGTTTAAAGAAACGTACTACTTTTCTTAACACCCTGTATAAGTCGATTACAGCCAACACTGTCACTTCACTTCATCCGCTGTGACGTAACTTGTTTTGATTCTATTTGCAGCACTGTACATTATTAGTCTGGGCCCGTTTTTCAAGCCTATCCATAATGCCGTACATTATTCTGTTGCACAATACGTTGTCGGGCATTACCGTGTCGTGCATTGTATGTACTCCACGGAGGAAACGTGGTGAGACGTAAGATAACATCTATCTGTCAGACAAGTGATAGTCAGCCGTAACTGATACGACGAGTCCCTACAATGTACGACATTGTATTGTACAGCATAACTATTGCTGACAGAGTAATGTACGAAATTATGAAGTACGACATGATGAATGGAATCAGGACCAACTATAGCCCCGTACAAAAAATTAACGGGGGTGTACTCTACACAACATGATGAACTATTCTCAAGACTGGCAGTAGTGATCTGATTTAATCGTTAATTTCACATACGTACTTATCAATGCCATCTTCCTGTCCTCATCCCAATTACCTGGGGTCGGCGCAACACGTTTTGTTGAACACAAAATCGTGTTGCAAAGGATTTAGCTTAATTTTACGACTGTTTGTCCATCTGTTTATCCATTTGTCCATCCGTCCCCCCGTCCATCCATTCATTCATTTATCCATACATACATCCAGTCTGTCCGTCCGTTCGAACATATATTTCTATTTTATTACCTACAGAACCACGACCACAATAATTCGCACCACAGCGAGGTCAAGTAGTTGTGAAGAAGTATTATGTACGACTACTAAACAATGAAAAGGTTTTTAAGAGTCATATAAATAGCCTTTTAGGTCTTTTAGTCGTTTAATCGTTATGTTACACCACGTTTATACGACATTGCGTTGTGTTTCAGGTAATAATATAATCATAATACAACTAATGATCAAATTACAGTTGTAGGCTTGACTGAGAGTCATATAAAGGTCGCAATGACGATTTTTATACGACTGTACGGTTTATTGAAGGTAATAATATGACCATTATATACCTAATGGTCTGGTAACAGTCGGTGGCCTGACTAAGAATCATCTTACGGTCGCAATAGCGACTTTTATATGACGTCGAGGTTTATTACAAGTAATACGACCTTTATATACCTAATGGTCTGGTAGAAAGTCGGTGGCATGACTAAAAGTCATATAACAGTCGCAAAGGCGACTTTTATGCGACATTTAGACAAGAAATTTATTCGACTTTTATACGACCTTTATACAACTTATGGTCTGATAACAGTCGCTAAACTGACTTAAAGTCATATAACGGTCGCACTGGCGACTTGTATACGACTATACGGTTTATAAAAGATAATGATATGACCTTTATATACCTTATGATCTAGTAACAGTCGGTGGCCTGACTGAAGGTTATATAAAGGTCCCAACAGCGATGATTAGTCCTATAATTTAATCGTATAGCGATCATTTATACGACCTTTATACGATGGTCGTATAATTAAGTCGTATAAACGGTTACTCGACCAGATTATACGACTTTAGACGTTTACGACTAAAAAGTCGAATAAGACACCACTACACAACTCAGTGAAATTCTGCTTACCACTATACGACCTTTTTATAACCAAAAGTCGTTTAGTCTGTTTTTTATAGGACCAAGTTGTTAGTTGGGTTATTTTACACTCAAGTTTATGCCCAAAAAACCATGGTCTGAATGGTCTTTCAAAATTTTGCGGTAGCAATCGTATGAAGATCAAAACACTCCGCTAAACCAGGTTTCCCGAAGACAGCTGCACTGAAATTTACAATCATCAAGTATGTTACTGTTTGTAAATTTTCTAACTAAGTAATCTTCTATCAAATAATGAAGCCATGCAGAGAAAAACCTACAGTGACTCGTTTTTGGGATTAACAAGGGAACTATATGAGCCGTGTGGTGGCAGAGTAGAATAACACCACCCCCTCTCTTCCCATGGGGGTCGTAAGAGGCGACCGAGGGATAAACCCAACTCAAACAGCCAGGGCCAACCATATTGTGGCGGTTAATCCACCACAAAAGCATTCCTAAGGAGGGTTGAAGTCTGATAAGCGGCCGGCCGGTCGTAAAATTCAGCCAAATCCTTTTGCTTTTGTGTTCAACGGAACGTGTTGCGCCGACCCCAAGTAATGGGGATAAGGGCAGGAAGATGATGATGATGATGAAGGAGCTGAGATATCTGTTGGCTTTAGGTACACATTGTGTAAGAAAGAAGTAATAAGTAGTTTGTTTTATCTGATCAGTAATTAAATATAATTAATACAAATTACCTGCATGTGATTAGTTACTATGTTTTGCATTGGCAAAGCTTGCGGATTTAAACTTTGTAATGACTATTTTGCACAAAATATCTCCATAATTTATAATTATTCATGATAATGATGAAACATTTTATTAATATTATTGAATCAAGAAATCAATTTAATTTAGTCGAAACAAACCTACAAACAAAAATATTTTGATTTTGCAAGACGTCAACTCAATCAATGACATTTACTTCCATAGATTTTGGATTTTATTAGATCATGATTAGTTTGATGAATTACCAAAAGTTTTGGTTAAAGAGTTTTATTTACGCGAGGGTATCAAGCCGAAAGTAGGTCAAGGTGAAAATGAAACTAAACAACTTTCCCATGAAACATTTGAAAAAATCATATTTCGACCCATGTTCCATGGGGCAGTTGTTCAGTTTCATGAGCACCTTGACTTCCTTTCGGCTTATTATACCCTTTCTGTTACTTAGGTACTGTATAATTTGCACAAAGAAATGTTTACTGCAAAGGATTTGGCTTAATTTTACGACCGGCCGTCTACCAGACGTCAACCCTCCTTGGCAATGCTTTTGTGGCAGATTAACCGCCACCATGGTTGGCCCTGGCTGTTTGGGTTGGGTTTATCCCCTCGGTCACCTCTTACGACCCCCACGGGAAGAGAGGGGGTGGTGCTTTTCTACTCTGCCGGCACAACACAACTGCGAAAGAGCTAAAGGGGTTAAATAAGGAATGAAAGTTTCTAGTTAACTTTTTGTTCTTTTGATAAATGTCGCTGATGCACAAATATTATACTGCGAAAGCTATGAAATACATTTAAGATTTTAAATTATTTGAAATTCGCCCACTAAATGAGTGAAAGCCCAAAAAAACTGAACTATTTTACTTAAAAAAAAACACAAGAAAAATTGAGGTGACCCCACTTGTAAAATGATTCCATGCGCCTTCCTTTTAGAAGGAAATCTTGTAATAAGACTAATAAGTAATGAACAGCCGTATTTTTCGATTTTTACCTACTTACTTACACGCCCCGCTATGTAGTTATAATCTTATAATCTTATAATAATATAACCTTTGATATAACCTCATGTTTACGTTCTATTTTTGTTAGTAAAAACGAATTTATAGACGAAAAGAATATTTATAAACGTTATCGCTTTTTTTGACATTTGACATAAAATGCACATAGAAAGCTATTCTAATCTGACATCAATTTATGTCATATTCGTGTCCCTTTTCGGATAATTCATTCATTTTTGAATGAATGATATTCATTTTTTGACAAGCACTCACACATGTGTAAAAAATATTTGTTATACATTGATTGTTATAAAGCAAACATATTTTTGGTCAGTACAAAATGTTCAATGTACTGCTATGTTAGAGCGTTTTGTCGCCGATGAACCAGAAACACTCATGACGTTTTCCTTGACGCGCAAATGACACATCGCGAACGTGGCAGATTTGGGGCCCTGATTACAACATCGTCTATCGTTTGTACGGCAGATGTGACTAAATGTCCAGTAGACTGGTCCAGCCCATTGGACATTTAGAAAATAATCTCTTTACGGGCCTTATCCATTAGCGATATCTCTAACATAGACCTTTTTGTCGGTCTCTGAGTGATACATAGCCGGTGAGACAATTTATTTGTCAGATTTCACGTCTCGTCTCCGTTAGTCATCACCGTACATGATAAGACACTCTGATTGGACATCTTGGTCTAGAGGCATGGTGACAAAGGTGGCTCCAGAATAAGACGCAACTTCCAAAATGCTACCCAGCACAGCTTCACTCTTCTGGTGATTTCAGCCTCGAAATTGTATCTTCCTAACTGCAATGTTTGCCCAAGGTATTTATACTTCTGGACAACTTCAAGTTCTACCTTCGTCCTACACCTACCACGGATATTGGCTCAGGCAGGAACGACTTCATGTTTATTCAAAATTATCTTGCTCTTGACCAAGGTCATCCCGAATTCAATATGCTTCGAGGCCGTATTTAGACAGGACAGCATTTTTTGCAGGTCCTGCAGCAATTTGACCGTTATGACTATGGCGTCGGCAAAACGGAGATACATACAATATTCGCCGTTGATTTTGATACCCAGCCTATCACACTATCAGGTTTTGAAGACATCCCATGGCATTTTGGTGAAAAGTTTTAAGGATAAAACGTCATCCTGTTTTACATCTTGGTAATAGTATGGGCCTTGTTTTGTGGTTTTGTACTTGAACGGGAGTCTTCGCCAATAGGCTTCTCCTCAGCTCCACATATACTATACGGCCATTCGACTAGGCACGGCTGCAAGGACACCAGAACAGCCCAGGTTTCTCTCGAGTTAAAAGCCATAAGCAACGGTTGGTTAAACTCTGACTTCTGTATTTTCTGTAGTACATTGAGGATGTGGTCTATTTGTACTAAAGTCTTTACGATACCCTGCCTGTCCCAGTAGTTGTAAGGCGTCAAATCTTAGTGCTAGATGTTATATTTCGATCTCTAGAAAAGTCTATAAGACGTAGCTCAGTAATGTGATCGGCTAATAGTATTTACTTATGAGGAGCGTTTTGTTCAATTTCTTAAAAACAAAGCCACCGCTACAATAGGCCTTCAGGGTTGTCCCATTTGCTATTACGGAGTTAAAATTGTCTTTTTAACTCCTCAAATCCAGGTTTTTCACTAGTCATTCCTACAAACACCTAGGAAATTTCGTCTGCCCAATCCGAAAGGCCATTACTATACTTCTGAGTCACAATCGTAAGCTTTTTTCGAGAGTCGCTTTGAATGGTCTGGCATTAAGATTTGACGGTTTCTAGCCACTGGAACAGACAGGGTCTTGTAAAGGCACTGTGGACCACATTCATGCTGTACGGAAGGTTTTACAGAAATCAGAATAGTTTAGCACCGTTTTACACTCTACAGGTATACCCTCCACGGAGCATCCTCAGGAGATCATCAACAGTCGAGTTCCGATGACCCACTAATAAGTAACTGCCTCTGTCGATTTAGTTGCGGTCGTACGTGTGGTTCACTCAGCAGCATAACTTGCGTGCAGCAGCAACTGTACGTGTGGTTCACTCATAAGCGCGGTAAAAGCTAAACATATTTCTATCACTTTTAACAAGGACCATTCAACTACTGCGAGGTGTAAAACAGAGTGACGTTAAATCGCCCAAACATTTCACCAATGCGCTTGAAGACCTAAGCATGGAATGAACTGGGAAATGTTGTCAACAGTGAATATCTCACAATTTCCGCTTTGCCACCTACATGGACAAAATCATCAGAGAGGAACATAGAATCGCGGCAGGTCCTGTCAAAGGTGTTCAGTTTAAATACGGCCTCGAGGCGTGATGATCTTGGGATGAATTTGGAAAAGACCACAGTCCAGCTCAATAGCATATCTCCGTCCAAGGTGTAGTAGACCTTGAAATTGTCCAAAAGTATGAATACCTTGGGCAAATATTGTACTTAGAAAAAGATAACATTGAGGCTGAAATCTCCAGAACAGTGCGGCTGGACTGGGTATTTGGGAAGACGTATCTTGTTCTGGAGTCACCCTCGCCGCAATTAGGTGTTTGATCAGTGCATCTTACCGCTCATGATGAATTATGGAGCAGAGACATGAAATCTGAGAGAAAAAGTGGGACACTGGTTACATGTCATTCAAAGAGGGGATGCTAAGCTAGGGATCTCACTAATATGTCGAGGTTAATCCGGAACGATTTTACGAAGACCAAAGTGTACCAAGCTAAAGGGTCAGTGGTCTGGCCACATCTGTCGTAAAAGCGATTGACGACGGAGTAAGCGGGTTCTCGAGTGGATGCCACGGCCAGAAAGAGCGATGACTTGAAGAAAGTAACTGGTAGGGACTGGATGGTAAACGCAAGGATTTTACCTTGTGGCGTACCCTGGTGAGGCCCACGTTTAGCATTGGACTGTTATTATAGGCTAATGTGATGATGACCACAGAAGTAGGTAACGAGCTAAGAATCTGAATGAAGCGAATGAACAAAATTTATTTATAATCTGATTTATTTGTAAATTCTACTGAAAGTTTTTGGACTTGTTACATGAAAAGTGCATTCATCATATTTGGCGACATCATAATCGAAGCTCGCGCGTGCATCCCAAGCGACGCCCTGCCATGCACTGAACTATCTAAGTAACTTAAACTCTAGATTCACTGTTCGCACAAGCGACTGTTCGTGTGTCATCCGTAGGAGTAACCAACATTTTTATGTAAACTACTTTAATTAAAAATATTCCAAGCGCCTGTACGTGATGCTACCATAGGTTCTAACCGACATTGGATAATCGTATTTGGTCAAGTAAAAATTGTCTAAATAAGAAAAGAACCTTTGAAAACGGCGGGTAAAAATTGACTAAGCGACAATCAGATTTATTTTTAAGACATGTAATATAGACTGAACCAACTAAATAAAGAAAAATTATAACAGGCATTTTTAACTAAACGCCAAGCACGCAGAAAAACGGGTATGCAAAAATTACTTAAGTGATGAAAAAACGAGATTTTTGTAAGGAATAAAGTAGCTATGCGCCTTACACTGTGTTGTAAGATTGAGGCAAAATTGACTAAGTGGAGAAAATACTGTACGAAGAGAACGGTAAAATTTGACCAAAGTCAAATTTAGCATTATTTAATTTCGATAACCACCAAATTTTCAAAAATGGTCGAAAATCGTGTCGGTTAGTCAACCGAAAAAAGAGAATTTTCGCGAATTTCAAAATGTCTAAGCGACAAAAAAGTCATCGTAGAGAGACGTGAGTAGGACCAAACGACGCAGAAAAATCAGGCGATTCCAACAAGGTATATAACTCAATTTGGCCAAAAATGTCGCTTAGATAATTTTGCCTTTCAAGCGTCGTTATGTAACTAGCCACCTGAATTGGATTTATCTCTTAGTCGTATTTTAAGCACTCTCGGGTGATTAGGGATGATACTACCTATTCTAAGCCGTCACCGGTTTCACGTTATTTTTTTTAATACCTACCAAATTTTAGAAGTTGACGAGGGAGCAGTTCAATCATCACATCAATATCATCATATAATTTAGGATTGTCTTAACGCCGTATTTGATCTCGTAACACACTATTTTTCCACCCCATTTGTCATATTTCATAGTGAGTGAAAATTTCTCAATTTAATATTGTGCCTATGTTTGTGAGTATCATCCATAAAGAGAATTGTAGAACCGAGCCACGCACACATACCTACTTACTTAGCAGAGGTAATGAACTAGCTCCGAGATAAGGTTAATACTTAACCCTTTTACTCGTAGTAGAGTCAGATGTAGCTGATAAGAAATAAGTAACCAGCCACCGGTATGGATTTATCTCTTAGTCGTATTTTAAACACTCTCAGGTGATTAGGGGTGATACTTTTCTAAGTCGTCACCGGTTTCTCGTAATTTTTTTAATAACATACCTACTAAATTTTAGTAAGGATTGCAAGTAGATATATCAAGACTTATTAAAATCCAGTTTTAAGATTGAAAACATTATTGCAGAAGAGCCCACAAAGTTTCTACTTGTGCTGCTGCTATTAGTACGGTAGCTCTTATATGTAGGGAATGCAGGGATAAAGCCTAAAATCCCCGTGTAACATATCTAACGTAGGATAAGCAGTCTCATTAATAAAGTGTTTCAACAAAGCGCCTGTACTGAAAACGATAAGACGCACAGATATATTTTCAAAAATAAGCACAGCAAAATTCTGGGAAAGAGATAGTTCGTTACAATTTTCGTCGTTGTAATATCTTGTAAATTTTTTAAACCGCACGCAGGATTGAAACTTACTACCTTCACTATCAATACCTGTCGTGAATAATACCTTCATCACTATTATTCACGACAATTTATGTAAACAACTTATTGTCTTAAGTCATACAAGTAGGAAATAACAAAAAGCTTTTTGAAGAGATAATTTACTCGCATAATTTGCTATTTAGGAGCAAGGAGACAACATCTGAACGTAACTTTCTTGTACCGTTACTATAAAAAACTCGCAAAAAAATCATAACTGGGAAATCTTACAGAAGTTTTAGTTTAAAACACTTAATCATTTGCTCATACAAGTTTAATACATCTAGAACAATTTATACAATTTAGACCAAATTATTATTACGGAGGTTTCAGTTTGAATTTAAACAAAAAGAACACAAACTCAATCTGGCTGTCTTTATTCCCATAGATAAAATAAAATAAGCCTTCGAATTTCCAGAAAACCGTCTTGTAGGTAACCATTTCTTTTCATTCAATACAAATTTATTTTTTGAAGATTAGATAAATAAACTTGGCTTTCTATCGTAGTATTTATTGCAGAGTACAATACCTTTGTCAGGAGAAAAACAAAGGATTTCTACTTCTATTGTAAATATTTGAGATAATATCTGAACCTTGAATATTTTCTTGGCAGATGCGAACATTTGTTGAAAGTAATACCTATATGTTTAGGTGGTCGTTCCTTTGTGATTCTTCTCCACATTGCACTACTTGACTATATTGATTTAGATAATATTCATGAAGTAAAAACAGATTTGTATTTATACTTAGGAAGAAAGTAGATTATTACAAACTCTGCCACTAGGGTTCAACGGGTCATCCATCAAATCCGTGGTTCATAAAAGAGCAAGGTCTTGTTCAAAACAAACTTAAATTCATTACAGGAAAACATTCAGCATTTAATTATACATACGATTTACTTACAGTTGTAGAGATTTACGCTCGGTGAGATTTCTCCCATAGGGTTGAGCTAGTTCAAACTTTGTGTTGGTGTTCAACCGAGGAAGTTGTTATAAATATTGGAGTTCCAGTTTGTCTGAGTTGAGGAAACTACATCAAACTGCTTTGTTTTCACTGGATAAGTTAGAAGTAATCTGACTACAAGATTTTATGCGCAGTTTTTTGATTAGAATAGAAATAATAAAGATTGGCTTTTTAAATAGCAGATTGACTGAAAGCAATTCAAACTTCAAACTTCTAGCTAAAGGTTTAAGCCTCTAAACTCACCTTTGGGGTACCGCACCCAAAGAGTGAAAACGAAACCCTATCACTTACCTACTCAGACTTCGCTATCTGTCCGTTTTTGCCATATTTCAGCTATGCTTGTTTAGAGACTGTATCTGAAAAACGGTAATAGTTCACAGAACATGTATTACCGTTGTCACTATTTCAACAATTACTAAAAAGAAGAATTAGAAAAACACCTGATTTTTAAGCGGTTTTTATGCAAGATGATACGGCACTCTTTATGAGCGTGTCTGACTCACACTTGGCAATGTTTTTTATGTAGTATATGAACAGAGAATTTATAATATATTAAAAAAATCTTACTTTACGCAATTATAATAATAATTACTACACTATCATACCAAGAGCCTATTACATTATTTCTTTTTATTAGTTGTTGAAGGATGAATATTTTATTAAGTAGTATGTAGTGTGTGTTCCCATTGTCTCCGGTGAGCCAGGTTTTACTTCTCATTATGAGGATAGGACCAAAATGTAAGTTTCGCCTTCAAAGCAAGTTTTGGTAGGGTGGCGCAAGGCGTGGCACAGTAAGGTTTTGCCCCAGCCTGGCCCACCCTCAACGGGAATACGCTAACCCGAGACAACGAGAAGCTATTTGCCTATTTTAATAAAGTCCTATTGTCCTCAATGGAGGCATCATTACCGGGGACAACGGGGACACGGAAATCCAGACTCTAATTTGTTATTCAGCTGTAGCGAGCAGATGCTTGTGCACGCATTCCTCTTTGTTGATGAGATGCGTGGTCTTGTTGACGAGCTGCATCAGCGTGTTCAAGTTGTTGGACCACTCGTTCAGGCGGTCCGACGCGTCCATGTTCAAACTGAAGTGTACGATGCCGGCGGGGCGGTCGATCTTGGCGCGCACGACGCCCGCCACCACCAGCTGCGACAGCGCCTCCTCCGCCTCCGCAAGCCCGAGACCAAGCAGGGCGGACATGCGCGACAGAGTCACGCGCGTGTAGTACATCGACATTATGCGGATGTTATGCTCAACAACTCTGTTCTTGAGGTCGTTCCAGCGCTCCTGTCCTTTCTCATCCGTGGAGTTGAAGTAGGGAGTAGCTCGCAGCATCTTCTCGTACGTCGCGCACAGCTGATTCCATCTGATGATCTCCGGGTTGATGAACAGGCCCAGGAGTGCTTTATATTCAGGTAACTTGTCCAGCTCCTTATCCGCATTGACTCTATGTGTCAGATCAGCCTGCTCGTTGTCGTATGGAGCCAGGATCAGGAACACCACACTTCCTATGAGCGAGTCCGTGCCTCCCAGTTGCCCCAACGCTCGGAAGTGACGGCACACGGACAAGTACGCTGCATTGTGCTGGTCTACGGCTATCATGATGCGGTAGAACTTCTCTTTTAGTTCCTGAGTATTCTCTTCTTCAAAGAACTTAGTATTAATCTTCTTAGAGATGATGTGCGTGCGGATATAATCTTTGATGGCCAGACAAAGTCTCATCTGCTCCAAAATCAGCTCAACCTTTTCCCGTTTGTCCATTGACCCATAAGTCTCCACCTGCAGCTCCTGAATGATCTTAGCTGCTTCCGCCACATTATCCTCTTCCTCACGAATCTTGGCCAGGATATGGGTCAATCGGGCTCTTTCAACTTCTAAACGTGTCTGTATGAAAACAAGATAAAACACGTGAGAGAGAACCTCTTTGAAGCTACTGTCCTCATTTTATATTAAAATTACAGCTCCATAACTCAGGTAAAGTATGACGACTCGTGAGAAAATATGGCGCATTATGCAGCTGTATGAAGCATGTGCAGCACCTTGCTCTTTTGGAGCTGCGATATGGTGCACTTCTGTGGTAAGATCACAAGAGAAAGCTCTTTCGTAACGTTTTTGCTACACTTCCCTAAGAATGATTCCTATATTTTTTGTTATAATACATTTGCAGTATTAAAGACTTAACCTGAGAATACTGTAATTTATATGCAGAAAATATCAAAGTGAAGGAAATGCAACTTCCATACTCTTGAGAGTACTAGAAACATTGTGCACGTCCGCAGAAGATTACCTACCCGGGCTCCTGGCGCGTGATGTCAACGCTCAGCCATTTGTTTCCGAAACAAACGAGAATAATATCTCATGAGATGCGAGGCTAGCTTCACCTTATCATCACTTTCCACGCGATCGTGAAGTTGCCTGACGAATGTAATAGTCTGAAGGAAGGAGCAAAGATTACCCGTCTCCCATTTGAACTCACGTATTATTCCAAAAACTAAAGTATAGGTGTCACCGTAAAATTACAAACAACGCTGGATTATAATCTATCTCGCTAAATTATAATATGTCGAAATATTGTAACCCATTCACACGTATAACAATTCAAAGTATCATTTTTAGTAGATTACAATATAACGAACCAAACCGTAAATGTGTGATACGATACGCAGCTTGCGTTCTGATTGGTCAAGTCAAGTGTCATTTTTCCAGCAACGCCATGTTTGTTTCACAGGCTGATTGCCATCTCGTTGGTTTTTAAGCGTAAACTGTTGAAAATTGCTCATATAGACTCACGAAATAAAAAATAATAATCACACAAGCACTGATTGCTTATGTTCGATACCCATCAAAATGGCGATCAGCTGTCAAATAAACATGACGGCGATTCTTCTTCTTCATGTCGGTGGCAAGACCAACGCCTCAAATTTCATTCGACGCTATATACATGACATTCGACCAATCAGAACGCGAGTTGACAGTTAGATGGTACCCTTATTTTCCAAGCGTCGCGGCGTCGCGGCGGCGTCATTGTCGCTGTCAAATGACTGGTTTGTATGGGGATACCAGAAAGACCGAGCGTCAGCGTCAATGACGAGAAGCTCAGGGTTTGTATGGGATGCGGTCGGGTTTTTCTACAAGACCGCAGCGACAACGACGCCGTCAAAATTTGACGGCGTCATTGACGCGCGTCGTTGCCGCGACGCTTGGTTTATAAGCATATTACCATTTTACTTCATAATATTGTAATCTTTTGAAAATTTATACGTTAAATTGTGATCCGTTTAAATGTTTTACAATATTTCGACAGATTGTAATTTAGCGGAAAATATTATAATACAGCGGTGTTTGTAATTTCACGGTGACACAGGCACTAATCCGATTAACTTTCACAGTCACGTGAATAATTATTTATTACTCCAAAAGAGCTTTTTCACGTTTTTGAGCATTTTTTAATTTATTTGCTAGACCTCAAACGGAAAACAAACATGTTCACCGCTACCAAATTCGACAGGTGAGTTGCTAGAATGCAGCCAGCGTAGCTACTGATTGCCAGGATTAAGTACTGTCGCTCTGCAGCTTATCCTCCAGTCCATTACGTATTCGCCGCTAGTCGGATTTATTACAGCTACACGTCATGCTGTATAATAGCAGGTAAGTACGAGGTAACAAGTTGACTAAAAGCTACGGTAGTAACGGTTCGAAATATGTTTTTACCCACCAATGTCATGAATACCTAGGTATGCTATGGCAGTCCACGTTTGAATTTAATAGTTTTAAAATAATATAAGGTCCTATTAAATTCACTGCAATTTTTTTTTTTATAAACAATGGGTAAGCATTTGTCCGCAATCTCACCTGATGTTAAGTGACGATGCAGACGATGATGGAACATGCTCGCCCAGATAATGCTTATTCACTCTCGCCCTGAAAATGCCCAGGTTATAATGTTCCGGAAACAGATCCGCAGGCAGGGAGTTCCACTCCTTAGCAGTTCGCATTAAAAATGTAGAAGCGAAGCGCTTTGTGCGAATTTGCGGAATGTCTACGATATAAGGGTGGAATCCCAACCGGCGTCTCGTGCACCGGAGATGGAATGGTGACGGAGGTATCAGGTTATGGAGAGACTGTGCACACTCCCCGAAATGTATCCTGTAGAATACCGACAAGCAAGCTACTTTGCGACGGTGTTCGAGGCTCTGTAACTTTGCGTCAATAAGTGCCCTATCAGCGATGAGTTTCTTGGCGCGCTTCTCAATCGAGTCCAGGGCTGCCAGCTGGTATTTGGCAGACCCGTCCCATAGGTGACAGCAATACTCCATGCAGGAACGGACTTGAGCTTGGTATAGTTGTAAAAGCTGTACTGGTGTGAAGTATCGCCTGACCTTTGAGAGAATTCCGAGTCTTTTTGCTGCAGTCGTGGCCAAAGACTCAATATAATGTCCAAAGTTCAGGTCAGATGAAAGGTTCATGCCAAGAAGCTCAAGATGGTCGGAAATCGGTACGGATACACCTCGGAAAGTCGGAGTCTGGTCGAAGGGACTCCGTTTAGTGGAGAATAGACATGCCTGTGTTTTAGATGCATTAAACTTGACAAGATTTGCATCACCCCATTCGGATATTGCTTCAAGATTCAAGTTTAGGCGACTCACTAGGGCCTCTCGACAAGACTGAGTAGGTTCATTGCTGGCCTTTGCACTGGACAGGTACCTATCAACAACCGTGCTGTCATCTGCATACCCAAAGGTGTCAGGCGTGAGCATATCGTTGATGTGCAGCAGAAATAGGGTTGCGGAAAGTACAGACCCTTGAGAGACGCCGGCATCAATAGCCTGTTCATCTGAAGAGCGTCCTTCTAGGACCACTCGTATTGACCGTCCACTCAAGAAATCTGCGATCCAGTTGCCAGTTCAGCAGGTAGCCCGTAGGTGGCTGGGAAGCTTGTTTATAAAACTTGCGTGCCAGACCCTGTCAAAGAGACATCCAGAGATACGGCGAACTCTTTGCCGTGCCTCTCAATAGCCTGAATATTTGAAACTGAACAACTTTTCTTTGTAATTTTTTTCTGAATTATGAAAAAAAATTGGACCTTCATACAAACTGGCACATGCTTTAGAATTTTTTTTATGGATGTCCAAAATATTTTTCATACTTCGGAAAAAAAAAACCTAAAAATAGTTGTTCAGTTTCACGAGTAGCATACTCTAGATATATTTGCAGTAAATTTAAGACTTCATATTATTTTCAAACTATTAAATTCAAACGTAGACTGCCATAACAAGGACTATTAATAGTACTAATTATTGGAATGATGTTAGATAAAGCTGCTTATAATTGATGTAATTATTATATTCAAGTAATATATAAATACCTACCTCTTTCGGTAGATGTTTTTCTTTTTGACGTTTCAATCTAAATGCAGGTAGTGTATCTACTCAACTTACATTTTATGAGAAGATAACGAAGATAAGCATAATTCTTTCCACTCTGTTTGCTATTGTCAATATTACGCTGTTGTTCCGCTCTTAGTTCCATATTCGACGTTTTATTCGTATTTTATGATTGCAGTCATAGTTCCTGCAGCGGCGAATATTGGATATCTGTCACAAGTCATAAGATTTCGCATTTCCAACTCTTTGTAATGTACTGCAGATTCGTGCTCTTGCATGTAAAATGCGGACAATTTATCGTAAATAAATTTTACGTACTTTCCACGGGGAATTGGTCATGGATTGTAAAAGTTCATTCTATCCACGATTATGGTAATCACCCGACGTAAAAGGTAGCCTTTGTTACTATTTCTATTACAGTCAAAGGTTTGTTTTTGTCTCTTTTTAGATTTATTGATTAAAACATAAGAATAAGCTCTTTGTTTCAAAATTGTGATTTGATTATACTTTTCAATATGAATTTTATAATAATAAAAATGCAAGATAAAAATTCTTGAAAACAGCATACGGGTGTTTTCGTGGTTTATAGTCATTCAATGCCATCACTTTGAATGGCAATTAGTAGATTTGGCACCATCGTGAATGAGTGGATGTTTAATACATACCTATAAAATTTACAGATTATTGCTGTACATATTTATTTATTTATTAATTCAATGTACAGTGAACAGGTTAAATCTAAAAATACTGAACAAGAAACATATAGACACCTAGTACTCGACTGTATGCACCTTGCATCAACGTCAACATTAATTAACTGCTTTAGATCTCGTAGGTGCTGTATATGTAGTAGGCACGTGTACCCGATATAATAAGAACTTTGGAGAATGCTTGTAAATGAAACTAACTTTTTACATAATTCTCGGATACCACGGGTTTATTCACAAGAACTTGTATTCAACACTCAATATAACTTTAGTCTTATTTGCATAAATCAAGACAGTTTACGGTAATACTCGTAAGCAAACACTCGGATAGTCTAACTGTGGATATGCGGCGAGTATTATTTTCTGGAATTACAAAATACGCAATATGGGAGAAGTTTTGAGAGTCGGTAGCCGATAGGTAGACGTAACAAGGATAGGATAATGATTTCAAAAGTGACGTGACATTTGAATCGGATCGTATAATACCGCAACATGATGCATTGTGTGAAAATAACCTAATATTTTGTGTAAAAGAACCTCACATCCGCAGGACAAATTCCAATTACCTAGTACCCAATTACTTTTAATTTCAAGTATAAGTGTATCTTGTTCAAAGTCGTAAGGTGTCAAATAAGCACTTAACACATAGATAATCGTGTATCCATAGGACCAAAACAAATAAAAAGAATAGGTTTGATTCAAAGATAGCTTCCGTAGTTTCTCCTCTTGGATAGCTTTCGTGGTTTAGTTTCTCCTTTGATTACTTTAGTGTATGTGAACGGCTAAGGGCCGGCGCAAACAGATGGCCGTTTTGCAGCGCGACTTTAACAGAAAAATCGGAAAATGAACTGTACGTAACCGAGGTAATGGCGAGAATGGCCGGCCGACCGAGCGCCATTTTTCTCGCCCGTACTTCTGTTGCGTACGGTTTTCTCTGTTTAAGTCGCGCGATACCGCGCGGAAATACGGCTCTCTGCGTGCGGTTACCCCAAGGAGTGGAATTCCCCGCCGGCGGACCTGTTTCCGGAAAATGACAACTTGGGCCTTTTATTTTCAAGGCAAAAGTGAATAGGCACTACCTAGGCAACTCCAACATCGTCTAAAATCATCACTTACCAACAGTTGAGTTAGCAGACAAACGAAGGCCTATTAAGAGGTTGATCAGTATATATCAAACTCTTAATAGGCCTTCGTAAAAATTATGGGTTTTTTTAGTTGGTACTTGTAGTCCGAGCGACGGCAGGTCTCAACCATATCTCACAAAAGAATAGAATATTTTAGCTATGTACGGGTAGAGGAGCTCTAGTACTTCGGATTGGTCGTGGTCTGCCGCGGCGCAGCTTGGCACGTTTGGCGGAGTAGCTAAAAGTTTGCCCTCTGAAAAAAGTTAAAAATATCTCATCGAAGAATAGAATGAGACATGGCTGTAGCGATAGGAGCAGTTTAGTAAAGCATTGGTCTGCCGGCTGCTATCTTGGCACGTTTTGCGGAGTAAGTAAAAGTATGCCCTCTTAAAAAAGTAAAAAATATCTCATCGAAGAATAGAATGAAAATATATCATACCGATAGCTTGTTTGAGTCTGCCTACATATATACTGGTCTGCCTGACCACAGCCTGGCAGTTTTCCAGGTCCGACCACTTTTACTTTTTTTGAGAAATTTTTATTTCTTCGAATAACAGAATTAAACTAAGTTGTAATAATAGTTTATTTAAAGCTGAACACACATCCCTTGGTCTGCCTGAGCTCAGTCCGGTAGTTTCTCCGATGCGATCACTTTTCACTCTCAGTAAATTTCAATTTTAAAGGACCCTGACTTTGTTTATTAGGGAGTGGGCCCCGCCAATAAAATGAAAATTTGTCAGTGTATAGAAGTGAGATTTACAGAGCTGTAATCTCTCAATGTCTAGATGAAGAAAATGTTTTCCCAAGTATTATATTTTTGAAATAATTACCACGAATACATCTGAAGTTGTAGATTCTTGAAATTAACATACTTATTCTTCAACCTTTACCTTTACGAAGATTTATCCATTTAAGTTCGTATTCTTACCTTAAATTATACATTCACACGTCTCCTTAATTTGTGATAATATCGCTGAATTTTGATGCTGACAAAAAAATAAATTGTTCGCGTGCAAGAGGACTCATCATCATCATTGGCCTCATACGTCTGTGACAATTAAATTGTTTAAACTCAAGTGCGACATTTTAACTTAAATTATATATTCTGCGGATTATTTAGTCTGTGACAGACGATTTATTCAGTGTCTGAGGCAAGTTTTTCCATGGCAAGATATTTCAAGCTGATAAGGGAGCGGCATGACTTTCCGCACGCTCTACAAATTAAGGACTACAACCTCGATAATACGTGACTTTTTTCTCAGATGGGACCAGACAAAAGCAAAGCTAACACTCTATCGCAGTAAATTGATTCTGTTCGGGAAATATTGTAAATTTTCTAGCGGAGCGGGAGCCGCGTCAGCTGCCGCGTGACTGAGTGCCGATAAAAGCTGTAGTTTTATGGAAAATTGATAAAGTCACTCCTACCTTTTGAATTTCACTATCAAGAATATAATATGATATTGTTAGAAAGATGTAAAATAATCATTTTTCAACGCGTAAAACAAAGAACAAAATGTATGTAGGTATTAAACCTACCTACCTATACAATATTTACGTCGCATTGGCAAATATCAATAATGAATTAAAACCCGTTGCTCTTGTGGTGCTTTAATGGAAATATTAAATTAAGCCGCTGGACATGATGATTGATGAATGGTCACCGTAATTAACCCATGAGTTTTAGTGTAGGATTTCCCGTTCCGAACGTAGCCAGAACTTTCCTTACGTGATAAACGCTCTCCCATATGCAAATTGACCCATAATATGATAGATCTTTATTCAAATTAAAACATAAATCTTATTATGGACTTATAATGTAGAAACGTAGAATGTAGAACATAATGTTGTTAAACGGTTTAACATCAAAATGATTGGGAAATAATCGACGTATCAATTTAATTCGTTTAATAATATTTCGATACGCTGATTGAAATAACTTTCGACGTACTTTATAAGCATATTTTATAATGTTTAAGCATTATAAAAATATGCCATACAAATGTATGGTGATTTTTCGTTTTAGCATTATTTAGTATTACTTAATATTTTTTACTGTTGTAGAAGTTGTGACCTCCGGCAAGATGGACCAATTATAAGTAGTGGCTGGAACCAACTTGAAAGCTAAAATGGGAGATTGTGCTTAGCCTGGGGAAGACTTACATCTAATAGTAGACTGCTATAGTGATTGATGATATGTGAGTGTGTGGGTGCCACGCCAGTGCGTATTGGCTTAGCAGAATTTCTAATAGAAATGAATACGACAAATTTTTCCAGGGTCTTTATTTTTTATCTTCATAATCAATGTTCATACCTCCTACATTCGCAACAGGATTTTGCTGCCTGTTAGGTTCAATTAGCGTGATGGAGTGCATGTTGTTCATTGCATTACCAAGCAACTGTTTTCTGGCGAGATTTTTCTCTTCCTTCGTAAAATCAGCATAAAAATTTGGTGCTACTATTATGGACTGTTTTGCTTCATTGATCTTATTTATTTCTTGTAAGGTTTTAAAAAAGTTACTGTATCTGTATTGGTGTTCTTGAGGAGTTTGATACTTTTTCTGATAAGACCTAATAAAATTTTCAAACAATGTGGGCGCGTCTGCCAAATTAAAGGCAACATTAGGTTTTACGGTCTGAAGTTGCACTGTCCATATTTCAAGAATAAACAATAAAAACATTACCATTAAATGCATGCTTCAAACGCTTTCTCTCGTTTTTGAAAATCACATCATTTCATATTGACTTCATGTTGTTCCACATGCCCCACAATACTACAATAAAGTTTTTTTTAATGTTGAGAGTCTTCTTTAACTTTCAATTAATATTATCTGCTATCATTTCAAGTGATTGGCTTTGCAATTAAGTTATCTAGCTAATATTTTTTTCCATTTTTAACAATTCTGCATGGTAAGGGCTGCTATGCCTGAAACTAGCATCGCACAGTAAAGTCACAAATCTTATTAAATTTTTATCAGTAGAATCTAATGACCTTGCAAAGTTACCATCGTAAAACTGTGGTTGTTTTGATTAGGTGTTGTCATTTGCATGTTCGATAGCATCTGAAGTCTTTGGATTTTGACCAGAAATAAAATATTTCGCTTTAATGAACTTTATAGAGTATTCATTGTTACTACTTGTCATCTGCAACTGTGACTAACCAAAAATATCTCACAGTTCTTTGTAATTCAATGCCAAGAACTGTACCTATTCATACAAGGATGGACGAATAGCTCCATTTCTTCTCGGTCTCGGCTGCAGATGTCTAGCAAATAAATGGATATAAATGTGGAGTCGTAACGAGAATGTACAGCTAGTCGCCTAATAAAGGTACTGCTGACGGGCTGCATACAAACTGCAATGCAAATCCGCATGCGGTCTGACTGTAAGTCTCTTGAATGTAGCGCTAAAGTAAAGTGGTTGTGCCAGTCGAAAAAAGTACTCCAATTTACTACTTCCAAAAATCAATGAATTAAATATTCACTTGAAAGAAAAAATATAGCTCATTTTACATCTGCTTACTGCAGAATAATCGCAATGCATTGTATCTTAGTGTGGAACCCGCTATAAAGGTGTGAATGAACGCATTTGCTTTGATTCTTCTAAGTCTGTTTAATAGATAAAACTAATCTTCATGAGACTTAAATTACCGCTCAAATTACTTAACCATCAGCTTGTTTTTCTGGAGGGGCGTACGTACATCTAGTCCACAATAGTAGATAATTAAACTTTATTACTTACCAACAACTATGTGCAGTCGGTCAGCAACTATGCACAGTCGGTCTCATTGTGAATGGCAGCGCAGGAATTCGTCCTCAGGAATAGTTGATACTTGATACACTGTCGGGACGGGAGTCCGCATTCCATTTGAGGTCGACTGGAAATGAAGAGTGATTATGACCGATAGCTGGAATAGAGGATGTAGTGAAACAATATTTCCTAAAGTATGCGTTGGATTAGAATGTGATCAGATAAGAAAAACTTGGATCACTGGAATAAGTTCTCATTTTTCCAGCTCGTCAAATTCAGTTAGTTTTTAACTATGATTTTCGGAAACAATATAATTTGTAAACTTTTTCCAAGGCAATGATTTCCTGAGGAAAACACGTCCGAATATTCAGTCCTACAAATACGATGTTTGAATTCTAAGTGCGTGACTAGCACGGATAAAAACGTAGTTATTTAAACCAAATCGACATTCATTCGATTCTGTCGAAGATGAGATGACGCTTGCGGAATATGTTTCTTCCAGTGTCCACCAAGACAAGTCTTTCTTCTAGTTTCTGACTGGTCAGGATGAGTGTGACCACCTAATGGCCGTCGGCGTCCGACCCATTCCTTGTACTTGGTTGAAACTGTAAAGGGAAATGCAACGTAAGGACGACCTCAAAATCATTCTTTGTCTAAAATTGCAGAATTTCGGGAATAAAATAGGTGGTGTTAATAAGAAGGGTTTTTTTTTCTGGTCTGACTAACGTTTCGACCGACATTTCATTATGTTGTTGTCTGAGGTTGTATGTAAATACTCCTAAGGTTGTTATGTTAATAATGATGATGTGTATGATAGTCAGTTTCTTTTTCGAGATAATAAGTAATCTCTTTCTTTACCTATTGATGAAACAAACGAGAATAATAGACATCCAAAATAAATATTAGAGGCTGAGAAATAAGCTCAAAAGCAACACGATGTAAACAACATTACAATGCATCTGACGGCATCTTCGTTGGATAATATTGTTAGTTCAACATCTCAGAAATAATGAAGATAATGCGTGCCAGTTTTGACAAAATCCCCGACTCCCCACTTTCTTTAACCCTATCTGCCGCGCGAATGAGCGTTTCTTACGAGCGAGCTTATCTGCTGACGGCGCGATAGTCTTTTCTCCGCTGACAGTACACGTGCTTGCAGATATAACGCTGCTCCAAAAATTTCTTGAACTGTGTGGAATTTTGTTCAAAGTACCTACTATTCAGTATGTAAAAAATCAACTGTGAATATTTTAAGGGGTGAACCAAAACATGAAACCGAACCACTTTCTGGTTTTTTTTCAATATTTTTACGGCATCCTTAATCGATACTTGACCTACCCTATAGCTATGGCACGCATTTAAATTAACACCCTGTATGCTATATTATATACATACAGGATGCATGGGACGGTGTATCGAAAACTTAGTAGGCATGATCAGACCAAGAAACTGAACTACTTTTACTATGGAGCCAATGTTGGTAAACGAGAAAAGTTTTCCGACCTCCCATACAAAATTTACGACTGACTTAGTATAAAAAGTTTTTTTTATTATTTTTTTGTTTACCACCGTAGTTATGTTCCATAGGGAAAGTTGTTCAGTTTCGTTGTCTGAGCACGCCTGCGTAGTTTTCGTTACACCGTCCCTTACACCCCGTATAATTCACTACGATTACAGTTGTAATTTTTGTTCTGGGAATTGGGAATATTTGTGGGAGTGATTAGAAAATTTGTGATATTGGAGTGGTTCGCACTCCATAAAAGGAAAATAAACGTAATAGGCATGATAGAACCTCCCTCGCGTAGCTCCCCCGGGGCCGAGCGGTGATCTAATTTACCGATCACCCAAACCACAGCAAACACAGAATCGTATCGATTTTTTGTGAGATAAAAATGTTTTCGACTGCCATAAAAACGTAACTGTAATTTTCACAGCAAAAGTATTCCTGTTTGCAATTTTAGGTGACAGGCTGACAAACTGTCACTGACTGACTGACTTTGAAAGATACTAATTATGTACAATAGATACATTATCACGAGGAGTGAAACCGACGCAATTCCTTTTTTATACTGAAACTACCCCACTTCTTGATGCCTTATCTAATGCCATATATTTTTTAATTACTTACTTTTTTTAATGATTTTACTTATTGACTTATACTTATTCAAGGCGGCTTTAAAAAGAAATGTATTTACCCATGGAGGTTTTTATTAAAATGATTATTCAAATACCTTCTGAAACAAGTACGTTTTCATGTTTCGGCGAGATGTATCTACGCAGCTTTACATAATTTAAAGCGACTTTTTTTTCGGAACATACAGCAAACGCTGTGCGATGTTGCCATTCATCGTCATTTGTTTGATTAAATTTAAAGCTTACGTTTTTGATTTTTGTATAAAAAGGGCCTACCCTTTGAAAAAGAAAAAAGAACTTAAAAAGCTTTGCTATGAATATTTATTTGCAGTACGACACATTTGCATTTGCATTTTGTGTGAAGGGTTTTCTTACTGAAATTATAAAAATCTCATTGGTTTCCGGGTGCAAGAGTTTGTTGAAAAAGTACACTTGGTCAGATATTAAGTTTGAATTTTGAAGCGGTTATTTACGGACACCCTGAATACATTTTTAAAATGAGTTAAAATTTTCTTTTATTAAAATATTGTAGGTAGGTATTTCACATGCGTTTTCTTGAATAAAAGTTTACAATTTTGAAGGTTCTTATTTTAGGATGCGGAGATTTATATCATCTTACCGTAGTTGAACAGACCAAGAAATTGTCTACTACAATGTTAAGTAGGTAAACTTATTTTCGTAAGTGAGAACCAGAGAGAACAATACAACTCGAGCTGTCAACAGACTGCCAATCACGTCAGAATGGCGCGCGTGCCTGACCGCCCATGTATTTGGCACTGCCAGTCAAGCATTCCTTTCTGCCCGCCACGGTACAAATAAACAACCAGGCATATGGAGTAGAGTATACATAGAATTATTTAAGATTTTCGCAAAGAAGTGCCAACGAACGCTTATACAAGGTGTGGAACACAAAATTAAAACGAAGCGTTTTTTGCGAAACCCGTCATTCTTACTTCAAAGTGGGGCTCTTTAATTTTTTGATGCAGTTAGAAGCGATTAAACTTAAACCTGAAAATAATATATCTGTATTTAAAAAAATTAATCTAAACCAGTTTAAAGAAGTGTTTCTTTTTAATAGTACAAGTAAAAACATTAGAAACCACAATAACGCCATATTTTTTAACTTAACGTTGGTATGACAAACATAGGTAATGATCAATCTCTTAACCGGATGTTGGGGATTCAGTAACATTGCTACGCTTGCTACGAATTTATTCAAGTTTTCATAATTCATCGAATAATACTTAGTAGGTACTTATAACCTTTTAATCAGATCTGGAATATATCCGAAACCGTATTTATACCTTTTATTAATAAACAAAGCTTTGACATAATTTTCAAACACCCGCAGCATGGTCGCAAAGGAAACCCAAAAACCCTTGTCATTGGTAGCTGTCATGACATAATTAATGTGTTTCATTTGTACCGTTGTGGAGCTCAATTTATTAATATCGTCCAATTAAGAGGAGGCCAAGCCTACGCATCACTGATTAAGATAATGAATGAGTAAACGCCAGTACAAATTCATTATTCGAGCTCCTCGCGGGAGCAAAAAGTGTTCCGACAACAATTTTACAGCGCTAAGTTAATTTTCGCAAATTTGAACTCGCCTTTTACAAAATGGATGAAAAAGTTAAAACTGTACGTAAGACTCTTTGCTATATTTTAATACTACATAAGTTTTTTGTTACTACCCACGCAACCTATAATAAGTGATTTGAAGTACATAGAGCATTTCATAGCTCTGCAAAAGTAGGACTTTTAGTTTCGAAAAAGTTTGATGATGATTCATTTTAAATATTTTACAATAATTTTAAATTATTATCCATTTTGTCGGTGCTGTAGCCACGCACTAGATTACCAAGAGCTCTGGAGCTGGAGCTGATGAAGGCAGCATCAGGCAGACCGTCATGGAAGTCTAGAAACGAAGGTATCCACGAGAGGGTCAACTTTGACGACACCATCTGGGGATTTAATCTCGCTGGTGGGTCTTACTACGAAGCAGCCTTGAGGATCACAGAGGTAGGTATTTAAAAAAAACATCCAATTACTTATTCTTCATCATGAACTCATAATATTTCTTGCTACTACGAGTAGATAACTGAATACCTAACAAAATTAGTATAAATCTTCTCCATCACCTCAAAAAATACAAATTTACCAGACGAATCCTGATTGACAATCAATACCTATGGTAAAAAAAGACCACTCTCTTGCTTTGGCCACTACACTACGGTCAGTACAGTGTGGTCGCTTGAATAGGCCATATTTTACACCTGTCAAAATATTGTTAATGTTAGGTATATTTTTCTTTGTTGAAAAGTCTTTGAGTATGGGTTTGACAGCTGTCAAATATGGCCTATTCGAACAGCTGTACTTTAATTATTTATTTCCATGTTATGTTTTTATTAAAAAAAATAATTCTTCGTATCTAACTACAGAACATTATGAAATACGATTTGCTTACTTACATTTAATTAGAAATTAAGAAATTAATAAGGAAATTATAATTGACAACGGAACAGGAAAATGACCTTTATGTTTATGAATCCCTGATTTTTTCCTCCAACCTTTGCTCGTAATTATTTCATGCCGGTTGGGTTTCTGCAAAGTACGGTACCGTCTGTTCTCGACAATTTAAATATTATGATCGTTGGACCTTTATTTATTACCAATCTTTAAAAAATTAAATGAATATCTTTGCCTTGTTGTTTTTTTCCAGAAATTGTACTGGGAACTAACGCTGTATGATAGAATTTAGAAATATTATTTCGTTCAATGCTGGGATAAGAAGAATATGTGTATGTAGTCAAGTCAAGTATACATTCAGGAAATATATACTTTACCAACACCCGTTTTCCAGTATCTATATATTGCTTTCTATAACATAACAACGTCTGTAGGTACAAAAAAATAATTACTTGTTTTTTAGTTACCAGAAAAATAGAATTGTTAAGTCTGGTTTTTTACTAACTAATTGGAAATTTGTTATATATTCTTTATTGTACACAGAAATTTAACAGAAAACACATACAGAAAAAACATGTACAAAGGCGAGCTTAACTCAAAAAAAACATTGAGTTGTCTTCCAGCTTACCAGCTGATAGGACACTTTGATCTAAATTAGCGGGCAAAAGTGTACGCAATTTCAATAAACATACATATACCTACTTAAAATATAATACCTACATTGTATATATTTATATAATATACATATATATATATATGTCGCAGTACGATGGCAGAATCAGGTTTTTGGCCAAAAACCTAGGTTTTTGGCCAAAAGCCGGCATATGGCAGAATCGTAGACTTCGTTCGGCCATCGTCCTAAGCTAATCCAGGTTTTTGGCCAAAAACCTAGGATTTTGGCCAAAAAACTAGGATTTTGGCCGAAATCCTAGATTTGTTTAGTATTATGGCTTATTTTGCATTTCGGGGAAACTTCTTCGTCTTCGAGTGGTACACCAAGTCGCCCAACGAGCCGACGGACCCTGGTATCAGAGTTTTCAACCGCCTACTGCAAGTAGCAGGCCTCTAACATGGTTGTGTAAAGACCGCCGTCTAAATGATCATAGAGAGCAATCGGGACAGACGGCTTACCGTGCCCGTGTGGTTCGGGCGAACGAGGAGTGGAGAGGTACTTTATGCACCTCCCTCTGATCTTTTGAGGGTAGACTTGGACATCGTAAATGGACACCCTGACGGACGGGGGGTAACATCAAACAGTCTGAACAACAGGATTGCCTCGGATTCCCTGAAGGGCAGGGGGGAGCATCAGACACCATAAGAGCAGGACATACCACTGAACGCTCTAGAGGATTGGTGGTAGCGTTGGACGCCCTGGAGACCAGGAGGTAGCGTCGGACCCCCAGAAAATCCAACGCCCGTCATTTTACATCCTCCAGAGTGTTTAACGCTACCCACGCCCTCCAGAGCGTCTGACGCTACCTCCCACCCTCCAGAACGTCCAATGCTACCTCTTGCCTTTCGAGGTGTATGCCCGAACTACACGGGCACGTTAAGCCGTCGGTCCCGATTGCTCTTTATGATCACTTAGACGGCAGTCGTTACACAACCATGTCAGAGGCCTGCTCCTTGCAGTAAGCGGTTTAAAAACTCTATCACCAGGGTTCATCGGGTCGTTGGGTGACTTGGTGTACCACTCAAAGAAGAAGAAGTTCCCCCAAAATGCAAAAAAAGCCATAATACTAAACAAATCTAGGATTTCGGCCAAAATCCTAGTTTTTTGGCCATAATCCTAGGTTTTTGGCCAAAAACCTGGATCAACTTAGGACGATGGCCGAAAGAAGTCTACGATTTTGCCATATGCCGGTTTTTGGCCAAAAACCTAGGTTTTTGGCCAAAAACCTAATTCTGCCATCGTACTGCGACATATATAATCAACAGATATATAAATTATTATATGACATGAAGGATACATTCATAAGGAGAGAAAATGATCCTTAACTCTTCTCCTAAACACCTCCAACGAAGGACTTGCCAAGATTTCATGCGGCAAAGCGTTCCACAACCGCACAGAGTGCACTGTGAACGAGCTGCCATAGCAACTGGATTTGTGCGTAGGGATTCTAAGGAGGTGAGTTCTGATGGTCCGACAAGGTTGCCCACGGGGAACCATGTATTGGAACCGCTCACGGAGATAAAGCGGTGTGGCAGGGTTATTGAGAGTGCGATACAGAGTGCATAGCACATGTACGTCACGACGGCGTCTGATTGGTAGCCATTTTAATTTTGCCCTGAACTGTGAGACGTGATCGTACTTTCTCAATCCATATATAAATCGTATGCACAAATTCTGCAGTCTCTCCAACTTATTTAGCATTTCCTCCGTGGCATCTAGAAAACACACATCTGCATAATCAAGAAGTGGAAGTAGAAGGGATTGTGCAAGGAGAATTTTCGTTTGCAGAGGTAAGAACTTCTGCAAACGCTTTAAAGACTGAAATGAATAGTGCACCCTCCTACTAACTTCATTGATATGACTGACCCAGGAGAGCTTGCAGTCGATTATTACACCGAGATTTTTAGCCTTGGGCATATAATTTATCTGAGTCCCATCATAGATAACTGGCGGTATAATTTGTTGCGTTAGAGAGTTCAGCATAAAGGCGCTTCCAATAATTAGAGCCTGCGATTTAGCAGGATTAACAAGTAGTCCAAACGATTTCGCCCAATCGCAGACCCTGGCCAGATCATGATTAATTTCAGACACAGCCTGCTGAACATCATTAGCGCTAAAGTGACGATACAGCTGCAAGTCGTCTGCATAGAGATGATGATGAGATGAAATTACTTTGGTCAGTGCATTAATAAATATTGAAAATAAGAGCGGAGAAAGGACGCCTCCCTCCAATTTGTATTGATTAACAACAATTTCTATGCACTTTTTAATGTTCAAAAAGTACCCACTCAATCATAATGCCATTGTTTAATGTACCGAAGATTTACCTAGGAATAGAGTTTGATAGATTAATATAATGTGTCATCCTATTTGATTGCATTTGGATTGCATAATATTGTTGTCTTTCCAACTGTCCATCAGACTCACAATGTGCCGATATAGTGAGTGAGGTTGCAAGCAAGTCAAGAGTAATTGACAGACTGCGAGCAGATTGCAGATTCAACTATCAATAACGAGGCTGAATAAAGACTATGAAATCTTTGGTTGATATTTTTAGAAGACGTGTGACTGCGACATAATTTGATTTGATTAATATACGACTTGGCCTAGACGGCTGATTGGCGGGGTTGGCAGTTCTAAAATAATCCAAACGAGCATCGATTATCTGATCATCTATCAGAAAGAAGATAACTTTTGGATCCCATTTTTTGTTTCGATGTTTCTTTATTTTGATTTTCCAGTTCCAACCTTCTTCTAAACGAATCAATTCCGGCAATTACTATAGACATACTGCTTCTGGGCTAATACTCAGCCATACGCACAGCGTCGTCAGTGGCCTCGTAAAGATCCTTGCGTGAGCAGGTACTAGGGTATGCGGGGCTTACTAATAAGTGTAATATTAACTGTGAAAAAAAAACGCGGTCATAGTCACTCTCCGAACTAAGGCCTCGTTTGCAGATATGAATTGATTTGATGTATTTCTCGTTTTGAAGGTAAAAGAGGACAGTCGAGCGGAGCACGCCGGCATCCAGGTGGGAGACGTGCTGACCAGCATCAATGAGATCGACACCTCCACGCTGACGGTGCAGCAAGCGCACGACATCATCCTCGAGTCCGGACTCGAGATCAAGCTAGCCTTCCAAGCGTAAGTTGATCGAATAATAATTAGTTCGGCACCAATTTTTGACTATATAAATACTTAGACGAAAGTTGTTAAAACACCATGTTGTAGAAGGCAGTTTTTAAACTCTGACACTAGGGTTCATCGTGGAATTCGTTAACCTCGTGACAAACAGTAAAAAAAAGAAGGAGCGGGAGTTTCCAAGAAACTAGGTATTAAGCGTCGCAACACGTAGTTCAGTGTCGTGGAAATTCTGATCGTTCGAACATGACATCAAACATGATGTAGCGCATAAGTTGTCATATCTCATAGTATCTTAGAAATAATATTGAATTGACAAATAACACACTTTAAAAATACGCAAGTTGGCATTTTTTTTATATCTGCCGTCGGAATAGGTACCTCTATTACTTATTTGAACATTCCCTTTTAATTGCAATACTGGAAACGGGAGTCATTCACTCTGGACACTGCTATTTAATATTTATCTACGAACATGGACCACCCATTTCACCAGATTGTTATTTATCTCTAGCAAAAATTTAATTTACGAACAAAGTTTCTATTAAATTTAATATTCAGCTGGTGTCATGGCCTCCGCGGTGCATAAAAACGAGCTGAATACATGTCTGCATTCTATAATAGGGTTGTCAGTTAAAGGTAAAACTAGGCGGTGTAATCACGACAAACATAAGGTCAAACAGGAATAAAATCAACTGTGTACCTAAACTGTGGCTGCCTAGTACGAGTGAAAATTTTATCTGTATGATATGACCAAATATGATATAAAAAGCCTTCTCTGTCTAATAACCCAAGTTTCGATGACTTCACTTTTCAGTATGTAACTAACTTATGTGAATAAATATACATTCATCTATAGGTATGTTTAAGCTTAGGTTAGCTCTCCATTTAAAAGGTCTTGAGGCGCTGTTAACCCTAGTTCTTGTTAAATTACATTGCCTTCTAAACTTTAAATTAGTTTTTGCACCGAACACTCGGAGCATACATCATTCTGGAACTTTCTAGAAACAACCTCATTAAAACGAACTAAATAATATTTTGTAGCGAATGATAAGAATAATAAATTAAAGAATGAGAAATGTTACGTGTTAGTTGCATTACTTCCAGCTGTTACTGTCAAATATTTTTCTTATACAAAAGCTTATTATAAGTGTAATCCATAGTTTGTTGGTTGTTACAGGCCTGACGTTGAAGAAACAACGCACTATGTCTATCAGGATCAGCTAGTACGTAAATTACCTAATTATTAATCGTGTAGGTACCTACTGAAATAGTTGTAATGTAATAATTTCCAATTGTAATACGTCTTGAAATGTTCGTTATAGGAAGATGATCTACGTGAAGCAAACCGTCTCCGAGATTTAAAACAAAAAAAAGAAAGAAGGCCCTTCAACGGAGCAAGAACGGTAAGCATTAGTACAAGGATACTACTTTTACTTTAACAGTCTACTGTTTTTGATTGGGGGTTTGAAGTTGAAGTAAATAGAAAACTATCTAGGTATTTAATACCTTCTGCTACACTTTAAGTTGGTATTTATGACCTGACGCATAAAACTACATAGATAAATTAAATCTGGTGAAAACTAACACACTAAAATGTTTGTCACCGGAGTCACTAAAACTTTACCACGGATTTTAGGTAAGGATTCATAATAAATTCTTGTAGGTCTAATCGGCGGGCCTTTTATATGCAATTGTTTTTCTTTCGGTGCGTATGTATGTATCTAAGAGCAGTAAAAAAGGGGTTTTTGATCCCACTGGCAACGCCCATGGGACATAGGTGATTTATTACACACACCATGTGTTCATGGCGTCCAAAAACGAACGAAAAGTATCATAAATTTTGCCATTAATCATTTTCCAACGAAATTTACGACGAAATTTTTTATCCAAATAATTTTGATTACTTAACACAGTTGTTTATAGTCGTCACTCCTGCTGCGTATTGTTCAGTAGAATTCGGATTGTTTGAATACTTTGTCAAAGATTAAGTATACTTTACGAGTCCTGCCTGTCCTATCAAAAATTCCGAGTGATAACTACACGTTATTGTATATCAGTATAAATACTGTAATATATTGTTGATTTTACGTCTGGCATCTACCCACAAAATAATATTTATTATTAATATACCTATTATATTGTCCAGAACTCAGCCTGGAGCCTCGCGTGGCCGTGCAGCAAGAAACGCGACATACTGTACAAAGAGTCCAACTGCTTCCTCGTGCCCAGCGCTTACACGGCGAAACACCCGTGAGTATACACAATCAGCAGTTACAGATCAGTATAGTACAGTTGTCAAATATGGCCTATTCGAATGACGGTACTATAACAAATAGTGTATGTAGTTATATCTAAACAACGTCAATGTGATGTTGATTCCTGAACTTGGCAACTCGGCGGAAACAGCTGTCCCACTGATGACCGACTAATGTCAAATTTTACTGTTATATCTAAACAACATCAATGTGATGTTGATTCCTGAAATTGGCGACTCTTGTTGCAAACGTAGGTAATTTAAAAAAATATGAAGAATAAATCCCTTATGTAAAAAAGCACTAATAAAAAAACTCAAATTTGAAAAAAGTAGTATTTATCTTAATTCTTTTCTTCTGATTTCAGGGACAAAATAAAGGACAAGTTGCTCGCAAATGTTCCACCGGTGCCCATTGCTACTTCAGTGGAAAATAAAGTTTAAATTTCTGTATGTAAATATTAAACTTCAACCCCTTGCAAGTTATGTTTTACTTAACGTCCTTCGTCGTAAGTATTTGAATTTGCATTATCCTTAAACTTTTCAAGAATTTTCTCATCGGGATTGGAATCCTTGTCTGAAGTTGCCAACTTTATCGCATACATTACATGATGGCACCGAATCAAACTGTCCTCTGTATAAACCAAGTAAGTATTGTTTTAGGACTAATGAGCTCTCGATATTTCCCTCACGACGTCTCGCCAGAGATACTGAAGCTGATTGGAGCCCGGATCAGGTACAAGACAGATTCTTACTTATTCTACAAAGATTTCCGAGGAATTCCAATCCAACTCCATTAGGAAACTCGCAATTTCCCCCGAAGAAAATAAATGCTGTAGAGTGAGCTGTATTTTTTATCCGCTTACAGCTATGAAATTTCAAATTCCACCATTTCGCATTTATAAAGCTTCAACGTATATAATAAAAAGATACACGCACTGTTTTCCATAAACAATCGTTATCATAACTTTGTAGGAGAATAAATTGTTAGAGCCACATATTCTGGAAATTTGGGAATCACTTATTTATACCTACAGGAAAAGTTACATAGCGAAACTTCTCATATGGAAAGGAATGCCGTTAAATACTAAAACAGGTCGTTAGATCGTTGCAAATCACATATTTGTAGACCTTAACCATATTTAAACTAACTTAAATTTTTGATTGTATCATTTGAGGAAATACAAAATATACGAAAAATCGTTAAAAAAATTGCAGGAAACTATATTTACTTAGTTACCTAAATAAGGATTGCAATCCCTTGTCATATTTTTTTCCACAACAAACTATCCTTTTGAATAGTACCTTTCCAATTCTGAATGCTAGGCCATTCGGTCTGGCGGGGCCGAATCAAAAACAATTTACGATCACAAACCTACATATGAGTTTACCTTCCGCCCGGCGCAATGTAGCGGGCATCCAAAGCACGCTGCGCAAAGGGTACCGGAGCAAAAAACCACGTCGACGGACGTCGCATGTCGGACGGGCGACGTCAGGGGGCGCTGACAGGTGCGCGGCGATCGGCCAACGGCGGCTCTGATTAACGAATTTCGCACATGCCTCTGCGACATAGATGAAAGTACAGTCCAGCAAAAAAGAGTAGACATAAAATGAGGGCACCACTTTGTAAGAAAATTAAATGGCAACATTGACTATGAATGGCAACAATTTAGTATGAAAATTTTTTAGTTCCATTTTATTTAATTTCTACTCTTTTTTGTTCAAGAATTTTGGACTGAGATCAAATGTAAGTGAAAACGATAATTTTGTTGCAGGAAGAACCTTATGAATTTCATCTCAATTATGAAGATTACAGCCTGTAATTTACAGGCGAGTGGCAGTAAAAAACATCGCGGCATACCTAGATACAAGTACCTGAATCCGTTGAAGTAGTAATATTTTTTGTAATAAATATAATCATAATCTTTTGTCGAAATAAAACTAAGGTGTATTATTTTGTAAAAATCCCTGAAGCCGCTCCTACCCGTACCCATTTTCCTTCCTCCAGGATTCCATTGGAAGCCAACACGACCGCTGGCAAATATTTTCCCGCCCAAAATTGAAGATCGATCAACGAGGATTGCAGGGTCACACAGTCGGCGCCGCAGTATTAGATTGTTTAAATACATCTCTGTAGGATGGAATCACAAAATAGAGAGTTTACAGAAGGCTCACTCGGCCCTATTTTGGATTCTCGGGATTGGCACTTTGTTACATAGCACGGGTTGCTATGGCTACTGTCAAAAATCTTAAAGTGTAAAAACATCAAAATCTGATAAAGAACGTCATATGATTCTGAGCCAATTTTAAATCCAAGAAATATGACGTTTATGTCAACCACCTTCTTAGTTACCTTGACTTCCCCTGAGATTCCGGTTATTTCTAGTTAAAGTCAGTAAGCGTCAAAATCGTCGCTAGTACTAAGTGAGCCATCTGTGTATACGCCCTGCGCGCCGTTTCTCTAATTTGTGATGGAATGACATCTTGCTCGTACGTATTTGTTAGATTAATGGATGACATATTTTTAATTACAATAATTTCAACCCGAACGACAAATACAATGACAGCATTTTATACAACTTGATATCAAATTAATATGATTACTCACACCTAATGTCATATTAAAAACTTTATACCTATTAGTGGAAAAGAAAGTGTTTTCCTTCTTTTGTTGTTATCTTATAATTACCTAATCACGACCCTCTACGTAGAAAAATTTCTATATTACCCATCTGAAAGTCGATAACAGAGGCTGGTAGTGAGGACTGTCTTAAATACCTATCTTTTCATGTATACGATACGCTATCAACTACACAATTCGACACACCCTTTGAATTAATTGCTACAGAGCTAGAAAGTATACCGTTATCTTTGATTCATCGATTACGTCTTATCTCAGTTTAATGATATTCTTCTTCTTCTTCGAGTGTGACACCAAGTCGAATAGCAACAGCGACCCGTAATGGTATGGAGAAGTCATTTACTGCCGTTAACTGCAATTTTTTATTTTCCGACAATCCCAGCTATAAATAAGATCAAAACTTTTCTAATTATACGAAAAAAAAAAACTCTTAAGGGATTTACATACAACCTCTATGAAACTGTTTTCAATGACTTTACTTAAATAACATAACCTTAAATTATCTCATTATAATTGATTCCTGTCCACTTCATTTTAAGTTTGATAAGATGCTATTATTAATATAGAGATAGATATAGATTAAAAAAACATCACCGATGAGTCAAGAAGTTTTCAATAGTTCATGCGATACGTCAAGTATGAATAGTATGAAAAACATCCCCCATTAGAGTACAAAATCGTTTGACACGGAGTGTGAACCCCAACCCACCCTTTTTATAACTCAGATGAATAACGATAACCATCAAATATTTATCTCCTCTTAGGGGTGTGTAACGTCTGCATTTCTACTTAGTTTTAGAAGTTAAAGCAACGAATTTTTGTTTTATAACCACCATAAAATAAATTGTTAACAGACGCGCCTCTAAGCAGAAAATCATTTGGTCACTGCCGGCAATGTATATCGGGTGTAAAGGACGGCATACTGAATTGTTTTCAAGTATAATCAATACATGAAACTGAACGAACAACTTTGAGTATGTATGGATCCTCTGCTTGAGTTTCCATAGAAAGTCTGTCAGCTGAATGAGAATTTTGTTTCGGGCCACAATTGTGTCGATTATAAACATAGCTCCATAGATTAATTTTTTCAGGTCCATGGTCTGTTCATAACTGAAAAGGAACGCCTTACACCCGTAAATTTGGTGTTGCAAGCATTATAAAGGTAGAGTGATATTTTACTGGTGACCGATAGCAAAAACTTAAAACCAGCTGGTGGTAAGGAACAACTTACTCCCAAGGAACATAGGTTGAAATTCTTATTATTTCTTTTAATCCTAAAGTGTCCCACTGCTGGGCAAAACTTGGACCTCCCATAGTAACTCAAATCAGCTGATCGGCAATTTAGTATCGAAAAGCCTTTTTTTTTTCATATTGACCTCTTTCATTTCGACATATATGTTTCTTGGAGAAATTTGTTCTTTATCACCAGCCGGATCTTAGTGTTTGCTATCGGTCACTATTAAATTTTCACCCTATATTAATTTTAACATAAAGCACTGTAACTAGACTAGGTCCCTTACTGACTTGACCTAATTAGAACTAGGAATTCCCCAGGTGACCATACGTTTCAACACTCAGGGATTTAGGGACATCCTACTTTACAAATTAGCGCAACAGAACGTTGTTACGACCTGGCTCTTTTGACAAGGGAGGGTCGATTTTAATACAACAAAGGTACCTTATGTGCTATTATAATAATATTTGCCGTAACTTCATTCTCTCTTTCCCTCTCTTCGTGTGAAACACCGAGACGTCCGACAGCCCGATGTACCCTGGTGTTAGAGTTTAGCGCCTACTACCTCTGCACGGAATAACATCTTTCTTTTGAGACGATCAGGTGGTTCGGCCTGCAAGCTGACAAAGCGATAAATAGGGAGTGACTCTCCGAGAATCGAACCCGCAACTTCTGCGTCGTAGGCATGCACTACCACTGCGCCACAGCTTCCGTTAGTGATTCTATCGCCAGAAACTCCACTTACCCATATAAGGAATCTAGTTAAACTGATTTTTATCTTATCCCTGTTTTTCTTATTGTTCGTATAAAAACCAGCATAAGTTGGTCCCTTAAATTTATAGGTGGATTGGTTAGTAACAGTACCAATTAATTTTTAACTACTTACCTGCCAGTTCTTCTAAGTAACAGTTTGATAACCAAATTTTTTTAGATTTATTGATCAAATATATAAGTAAATTGAATTGATATTATGGAACCGAATTGCGGAAATTGAAATCGACTGAACTTCAAACTTCTCATTCCTCTGTGAGCGCCGTCACAAACGGTCAAAGTTGATGAGCTGGAAGCGGAGAGGAGAGAAATAATAAAATTCAATAAAAACCGGACGCTGATGTGGGTTTGACGAGCAGAGCGAAATGGAATCCTTTTGAGTTGAAATGATCGAAATATAAAATTCTGTCTAAATTTAAAAAAATATGCGTTTCTTAGGTTGGTTCTATTTCTCCTGGTTAATGTTAAACTTGTTGTAACAAAAGTTGTTTTTGTATTTGCCGCCCAAGTCATCTTGATATTACTTACCTGAGTACATATATTTGAGTAAGCGTAAGCACCAACATCCAACTTTTAGACTTGGGGCATAATATTTTCACTTACGCAAGTCTTTACAAACATGGTCCCATTTTATCAATTGTAAAAGTGGTAAAAGTTTAAAAACTTAATCCACTTAAGGACTCTTTAGGGGGAGTTTGCAGTGCGCATGACGTGGCCCTAGCGGGAACCAAGGACACTCGCCTCGCAGACACTGGCTGGTGAGGTCGCGCGCGCCGACCACCGAACATGGCCCTACATCGCGAGCGGGGATTGTCAACACTGGCTCAAAATAAATAAAAATACAAATTATAAAAATAAAAGAAAAAATTTAAATCGTGCGTTGGCATTGTGAACGTAATTCTTAATTCAAATAAATGTGATTGAAGCTTGCAGAAAATGTGCATGGAAATGGAAACGTGAAACTTTTAATTAAACATTGACTAAATTGAACTTTTACTTTAATTTACTGAAGTTTGTGGACGTGGAAAACGTATGAATCATATTTTAGAACCAATGGACTGAACAGGAAGTGTGAAAATGAAGTTTTTTTATCTTATAGCACTTTGTGGTGAGTACAAAACTGAGTAGAAATAAAAAAAACTACACAATGATGATAAGATTTGCAGCTATTTAAAAACAATAATACTCGTGCCAAATATTATTAATTATGCAAGTCTCTTGCATTGGTGCAGTGTATAGCACGCAATGTCATGAAGTATGTACCTACTCTACTATTAACTATTTTGCACAAAGATGTTTTAAAAATTCTCTGATCTATCCGCCATTAAGGCTTTAATTTGCACAGTGATTTTATTCGTTTTTCTTCTCGCTTTTTTATAACACACTGAATCTTATGCAAGTTTCCGCACTTACAGAAAAATAGTCACTCGTTTTTTCACACAAAATAAAATATCACGCGTATAAAAAGTTGCGGTACGTTTACAAAATTTGCTGTGCGGACTGGCCCTAACAATTTGACTTTGGTATGACACGACTTGACTAAAAATGTGGTTCTCCTAAGTTTAAGTAGAGGCAAGATTAATATTCTATACAAGCCTTTTTAAAGATGTTTCTCTTGGATAATTTGTACGTGAAAGTACAGCAATGTTACGAGGATTATTTACTTTAAATAAATTTTATGATAATTATTTTACAGGAAGGTTATGTTATTTGATCTTTCGCCATGGTTGGGCAAATACCAATTAATTTTGGATAATTATTTGTTATTTCAATACGCTATTCCTGTCCATAAATTTTAGCTTTAATTTGGATTATCTGTATAATAATGAGTCAGAATATAAGTAGATAAAATTTATACACGAACTTTTTTACTAACTTGAAGTTCGTTAGTGGCTTTGCATACTCGTAAGTTTATGAAATACATACCTGTTAATGTACCTACTAATTATTTGCTACTTGTGGATAATAATGGCACAAATTAATATACGTACTTACCTGCTTACAATTAAATGTGTTGTTCTGGCAGTTTTAACTTGTGGATGAACCATTTGACTTTAGTTCAGATCAAATACTTAAGATTTGGTTTGCATAAACAATCTTAAACTCAGAGAGCTTGAACTTTTGAATTAATTTATTTGGAAGGGATTACTTGTGAAGATAATCACAAAGGCACGGAATTTAGATCAGATCAAGTCAGCCATTGTTGAGTTCGTTACCATTAATTTTCATTTGAAATTCTGTCAATTGTCTCCAAATTATAGGAAGTTTGTTCGTTGACGACGTGCTGCTGGCTGCGCGCCAGCCGTGTTGTCGGTGACACTTTTTGTCGCTACATTCCATACAATGCTATAGACAAGTAAAAAGGTAGATGAAAAAATCTTTTGTTAAGTTGGCCCGAATGTCACCCCATCGTTTTGTGACTCGCCAAATTTCACGACGTAACAGGCAGTTAAATAGTTTTTCTATGATCTGTCTAACTGCTTATATTTCTTTTTTACAAATCCCGCACCTGCCACTGTACCAGTCGCTGTTTTGCTGAATTCTGTTATCAGACAAAATGAGTGTTCAAATCATGTACAAAAACCGAATTTCATGGTTTATGACAAACGTTACCATAAAAAAATTACGGCTGCCACTGATTGTATTTAAAGGCGCCCTGCACAGCTCACGCCGTGTCTCTAATTTGTGATTTTAGTGTCATTTAAAATCAAAGCTAACTCTTAGATAAAACTTTATTTATCCAACAAACGTAATCCCAATTTTTTCGCAATGATCATTGAGTGTAACAAAATCCTCGTTTGGAAAACGTAGATACTTCGATGGAAACTTTTGTCTGCGAAGCGATTCTTACATTGTTAGGTTAATAAAGGGCACAGATAATCTAAAATATTCTTTTATTTTGAATAGAAACATCAACCAAAACCCAAAAAAAGCTCTGCAAATTCAAACGGAGTACCTAACTATGAAGCTATAGCTAGCTTTACTTTTACGGTTTCACTGCTATGTGAAAATCTGTTCCGGGAATTCGATTCCTGCGAACTGTCTGTTATCGCATGGGAAATTGTTAGCCCCATTGAAGCAAAACACATAGGAAAGCCACGTACATTCGCACGCTGCGACTTGGCACCCATCCAGTCGACGACGTGCGATTATTTTCACTGGTGCACCATTCAAACTGCTTTGGAATCCTGCGAATGAATAGACATGAAAGTCATTCGTGTGCAGCAGCCTTGGCAGCAACCGATTGTAATGATGGCCGTTTATTCTTCTAAAACGTTCGTAGCAAATTCAGATGTGTGCTTGGAAACTTAGAAAAATTGTACATGGTTATAAGTAAAATAAAAACTGCAAAATGACCTGCATGCCCTGAAATTGGCTAGAAAATATTTAAGTCTAAGAAAGCTAAATATTATATCGTTACAACAACAATTTGGAAAAGAACAAGCAGATGTATTAAAAAACAAAAACCCGGCTGCAGAAATGTCAAAGTTATATTTTGCATTATGCCAAATGCTTTCGTCAACGCAGCGTTGTGCGCTATTTTTGCGCTGATGGGTGCGTCTGTAAAACTTTTTCACGTAAACCGTATTTGTATGAAAATAAGGTGGAAAATCGTATTTTTCAAACGCAACGGATAGTGCTGCGCAACAATAACGCACTAATGGACGTTTTGTGTGATAAGCGCCATAATTGTGCATACCTAGGTACTTGGTTCTGATTATGACTACCACCATTTTACAGTCTTCTCAATTCTCAAGAAACTTTTATCCAAGTTCTATTTTTACCCGACTGCCTCAGAAGGAGGGTTATGTTTTTCGAGAGTATGTATGTATGTGGACAAGAAAATGCTTTTTCATAGGCTACAGCCCAAACGGATAGTTTGATTTTGACATATCGACTACGGAAATATGAATTAGCGTAAGGGACATTTTGGCGATTTTGAGTTATATATATCATTGGATTCAGAATTTCGAGCTCTATCGAATGGTATATATAACTTTTTGATATCTTGAAAAAAATGTCGCTTACCTTAAACAAAAAGTGAGCAAAAGTTTAAAAATCGAGAGTAAAATGTACTGTTAAGGACATAAAAAATGATGTATGTCCCATACGTTAAATTTTTCATCATATCGGCCAATTGATGTTCCTTACACTATTACAAATACAAGTGTTTATGTCCGATATACATCTTACATTAATTTTCAAAATAAACATTGGCCCTAACGCAGGCAAACAAACTTTAATAATGAGGTAGAAAACCAAAATAACATTAGACTATTATCTTACACTGCCCGCAAATCAAATTCCTCTCATATTTTTTATTTATGTGACTTCAGAATATCTGTGTGAGCACTTATTTTGTAAGATATTTACATTGCCCAAGAAAATAAAAATTAATGTAAGGGACAAAGTAACAACATTTTTTGGAAAGAAGTTAAAGTAACGTACATGACATCATCAAATATTTTGAGAAATGTTAATGTAAAGTACATTTATAACCAAAAATGAGGTAAGATTGCAGCAACAGGCATAGATTTTTCAAAGTTTTGAGGCTATTTCAATAATTAAATAGTCTCAATACTTTGTTTTACTTATATTTTTCTATTAAAATGTACAAAGGCATGCGTCATGTCAATGAAATCCCACCCAAAACATAAATGTGAAAGGCTGCCAAGTTCGATAATATTGGAATGCTTCGCCTATAAAAGAAGTGAGATCTAAATAAGTACCAAGTTCCATACACAGACCTCAGTTAAAAATAGTTACAGGAATGCACACTTGATTTTCCGCAGTTTGGAAAGTAGTTCTTAATCTGTGCTAAAATTACGATTCAAGCGCCATCTCTTATCAGGTAGCAGTACTAAAAAACTAGAATAAACTGCGCACGGGGCGCCTCAGTTATTGTCAGCAGCGGCTTGTGTTTCTAGAAAATGTAATCCCACCCAAAACATAAATGTGAAAGGCTGCCAAGTTCGATAATATTTCCAAACTGCGGAAAATCAAGTGTGCATTCCTGTAACTATTTTTAACTGAGGTCTGTGTATGGAACTTGGTACTTATTTAGATCTCACTTCTTTTATAGGCGAAGCATTCCAATATTATCGAACTTGGCAGCCTTTCACATTTATGTTTTGGGTGGGATTTCATTTATTTTTGTAAGGTTTATTTTCTTTTTTTCTTATGATTAAGTTAGGTAAGGAAATATCTCATTTATACTTTACTTTGACTAAATACAAACCTTCGTAACGAATTTTAGGTCGGTACGACGATTGGAAGATATAGATAAATTTTTTGTTTTAGTTCCTTAGGGGTATGAATTTACACCTTCATTATTTTTAAAACCGACTCACACTTGGCCATTTTCAGATTTTTTCCTTTACCTTGACCTAAAGACCTACCTCCATGCCAAATTTCAAGTCAATACGACCATTGGAAGTGGTCTAGGTTTTTGATGAGTGAGTCAGTCAGTCAGTCAGTGAGTGTATAGTAAAAATAGCGATTTTCTGACGTCAATATCTCAAGACTTACAATAGGTACATTAATGAAATTTTGTATTTTAGATAAGTAAGTAGATCTCGACAGATACTAGAAATTTCATATGCGTAGATAAAATAGATTTTGAGTTATAGGTGGGTCGAACTTGGCCCGAAATGGTTCGTGTAATATAACCCACGGCCGGTGTGTCGCTTTTTTTGCTCGAACTTGGCGGACACACTGCCGTGTGTCTAGATAAACATAAACAACAAAATGAATGCTTACTAACATAGAAACCATGCTCTCTCATTTTAATTGCTTTCATTACACTATTCCATGCAAAAGCAGTGAAAATTTGAAATTTCTGACTGTAACTAAAATGAACACAAATTAAGTATTGTCCGCCAGAAGAAAACGCACAAATTTTCACGCCGCTTACAGGCAAACCGCTAACATCTCAAGTAGTATCGGAAGTGTTCGGTGACCATTGAAAAATTGCTTATTTAATACGGTGTCACTATGTTTGGTTTGGGTGACTAAAAACATGTTCATATTGTGATATTAATATTTTTAAATTTTAGGAATTGTAATTGAAAAGTATGTTATTAACAATACGATATTGCGCAAAACACAAAGATATAGATATATAGACAGTTTTTTTAGAATTTTTCGTTTTGTTCGGTAAAATCTTTTATTTTATTACAACATACATACACATACACACATCACGCCTTTATCCCTTTCGGGGTAGGCAGAGCGTCAACGGCCATAAAAATACGGTCGTTATCGTCACGTCTGACAAATATTTGAGGGCCGTTTTAGCTATTGTCGTGTATCGCTATAGTGACAGGTTGTCAGCATGTCGCCTAAAATTGCAATACACATGACCCTCGAGTCCTTTTGTCGCTTCTTACGACACCCACAGGAAAGAAATGGGGTGATGCTATTCTAAGCCGGCATCACACGGCTATTTTATTACAAACACAGTATAAATTATTAGAATACTTTAAAATTTAATACAAAAATTGATGTGATGAGAAGCTGAAATAGTATACTCGACTCATTATATTATGACACGATCGAGCAAATCGCGGATCACAGCAAGGTACTGAAAATGAGTCATCTAAATTCTTCAAATGGTAAAACCGTCACATCAGGTCGAGAGATTCTTGCTGTAGTCGAGAACTTCTATGAAAGTCTCATGCATCGCATGCACCCAGACCTTTATCTGACGTGAGAGACTCCATTGTTCTCTTCCACCACCTTACTCTTAGACAGCTTGAGAATACAAAGGCTTCAGGGAAGAGAAGCCCCTGTGCTGCTTAAGGCTGGTGTCATGAAATGGCTGTTCAACTGTTTAACTAGTGGCAAAACCTCAGAGGCGTGGTTAACAAAAATCGAGGTAAACAAAACTCTTATCACGGTAATAATCCCGTTTTAAACAATAATTTAAGTGTTGTGAACAACCGTGAAAACCTAAAAACTTACGAGGCGTGGTTACTCCACTCCACAAAAAGAGACGAAATGTTTCTGAGCAAGAAACGTTCCCCAGAAACTAAAGGTCGATTTTACTTCTGGAACACGTCTATAAGCTGTTTTTGAGAGTAGTCACCAATAGTTGTCATAATAAAATTACGCCTTCATGTTTTGCGCGTCCACTAGTACTAATTTGTTAGAATTATATAATTCTAATTATTACAGTCAAAACCTTGTATTGTTTTTATTAACTTACTATAATTTTGCTTGATTAACAAAAATTTCAACGTAGTTTACTGTCCAAGATTAAATAAAAAGTTCCTGTTCGGTTTTTTTGCTAATGACGTTATTTTTTATCGGTCAAAAAGTTTTCTAATGCTTTTTATTCAAATATTTCTCACGTTAAAGTATTGATTAAGAATTTGAATCACATTAGAAGATGTTTATGTTGTTTGTTATACTACATCGTGTCAGAGACGCATTTCTAAGAGTATTTCCTTTGAAAATAAAGTTTTGGGGCAAATTAGTCATAAAAACCTATAGACGCGGTGTCCTTCACTGCAAATTTACCTCGTGTTCGATGATGAAATGTACGTTACATAATTTTTTTTCCAAATTTTCGGTGATTTTAATGGAAAAAATTAACGTTAGGGACATGCCAATTCCTAAACTACAGGGATATCTCAGATGATGATAGATTTAGCATAAAAAACTCAAAATTCTAAGGAATTTTGCCCTAGAAGTCATTTAAATCGGACAAGAAACAAAAAAGATATAATCAATTTTAAAAATTTGCAATCGTTTTTTGGCTCTCCTGAAAAATTGCATTTTGTCCCTTACGCTAATTCATATTTCCGTAGTCGATATGAGGTGTCGTTAGATTTGTCTCAGCAGCGCGAGTGACACTGGCTATATTAAAAAAATATAGATTCACGATGGCGAATTTTTACAGCAAAATACTAGGTACTTCAAAATTACCGCAGTCGGGTTTTTTGTCTTTTAACACATCTACTTGTTCTAATTATCAAATCTTTCATGAGGCGCTCCGCTTGGACCGTCATCCGTCAGACGCAATGGATACGTCAAACACATTTGGCAACCTTCTCGAGCATCCCATCCATTAGCTCGGCCTAATTATCAGTCCTTGTAAACCCACAGCAGCTATTGAGGTCAAACACTGCACAGGAATTGGAGCCTGAGGCTTAAACCACCAGCCAGATGAGATACGATAGCACCTATTGGCAAAATGTAGCGAAACAATTTTGGAGCTAGGCGCTTTTGATTTTGGATAGGCAGGTAGCTTGGTTATCAATTTGAATAGTTATAGTTAACTTTACTTTTTTATTTGTTGATAATGTAATTTTGTTGTGCGATAAAAATCCGAATCGATTTCGGTATAGAATAACAAGCAAAATTACGTGAGTAGTTCCGTATTTACCTACTTCCAAAACAAATAAAGTTGAGACGTAAATTAGTCTCCAAGCAATTTCATTTGAACACTAATCCCCTTAAACTACATTGTACACATTCAATGCGTATCCTTTGTAACGCCATTTCAATATTGCGAGACTTTGACTTTGACTGCCTCCATGGTCTAGAGGTCTCAGGTTCTTAGGTCATAGAACCCAGGTTCGATTTCAGCGGTTTTCACTCTGACGTCTATTTTTAGTGAATAGGGAATTCGCCATACTAACTTAACGCAGGAGCAACGCAAAAACTTGTGTTCTTAGGCAGACGCGTCGTCCTTGTTTCACAAAGCTGCACTGCATTGATATACTTACCTCTTCTGCACCAAATGATATTGGGTGTGGGATGCGTTTTGAGGAGAGTCATTTGTAAAGTTTTTTATCGCTTTGTGAATATGTTCCCAGTTTGGTATAGCTGATTGATCATAAATTAACTAAGTAGTTAGTGGTTTGCGAAAATCTGGTACCAGGATTTACTGGGTCTTTCACGACACGTCAATTTCCCACACGATAGAAAAATAAAAATATTACTTGGCAAACTATCATCAACAATGACATTATCTCATATTTTTATGATACACCGATGGTGCTATAATAGCGTTGCCTGGCGTAGAGTATGATCATGTGCCAAATATCTGGAATTCAGGCAATTACTACACGCGGAAACGATTAAAACCATAATCCGGTTAGGTATGGGAGATTAAATTGAACGGGTAGAGTGTTTTTGGTAGTAGCTGAAACAGAAAATCCGGAATTAATACTTTTAACGTACCAAGTACCTGATATATGAATTAAAAAATATTAGTTTTGTATGGATTAAGGGGCATTATGTTCATTTACCTATTGAAATTATCACAAAATTAATCACAAGTTTTTTAACTATTTAAAGTACAATTATAAAATAAATCGAAACTAGATTGCTAAATAATAAATAATCTTCTTAACAAAATAAATAAAATGATGACTATTTTTTTAAATTATGACATATAAAAAAAAACAAGAATAATGAATGAAACAGATAGCTCATTTGGGTAGATGCCGCATTTGGCGTTAATTCTAAAAATCATTATTTCGTGGCATATGGCCTTAACTAAAACAAAATTTAGATTATGAAATATCTAAGTACCTACCTACTATGTTCAGGTGTTGACACAAAATTTGCTTGTGAATTAACCCAATTAGAAAGTTGGTCCTTTGGGGAAGCGTGGGGGCTTGCTGCACGCATGGCGCTTACCTTCCATTCTGTAGTCATGTTGAATGAATGACACACTATCGAAGTGACCCATTTACTTATTTCGAGGAAAATGTGATGAAATTAAAATTATAAAACTTCAAATAACGAAGTTTTTCAACCAGTTTCTGATTTACCTACTGCCGAAATGTGCTTGTAAGGCACATTCCCCTCAGTTCCAAATATGTTGCGGTAGACTTGAAACTGTGATAGGAATGATAATTTCTCTATATTTCTATATTTTGAAGGTGTTTTCTACATACCTAGCTACCGAATTATTTTCCTTTTTCATTAAAAAAATACTTAATATTTTTGTGTGCGAATCAGTTAATTCAGATTTTTGCACTTCCTCGATCACGGGTTTAAATAGCAAAGCAATCCAAAAAAAGTAGGAACTGAGACTATAGTCGCCATTCAACCTTTATCCAACGCAAATCGGTCAAATTTGATCCGAAATTACTTTTATTAAAAGCATTTCTTTCCCTCGCCGAGCAAAGTGCTAGAGTAGATTAAATGGACTGGAATACCCGTTGAATAAATTATCTGCGAATATTACTGTAGGTAAATAAAACTTCGTAAAACGCTTTTGCTGAGAAGATTATTATGATCCTCCATTACAATTATTATTTAAAAAATATATATTTCATAAAAAAGATGATGAACTATTAGGGGTCGTCCACAAATTACGTAACGCACTTTGGGGGGAGGGGGGGTTCCAACCGGGCGTTACGGTCCCGTTACTATGGGGGAGGGTGGGGTCAGAGTCAAGCGTTACGTAACGCTTTTTTAAAGACTTCTCAAATATTTTTAAGGTTTTTGTACCTAATTTAGACATTACCAAACTAATTAGTTGTATAACAAATTTTTATAATAGTGTGTCAGTGTCTGGAATGCTTTATTTTAGAACTAATTCAACATTTTTCTGCGGAAGGCAGGATCTGAACTTACGGCTATTGAAAGTAGTACTGACGATGCCTCTTTTATCTGAGCTACTGCGGCTCAATCGTTTATACCAGATTTTCATCGTTTTGGCTACTTAACACAAACTGGAACGCAAATAAATAGCTGGGAATTAGTTGCAATGCAAAACTCTCCCTGTAAATAGATTCATTGCCACGCGTTATTGGCCTATAAACATACATATACTTGTATAATTTCGCAGACAATGATTGAGCCGCAGTAGCTCAGTTCGAAGAGGCGTCGCCAGTATGTACTAATGGTGAAAGTCGCATTTTCAAATTCTGTCTGCGGAAGCCAAAATTGCAAGTTTTCTAAAAAAAATTACATTGCTTTATCACAAAAAATAAACTGAAAGATATTATGAATTAAGCGTTACGTGACGGAAAGGGGAGGGGGGGAGGGGTCACGACCAAGCGTTACGGTCCCGTTACGTGGGGGGAAGGGGGGGGTCAAATATTTGTGATTTTTGCGTTACGTAATTTGTGGACGACCCCTTAGGGTAAGCGAAGGCCAAGTATAAATTAAAATTAGAACCTACAACACAACGTTTAAGTATTGGCGCCAATACTTACATTGTGCCTACAATAAAAAAGTGATTCTCAATTTCACTTTCCGTGCGGTTACATGAAAAATATAAAAAGTTTCAAGAATGTATTTTTTCTTGTGAAATCCTAACCCTAACCATAAATATAATTTTAGACACTTCTGGTAAAAATAGGTATCTAGCAGCATGCTCTCAATAGCGAACGAATAAAATTGAAAGCGCTGCTGTCGGTTTTACAGTTGAGATAGACCTTCTTCTGCTAAATTTAATGAGCAATATCACTTAAAAGTTGAAAGATTGGGCCCAGAGTTGTATTTTATTATCATGAATTAATTAAACGCCTGGTGAGTATCATCCTTGCTTCATCTCTAGGGATTTTTAAATTACAGCTGCATACAAAAGGTTCCTCCCTTAAACACTCGTGGCCGCATGAACATGTGAATTCGACCGAGACATGTGATCTAAATTTAATCACAGCCTGAGGTTTTGCTCAACAAATCCACGTTGTTTGTAAAGACCCTTGGCATATATTTAGCTTCCTTCGTTTGCCCGGACGTTTGTACTTGTTGGGTATAATTTTGCTTACATAAGGAGTGAAAGGACGTGTATTTGGATTTGTTAAAATAATATATTTATTAATGCTTTTTTGAGATTGCCAGTTTATCATGTGAAAAGTTGGACATTAGTTTGAACAAACAGTCACAAAGGTATCTCTTGTTTCCTTTATTCTATAATGGTCCAAATAGCCTCCAAATCGAAAAGATCACAAAGGTGGGTGCTACGACGTAGCAAAAGTCTACGATAATCGTTGCGCTACTACGGAACTCATTTATGGTATTTTTAGTGCATTAACTCTAAAAAATATGTAAAAGTTGGCCGTCTGGTCGGCTAAATCGGAGTCTTTTCATACGAATATTGTCGGTAGAGACGTGTGTAGTGCGCACTCGTGTGAACATGCTGTTACAGCGCGTTTCATTGTTTCGTATAAAACTCAGTTACAATTCTTTTTTGCCTCTGGGGCACTAGTACAGCCAAAACAAAACTTGCAGTAGTACAAATGATACACCAATCACTAGTATTACCGTGGAACAGATTGAATTGCACGATGCAGAACATTGTTTGTTTGTCCCCAGCAATATCCTCTGGTTTTGAGATCAGCCAGGTGGCGGTGCCGCTGTACGCGGACCCTCGGCGCGCAGCCGAGCTGAGCTGCCACTTCCAGATGGACGAGCAGCGCCTGCACTCCGTCAAGTGGTACCGCGACATGAACGAGATCTTCCGCTACAACCCCTCGCTCAAGGTAAGCTAGTCCTGTATGTATCATATCATAATAATCAAAGTTAGGGCGTCTGTTACTGTTTAGAAAAGATTACTGTTTAAAAAATATTCATACTTATTTTACAAGCTGCTTGAAGTACAAAAGCCGCAAGCCAATAAATGCCTCGTAATAAAGTTGTTTCAATTGTAACCCATCTCACCTGGCTGCCAGCTGCCTTTATCAATTTACCTCCGATGCACAAAGACAACTGTTTGTGCTCCACAGAATCCTATCTTGTTAGCTTTTACTCACATACATATCTACCTAACTACACTACGTCTTACATACTAGGATGTGTTATGAGTCGAGTTAAAGATAAGAATGTTATTTCAGGTAAAATGCTTAGGTACGTTTAAGTTTATACAACTGTGGCAAATCTAATCAGTAGGTACCTATTCATAATATTGTTATTACCTCTACCAATATCACCACTTCAATTTCTATTTACATTTAATACAGCCATTGAACCGGAATCGAGTTGCGTATTGCCAATGTTGCTCACAAGCTCATACCTACATGATAAAGGGCTTATGAAAATGATCTATCGGTATTAGTTACCTGCGTTTCATGAATTGCCTAACTTATCAAATGTAATGTATGCAATTTGGGGCAACACTAGCAGTTAGTAGGTATTACGTTGTTTAGAATTTATGAAATTATGTGTGTGGTGTGTTGTTTGTATGCAGCCCCCGATCCGCCTATTCAACGTGTCGGGCATCATGGTGCAAGGCGGCGCGTGCGAGCAGGGCTCGTGCACGGTGCGCGTGATGCCGCCTCCAGTAGCCGCCAGGGCTGCGTACAGCTGCGAGGTCTCCACTGAGGGACCCAAGTTCCAGATCGCCAGCCTCACCAAGCACATGACTGTTGTCGGTAAGTGTGTACGCAATTACTTACAACAGGTGTAGCAACACAAAGTTTTTTTTTTGAAATGCAGCTTTTCTTGGATATTTGCACACATAATTGTGGACACCATCCCTCGACAGGAGTGTAACGTTTTATTTCAATTCTAACAAGAGAGAGGTTCATCAAAGTTATTTCTTCATTTATTTAGGACCATAACTCCGCAACTTCCGAGTTTCATAATACTAACTTAGGTCTAATAAATTTTTGAACTACGTAAAATAACTTTGATCGAAATGCCTATTTTATTTACCTACTAGTTCCGAAAATGTACGTTTGATGTGTAGATATTTTATGTAGGTAGGTACGTTTGACAATCAACTATATTTTATTTATAAACTGTCAATAATGTACTTTTGATAGTAACTTGACAGGATGAAACAAAAATCGCGTATAAATTACTTAATAGGATATGGTAAGACCTCTACGGCCTTTTCAGTAAGTAACGTAAAAGAAAATTTTGCTCTTAATTTTATACCATTTATTCTTTACCCTCGAATTCAGCCTTATTTTATTTGGTGGTTTAAATTTGACTTCTAAGAAAGGAGGATTGAATCTTCTTTAACTTTATAAACAACAATATATATGTCGCAGTACGATGGCAGAATCAGGTTTTTGGCCAAAAACCTAGGTTTTTGGCCAAAAGCCGGCATATGGCAAAATCGTAGACTTCTTTCGGCCATCGTCCTAAGCTGATCCAGGTTTTTGGCCAAAAACCTAGGATTTTGGCCAAAAAACTAGGATTTTGGCCGAAATCCTAGATTGGTTTAGTATTATGGCTTTTTTTCCATTTCGGGGAAACTTCTTCTTCTTCGACTGGTACATCAAGTCGCCCAACGACCCGATGAACCCTGGTGTTAGAGTTTTTAAACCGCCTACTGCAAGGAGCAGGCCTCTGACAAGGTTGTGTAACGACCGCCGTCTAAGTGATCATAAAGAGCAATCGGGACCGACGGTTTAACGTGCCCGTGTAGTTCGGGCATACACCTCGAAAGGCAGGAGGTAACATTTGACGTTCTGGAGGGTGGGAGGTAGCGTCAGTCGCTCTGGAGGGCGTGGGTAGCGCCGGACACTCTGGAGGATGTAAGATGACGGGCGTTGGATTTTTTGGGGATCCGACGCTACCTCCTGGTCTCCAGGGCGTCCAACGCTACCACCAATCCTCTAGAGCGTTCAGTGGTACGTCCTGCTCTTATGGTGTCTGAAGCTCCCCCTGCCCTTCAGGGAATCCGAGGCAATCCTGCTGTTCAGACTGTCTGATGTTACCCCCCGTCCTTCAGGGTGTCCATTTACGGTGTCCAAGTCGACCCTCAAAAGATCAAAGGAAGGTGCATAAAGTACCTCTCCACTCCTCGTTCCCCCGAACCACACGGGTACGGTAAGCCGTCGGTCGGTCCTGATTGCTCTCTATGATCACTTAGACGGCGGTCGTTACACAACCATGTTAGAGGCCTGCTACTTGCAGTAGGCGGTTGAAAACTCTGATACCAGGGTCCGTCGGCTCGTTAGGTGCTTTGGGGTACCACTCGAAGACGAAGAAGTTCCCCCGAAATTCAAAAAAAGCCATAATACTAAACAAGTCTAGGATTTCGGCCAAAATCCTAGTTTTTTGGCCAAAATCCTAGGTTTTTGGCCAAAAACCTGGATCAGCTTAGGACGATGACCGAAAGAAGTCTACGATTTTGCCATATGCCGGCTTTTGGCCAAAAACCTAGGTTTTTGGCCAAAAACCTAATTCTGCCATCGTACTGCGACATATACATTGAATTTGCTAAGCAATTTACCTATCCTATTTTTGACATAACCTTATTAATGTAAATCCGAAATTACCGTGTAGTGGTCGTGCTTAATCTACGCTGTACAAATTATAAACAGCTAACTTCACTACAAGCTCACAATTAAATAAGATGTGCCAATGCGACACGCCTCTGCTATATATTGAAGACGTATCTAAATAGAAATCCCGCTTGAATGTGAAACTTAATGCGATATTCGTCGTCGTCTTTCGTAGAGATACTGGATGTTACAAAACAATAAACTTATTTTTCGAAATTGTGAACACTAATCTATACATATGTATATATATGTCGCAGTACGATGGCAGAATTAGGTTTTTGGCCAAAACCCTAGGTTTTTGGCCAAAAGCCGGCATATGGCAAAATCGTAGACTTCTTTCGGCCATCGTCCTAAGCTGATCCAGGTTTTTGGCCAAAAACCTAGGATTTTGGCCAAAAAACTAGGATTTTGGCCGAAATCCTAGATTTGTTTAGTATTATGACTTTTTTTGCATTTCGGGGGAACTTCTTCGTCTTCGAGTGGTACACCAAGTCGCCCAACGACCCGATAAACCCTGGTGTTAGAATTTTTAAACCGCACCTGCAAGGAGCAACCCTCTGACAAGGTTGTGTAATGACCGCCGTCTAAGTGATCATAAAGAGCAATCAGGACCGACGGCTTAACGTGCCCGTGTAGTTCTGGCATACACCCCGAAAAGCAGGAGGTAGCATTGGACGTTCTGGAGGGTGGGGGGTAGCGTCAGATGCTCTGGAGGGCGTGGGTAGCGTCGGACACTCTGGAGGATGTTAGATGACGGGCGTTGGATTTTCTGGGGGTCCGACGCTACCATCAATCCTCTAGAGCGTTCAGTGTTACGTCCTGCTCTTATGGTGTCTGATGCTCCCCCCTGCCCTTCAGGGAATCCGAGGCAATCCTGCTGTTCGGACTGTCTGATGTTACCCCCCGTCCTTCAGGGTGTCCATTTACGGTGTCCAAGTCTACCCTCAAAAGATCAGAGGGAGGTGCATAAATTACCTCTCCACTCCTCGTTCCCCCGAACCACACGGGCACGGTAAGCCGTGTCCCGATTGCTCTCTATGATCACTTAGACGGCCGTCGTTACACAACCATGTTAGAGGCCTGCTACTTGCAGTAGGCGGTTGAAAGCTCTGATACCAGGGTCCATCGGCTCGTTTGGCAACTTGGTGTACCACTCGAAGACGAAGAAGTTCCCCCGAAATGCAAAAAAAAGCCATAATACTAAACAAATCTAGGATTTCGGCCAAAATCCTAGTTTTTTGACCAAAGTCCTAGGTTTTTGGCCAAAAACCTGGATCAGCTTAGGGCGATGGCCGAACGAAGTCTACGATTCTGCCATATGCCGGCTTTTGGCCAAAAACCTAGGTTTTTGGCCAAAAACCTAATTCTGCCATCGTACTGCGACATATACATATGGGAAACGAAAAAATTTTTCAACCTCCCATACAAAGTCAGTCAGCTGATCGTAAATTTTGTATGGGAGGTCAGAAATTTTTTTTCGTTTTCCACCATTGGCTCCATAGTGAAAGTTGTTCAGTTTGATGGTCTGAGCACGCCTGCAAAGTTTTCGTTACACCGTCCCTAACACCCCGTATATTGAACTACCTACTTATGTTTCTTGGGGAAAGTTGTTTTCATCCTATCTATTCGAAAAGAACGCGCCGCAAAGTCCTTTTATTTGCACTTTTTAAATAAAGAACTCAACAAATGCGAATAAAACTATTTTGAATTTAGAACATCTTGATGTTCAGTCAGCGCCAAAGAAATAGAACGCAAATATTGTTCGAATAAAGGCTGTATGGGACGACGGCCCATAGTTGCGCGTCCCCAATAGAACTAAAAAAAGATACGCGCGAATTACAGTCCGTAATTTTCACCATAAATTACACGTAGGTATGTTAGAATTTTATTTAACTTTTTGAAAAATTAGTTCAAATGACAGACATTGCAATAAAATATGAGGCGCCTTTTATTTTCTCATAGAGGGTGATGAAAAGTAGAGTGAATTACTCGGGCGCAAAATATATTTTGGCTTCGGGGATTCTACTCTAGAATCCCTTACTTCGCTCTGAATTCAAAAAAGCGCCCTCGCCGTAGAAGTGTTGTTTTGCGCCCTTATGATATCTACTAAAAGTTTCTTGAACTGTTTCACCCCTTACAATTTTTGCAGTTTTTTTTACTCCCATATTGGAGTCGAGATTCGAACACGTACCAACATAATAGTAAAGCAAAATAAATAACTTTTCTTTTTCTTAAAACTTGCGTGGATACAGTATCCGATATAGTTTTTATGGTAACTTCAGACTAAGAACTAATTTTTTTTTCAAATATTTAGTTCTAGGAAGAGAAAACTCCCCGTAAAAGCAAATACTTCGAGGCAGAATCACTTTTATGTTTTTTTTTAATAAACCTCGCCTTAATTTTTAAAGATCTATATAACGATACCCTACTTAATATAGCAGATGGTTTTCGGAAATAAAAACATTTTTTTCCCAACATTCTAAATTTGTGTCAAGCAACACGATCTATCTTCACATCAAAGATGTCGATGGATTGAAAATGACGAAGTTATGAGGGCGGGGCATACAGTTAGTTTGTGTCTTAAATGGGTAGGTGGATTTGCTGGCGATAGTACATGTATTAAAACTGTTACAGGTCGGTGTCAAGTACCCCTGCAATAGTTTTCAAAAGAACATTTCGATAGCGTGTCTTAGAAACATCTACAAAAAAAATATGTACAGCTTGATGGGCCACTCCTGCAGGCCTATCACTTTTGGTAGGTAGGTACCTAAATAAATAAAAAGTATACATACCTATTACCTACACAACCATTTAATAAGAAAACAAAAACAGAAGTGAAATAGGTAAGTAGAAGAAATAGAAAGAAACAAGCATCCTTCGACATGGGTCAACTCGGATTTGCTCCGTCACATAAAAATAATAAAAGAACACCGGTGTTGGTACTGTAGCCAACTACCTATATCATCAAGATGTACCTAACTCAGGCGCTCAGACTTTGAAACAGGAGGGATCGAAGTGGGCTTTCCCCTTCAAAGTCAAGTAACAAACTCACATCGGCGGTAGTCTGGGGTTTCTCCAGGTTATTCCATCATCATCGTCATCACTACTATCTTTGCATGCCCTAATCGTACAAATCACGCTTAAAATAATAACCATGAGACAAACATCGAAAATGAAAACGTACCATTATGTGTAAAAATTGTGCATGAATCACTCAAAAATTAAGCGATGTTTTTAGATGTTTGGTATGGTGGAAGATAAACGTTCTGATCATATTTTATGATTAGTGAGAACCTTTATCAGCACTGGAGGTGCTCTCTGTCTACCTACGTGACGGAACACCATGAACTCAGCAAAATATTAAAGGGCGCCACACACCGGGCCCGTATGCGTGACGTGCACGTTATCACGCGCATAGAGATGACGTTGTATCGTCTGGGATTGTATGAGGCACCGCACACCGTGCTACTCGCGTGATTACGTGCACGCATACATAGGCCGGCCTCTCATACAATCCCATACGATACAACGTCATCTCTACGCGCGTGATGACGTGCACGTCAAGCATACGCGCCCTGTGTGTGGCGCCCTTAAGAGATACGAAAATGTCTGTATTGAAAAATTTGTTTAGCATGATGTGCCGCTTCTGTCGGCTCAAAAACTTCTCTTGGCGAAACGAAGTTCGCGGGCACCAGCTAGTCTAAAATAAGATACGTACTTGTATTTCCTAATTTTAAGAAAATAAAGCGTAAGTCACATTTTAAGAAAATAAAGCGTTGGACCCTGTATTATCTGGTTCTGCGGCAAAGCAATGAATGTAAATCCTATCTGCCTACATCAGGTCCTTTGTGTTGGTAATGCCATTTAGGGAGTTATCTTCCAATTTGAGTCGATTCCTTGAGTAGGTAATTTAGTTATTGTTTCTAATACACTTACTAAAGGATGATTTGGAAAATTGTCTACCAACGGAACATCTGGTTATGCCAAATCAAAATGGATATTCTGAGTTATTGATATTCACGGTATTTTATTTATGACAGGACTACCTAATATTAAATATCAGAATGTTTTGTTGAAAACAAGTGCATTCAAGACAACTAGCATTGTAAAGCAACTCGAGCATTGGAAAAGCTATTAACTAGACGTCTAAACGTGTCATCGTCATAACATAACGTCAAAGCTACCTGCTGCTAACCTGATTTCTCTGCGCTCGCGGACTAGGCTGACAGAATAGTGGCATACTTATATCACAAAGAATAAACTTTCTGAGAGAAACTAGACTAGACTGACATCAGTGACAGGCACTCTCAAAGATAACCGTCTTTACTGAGGAACCCCAGAGCCCTGAATCGTAACTTTAATTGATATATTGAACTTCAACCCCCAGCAATGCCGGAGAAGGACCCAGTGATAATTGGCGCGCCGAAGCTGGTGCAGCCCGGCGAGCAAATGCTCCTCAACTGCACCACGGACTACTCGCTGCCGCACTCCGAGATTAATTGGTACATCGACAACGAACTTCAGAAGGTACGTCACGGGAGAGGACAAATTGAAATCGATGACCTTTAGCTGTGGACTAAAAGGAACGTCCAAGTTATCCTCTGGAAAAGTTTTATACTAAGTTAAGTAAGTAACAAGCTCTTTTCTCTACAGAAAATAATTCATTTGTTCATAAAATAGATTATCGTCAAATCTTTGTTTTATACTTGATTTTTCGTATTTAATACGAGTCGATTCGAACACAGGATTTCATTTCGGGAAATTTCATTCAGACGACACAATTACACAACCACTGAATTAGTTCACACTCTGAAACTCCTACCATGCTGTAATATGGGTATTGGTTGGTGTGTATTTGTATCCCAGCGGTACACAGAGAATCCAATTTGAGAGGAGCACTGTTCATTATGGTGATCGTGATCTAATATCTAGACTAGACGGATAATGGCGGCGCGTCCTCTTGTTGATTTGATAATTAGTGGTGAGATACATGTCACACGGATTCATGCTATTATCGGAATATTGAATCTATAAGGTTGATTAAAAGTGCTTTTCCGTAGCAAAGCGGTCTTTACCAAAAACCCGCTTGGCTGATTTCCAAATCCATGGAATTTCGCTAATGAATATCCAGGTGTACTCTTACACAAGTATTCTATTTACTTAGGTAAATTGAAGGGTTTGGGGTAGGCAATTTGGATCATTGCTTTATCCTTTCTATAAAAATGCGTATGTATAGGAATTTAGCAAATAACATGCAACCTATTTCCGTAACAAAGATTTTTTATTTAGACACATTTGGGTGGTCTCTTACATTCAATAAATACCATGAATACGTACCAACATACATTAACTGCTGAGAATTTTGAACGATTTGACCTACTTACTTTTTTTAAACCGTCAAAACGTTCACTAAATTAAATAGAAACATTTTGTGCTGGGTTAACATTATTACAAAGTAATCAATCGATTGGTCTTTGTATTTCGTATATTATTTATGAAGAGTAATTACAAAAACAAAAAATATCGACTCAGTATCATGAAAGGAAATTTTATTTTATTTTATTTATTTATTATTAATGCTATTAAAAATAAGCATTCCGTCTCCTAAAAACATAATTGCCATTTCTTTCATCGGGGAATCCTTATATTACCGCGTATACTCGTACAACCCAGAAGAGGTTTGTGACATTGTCGGGTTACGACAACTTGGTTCACCAAGTCTGCACACAACAAACCTTTGTCGCTTTGTATTGCGCCAGCATAATGTTAAGCGACTTAAGCAATAGAGCTCCTGAGGCACTCCCTAAATCTTCGCTAATGGCCTTTTAAAACGACCAGTAAATCTCTTTAAAATACTCCTCCTAGGAAGGTACACCTTAAAATTTAAAAACAGATTGAGCATTACTCTTAGCGAGTCTGCACTTAGTAACTGTGCTTATTCTGTTTGTGGGGAAAAGAAAACAGTTTCCATTTCCCAGTAGTTTTTTCAAGGTAATATTTTTTCCTGATCATTCAGCTGTATTTAATATTCGAGTCTACATGGTTTTTATTTGTCCATGTTTATTTTGCGGAATCGCTAAGCAATTTCCGCGTACGATCGCTACGTGCCGCTGCCGCATTAAATATTGACTGACGACATGGGTACCACATATTCAAAATGTTGCGAAATATGTAACAATAATTCAACGTCACGTTCTCCTTATATTCAAGTAAAAAAGAATACTGAACAGAAAAAATAGGCAAGTGTGAAGGCAGATTGAACATGCAAATCGTGGTAAAAAATTAATCTCTTGAGACGTTCGGCTTATTTTACGCCGCAGACATTTTATTTCTCAGTCCTACAGCTATGCAAATCCAATAATAAAATGAATACCAATCTTTTTAGTATTCTTCTTTCTACTTACCTACCATAAAATGTTTGTGATTAGGTTGCTGAAGTGTTAGCTGATTATGTTGTTTTAAATTTTAATGATTACTATTTTAAGGTTTGATGATTACTTTTCTTTAGGTATAAAAGCACTATCGTTGGAAGGAAGTGCACTTATAATTCTCCGTGTGTATTATTAGTTCCCGGCTACAATACAGCTATAGAAATTATAAATGGCCTTATAAATACCAATGTTTGCCACATTTCATAACATAGAAAAATAACTTTTAATTTTGAATTTGGGATTCCCGTTTCGTATAAAGATGATATTTGCAAGATTGTGATAAAAAAATCAATCATGATTTTTAGTTTTAGTGAGAATTTCATACAATACTGTTTTTGGAATTCGGTGTATTCGGGGTGGGCCTAACATTGATTATCTCATTTTTACAGTAATCTATTATTTTGTACAATCGATAACAATTTCCAAATCTTCACAGCCTGAACTCTGGCAGCGCACAGAGCTGAGCGCGCCGCAGGAGGGCGGTCTGCGCGCGTCGTGGCGCATCTTGCGCGTGCGCGTCCCGCCCAGCGCGAGCGGCGCGCTGCGCATACGCTGCGAGGCGGTGCTGCAAGTGGAGCCGCCTGTCGTGCGCGACGCGGTGGCGACCATCACTGTGTACTCGCGCACCGAGCTCTCAAAATACATCTCCAGTTACGGTAAGTTTTTGGTATTCCTTCCATCGTTCTAAAATGAACTCGAATTAACAATATGAATAAAAACCCTGATCTGTTCGGTGATGGTAGCTTTTAAACGAAAATCAATGTGATTCTTTTTTTATTGAGGCATTGTGTCTTATTCTGCTCAATTTACGTAAACTATTTACGGTTCAACAGAGTCAAAATTATATTGGTTGATTAACTCAATTTTAAAGTTAATGAAAGCTAGTTATGAAGAATATTGAAAACTGCTGTGATAATGTCTGAAAGTCTGGAAATAAAGCTGAACTTAGAGTTTAGATAACAAATTGTGTTTATTTTAGGCTGAGGTCGCAAATTCTTTTCCAAAAAATTAACGCTTTTCGCAGTAATACCAGCCCTCCCCTGACATCCCGCGCCTAGAATACGTGTTTTGACGTTTTTTAGTGGACTAAAATGCAGCTTAAATAGAATTCTGTAATAAAATTTATTAATTATTTTACTCATATTCCCCAGGTACAAGCCACATCAAAAGAACGAGTGCCAGTTGTAATTTGATCGCATTTATTTGGACTGTCATAGAAATATTAAGGTTTGTGAGCTTATGAGAGACGATTTAAAACATTCTGGTGATATTTAGATTTATGTATAGAAAAAGCATATTGTTTGTTTTCTGTATTTTGTTGTAAATGTAAATACCTAAAACTGTGTAAAAAAGCAATATTTAACAAACATTAGAATGAAATGTTTATCCTGTCTGACGTCCATTTTATAAATTGACATCCGATAAAAGGAACCCATTTGTTTTCGGGTGCATGCAGGCCGACGCGCGTACTCGCGCTGTCAGAATTTGAACAAATGACGGAAAAGCGTGAAATAGAGTTTCATGCGCCTTGAATTTCCATTCACAATTTAAATTCGAAGGTAGGTATATCTTAATGCTCTTTTTACAAAATATACCATGAGAACATGATTATTATAAATAATAAAAAACTACAATAAAAAAATAGTTATTTTGAATTGATTTTGAGTTCAGATTTCCTTTGAGTTGTTTAATGAAATAAAATAAAGTACCTGTGTAGATTTAAAAGATCAGTACATATTCATTCCTGAAATTTTAAACAAAGTGGTATTCGAATTTCAATTACCTATGTTTAACTCAAGCTAGAGATTGTACAAAAATTACACCAGATTCTGAAATCATGAATTGAATGCTAGCAACTAATATTCAAAGAAATATACTAACACTAGGAAATCATTTTTTGGACATTCCATAAAAATATATCTGGTGTAAAGTAATTAAGCATTGAATAAGATTGTAAAATATTACTAAATACGTGCTTTTTTCGTTGAAAGTTACCTATTTGAGATTTATTTTTTACTTATAAACATTCTTCTAAGGAACTTTGGAATTCTTGCTGTGAGTTGATTTATTTATGTGAGTATTAATTTACCTTTTCGTTCCCGATCAAAATAAAAGAATGCTGGGTATGTAAAAATAAATAAGATGTAAATAATATTTTGTCTTTAAAATGTATGTTTAACAGATAGTTTAATATACCTAAATAAATAATCTATGGCTGTGTTTAAATTGTAGGTTTCTCAATTCTGTGCACCACTCTTCTTCTGACTTCTATGTACAGTTACACAAAGTTAAGTTTTTGTTTTGTATATTTACTGTAAAGTCAAATGGTATAAGTTAATAAAAATGTGGAAAAAACATTTTATTTTATTTAGAATTTCAAGTGCTACGCCTGCTCATACTCATCAATTCAAGATAGCTTTGTAGTCAAAACGCACGACAGTGCGCCTCCCAAGTTCTAAGTAAAGGAGCACTATATATTTATCCGAACCGATTCAAGCCATTTTTGACTACACACCTAATAAAATTTGGCACCTAGCTAGTCGTTAAGATGAAAGTAAACGAAAAACTCGGAAAATTGAAAATGGTCAAGTGCAAGTTAGCTTAAACGCATAATTTCTTTTTCATAATAATTAAGTGAATTTAAAGTAGCTACTTTTCATAAAAGTGATGAAATCCCAACAAAAACATAAATATAAAAAAAGACCTAGTTCTTATGCCTAAGGAAGGGTTGAAATCTTATATACAACGTGTTACAAAACAACCAATAAATCTCCCATACAAAGTGAGTTCAATTTGTATGGGAAGTCCAAATTTTATTTTCATATTTCGACCCATGTTCCATGGGAAAAGTTGTTCAGTTTCATGAGTATCTTGACCTCCTTTCAGCTTTATTGGTTGTTTTGTAACACCCAGTATAGCAAAGTTGATAATAATTATTCATTTGAACTTGGTAGGTTTTTAAATTTTATTACAGGAACTAATAAAAGTCTTCTTAGGAATTTACTAAAATAAACACAAAGTTACCTCCGCGAAATCTGCTTTTACAAAAGTAGGTAATTTAAAGCCGCCTAATTCAGGTGAATAATATCCCACCAAAAACATTCTGTAAAAAACTAGCCAAGTCTCGATGGAGATGATTGTTTATCTCTAAAAAGTCATGAAATCTAGACAAAGTCATGCCAAGTCTATGGTTCCTTGATACTATTTCTTTATTGTTATAGTTAAAGTTATATGACTGGCCGTTGAACAGTTTTTATACGTTTGTGGATATATATAAGTCAACGGCCAGTCGTATAACTTTAACAATAATAATAAAGAAATAGCATCAAGGAACCTTAGACTTGGCATGACTTTGTCTAGATTTCATGACTTTTTAGAGATAAACAATCATCTCCATCGAGACTTGGCTAGTTTTTTACAGAATGTTTTTGGTGGGATTTCATTTATTTTTGTAGAAGCATCCCATCAAGCTGAATAACTTTTGCTTTGAAGTCATATCTGTATCTCCTACGGTTTAGCTGGGCTCCTAGTGGTGTGTTTGGTGGTACTCCAAACCTTCGATTATCCCAGTTTTTATAGTTTTCCCTTTATGTGGCCATTAAACCCTTACCCTGTACCAAATTTCAGCTCTCTGAGTTCATGGGAAGTACTAGTTCTATTTTGATGATCATGAGTGAGTGAGTGAGTGTCTGTCATAAATGCGAAACTTTGCTTTCGATTAACTTCGGAACTAAATGACCTACAGACTTGAAATTTTGGATTTTAGGTATGTGACTATAGATTACTAGGTGACGAAAATTTCTGCGTTCTGGTCTTATCCAAAGCTTCTCAAATAGGGGCCTAAAAATGCGGCGAAATGGTTCCAGTAAAGGATGGTACGGCAGTGTTTGCTTCGCGCTCGACTTGGCGGGGGCACTGCCGTGCCCCCAGATTATGATTGTATTGTGATACACTTGGCAAAAAATATCTTATATTTCAACTCTTTTTTAGGCATATGATCTTGGCCTTCTTTTTACATATGTGTTTTTGTTGGGATAAGCTATACACAAATAAAATTGACATTGCTACTGGAACACTGGCTCTGTAAAGTTCTTAAGCTAGGCATGTCTTCACATCTGCGTCCAAAAGGAACGCTCATCTTATCTTATCAAAATGTCAGTTTTATTTAGGAGCGTTTTTTGGATAGTGTATCCAAGAAATATTATTTGAGTTGACTTTTTCTTTGCAGAATGCCAAATATATATTATTAGATAAGCTGATATACACTGCCAGTGGGAATTAATTTAACCTTAGGTAAGTATTTCCTTCTGTAATTAAGGTCTCTGTTGAATAATCGACAAGTATTGATTTGGCAGCGAAAAATAATGTGAATAAGTTGGATCACAACAAGACAAGACAAGAGATAAATTTACCGGTAAATAGATTCCTGTGCTTTTATCCCAATAAAAACACTTGGGTTGAAATTCGGCGTAATTCTAAAAAACCGGCCAAGAGCGTGTCAGACACGCCCACAAATAGGGTTTCGTAGTCAACGTTTAAATATCAGGTTTTTCAGCATTACAAACTTAATTTGTTGCTGGTTTGTTAGCAGCAGTATGATGACCAACCGCAAATAGAAAAACTCAATTTTTTCTGAAACCTTTGAGGGTACAATATCCGTTATAGTTTTCATTGTAACTTCAAATTGTAAGCTATATTCCATATTTATTTCAAATTTTTAGCGTTTATACTTTAGAAGTTACAGCTGGAACAAATTATGGGTCAAAAACGCCCTTTTTAAAAGCAGATATCTCGTGAAAGAAACATTTTAGTGACTTTGTTTTAAAGAAACCTCACCCTATTTTTAAAAGACCTATTCAACCATACCCTACTCAATATTACAGAAGAAAATTTTTTTTTTTGCCCCCCTTTCACTTGTATGGGAGGGGGTCCAAAACACATTTAATATAATTTTTTCTTAACATTTCTATATTTGGGTTAACATGATCTATCTTCTCACCAAATTTCATGTCGATAGCTCTAAAACTGACGAAGATATGAGGGCGCGGCATACAGACAGACAGACAGACAGACAGACAGACAGACAGACAGACAGACTACGAAACCCTAAAAATGGCACACAGGCCTGGGTTTGGAATTATCACATCCTATCTTTCATTTATCTGTTCTATGGCAGAGAAGATACATATTCAGACAGGTCCCGTCTGACGACCACAGAATAAATTGCGCTTCGCTTCATCGGAGCCAATCGGAGGCTGCCCTTAATTACGATGAGCTACGATCTTTTTAACAAGTAGGTAGGTAAGAAAGTAAGTTGGGCGACTTGGTATTCCATTCAAAAAAGTAGAGCCCAAAAACAAGGCTTAATAGGTAATACTAAATGCATCGGAGAAGTTTTCATAAAATTGAATTAGTAAACAGTTATTATAAACCATTTATTGCACACAAGTAATATTACAAAAGACATATACAAAGAAAGACGACACAACAGGACGGCTTATTTCTACTAAGAAATTTCCAAGACAGGCTGATTGGGCGTGCACATAATACAAATTACCTACGTACTTACTTAAATTCAAGTTAACTTTATGTATTAGAATTTTTTAATGCACTCACAGCGCTATAATATTCTCATAAATTAAATAACTTGAGACGAGCATCAAGAGGTTGAAAGATTCACTTGGGTCCGCTAGGCGCCCGTAGCTCAGTCGGTAGAGCGGTGAAACGTTGATCCACAGTCCCGGGTTCAAGTCCCGGCGGTCGCTAGTGAATTTTTCAATTTTCTCATTATTTAATTTATGAGAATATTAGGTATAGCGCTGTGAGTGCATTAAAAATTCCAATACATTGGTTTAAGCAAAAAGCTTCATCATATGGTTTGAATTCCTACTGTAACGTGGACTAACCAAAGTATTTAGTTGTAAAAACTACTACTAGATGTCGCTTAATCGTCGCTTCGAGACGAGCATCAAGAGGTTGAAAGATTCACTTGGGTCCGCTAGGCGCCGCCCGTAGCTCAGTCGGTAGAGCGGTGGAACGTTGATCCACAGTCCCGGGTTCAAGTCCCGGCGGTCGCTAGTGAATTTTTCAATTTTCTCATTATTTAATTTATAAGTTAACTTTAATAATATAAACCTACATATACATACCATTCAGCCCAAATTCAGCTTGTAAAAACCATTGCTAAATTGTCCACTAGGTACTAGATCTGGGCATGGCGCTATTTTAATACTCTACCACAAAATTATTATTAATCTAATGAAAATTATGAAACAAAGACAACTCTATGTATACGTCGCACAAGATGGAAAAATAAATCTAAAATAAATAAACCAGCAAATAACGGTAAAATAAATACAAATAATCTTCAAAGGCAAAAGGAATAAAATAATAGGTACGTGAAAATCACTGGCCACCTATGAATAGTTTTTTTTTTAATATTTTTAAAGATAATCTGTTACTCTTTTTTTGTTCGCAATAATGGACGTCACGCGGGAAGCTTTTCATGCTATGATTTTCTATGATTATAAACGAGGGAGCGCACAATCCCAGGGTGGCGTAGGGTTCCTTGTCAATAAGGCTCTCTGTGACAACGTGGAGGAGATCAGCAGCGTCTCGAACAGGGTAGCGTACCTCGTACTGAAGTTGACCGAGAGGTACTCTCTTAAGGTCGTACAGGTATATGCGCCGACTTCGAGCAGCTCAGATGAAGAGGTGGAGGCCCTATACGACGACGTGTCGAAAGCCATACACCAAACCACTAAGACCCACTTCACTGTTGTCATGGGGGACTTCAACGCTAAAGTGGGACAGGAGCACGGCGAATCAAGCTTGGGACCACATGGCTACGGGAGCAGAAACCAGAGGGGCCAAATGCTAGTCAACTTTCTTAGCAGGCAGGGGCTGTTCTGTATGAACACCTTTTATCAGAAAAAGCCCCAACGGAAGTGGACCTGGAAGAGCCATGACGGCAGGACGAAGAACGAGATCGACTTCATCATGACGGATAAACGGCATATATTTAGGGATGTCTCAGTGATCAGTAGGTTCAATACCGGAAGTGATCACCGACTAGTAAGAGGCACCCTAAATATCAACTTCAAGCTAGAAAGAAACCGCATGGTGAAGCAAGTTCTCCGTCCCAATCTGCCCCAAGCCGGACATGAGGAGTTCCAACTTGAACTGAAAAATCGATTCGCTGCCCTGGAGACCCCGGCAAACATTGACGAGGACCTAGAGAGCATAGTCGGGGCTATTCGCGAAGTGAAAAACCGAGGGTCGAAAGTTTTTACCAAGACACTGGGAAGGAGTCATCTGGCAAAGCTAACTACCTCGAATGGTGTAACTGTCACATCGGTTCCAGAAATTCTCGCTGAAATTGAGGACTTCTATGGAAATCTGTATGCCTCACATGCGAAAAAGCCTCCACCTGATGCGACCCCAGACCCAAGAGCTCCTCTCTCCGCCACTTTACAGAAGATCTCCGGACGTAGATATAGACGAAATCGCGGCGGCTCTCAGACAGCTTAAGAATGGGAAGGCTCCGGGGAAGACGGAGTGGCCTCTGAGCTACTTAAGGCCGGTGGAAAACCTGTCCTCGAGGAGCTGAAAAGGCTTTTCAACTCTGTAATAGCCAATGGGACAACCCCGAAGGCGTGGAGCAGAGGTGTAGTGGCATTGTTTTTCAAAAAGGAGACAAAACGCTTCTCAAAAACTATAGGCCGATCACACTTCTGAGCCACGTCTATAAGCTGTTCTCGAGAGTCGTCACGAATCGTCTGGCATCAAGATTTGACGCCTTTCAGCCACCGGAACAGGCCGGGTTTCGTAAGGGCTTCAGTACCGTGGACCACATCGATACTGTAAGGCAGGTTATACAGAAGACAGAGGAGTATAACCAACCACTGTGTATGGCTTTGTGGACTACGAAAAAGCCTTCGACTCTATCGAAACCTGGGCTTTTTGGAGTCCTTGCAGCGGTGCCAAGTCGACTGGCGGTATGTGGAGGTGCTGAGAAGCCTTTATCAAATGGCTACGATGTCCGTTCAAGTACAAAACCATAATACAAGACCCATCCAACTGCTCCGTGGTGTAAGACAGGGTGACGTTATATCCCCGAAACTCTTCACCAACGCATTGGAGGATGTCTTCAAAACTCTACAGTGGGATGGACTGGGCATCAACGTCAACGGCGAAAGTCTCACATCTCCGCTTTGCCGACGACATAGTCATAATGGCCGAATCGCTGCAGGACCTGCAAAAAATGCTATCTAGTCTTAACTCTGCCTCGAGACGTGTTGGACTTGGGATGAACTTGGATAAGACGAAGGTCATGTTCAATCAACACATAATCCCCGAGCCGGTCTCCGTCGAAGGTGTAGTCCTTGAAGTTGTCCAGAAATACGTGTACTTTGGGCAAACTTTGCAGATGGGAAGAGACAACTTTGAGGCTGAAATCACCAGAAGAGTGCAGCTTGGTTGGGTAGCATTTGGAAAGCTGCGTCACATCCTCGAATCATCTTTGCCACAATGCCTTAAGACCAAGGTGTTCGATCAATGCGTCCTACCAGTCATGACCTACGGAGCCGAGACGTGGAACTTGACAGTAAAACTGGCCCACCGGCTACATGTCACTCAGAGAGCTATGGAAAGGTCTATGCTTGGTATCTCTATAATGGATAAAGTCCGGAATGAGACCATCCGAAAAAAGACCAAAGTGACGGACATAGTCTGGAAGTGTAGCAAGCTGAAGTGGCAGTGGGCTGGCCACATCTGTCGTAGAACCGACGGACGGTGGAGTAAGCGGGTTCTCGAGTGGAGGCCACGCCTCGGCAAGCGTAGCGTTGGACGCCCTCCGGCCAGATGGACCGATGACTTGAAAAAGGCGGCTGGTAGCAACTGGATGGCAAAAACGGGAGATCGTGCCTTATGGCGTTCCCTGGGGGAGGCCTACGTCCAGCAGTGGACTGCAATAGGCTGAAATAGAAATAGAATAGAAATAAACGAGGTTCAACCTTCAAGCAATCTCACGAAAATTTACAATAAGCTGCTTTTGGGGAGTCTGCTCCTGCGCTAGCAACAATAACTTATTGGTTCCGTGAATTTAAACGTGGTCGAGAGAACCTAAACGATGACTCCAGACCCGGCCGACCTCCAACTGCAGTAACTCATGAAAACGTCATCAGGGTGGAGTGGCTATTGCGAGAGAATAAAAACATTACACATCGCGAGATTCATGCTGAAATAAAGATTGGATCACGGGCGGTTTCCACCATCCTGCATGAACACCTTAAAGTTAGGAAGGTTGCTTCGCGATGAATACCTCATTTTCTCACGGAAGAGCAAAAAGCCCATCGTGTTGATTGGTGTAAATTTATGTTGAAAAAGTTTGAAAAAAAACTGACGAAACTTGGATCTACAGCTACGATCCGCTCACGAAGCAGCAATCCATGCAATGGGTTGTGCGCGGTCGAAGCGTTAATAAAAAAATGATAGCGGCTTTTTTTCGACGCAGTGGACCAGTAGCAGTAATTCCACTAGAAAACTGTAGAACGGTTACTAGTGAATGGTATATTGATGTTTGTCTGCCTCAAGCATTCGAGGAGATGAATAGCGAGCGCCCAAGGAGTACCCTGCGTGGCATTCTTTTTCACCAAGATAACGCGCCCGCTCACACTGCTGCTAGAACCGTCGACTATTTGGCATCTTCGGGGGTACAAATGTTACCCCATCCTCCGTACAGCCCCGATTTAGCTCCGTGCGATATCTTTTTATTTCCCAAGGTGAAAAAAGTTTTTCGTGGCCGAAAATTTAACACAGCAAATAAAGCCGTCGAAGAATTTCAACGGTTATTTTTCGACCTTCCGCAAGAAGAGTTTTTTGAATGTTTTGAAAGCTGGTTCAGCCGAATGCATAAGTGCGGAGAATATTTTGAAAAGCTATGAATAAAGTTTTTTGAATTCTTACTATTTTTCATTTAACTAACAATTTACGGAACAGCCTATGTACTTACAAAGCCTGAATCGGTGATAAAAAACGTAACTAATAAATTCAAATTTAGTACTTAATTAGTTTTCCAAATAAAACAGCAAACGCTTTATGTTCCCAGCGGGACGAGAGAAACATAGAAATATAACGATAAACGAAATGCCACCTAGTCAAATAAAAATCGGCCACTACGCTATAAAAACGCGCCTTTATAAAAGACTGCTTAAGGGATTAGGTAAAAAACTTTACAAAGTTTAGTATATAAAATGATATGGTATCTCTAACCGTACGTATATCTTAATTTTTCATTATCCTTTACTCTAGCATGAACTGAAGGCTTTTGAGGAGGCTCATAATACTCAAACGACTCGCTCCCCCGGGGGTGGAGTAATTTAGTCTCCGGAGCGGATCATATTACCTACTTACTTATTCGTATTCCAAATACAAATGACGCGCAGTTCCGCAAGGACGTGCCAAAATGGCTAAATTAAAACGTATCTAGTATAATTTCGCAATTCCAACGCGTACAGTGAAGTACTAAATACTGCAACATCTTTATTGTTTACATAGAGCAGAATAATATATTATTTAGATACCTAAGTATTTAGCATTTTCTGTCTTGTCTTTTGCGCATTGTATGGTAGGTATGTGCACTTTACACACATATCGTCAGTTTCGACGTTATTTTTGCGGATGTGTAATTAGTTATGTCAAACCGTTTGGTTATTTAGAAACGTCGACGAAGAAAAGTGGACTTTATGTGTGTAAAGCGCCGACGTAAGCTCAGTAAAAGATCAAAGTATATGCAGTAAGTATACCCTACAGTAGAAGGAAAAGTCACGTTACCCAGCCCAAGAAATTCGCTCCAATGAACATATGTCGAAAGCAAAAAAACATTGATCTCATTACTTTGAACATATCATATACCTACAGAGAGTAGTAGTGTGGGAGCCCTGTATAGCCCATCCACGTTCTCTATCTGATCTGCGGCTTAGGTACGCATTTAAGCCAAACAGCGCCGATGTTGAGTTGTAATATCGCGGCAGTAATGCGAGACACGCAATAACCTGCAAGTCGAGCGCGGTATGAGATGCTGTCAACCAGGGAATGTGCACCGCAACATGCTCCTACTTATTGATACTAGCTGTCGTGTATTTCTGAATGATGATTTATTTTACGAAGTTTTTGTGGCTTTGGTAGCCAATATTAATTTCATGGTGCGAGATGTGGGTAATAAAAAACTATTGATAAAAAGGGAAGTAAAGACTTCTGAAAACAGGCAGATGTATTAAAGAACAAATACCCGACCTCGGTAATTTCAAAGTTGTATTATGCGAATATATTCCGTCATATTAATTTATAATTCTTTATATAGGTAGCCAGTGTCACTCGCGCTGCTTTAACAAATCTAACAAAACCTCATACATAATACCCAAAACCGCCTAGTGGTTTAGACTGTAGCCCGTGAAAAAGAATTTACTTGTCCACATACATACTTACACTCGAAAATCATAACCCTCTTTCTAAGGCCATCGGTCAAATATGGGAAAAAATCACCCGGAAAGCAAATACAGGTAGCGATGGAAACTAAAATTCTGGACGGCCTGCACGGGCTTGCACTGTGAAACATTTGCATCGAAACGAGGTCAAGCGAAAATGCTACAATATGATGCAAATGCAAAATCCAGCTATGAAAATACCTACCGTCCGTCCGCTAATAGCCCGCCGTGTATAACACCCACTTACGCTTTAAATAAATGCGGTGTTATTATACCGAAAGATGAGTGGTAATTTCAGTTCAGCCTTCCAGGCTGCCAGCGCAGATTAGCGTTTCATTATACGTGTGTTCCTATGCAAAATAAAATGAACGAACAATATGAGCCAGGAAAATATCCAGACCAAAAATAGCAGTCTTTTTCTGAGAAGAATTTTATACTTCCCAGGCTACAACAATCATAAAATGCTTCACAACATTCTAGTACCTTGTAAAGTTACCGCAATGGCACACAGAAGAATACACCCGAATTTAATACTTGCTTGGTCCCGGCGGGTTGAGACGAGCCCTGGCGCGTCGCAGACTGATATTGTGAAACTTTTCTTCGACGCAATCTACATAAAAAATGAGCTGAGGGTTCGCGGTGACCCGCTGGTAAATGAGAGCCTTTTGAACTGTTAATTTTGTTTGCATACAAAATGAAATCTGACATGAAAATTATTATTTGCGCCTTAATCTTCCCGGGTCTTTTCATTTTCAGGATGGCCGCCGCAGGGACCAGTTGCTTGCTACCATAACAAAGCGACCAGTATTCATGCAAATGCCAACATCAAACGATTTTACTATGTTTTTAAAGTATTCTCACTGCGTGTTTTTTGTCAATAATATTTCATATTATTTTTTGCGGGAACAATTTGCCACGCAGCCACTAAAGCAACATGAAAATTGAATGTTATTTTTGGAGGTTGCTGTGCCGGAGCCTCCTGGCTCCGTGGACTGCTGGATTGGGTGTTTTGGGAGATCACTAAAATACGACTTGGATCTTCTGGTTCTATATTGACACTCACTCAAGGTGAAAAATCATATACAAAAGTCATAAAAAAATACATAAAACCATGGTATCAAAAGAGGTGCGGTTCCGCACATTCCCCCCTTTTTTTGTTAAGTGGGAAGCGGAACCAGCTTTTTTAATGGTCGCCGAAAGACCCCGGCAGCCGTGGCCACTTCAGCTACTCTGGCAACCCCGTCCACTCCTGGGTGTAGTCTTAGTATGCGTCCCCTCGGCCAGAAGCCTCTGGGCAGGTTCCCGTCAGCCACGAAAACTAGGTCTCCTTCCCGCACAACGGGCTGTTCCCCCTGGTTTCGGCGTGGCAGCAACGTAGGAAGATATTCAGAGACCCACCGCCGCCAAAAAACATCGGCGAGCCTCGCGGCTCTTCGCCATTTGAGCCTTGAAACATCATCGGCCTCTGACAGGCTGGCTTCTACATTCTGAGTGGAGGACGTCCCAATAAGGAAATGAAATGGCGTTATCGCCTCCGGGTATTCTGGGTCCGGCGAAACGTGCGTTAGAGGGCGGGCGTTCACGACTGCTTCAGCTTCTATCAAAAGGGTGTGGAAGACATCCTCTGTCGGGGTGGATTTTTCTCTCAGCGTTGCTTTCAATGCAGTTTTAACGCTTTTCACCAGTCGCTCCCATGCACCTCCCATGAAAGGAGAGAGGTATGAACTTCCACTCGATTTTCTCGTTGGCTGCATAATTGGTTGCAGATTCTCCATAAAGATTCTGGAGTTGGCGGTTGAGCCCGACAAACGCCGTTCCATTATCGGAGAAAATTTGACTCGGGCGACCTCGACGATTAACAAATCTGCGCAGGCTCATCATCGCGGCGTCAGACGACAGACTGTTTACGATCTCCAGGTGTATTGCTCGAAAGACTAAACAGGTATATAGGGCGACGTATCTCTTCTCTTTATGGCGGCCCACTGTAACTTCGACTGGGCCAAAGTAATCAAGCCCGACAAAGGTGAATGGTCGGTGATCATAAGCCAATCTCTGTGGTGGTAGGTTTCCCATAGGAGGGTCGAATGGTTGGGCTTTTCTAAGGCGGCATAGTTGACAAGTTGCGGCTGCCGCGCGTACTGATGATCGTAAGTTGATGATCCAGTAGAATTGTCGGAGTTCGTTCACTATAGTCTCTGTATTTCCGTGTGCATATTTGCGATGATAGTATAATATGAGAAGGCGGACTGCAGGATGTTTTCCGTCAAGTATAATTGGGAACTTCGTGCTTTCTGTCACAGTGGCTGACGGTATTCTTCCGGCCAGGTGGATAAGGTGGTCGTTGCCTATCACAGGAGACAAACCTCGTAGTCGACTTCGTGGTGGAATCGGTTCTTTCTTCGCAATAATTGAAGCTCAGCAGTAAACGAGTCGATTTGGGATTGCCAGAGTATATGCTGTTCTGCAGTCTTTAATTGCTCGGCCGTCACCAAAATATTCGAACGTGCGCCAGGGATGCTGCTGCTGGTGATGTTGTTTAAATTTTGAATTTTGCGTAATTGAACTCTACTTCTGAGGATATGAATGAATTGATGAGCTACAGCCGTCGCACGGACTAGGCGCAACCACGCACTGAAACGTGTTGCGTCGGCTGCGACTGGTAGCGGCGAGGGATGATGATCCACTATGACATTTAATGATTCGTGGCGAGGGTTTTTGAGCTCAGCATTTCGTGGAATGTCGGTGCGAGGCTCCGAAGGCCAAGCGGAGGACAGAAGAAAATTTGGACCCTTCAGCCAGGCTTCCAACGCGTCAAGAGTATGACGCTTCGCCCGAGTGGCAGCGTCAGCAGGGTTCTGGTCTGTTGGCACCCAGCGCCATTCATTAACGTGGGACAGTTCCAAAATTTCTCCTACCCTATTTGCTACGAATGGTTTGAAATTTCGTGCGTCATTTCGTAGCCAGCCCAGAACGTTCATAGAGTCGCTCCAGAAATACTTCTGGCTTGGCTTTATCTTGTGGGCATGAATGATGGTTTGCGAAAACCGAGCTGGATGCTCCTGTGGCTGGTAGTGAGCTGGAAATATGTACCTAACCTGCCTAATTGCGAAACTGCACTATAAATGAAAATACGTGTTTTCGGTGCAGGTTCTGTAATCCAACTGAAAAATAGGTCGCTGGTTCAGATCCGGCTCGAAGGACCAAATCATGTGCCGGAGCCTCCTGGCTCCGTGGACTGCTGGATTGGGTGTTTTGGGAGATCACTAAAATACGACTTGGATCTTCTGGTTCTATATTGACACTCACTCAAGGTGAAAAATCATATACAAAAGTCATAAAAAAATACATAAAACCATGGTATCAAAAGAGGTGCGGTTCCGCACATTTGCCTCTTTGGCAGGTTTTGACTACGCTCGTTGTTGTTCCAATATAAAACCAACTAGCATCATTTTTACAGCCAACTGATTGGAGTATTTGGTGAGTTGAGTGAATACTTTAGGAAAAATACCAATACGAAACAATCGACAGTTATATTCTCGGAAGATTTCAGCTACGCCACATATTATGAAGAATGTACGTAAAGTAATTACTTTTTTTTATCAGCAGCACTCAGCAATCAGCACACCTTTTAATTATTTGGAGACCATTAGACATATTCAACTTTTTTAAATTCTCAGTACACATCTATTGCGCCTTTATCCCTTGCGGGGTAGGCAGAGCGTGAACGGCTGTAATAAATGCCCATTGACACCACGTCTGGCAAAAGTTTGAGAGTAATTTCTGGGCGCAAAGATGGTCCACAATAGTGGCAGGTTATCAGCCTGTCGCTTAAAATTGCAATACACACTCTCAAAATCCTTTAGTCGCTTCTTACGACACCCACAGGAAAGATATGAGGTGATAAGCCGGCAATTACAAAATAGTGAGAAGCCGGCTGTTAGAAAATTCAGTAACATTGATTCCTAATCTAAAATTGAATCAAGGTGATTTACAGTACGTTCTACTCCACCCTAATAAATTTTCTGAATTATTGCACATAGTCTACACAATGCCTGAATTAATTAAATTAATTTAATATGCACATTTTCCATTTATCGAAAAGCTTTTTTTTTAATTGCAATCAAAATCTTAGGCGATATACACACATAACGTCCGTTAGTGCGTTACTATGTGCAGCGCTATGCGTTGTGTTTGAAAAATACGATTTTCCTCCTTACTTCCATACAAATACGGTTTAAGTGAAACGGTTTGACAGACGCATCCGTTAGCGCAAAAAAATCGCACAACGCTGCGTTGACAGAAGCATTATTGTCATATTTGTATGAGGATAAGGTCGCAGCTCGTATTGTCTCAACACATGCGTTACGCAGCGTAAAAATAACATCAAACGGACGTTGCGTGTATTTCTCGCGGCAAACCATATTCCGATAATCCTAATTCCATATTCCAATACCTCGATAAATTCCACACATAATTCTCGAATTAGATTTCGCACAAAGCGGTGTGTTCTCACAAAACATTGAATGTTATCACGACATAGCCGATTGTGTAAATATACCGCCGAACCGAGCATTTCCCAATGGGACAATAGATATGTATAGTCATAATTTGATAATTTGTTACATTGATATTACTGTAGCTGAAATTATTGTTTTTTATAGGAGTTCATACTCTTAGCCGTCTGTTGCCGGCAGAGTAGAATAGTACTACCCCTTCTCTTCCCGTGGGGGTTGTAAGAGGCGACCGAGGGATAAATCCAACCCAAGCGAATTCAGGGTCCTGGAGTAGGAAAACTCCACACACAAACCCGGAACGGGGTCTCCGTCACTGACTGGTGATAAATCGTGCGACAGACTCCTGCAGCCGACCTGGCTCCGCACGTATCGACCCGTCGTTCCTGTGGAGTCAGCTAGGAAGGCCGAGAGGGTGGCGCAGGTCCTGGGCAGCCCTGCGTTTTCCATAATTGCGTTCCAGGCAAAGCAGTGTCTGTGGAGAACGTGCAAAAAGCCATGCCGCTCCCGTACCGGCTTATACAGCCATGAAAAATCTTGCCTCAGACACTGAATAAATCGTCTGACACAGACGTATGAGGCCAATGGTAGTGGGGTGATGGGGAGTCATACTCTATTTTCATTTTCAGAAATGACATAACATTAGGTATGTAGATTTTTACTGAGGTGTTTAAACTTATTAATATCGAATCGAGCTTCGGAAATAGTAGGTAGATACATTTCTAAACTGAATTCGTAATTATTCGCTGAATGGCGGTTCTGTGTTCCATGCAATAAGCCTTTTATTTATTAGTCTTATTACTTACGTACCCGGTAAAGTGGTCCCTAACTTAGCCGTCCCTCCGTAGAATCTAAGTACCTAAATCCCCTCAAAAAGGTTTCGCTTTCTAAGTATTCCAGCATCCATCTAAGTGCTCTCGAAGCTTTCCTTTCAATACTGATTGACAAATCGACCCAAAATATTTTTAACAGAAATCCAAATGTTGGTTCAGGAAAATACTGGTTTTACAAGTAAGTTCCAAAACTCAAAATCATGTTGAAATAAACATAACAGTGAAATCAATCATTGTCGTGATAACATTATTTACTATCAAAGTGTGCCGACTGCAGATGATGCGGTCTAGACTAGATGGCATCTGCAACCCCACATCCGCTCCTAGGGTGTGAAACACACGTAACGTCCGCTTTTGCGTCATTTTTGCGCAGCTCTATCCGTTTCGTTTGAGCAACAAGTACGATTTTTCACCTTATTTGCATACAAATACGGTTTATGTCAAACGGTTTGACAGACGCTTCTGCTAGCTTTGACAGAAACCATATTTGTATGAGAATAAGGTTGAAATTCATTTTGTCCCAACGTGTACGCAGTGCAAAAATAACGCACAAACGGACGTTCGATGTGTTTCTTCCCTAACTCATCCCCAACGAAGGGCCATTGGGTCACAAGTTCACGACCCCAGGAAGGTTTTAGTAAGGATCGGTTGTCAACTCACACTCACAGTAAATAGATGCTGAATAACGTATAAGGCCGACCGATCTCGATTTTACTCACGACGGAAATTCGCAATGCGGACAAAGCCTAATATTTGACTGCTTTGAAGAAAACAACGAAATGTACTGATTGAGAGTTTCTCAATAACTACTTAAAAGAAATGAGCTAAGCTTTCTTTTTAAGCTTTCGTCGTCGTTCGTCTTTCGTAGGACTATGGCGCGAACCTCACATTATCTTGTTCGTTTACAGAAGCAGCCGGCTGGCCGGGCGGCGCACAGAGTAACCGACTTGGGAAAAATTAATGATTACCAAGTTCCCCAACTTCACCTACCGCCGCGCTCTGAACCGCTGATACGGAAGTGCTGTAAGAGAAGACTTTATTTTGCTTCCAATAATGAACCTATTAAAAGAAGTATTAGCAACATTGAGTGCAATTAAGTTACGAGGAAACTAAACTGAACAATTCCACGAACACACGACAAAGTTAAATTCGTTTCATACAGTGCGAACTGGGTAATATAGTCGGCCGTACACTTAATATCCAGCCTGTTCAAGTTAATATGCCAGGGATATGCATAACCAGGAATAAATTAAGGAACAGTAAAACAACAAACAATTTGACTTTCAAAACTGTCTATAGGGAGGGGAAATCTACTGCATCTACATAAAAAAGGTGTATACCTATTTAAGTGAAATAACAAAGGTTTCGTTCTTGCTAACCTTTATTACCTTGAGTTCCCCTGAGATTCCATTTAAACTCAGTAAGCGTCAAAATTGTCGCTAGTACTGAGTGAGCCACCTGTATAGACGCCCCGCGCGCCGTTTCCCTAATTTGTGGTTGTGCAGACCAAAGTACAGGGTATACTGTTCCCCTTGTCTACTGCGGCTCAACAATGCAGTAGTCCTGGTAGTTAATTACCCAGGAAATGCAGCGCCGGCGCCGACTCCACCGCTCGCAGCTAGACTTTACTAAGTACGCGGAAACAGAAGCAGCGGGATGTTCGCTAACTAACTTTCTGGTTGTTGGGTTGCTACATCTAAAGGAATGTAGCGTGTGGTGCCTTAGAATAGTATCACCCCAATTTTACTCATCGGTGTCGTAAAAAGCGACTAAATGATAGTAAATTCAGGGAATTGGCAGCAGCGTTTCCGCTCTACGCTCGCCAATCCGCCTGCTATGCGTGGTGAGTATGGCAATGACTTCCGGGGGAAACCCATGTCCAGCAGTGGACTGTTGTGGCTGTAATGGTAAAGAAATGTTATTTATATTAGTAAATTTCATTTGGCTGTTTAATTGAGCACTGGTGGTGCGATTACTTAGATGGATGTAGAAACAAAATAATATCAGAGGCCTGCTTCTTTTGTAAAACTGACGCCTGGGTTCATCGGGTCTCTGACTCGGGTCGATTCAGTATCCCACACGAAGAGTGAAAGAAAGAATAGCTTTCATCAGCCCTTCATAAGTATTAGTCAGATACAATTGCCACCATGGAAACCTACCCATTTGCACCTCGGTGCAAATTGTGTGATGTACACAGCAGCATCAACCTACTTATTTAAAAGACCAACCTTATAATGGCTTTTAAAACGTTACTAAATTAACCAGTATAAGCTTGTACCTTAAATGAGTACATTGACGTGTTGTTACTACTTGGGTGACCGGTGAAACGTTCATGAATTTTGCATTTCGTTTGGTTTGCGTCCTGAATTCGTTCTGTTTACAAATACACAAGTTTCAGGAAATACTAACTAGAGAGCTTTGGACTGTGGGTCTCTCATGGATAAGACGGGACACTGCATACATTACGTTAGTGTATGATGATTGCATTTGTCGTACGGGCCACTAGGCTACCTAATGGTCCATAGTGAGATCATTTTTAGTTAGCATATCGTATTGTACTTTTTCACAATGGTGTTTATTTATCGCAAATACATATTATGAAGATTTACTCAGTCATACTCAAAATAACAGTGCTATTTGTTCTATACATACGTCTACTAATTATCCTTATTTGTTTCTGAAATAAGACTGAAAGTGAATTAAGTAATCAAAATTAGACTAATTAGGAAACAAACTTCATAAATCAAACACAAACACTGGCGTAATAAATCTTAGAACCGGAAGTTTTCTCTTTAATTAGATATCTGTTCCCCTTCCGTTTATGCACACAATAAACTTTTAACAACAAACAAACAAGAAAACAAAATTATTTTCCTTAAAAAAAACATACAACTTATTTTGTTGGACGACTTGGAGTCCTACTCGAAGAAGAAGTAGAAGTATTTGGCTATTAGTTCTCTGATTCCAGTTACTATCACCAACACAACAACATTTCAGGGATCAAATTAAACTGGTTTGCCTACCATAAACCAACCATTACTACCTTACAGTTAGGAGGTATGTTGATGTGCTGCTGATCACTAAATTTTCTTCTTTTCAAAATGTAAAGAACTCATCACTGAGTAGCCCAGATAAATTAAATCAACAGAGCACATAAATTAGACTATTATATTGGTTTAATTTGTCTACGGCTTGAATAAATTGTATCTCGCACAGACGAGCTTTCTCATATAACGTTACTTTGGAATCGTGTAGAGTAGGCGTATTACAACTGCTACGGACCAGCTACGGCGTAGGGTATGCTACGAACTTGCTACGAACTACTTTTTGGCTACGAATTACTATTTAGTAAATACAACAAAGTGTCTACTCGCATTCGTAAATATAACTAATTAACAACGGTCCTTTCTTAAAGACGGTTAAAAAGGTGAACAGGATGTCTCAAGTTATCTGCGGTCTGCGACTCGTTCAAACCCACAATCCATTCTCCTCCCAGCGACGACAAGCGGAAGCCCCCGATGCTTCTGAAATGTTAACAGCTATTTTCCAACATTTATCACGTAAAGAGGATTAACCTCTCAAAACCGGGTCCTCCGGGCTCAAGGGCTTTCGCATTATTTTTTATGTAGATTGGTGTCACAAAATTTTCATAACCGAGTGTTGACTAAGTTTGCAGTAGTTGTAAATTAAAATTTAGTTTGATTAAAATTTCATTTGTCAGACATTGTCCGCTAGTTGTGGAAGAAAATCGATATATTGACACCTATTGAACCCACCCATTTATAAAATCTACTTTTATTGGTTTTACTAAAACTGTGAAAACTAAGATGAGCAACTAGAAAAACAACCCGTTTTCTCACATTCTTTGTATAAGTAGCTGCTGAATATGAAATTTTGAAGTACGTTTGTAAATAAATACAGTAGGGGTCAAAAAACCATACCTACCTAGGACAGCCTATTTCTTTGATACATTATTTCTTTTGTTGTCTATGTAGTAGTTAAACTATATTCTTGAGAGTTAAAAACTTTAATGTATATCTTGGGAATAAAAAGATATTATGCATCATTTGAGGCGGTTCTAGGTATGCTCTTTTGAACCCTACCGTACATTAAACTGGTTGTCCGGAAATTATTTTCCATTTAGAAAACTGCTTGAGAAAATTCACGGTACATCGGATACAGAATGAAAAAGAGAACTTTCTTTTACATGTAAGGTAACCACTTTTCTTTCATGTTTGCATTTCAAATGCTTACATTTGTTAGTTTACCTTTTTTCTCATGAAATACTGAGCCATTTGTGTAGGTTTTCTTTTGATACTATTCCGCAACAATAATTTTATTCAATCTATAAAAATACTATCGTTTGTAACATTCTCATGATTCTCACAAACTTCTTGCCTTTTAAGACTTTTGAAGTCTATTCTATAGGTATTTTTTAGGGTTCCGTACCTCAAAAGGTAAAAAACGGAACCCTTATAGGATCACTTTGGTCTGTCTGTCATACTGTCAAGACCCTTTATATCAGGAACGCGTAAAGATATCGAGTTAAAATTTATAACATTTACTCAAGTCTATGGTCGCTAGTAGTTGTAAAAAAAAAAAATCAAGCACCTAATTTCAAGTTTAAAAAAATATATAGCCGTTTATGCTGTAAAAACATCCTGAATCAAAATTCAGAGGGTACTTCCCGTACACCTAGAACAATGGGTAAAATAACTTCGTTTTGAGGTACGAATTTAGGAAAAACTCTAAAAAAAATATTTTTCATAAATATGTGGTTCTTATGCGGGCCGCAAGCAAAAAACAAAATATAACAAATTTGGCAAGTTGTCCAAGTGGAGTATCATATGAAATCTAGACACACGGCAGTGTGTCCGCCAAGTTCGAGCAAAAAAAGCAACACACCGGCCGTGGGTTATATTACACGAACCATTTCGGGACAAGTTCGAGTTATAGGTGATAACTCAAAATCTATTTTATCTACGCATATGAAATTTCTAGTATCTGTCGAGATCTACTTACTTATCTAAAATACAAAATTTCATTAATGTACCTATTGTAGGTCTTGAGATATTGACGTCAGAAAATCGCTATTTTTACTATACACTCACTGACTGACTCACTCACTCATCAAAAACCTAGACCACTTCCAATGGTCGTATTGACTTGAAATTTGGCATGGAGGTAGGTCTTTAGGTCAAAGTAAAGGAAAAAATCTGAAAATGGCCAAGTGTGAGTCGGTTTTAAAAATAATGAAGGTGTAAATTCATACCCCTATGGAACTAAAACAAAAAAATTATCTATATCTTCCAATCGTCGTACCGACCTAAAATTCGTTACGAAGGTTTGTATTTAGTCAAAGTAAAGTATAAATGAGATAATAATATTATCTCATAATAATATTATCTCATTTATACTTTACTTTGACTAAATAATATTATTATGAGATAATAATATTATCTCATAATAATATTATCTCATTTATACTTTACTTTGACTAAATACAAACCTTCGTTTAAGTTAGGTAAGGAAATATTATTATTATTTCCTTACCTAACTTAATCATAAGAAAAAAAGAAAATAAACCTTAAAAATAAATGAAATCCCACCCAAAACATAAATGTGAAAGGCTGCCAAGTTCGATAATATTGGAATGCTTCGCCTATAAAAGAAGTGAGATCTAAATAAGTACCAAGTTCCATACACAGACCTCACTTAAAAATAGTTACAGGAATGCACACTTGATTTTTCGCAGTTTGGAAATAAGAATCTACTTTCGAACTTGGCAGCCTTTCACATTTATGTTTTGGGTGGGATATAGGTTTACCAACCTACAAACCTTAGGTACGGAATCCTCGGTGGGCGAGTCCAGGTTTTTTTCTCACAACATGTCTATTTCCTAATCCATTATCTGCACAAACTGTAACGTAATTAGTCCTTTCTTATTTACCCTGATGTAAGTGTTCACCTAGCTAGCCACGTTTATGTAACGGATTACTTTAATTTAACATCCTACATAGTCTGCCCTCTCCCACCCCACTTACCTCCTCTCCCCCTCCTAGACCAGACGTGATTCGCGTCATAGTGTAAAAATAATGCACTTTTATAACTTCGCATCGCTACTTAAATCTGACTCTGACTAAGGTAGAGTTTGAACATATAGTTTAGAACATAAAGTAGTCGTTGGTACAAACCTTAGTACAAACAAACACAATTATTTCACAAATTACTGAAACGTTTTCATTAAAAACATTCTACATATTGGAAGTGTAAAATTGTGGCAGTATATCAGGCAGATACTCCATTTCAAGCGAGTAATTTTAAGTACGTGATTTCAGAGTAAGGTTGGAGTAAGGCAGCATGGGCCTTATTACTGTACTGATTATTGTACTCTGTGGCGCCCTGTCGGTGGTACTGTGGCTGCTCGTTTATAACCGCTACACAAGTGCCTTGATTACTCTCCAGCTCCCGTTAATAGGTACTTATAACATCGGGAAATAATAGATTTATAGTCGAGAAGACCACTCGCTGCTTTTGCGGCCGTATGGCGTTATCTTTCGCACTGAGTTTACTACCAAGTGGGAAAGGGAGAGTTAAGATAAGACCGCCCTACGGCCGCGAATGCAGCGAATGATCTTCTCAACTAAACAGTGAAACTAGGTATAGCTGATAATACTATTACTAACTATAAATTATTTGTATAACAGTTTCCTCAGAAAATCTTTGATGTCATATTTAAACAAAATATATATATATCGTAAATAAAACTCCAGAAAGGGGGATATATGATGAATACCCAAAACAAAACTAAACAGAGAATCCCTCACGTCAGGAATGTCAGGATACAAAACCAACAGCACATCGTGGGCGTATACTCGTCAAGTACCTGATTGATACTTGATGGATGGAATACTGCATTGTCAACTGCCGACTCCTGTCAGGATACTGCATCGTCACATGCTACCTCGAACCACTGCCATTGTAATGATAAACCACGGTTTACTCACCATCACGTAGGCAGCTTTTCCATCCTGGCTGTTTCGGCCTGGGAGGCCTCGTCAGGCATGGTGTAACCATACGACAGCATTCACACCGCGCACCTATTACACCATGCACCGTTGAAGTCCTCTGCCAGCAGCCCTGTATGCCTACAAGGATAGACCACCAGCTATTGTCACCATTCTCGTACTATTTCTGCATTTCACCAACCTTCCGCATACCAGTAACCTTCCGAGGGTAAAACGATAACAAACACTTCATGATGCTCTAAAATATTCCACTAGCCTTACGAAGCTAGGGCTCCACTATAGCCTGGAGGCCCAGGTTCCTCTAAATACACCAGGATCGCCATGATTCTATCGGATTACGATCGTAACTTCGTAAAGACACAACCCAAACCACACCTCAGCTGGAACTGCCACAATCTCCAGAAATATTCTGTAGCCCATACGAATCTAGGGCTCCGCCATCGCCTGATGACCTCCGATCGTCCAAAGACTCCAAGATCACGAAGATTTCAGCGGATTCAAACCTAACCTCAAAACACAACCCGATTCGCACCCAAACTGGAACTGTCAAAGTTGTTTACTCAGTTTGCCGCCTTAGTTCTGTTTCTTTATCACGAACGTAGCCAACAATGAACTGTAAGAACGAACTACACCACCTCTAAAGTCAATCCGGTCTATCTTGCCGTCTTTAGTCTACTGTGTGCCAATAAAACGCACCGCCTATGTCGAATGTTGCCAGCGCTATGAGTTTCGTTTCTGCAAGCTATCGAACGGAAGGTAAAATAATAAAACGCAACTGTCAAACAATTTCACTAAATACCCACAGAGTCTGATCATTCTCCGACATATACTTTCTCGGTAAATACTATACTAGCTGCAGTCGGTGTCATAAAATTTGAAGTAATAAATACTACCCTGGCCTCACCTGGCTTTTATAAATAATTAAATAATTAGCAACAGTGCAAACAGATTAGATGTATTTGGAAATTAATTCGTCATAATGACCGGGGTAGTATTTATTACACCTCGTTTTAACAACCCCGTCTGCAGCGAACCGCTGACTATATTATATCAATCCAGTGTTTTTTTTTTTTATAAATAATGGGTAAGCATTTGTCCGCAATCTCACCTGATGTTAAGTGACGATGCAGACGATGATGGAACATGCTCGCCCAGATAATGCCTATTCACTCTCGCCTTGAAAAGGCCCAGGTTATAACGTTCCGGAAACAGATCCGCAGGCAGGGAGTCCCACTCCTTAGCAGTTCGCATTAAAAATGTAGAAGCGAAGCGCTTTGTGCGAATTTGCGGGATGTCTACGATATAAGGGTGGAATCCCAACCGGCGTCTCGTGCACCGGAGATGGAATGGTGACAGAGGTATCAGGCCATGGAGAGACTGTGCACACTCCACTTTTAACACTGAGCTAATATAGCTGATCTATAAAAAGGTGTAACTGAATCAAACATGACCCAAAAATATATTAAGAGAATCCTTAAATTCAGTGATTTTAATAGGGTTTATATTTCAACCTAGGCAGTGAGTACGTGACATGGTTAATTGTTTGTTTACATAAGCATCGTCTGTCCAGTGAATTCCATTAACTATACTTACCTGTTATATAGCTAGATGTATCTAGCTTCACTTGATCTTTGAAGAAGCTACCTGTTTCTTAACAATTATCATAATAAGAATTTGAGGTGTTATAATAAATAATGAAAGAATTTCATACGTTCAAGTCCTGAAAAACGACCTCTGGCAAATCAATCAATGGCGAACTATTTAAAAACCTTTTATTTATGATTCCCGTGCTTATCATCAATTTATTAATTACATTTTGTTAACTTGGTACAAAAACATATAGAAATATCTCCCATGCCAAATAACGATTTGTTTTATGGTTGGACCATCTGATGAAGACATTATTACTAATTTTTCTTCCACTGTGAGACGATGCCAGTGAACCCACTCGTCCCCCCCCACTCCCTCCCCCTCCCGTCACACTCCTGATTGATTATAATGTAATCTTGTTTGCGTCTTGACTGATGTCGACCATTCTATCACACTCGTTTTACTCATATTTTCTTCTACTCATAATTAGCTGGACTTTTTATTACTTAATCTTATACAATATCATGTATATATTTGAGTATGAAATTATCATTTAACAAGTAAATTTGTTTTTCTAATGAGAAAGAACAATTTCATTTATGAACTATTTATGGGCTAGAGTATCTATCTATTTATCTGCTTACACCGCAAAATTAATTACCGTTTAGCCCACCCAGCAGTAAGTGCATTAGGATGGGCAAGTCAGTACGTCATTAGAATATACTAACAAGGATACTATAGATGGCAATGCAATTACACTGTAATGCAATCTTAGCAATGTATCATGCTGACTATAAGAATATACTTGTGGCCGTTGAGCAGATTTAGTCTCCACAAGTTCCATCTAAAAATGTGATCGGTATTCACCAAATCAAATTTTATTCAGAGAAGAAGTACCTAGCTTAATACCGACAAAATAAATGTAGGCATTACGTAACCTAATCTAGCAATCGTAAAGACTGTACAGTCAACAACAGTTTATATCCCACTTGGTTCCAATCAAACCGTATTGGAGTCAGACAGATAGGTATAATAAACAGAAACAAGATTTGCGGCGAGCGGGGAAAGAGACATTTTGATTTATTTCGGTCGGTGTAATCTGTCAGCGAAGTTTCAGGTTTCAACGACGACGATCAATCTGCACCAGACGGTGACTTGTCTTGCTTTTATTCAGCCACAATTCAGTTATCTTACCCGTTTACTTCACCATGGAAGGATTGATTGGCAAGATTGATATACTTCATTTTATTATAGGGTGCCTTAGAACGACCAACCTTCCTGAAAACGCTAAATAATTCTAACCATCAACCTAAACAATTTTTCCCAAAAGGCCAAGGTCAATGAGTTATTTTATTTTGACCTGCGTGCTACGGAAAAGTTGTTCTGTCTGACTTAAGAATATCTTAGCGATTACGCGAAAGTCGGTGGCTTCAATCACCCGGCTTTGTGCTAAGTGATCAAACTATAATAGTTTTTCTTATTGTTTGTATAGAAAATTTCAGTGAGTAGGTGCCTTAAAAGCCTAGCTTGTGGTGCATTATACACTACTGCAGTCAACATTAATATTGAAAACACCGAATATCTGGCACAGGTAGCTGGAAGTGCTGTTGATAATACCTACTAACACACAGAAGTCGAATACCAATTTCCCGTGATTGGGGCAGCGCCTCGGACAGGCGTAGGTACATTTGGGATGCAATTTCGTAGACACAAGTGAGCTTATGTTGACTTTTGGTAAAGTCTACTTGATACTAATAAATAAAACTGTTTTTTCAAGTTTTGCACACACCATAAATTTAGACAAGTTCGTATACTGTTTTCCAGAACTAATGCTCAAATAACCTGATAGGGTATTACGGGGTCAAAAGAGCTATGCTCACGTGTTTGAGACGGGTCTGACAAGATAAAAGTTTACTTCCTCGCCTAATCACTTCGTACGAGTTACGAGTTACAGAAGGAAGATATTTTTGTTGGATTTAGATAGTTCTGAAATAAACGCCGCTTATTTTAATGGATAAGAAATTCAATATTAAGTTTTTGTCATCGTGATTATTGAACAACCATGAGACCTTTACTGCTGCTCCTCCTGCTTTACCTACTTCTCCTCAAACGCCACCATAAACCAATTTTACTCCACTTCTGGTTGCCGGTCTTGTGTGCTCTGTTGGTCACTTTTCTTAGTATGTATTTATTTGTTTCTGATCATACTATTACGCAATGAAATGCCGAGTGAGCATAGAATAGTCCTTCATATTCACGCTCTTCTCTTGAATTCCGAATAATTTTAAAATGTCTTTATCATCCAATTCGTCTCGATTGAATCCTATTTACTTAAGTACCCAAAAAACCTTTAATCGCTAATTGTTGAGTGCCTTAAACCCAATCCGAGAATACAATTCCGCTTTTGGAACCGGAGAGTGTAACGCAAAGCAAATTGCTAATCCCGCCGGCTTTTAGGGCACTGATAGGCCATTTCCTGAAGTCTTTACCATTCTCTATTTACAAAGCGAAAAATCTTATCGGTTACGAGAGTACCTCTTAGAATGATGTTCAAAATGTATTTGAGCAAATTGTGTACATAATTTTAATGATAACCTATCATGAAAGTAAATCAATCTATGTGTTTTGGTATAGATACCTACAGATTTTAGACGTAATTTTTTATGACAACATGTCATATCACATTGTTAAATAAAATATTATTATTATAAAATAACTCGACTTTTTGGTAAAATAGGTAGGTGGATTGAATAAGAAATGTTACTCTTTATGGTATGATATATGACAGCTTTCGTGTAATTAAATACTTTGATGTCTTAATTAAGCAATCCAAAATTCTGAATTACCTATGTCTAGATATATTTTAATACCTCTATTTGAAATTACACAATTACATTGGAAATTATTTCGTATTCTAATAAGTCTTTGAACTAAATCTTCAACGTGGTTGGTGTGGAAGACCTGTCAAAGTCTGCTCGCGGTGAAAACGATTACGAATTAAACACTCATGTTATCCTATCATCAATTCATCATACGAGTGTAATCGGATTAGTGAACAGAAAATAATTTTAAATACTAATACGTGAGAGATCTTCTTCTTCTTTTCGTGTGGGACACCGAGTCGTTCAACGACCCGGTGAGAGATGAAAACTGCCAAGTTACGTTTTCTGAGCTAATTTACTTGAAAGAATCCAAAGTTACTGGTAATATTATCTAGTCCGGTAGGCGACGGCTGGCAACTCTACCTCAGAAAATAATTGACTATGCTACGTACCTTTTTACGAGTAGAATACTTCTAGCAACTTATATGCTGTTGGTCGGCCGCGGCACAGCTTGGCACGTTTGCCGGAGTAGCAAAAAGTTTGCCCTCTTAAAAAAGTTAAAAAATGCTTTTCGAATAATACGATAAGACATCCAAAGTTACCAGAAATTTGGAAGTTTTCTGGAAAACTACCTGAAAACTTCTAAAATTTCTGAATCATTCGCACTTTTCACCTCTAGACTCGCTTCAAAAATGTATCTTTTCGAGAACGGTATTTAATTGCAGAAATCCCCAGTAATATTGTTGAAAGTAAAACACCCTCTCATATCAGTAATACTATGATAGAAAACTTTGACACATGGTGTACAAATCCTATGGCATTCACTACAAGTTGTAATTTTCATTCAAAGCATTGAAAGCATATTCCTCGCACTTCACCAAAAATCGTAGCAGGTAAGTAGGAGGTAAAAGTCTTTGATCATAAAGTTCCCAACTTCACCGCGAAAAGCAAAGTTACAAACAAAACCTTTGTAACAACGTCACTTTCGCGCCATAAAGAAGTTTCCCCTAAAAATCGCGAACGCTTTCATGATTCCTTCCCTCAGACATTATTCTACAAAAGTGTTTTATCACGTGCGTCTGACTTACCCACAAGGATGAGAAGAGAAAAATAGATATGACGCAACACACAACAAGACTTACCTAATATAAATTATTATGAATAGTTATCGGTACAGCCATATCGCCAGTAGTACACTCCACAATGAATTTTAACTGAAAAGATCTGATATGAATCAACTGCGTTAAAAGCATACCTACAACTGGTTGCATATCGTAAGATCCGTTAGCGGTGTCATCCGGTGCAAGTCGAAAAAGACGTTTGCCCGACATGTGTTATAGTAGAAGATACGTTCCCTACAAAAGGGCAAAAATTGTGACACATCACCTAGAGCTAATCAATTTTTTACCACAAATAGAGTAACCCTAGATGATCATTTTAAGATGTGGAGGGAAAAAAAATTCAGTCCGGGGGCGCGGGGGGAGGGCGTCAAAGGGGGCAACTAACGCATTTCTATGATAATTTTTTGACGGGCTCATTTAAGTGAGTATAGCAAGTTTGGTGTCATTTTCATGGTAAACAAACACAAAGAATTCATTTCTGATGCTTAAAAAGTATGATTCCATACAAAAATATTATTTATTTAACAATTGAATGACCATCAATTTTGAAAAAATATTTTCGGCACGATATATTTTATTAAAATCATTGGTCTGTATGAATACAAAAAAAACTATAACAAAGCTTATTATATGTAGTTTACAAAAATATACAATAATTGTATACTATTCATACAAATAGTATAGACAAAAAAATCAAGAGCATGTCTAGAAACTGATGCGCACGATGCTCTGGGGTCAAGTTACTATTTTTAATGGCTCAATAAATGCGACAAGTACCTATGTAGTGTCGTTTTTATAGAAAACAAATACAAGGAATTCATTTTTGATGCTTAAAACGTATGATTCCATACATAAAAATATATTTCAATACGATAATAATAACAATACGAGTACAATTACAAGCAATGTTGGGTATAGAAAAAACTTTAACTCGTCATATTTATTAAAAACTTTCATTCATATAATCATCTAGTTCACAATTACTTTTAATGGTTGTGTACTTTTTAAATATTAAAAACGCATTGTGAAACAATTTAAGGAGTACCTATTACTCCAGACATAGCAAGCGAGCGATGCGATGCACGAGTGATATTTTTTACAGGTTAGTTAATGTATTCTGGTTGAGCGAAGGTAGAGTAGAATAAATAGATTACCTTACTTTTTTAAAGAATATGTAAATTAGCCGGTTGTCGGCCAATCTTGCGAACTTTTGACTTTAAGATAATATATTTGCATCAAAAGGTGGGTAGAGAAATAGGCAAAAAAATATTTTGAGCTCAGCAGATATTATAGTTTTTGCAATGAATTAGCATTTTATTATAAACTGCAAGAAAAAAGAGTAAATAAATAATATATCCGAAAATAGCTGTTTAGAGGGTTCTCGGCCACTTCATTCAGTTTTCGGCCGTTATATCAACTACTTCTCGGCCACCTTGCAACTCATTGAAAAATAACCCTTGTTCTCTTGACGTTAGAGTTAGTTTTTTATTGAAAGAGACAAAAAGGTATTTAATTAACATATTTTTATTCAAATGGATGAGAAAGGTGATGAAAATTGTATAACAATGCGCAGACCAAACCCATGAAGCATCATTTTTGGAATTGGGTACACTTGTTTCTATTAACATAAGCAGCATTGTTTTTATCATATAAAAATCGTTTTTATCGTGGCCGAAAATATAATTTATTATAGATACTTTTTCAGCCGTCTTTTGAGGCATGTGCCAAAAACTAAATTAATGGAATGCAAAAAAGGGAACGATAAAGCCAGAAAGCAGCTGTTCTTTCTTTTCTCTAAACTCAGAAGTCCCGCGCCGTTGAAAACATGCACCCAACGATGGCAGTACTCCTTTAGCTCTTAAAGCGCGCCTCTTATCAAGCCCACGTCTGGACACAAGCATTAGTAAAAGCTCTAGACATGCCTGAACCATCTGATTAGGGACGGAAGAAGGACAGGGACGAGTGGCAGCCACTTTAGACTTCATGTGGAAAAATGTTAAGGTGCGGCTGTAAAAAAATAATGCACCGGTAGGTGCAAATACGGGAAAGCTGCACTGGTTGAGTTATACAACTCAAGAATCACCTGCTTGTTGTGATCCTCGTTAAAGCAGACGCTGTTAATCATAACATAATTTTATTCTAATCTACCATTAAAAAAAGCAAATATCTCAAGACAGAAACATTTAAGTGACTTTGTTTCAAATAAACCTTTCCTTAGCTCTAAAAGACTTAGTCAATATTACTGAAAAAAAAAGAGTTTTTGTCCCACTTTCACTAGTATGGGAGGGGGTCCACATTTGATATAATTTCATGTCGATAGCTCTAAAACTGACGAAGATATAAGAGCGCGGCATACAGACAGACAGACAGACTTGACGAAATGATAAGGGACTACGAAATCCTAAAAAGAAAGATAATGTATTTATTCTACCCTTTTTTCTCTAGTCAAAGATTCTACCTTACCTGCGCTCAACCAGAATACATTAACTAACCTGTAAAAAATATCGCTCGTGCATCGCATCGCTCGCTTGCTATGTCAGGAGTAATAGGTACTCCTTAAATTGTTTCACAATGCGTTTTTAATATTTAAAAAGTACACAACCATTAAAAGTAATTGTGAACTAGATGATTATATGAATGAAAGTTTTTAATAAATATGACGAGTTAAAGTTTTTTCTATACCCAACATTGCTTGTAATTGTACTCGTATTGTTATTATTATCGTATTGAAATATATTTTTATGTATGAAATCATACGTTTTAAGCATCAAAAATGAATTCCTTGTATTTGTTTTCTATAAAAACGACACTACATAGGTACTTGTCGCATTTATTGAGCCATTAAAAATAGTAACTTGACCCCAGAGAATCGTGCGCATCAGTTTCTAGACATGCTTTCGATTTTTTTGTCTATACTTTTTGTATGAATAGTATAAAATTATTGTATATTTTTGTAAACTACATATAATAAGCTTTGTTATCGTATTTTTTGTGTTCATACAGACCAATGATTTTAATAAAATATAACGTGTTGAAAATATTTTTTGAAAATTTATGGTCATTCAATTGTTAAATAAATAATATTTTTGTATGGAATCATACTTTTTAAGCATCAGAAATGAATTCTTTGTGTTTCTTTTATATGAAAATGACACCAAACTTGCTATTCTCACTTAAATGAGCCCGTTAAAAAATTATCATAGAAATGCGTTAGTTACCCCCTTTGACGCCCTCCCCCCGCGCCCCCTGGCTGAATTTTTTTTCCCTCCACATCTTAAAATGATCGTCTAGGGCCACTCTATTCGTGGTAAAAATTTGGCTAGCTCTAGGTGATGTGTCACAATTCCCGTAAAAATATCTTCTACTATACTTGAATCACAATATATATTACAAACCGCATCAAAATTCGTTGCGTGGCTACGGACGAGTTAGCGAATTTCACGACAGACAGAGAAATGAAGAAAGCGACTTCGTTTTATACTTTTTATAGATTACGTAAGTATTGTACACTTTGTCTCATGATTGAATTGAAGTCCAAATATTCGTTTATTCCTATACACTTCTAGCTCTAACTTCTGTTTCTAATCCTTTCTTTTATGAGGGTGCCTACCTGGATGCGTTCATCTCGTCTACGCGAGAACAATTGTCTGTATTCACAACATCACTCGCTCGTCAGCGCCAACTGAGTATAAAGATTTTTTATTTTTTCAAAAAGAAGGCTTGCGTTGGTTATACTGTTTTGTCGCTATTTTTCTGCGATCTACTTTGTATTGTATGCCATTTGCATAACGATAACAACTGGTTTCTATTTGCAGAACTCCTGAGTATTTAGGCAAGGTAAACTGAAACATAGATATTTAGGGACCTGTTCATAGTAAAAAGTTTTCGTGATAAGCAGGTAAATGGCAAAACGATTAGTATCAATTTCAATCCCGAACCACTAGTTTGTGCGCCGTATTCAACTGCACCAGAGATAGGTAAGTAGGTACTTGTATTTTCCTCTTTACCTCTGGCAATGCGGGTTTGCATTTTGTTAGTTTTCTTGGCAGCCACGTTAGGCTGCTTGTTCCCGTATTACCAAGATAACACGACGTTTTCTGTAAAACGGTTTTCCCATTTTCACCCAGCGGTTTCACTCCGCTACCAGATGATTCACTTTGAATTCCTTTTACTAATGATGGAATAATAATAGGAACAAATTATATAATTAATACAAAGTTCCTTCGGTGCATAATAGTCAATAACTATCTATGATTATTTCATAGTGATTGTTTGTCTTTAAACATTAAGTAAAAAAATCTCTCTGAAACAGATATTCAGATACTTTCATTCCAATGACTCACTGAAACAATACCTTTCTAATCAACTTTCCTGAAGTTCTGTGAATAAGAATATCCTAAGCATTCAAATCACGCACGCGATAAGGGCCGCCACTTCCCCGACTTCCTCAGAGGTTAAAGTGTAGGCACTGTAGTCAGTCGTGCCGGTTATCCCCCGGCGCGGCTTTCGTATTCAAGTCTTGCTGTAACTTGAAGCAGCACGTCTTGAGTCTACGAGGTTATTTGCATCACATCTCTCTTGCTACTTTATGAATGGCGTCATTGTTATATGACTCCTGAGAACACTCTTCCGATTAGGAGAAGCTTTAAGTCGATTACTTCGGGTTACGTAGTTTAGCGTGAACATGAACAAAAAGTCACATATTTCATACACCCCTCTTCGCACCTTTAGTTGGGACCGAACAGAAAGCCCCAATAATTCGTGAAGCAATCGCGAGCGATGCAATAAAAGGCGGCGAGTCACATAGTCGCGGGCGGCCATTCGAAAACTAATAAATTTCAGCGAGCGGTGAATTTAGTTGATAAACGACCGAGATACAGATGCGGAGCTGGTCTTTGGACCGTGGTCAGCGGGCTGGGTGAGATAACCACCACACCAAAGATACTTCGAGGCATTCGGATTTATGAGTAGATACATAAAGAAAACACTTTTTTGGTAGATCATATTATTAAGATTTTGTGCGTGTTTTACTTTTAGATTTGGGTTTGACATACCGATAAAAGGAATTCTATACTTTTACACCTAATGAGGGCTTTTCCGATTTATAAGGAAACCTGAAATTGTGAGATTGCTCCTACCCCGAGTATTTACTATACTACCCTGTGAGTGTTGTGAGTGCGTAAGTACTATGGGAGTAGCTGTAATTAGTATTCTTTGCTAGTATCTCCCAAAAACGAGAAACACACTTACCTAACGTCCATTTGGGCGTTATTCTTGCGTTACGTAAAGCGTGCGTTAGGACGATATGAATTCAACCTCATTGTCATACATATACGGTTTATGTCAAACGGTTTCTGCGCATCGCAAAACGCTGCGTTGATGGATGCGTCTGTCAAACCGTTTGATATAAACCATTATCCATATGAAAATATGGTGGAAAATATAATTTTCCTACCGCATGCTATAACACTGTGCACAAATAACTCACAAATGGATTTTACGTGTGTTTCCGCTAGAAACAAAAGGCAAGCGTATCTCTGTTTAGTTTAAACCCGTTTAAATATTCAAGGCAGTGTCGTCGCAAACGTGGTCGCAAACTAGACTGTTCCTATTTGAATGTCTGAAACTAGAAAGCTTTGCAACAGATTCACGTTCTGTAAACTTTAAACTTCAAACTCTGGTTGCGTATTCCGAGCGGCACTATCAAGAGCGGCGCGGGGACGCAGCGGTACCGCAGCGTCAAGTCGACGCTGGCGGTAGATACGTAATAACGACGACGTCGAACGTTTTTAATATTATCAAATAGGATTTTGATTCTCTCTGTTATCTGGACTATGAATTTTGGTGTATTTTGATTTACTTAGTATTTCCTTCGAACCTAACCTTATTTTTATGCTTGACTTGACACAGGATTAACTGAGATTATAATGATTAAATAGTATGTAGAGATGAAAGAGCTATATTATATTCTTCAAATTAAAATACTTTATTTTACTACGAACACATCAACAAAAATGCACACAGCGCGGCTTACGTTCAGGTAAATAGATATAATACACAGTCGTACCTAGTAGCTAGTAGTAGTAAGTATCTGATTTAAGTTTTATTGTAAGCTGTGGCAACTGTTGAATACTGTGGAAAATAATGATGGAAAAACTGTAACAAAATACCTGCCACATTCTAATTTAAAAGATTGCAAATACAAGAGAGCCCTTAAAATCTTTATAAAATATTATTAACTTGGCAGATCTCGTTATTTTGCGTTTAGAGGCTATTTGATTAACGATCCGTATTAATTTCAACCAGAATCCTCGTAACGAGCTCCGTCATGGGGCGGGCCACGAGATTTGCGAGACTTCACTACAGAAAAATATTGACCAGATATTGCGGTTGTGATAAAAAACGTGCATATATTTGTCTAACGTCTATACCTGTATTTTAGCAACGTTTGGTTATGTCTGATAGATAACATCCATATCCGGATTCTAAAAACTCCTTTCGTCAAAAATCCTCCTAAGAAAAATCAAGCGGTGCGTGTGAGAGAGAACTGTGATGCAAATAAAATCTTTGAATATGTATCTTATACCTAGCCAGAAGCCATAAAACAGCAGCAGCCGTCTCCCACAAGTAGAAGCGTTGCATGTGTAAAATCAAGCGACGCTTGGATAGGATAGGTATCTAGTGCAGTCAGTTGCAGAAATCTACACCTGTTTGAATATAACATCAAACATTTTCCGAACAAGTAAGGTATCATTTCGAAAATTATTGGTTACTAGCTGTCCGTCAGCGGTTTCACCCGCTGCAACCTATTATTCCGCGGGAAAAAAGCATTACTCGCCAAGAGATGTCGTTGTTAGTTTTCGGCGAAAACATTTAAAACGCGAATCGGCTCAGCCACGCCACCTTTGCAAAAATATTGGAATATGCGTGATCCCATAGGAATAAGACATTTTCCCGTGGTAAAAAGTAGCCTATGTGTTATTCTAGATACTCTTCTATATTTGTGCAAAATTTCATGTCAATCTAATCACCCATTTTAGCGTGATGTCGTAACAAACACACACACAAACATCCGCCTTTATAATATTAGTAGGAAGGATTAACTATTTATCTTAAACTGATAGAAAAGGCCTACATATAATAAAAACCGGCCAAGAGCGTGTCAGACACGCCCACAAATAGGGTTTCGTAGTCAAAGTTTAAATATCAGGTTATTCAGCTTTACCAAGTTAATTTTGTTGCTCGTTTGTTTGCAGCTGTATGACCTACCAACCGCAAATAGAAAATCTTTTATTTTTCTGAAATCTTTCGTGGTACAGTCGAGGCCAAAAGAGCATACCTAGTTGGGATTTTTAGTTCTATGACAAGAAATTGAACGCCATCTAACTGTTATTGATAGTATCACCGCTGTAACTGCATAGGCACATCTTGATACTAATTATTTCTCTAGATGGCGCTGCAATCAGTTCCCAATTGAAAAAATAAGTTTTTATTTGTTCTAACCGTCCACCCGGAGATACTTAATCTGGCTAATTTTATTACGGTTAACAACTTGGTATCGCATACAACACTTTTTCGGGTTTTGATTCTACCAATCATAAAAAGCAGCGGTCCAGGTAAGATTCGAACCCAGAACTCACCAGATTAAAAGCATCAACCTATAACCGCTAGGCTATGACTGCTTAGTGACTCATGTTGAAAAACGTCCATATAATAAGCCGATTCATTGTCAGCATTGCCGTAAGTCTTGCAAATATGACTGTAGGTAATAAGGCCAAAAGAGGGTAGTATAGAATATCATACGGTTTGAGCTCAAAATTATTATTCATCATTTTGGTGTTTAGAGACATGGTGTGAATCATTTGATTGTGTTTATAACCTAACAACGTTAGTTGTTTATAATAATGAATTATTTGTGCAATATCAGTGTTGCTTATCAATAAGAAATAGTTGCATTTCACAGTCAATATAAACATTATTCGATAATATCTAGGATGCTAAGAATAACGGTAAGTGAAGTGAATACAGCTTAATTTTTGTTTCGCATCAATAACTAGTATAACGAACGATGAAATTTTAACAAACATTTTGTTTTAGATCAACACTATGAAACTATAAGTCTAAGTTCCAAGAAATCACAAAATATATCGCTGTATGCTTTGGTGATCTTTGCTTGGGAGAACTTAGCGCTTTTAATAATATTCAGTCGAACTAAAGGCGTCATATTCACCGATCTGATCATGGAGTGGTTTTAACAACACACTGAAGTGAAAATTATTTATAAGGATCAAAGCACTGGTTTTAAATAACAACGAAAACCTATGGAAATCTTGAAGATAATACAAATAAGAAGACAGAAGAAATTTTGAAGACATGTTATGTACCATAGCCCTGCCTGCCCTCGCTTCACCCTCTTTACCACCGGTCAGCGATCACATCGATCTACGGAAATGCAGCGTCTGCACAACGTGAGGCGACAACGTGTTTCATCGGCGCGTTTACCTAGATAGTCACTTTCGGCCCTAGCGTACCTCATATCGGACGCATTCCAAATTTTAGGTTAGGATTAGAATAAGTATTTCTATGTAAGAACTTCATTATAACAAACTGCAAAGTATCCCGATTTTGATTTCTCTCCACGCTTATTTATAATTGACAAGAAAATATTTTTGATTTAAATTTATAAACTGATTTCATCAATGAGTGCAAGGCGTGATTGTCCGACGGTGGGCCCATGGGATATTCTTATTTTATTTATAGATTTTAATGATTTGCAGATATTTATTACAAACAGGTATTAATTTATTGCATACTAATATAAATTTTGTTTAATTATTTATTTCTGTAATATAAAGCTTCCTGCACACTATACTGACGGCCAAGTTATAGAGCACATAACCTCGTCGCGCGAGGCGTCCGTGCTGCCGTCTATAGTTTATTTTTTACTCGTACTCGTATCGTATTTTTATTAAAATACTTTGGATCTGCCGTCAGCACAGTGTGTAGGAACCTTAATTTGCTGTTGCTTAGTAAAGCAGGTTACGTTTCAATCCTCTTTTCAAATATTATTGAAAACGAATACTTAAGCGTTTACCTGCGTTATTTCGAAAAATATATATTTATAACTGGATTTTGTTATTATTTAGTATTACTTAGTTACTCACTTAATAAGAAAAAATACTTAGATCGCTGTTTTGTTTTCATTACAAGATAATAAAGTTCTTAAGAAATGAGACATTTTTTATTAATCATTTATAAAAATATAACCTTTTTTCACTTATTAATAAAAATATATCCAAATTTCCATAGAAAATAAAATTGAATAGCATAACATACTTTTATCCAGAGATGAGGATTTGAACCCAGTTATACGCGCTCAGAAGGCACTGTGTATAACCATTACACCACGCAGTCATTGAAGTGACATGTGAAATAGTGAGTAGAGTAATGATAGAAAACCTATAGTGATTGACAAATGGAATTTTTTGGTGCTGCTGACAGTATTAATGGAACTAATGCCATCTCATTTATATTTTATGAACTACTACGGTTGAGGAATATGAGCTACTTCAAAGGATTATGAACCTTACGGTAGGTATGCTCTTATGATCGCGAGTGTACAGTATCCGTTATAGTTTTCATGGTAACTTCAGATTGAGAAGTATATTCCACATTTTTTTCAAATTTTTTGCGTTTATACTTTAGGAGTTACAGTTGGAACAAATTATGGCTCAAAATCGCCTCTTTTAAAATAAAATATCTCGAGACAGAAACATTTTAGTGACATTGTTTCAAAGAAACCTCGCCTTAGTTTTAAAAGCCCTATTCAACGATACCCTACTCAATATAACAGGAGAAAAAAAAATTTTTTGCCCACTTTCACTTGTATGGGAGGGGGTCCAAAAAAACATTTAAATTATTTTTTACTCAACATTTCTAAATTTGGGTCAACAGGATCTATCTTCACACCAAATTTGATGTGGATAGCTCCAAAACTGACGAAGTTATGAGGGCGCGGCATACAGACAGACAGACAGACTTGACGAAACTATAAGGGTTTCTAGTAGACTACGAAACTCTAAAAAACTAGTAATTGAATATAATCTGAATTTAATTGCGTTAAGAAATAAATTCTGTTGTAATTTTTAATGCGTTGAGTTTATCCGCTTATTTTGTGGCCGAAACTTAGACTCAGAAATAAACATCTTCAAAATTTCTCCGTAAAGTTAGATTAGATTATATGTCTGAACAAAAACAAGTAGGTAGGCAGGCAGGTACCACCAAGGTAGGTATCTACCAACAAAACTACGTCCTTTAAAACTCAACTTGTACCGCTGCCTGTTGGTACCTACTGCGTGGGTACGACCCGTGTTGCTCGACGGGGATTATAATTAAACCACCAAAATTCGTGACTGTGAGTCGCGCAAATGAATCTGTAGATAAACAGCGGATAAACGCGGTTTAATTTCGAAATCTGTTTGTAATCCGACACCCAAATTAATAATACGAACTAGTTTCGTGGATAATTGGTATAAGCTACAGTTTGAACAAAGAGGTGTTTTAATATTCCGTTTTATTAAGCACGTAATCCTAAGAGAAATATATTAGACTAGAATTTCGCTTGAATACAAAGCTAATGATTTCGGGGAATGAGATCGCGTAGGCTTTAAGCCTCTAGATAATCCTTTTCGAGACAGGAGACGACGTGAAACTCAAATAAGGGATGTAGAAAATTCGTCAGGAATTCTTTACAGAGTTATTCTTACCTATGTCATTAAAATAAACTTGTTATCCTATTTAAACAATACTAGAAGTAAATTATTCAGTGAGCTAATAGCAAATACAAATTATAAATTCAATCGAAAATTAAGCGGTGCTTTCAATCGCCATTTCAATTGGAACTAATCAATGTATGATTGTAAAATCTACTAATTCGTATTATTTAGCTCGCTATAGTTGTTAAGATAACAGTATTACAAGCACAAATGAAGATTTTAAAAAGCGTAGTCGTCGCCAGATATAGTCGTAAGAATTGTGATGGCCAAGAGAGCATTCCACAATATAAAACATCTTTTTGTCGCAAAAATTGCAAAACGAATCTGAAAACATCTTATAAAGACCTACATTTGGAGCATCGCGTTATTATGGGTATGAGACGTGGACAATGACGGAAAGGGATAGAAAGAGGTTTGAAGCATTTAAGATGTGATGCTGGAGAAGTATGAGTGTTAGTTGTACAGAGAAGAAGACCAACGAAGAAGTGAACGTTGTGTTTTGAAGACCATGGAAAACAGAAGAGGAAAGATGATTGGCCACTTGCTACGACATGACAACTTCTTAAAGAACGTCATTAAAAAGGGAAAATAAAAGGAAAGAGAGGCAGAGGTAGACCAGGCGCAGTTATTTCACTGAAAAAGTCAATGTCGTGTCGTATCAGGAGGTTAAGACACCAGCAGAGAAAAGGGAAGATTGGAAATTACTCCACCGACAGGAGTTCGACTCTTTTGAAGAAGAATTCATTGGTAGGTATGTGATCTCAGAGCGGAATAAGAGATATACAAAGGTCAGATATAAGACACGACTCTAATGCGTAAGTTTTCACGACAGTGCGTGGTATGATTACCGACTACACTCAGTACTTAGATAACTTTGTTTCCCTTATCACCAGCCCGTCCTGAACTTTTTGTATTGGTCACTAGTAAAATTTTACTCTACATAATTATAAAAGCAGGGATAGGAAGAGAGTAGGTAACGTCAGTAACAAATTGACCATAAATAGCCTTAAACTTTTAAAAAATAACAGATTTATTTGGATTTGCTTTGTTGGTGGCAACCTTTATAAAAATATATAGTTTCAAACGATTTCGTATGAATGAAACGGTTGCTAGTAAAACTCTCTATGACGGTTTTATCCTGTTTTATCAGTCATGCAAATATAACGTGAATAAACGGGTTCCGTATTGACATAGAACCTATTCGCATTTCAAATGGTACTCATAACTCCGTTCGAACGTAGAATTTGCTAAATTTACCATGCCGTGGAATAATTTGATTGTGAATCGCGAAATTCAGTTTTCCAACACAACCATAAATGTACTTTTTTCGTTTATTCATTTCATCAACAACGTAAGTACCTACTTACTTTTATGGTAGAGCAATCTAGTTCTAATAATGGTAACTCTTGTGTTCTTAAAAACAACTTGAATTTCAGTAAAATTTTGTTGTGTTTCTTCTTGCGAGATAATAATGCCTTAGTATCTATCCGTTTACTCTGGCATGTCGCCTCGGGCCCACATCACATTTGCGTTGAGAAGCCATTACGAGCTGTACAAATCTTGTTGAACACGCGCAATTCAATTCCTTCCCTACGCTTCTGCTTCACATGTTTGCTGAACAACATTGAACAACCAGTAACCGATTGTTTAGGATAATAATTTAGGACGTGGACTGAACCACAACGAGTGTTCGTAGATAAGTAGATGTAAATCTATATAGGGTGAAATTTTACTAGCGATCGATAGCGAAAACACAGAACCAGCTGGTGATAAAGAACAACTTTCCCCATGGAACATAGGTCCATATGAAACAAATATTTGGTCCTCCCATACAAAATTGCCGATCAGCTGATTTGAGGTATTATTTGAGGGAGATTAAATTTTTTTATCATATTTTGACCTATTCTTCTTGAAGAAATTTGTTTCTTTTCACCAGCCGGTTCTGCGTTTTCGCTATCCGTCACTAGTAAAATTTCACCGTATATTATGGTTGGTACTGGCAGCAGCAAATCGATTTTCATATTTCAGTAATCAACTTAGTGGTTCAACAATCCACTATTATGTTGATCCCTCAAATGGGTGAGTTAATGTCTGCTGCTGATAGCTTCATTATAAGTTAAACCTAAGCATAGATGACTGCCGAAGTAGGTCAGCATGTACATAATCTCTCGTACATGTTCTCCTCCTAAGATCAAATATCTTAATCCACGTTGTGCACGTGTCCTGCATTAGCATGCTGGTGGGGGCTCCCCGCACGCCGCGACCGTAACTCTGGGACTTCTTAGCTTTTTTTTCCCTGCAACGGTTTTTACGCTTGATGTAGCATACATTTTTATTTCGTTGAGGAAAAACGCTGTAGAGTATTTGGGTTGTTTACAAAGAAACAGTTATCCATGACTGCACAGGTAAATTAGTAGGTATGTACTTGCGAGTATATAATACGTTTTGGTACCTTTAAAATAAACACGCTCTGAAAGTTTACTACCTACCTATGTATTTACTTCAACTTTTTTTATACCTTTGTCTTGCTGAAGGTTGGTACTCGTGCCTCTTAACCGAGCTAAGTACTTAAAATAAGTATTGAAAAATAGAAGTAAATACGAAAATTAAATAATATTATCAGTATCAATATGTAGGTTAACGGAAATGAATATACAACGTGTTACAAAACAACCAATAAATCTTCCATACAAAATGAACTCACTTTGTATGGGAAGACCAAATTTTTTTTTCATATTTCGACCCATGTTCCACAGGGGAAGTTGTTCAGTTTCATGAGTACCTTGACCTCCTTTCAGCTTTATTGGTTGTTTTGTAACACCCAGTATAATTATAATAATCATTAAAATAATAATGTGTAGCAAAATGTAATACGGGGCATTTACCTATTAAGCTGGCACTACTACAACTTGTTGCAGATTTTGCGTAGTTTTCAAGATGGTTTAAATAAAACCCCAAAATCCGTAAATTTGTCGGTCGGGGTGATGAACGACGGCTATAAGAAGCCATTACTCGACGCTAGAGTAACAAATTGCAAAGACGGGTACCTACTATTGTGTAAGAATGTCTACTTATCTTAAATTCCACTACCTTGCCTAAATTTGCCATTTATCTTCTGAGAAGAGAGGATTTATAAGCTTACTTATCTACCGAAGAACGTGTAGTAGAAAACATAGGAACCTATTCGTAAATGCTAAAATTTCTATGTTCCATGTAATATTCAAGGTAATAAAATAGTCTTACAGTCGCTCCTACACTTTAGCCCCCATTCACTACTGTATAGACAATTAAAAACAACTTTACCTTGATTTATGAAGACAAAGATGAAAATTCCGCTCTGCAATATTGGAAATCTCTTTCATTCCAACAAAAGGGTATTCGCGTTGAAGTTTGTGAGAGCTAGCTGTGGCTGAAATGGAGTCTCGCTGGTGTTATAGGATTACCTTTGCGCGCAGCCTCCAATAGCCAATACGTGGACTCGCCGCATTCAGAGATAGAGGTTTACTGTGTCTGGATTCGCCGAATATTGCGATTGCCTCACGTGACGTTGATCGGTACTGTACGTAGTTACCTTTAAATTGTACATGGAGTTTTGAAATAAATGTTCAGCTGTACGTTTTAGAATAACGTTGTACAAAACTTATTGTATTTACAGTTTTAATCGTCATTTTCTTTGATACGAAAAATGGCACACTTACGTATACTCGTTTAAAATCCTCTACGTAGTTGGTTAGATTCCGAACTAAATATATATTCTGTCTCCAGCGAGACATGTTTAACAAGAACAGGGATTGCAGTGTAGGTAGTTGTCATGTTTCATGTTCATATCATTGTCATGCATGAAGCATAACAGTAGTGCAGATTAGGTTGGGAGACATTGCATTGTTTAGCTGCAGTCACGCACGTAGGTATAAGGTTAGGTTTTGGTTTACCTGTCTAGTTTACAGCTAGTTATAAGTGTGCAAGTCTGATAAAGCAATCATCGTTTATGATTTGTTAAATAACTCTGAAGACTTTTTCTCACAGATGGAACATTTAAATAATGAAATGCAGATAACAACAAATGTAGGTAAACGGTATAAAAAAACTTGTCCTTGAAATGAAACCGCAATAATAATTACTGCACATTGTCACATATGTGTCCCGGCCTTTATTAATTAATATGTGTTTCGGCCTTTATAAAGATTTCAAAATAGCGACATCTATTGGTATAAGATGCGACTAGTACTTGGTTCTGATCTGTCAAAATTGTTATAGAAGTTCAGGAACACAGCTGATAGATGGCGCTATGTGTATGAAACGGTGAAATTGTAAGTTACTTTCTTGGTTTTCTCATCATATCGTTCGTATAGGCAAGTCTAAATAAATTTGGATAATTAGCTGATAGTTGCACAGCGTTTGCAGTAGCATTTATAATTTTTCGTGCTTATATGATATAGGACATAACATTTTGCTATTTTGTTTAAGAGCCATCTATTGTCGAGTAGCGGAAACCGCAAGGTGTCACTTTAGACAGGGCCCTACTAGGCCTATTATAGTGCCATAGCGACTGAAATACCTAAGGTTTATTCTATTAGTCACACTTTCGGTTTATAGAAAATTGATGTATTTTCTAAAATTCTATAAACCAACAATAAAATGTTTAATAATATTGGTAAACCCATGATTTACTCAATATACACTAAAAGTTTTCTTGGATGTCAGGATGGGTCGTGGCCCTTCCTGAATTGGTGTCTGGCAACAAGTAGCGAAACAAGACATTCTAAAAATCTAGAATAGTCGAATGTCTTCTAAAATGTGTATGAAAGAGAGGAGAATATCTTCTTTCGTAATGAGTAGCAGATTTCGAGAACATTATTCTTCTCGTAAGTTCGAAGCTTTTTGGTATAAAATAGCAAGCCATACGGCCTGCGGGCAGTTCAGTTCTAATCGTGAAGTCTCCCAGGACAGAAAAAGGAATACCTAGTGCAGTGATTAGTTTACCTATCAGTCCTGGTGGAGTCGCGCCGCAGACCAGGGAGTATCGACGTTTGCCTGGTCACCCTCGTTTCGCGAGTGTGTTTGGATGGTGAAAAGTGCTTTGAACCCGTGTATGGTGTGTTGTTGGATACAGAGGATGCGTGCTTCAGCGTGCACTGGAATCGGCATTGTGGATGTCGTCGTTGTTGGTTCTTCGTGTGCTGGTGGCTTCAAGTTCCAGATGGATAAGTACAATTCATGCTTTCTTTCGAACCCTATCAGCAGTATATATTCCCTATATGAATGTTTACAAACATATTAATTACCTATGCTTGATAGTTCTGTATTCATTGAAAGCTGATAAGATTCGGAATATGGTCTTATGCTTTGGGTTTTAGTGCTAAGGTCATTTTATTGCAATAACTTTGTTTTGTTGTCGAAGAGCCTGCGTTCTGATTGTTTTATATAAACTTTGTAGTAGGTATTCTATTTAGTGTGTCGGTAGATAGGTAAATTAGATGTTAGGAATAGGTAGGATACCCTATAATCCCATTACTCCTATTCCTTACTTGTCTATCTATCAAGCCATATATATGACTTTAATAACCAAATTAATAACATAATTTATTATTGCTATGCGCTACTAGCATAAAGTTCCTGAGTTAAAACTTACATAAGTAGATATTGTTATCTACTTATCTATTATTTACTGTGGTCATCAGTGGATAAATTACTATTCTATGATTGCTGAGCGATTAAGGATTCACTTGATAAAGTTCCTGTTGTATCTACTTACCTACTGTTTGGCTTAGCCCATCAGTGGACAGATTTCTATTTGTACTATGGTTGCTGAGTGACTATGGACTTAATTGACTAATGTTACTATGTATGAAGTACACATAAATAGATATTGTTAGATATCTATTTCTGTTTGGTTATGTCCAACAGTGGACAAATAATCATTTACAACAGTTTCTTTGTCTTACAAAGAAAACAGTCTTCAGTATTGGAATATGTCCGGCAGTGGACGAACATTTATTTATAACAATATTTTGTTATACAAACAAAATGTACTTCAGAATGGGAATGTGTCCAGCCGTGGACAACACTTACCACAATAATATTTTATGGTACTTGCTATAATATCTTAGTTAGTACTCTTATCTAAGAATATGTATGGCTGGTAGAATGGATAATATCCTTTCCTATCATCCTATCCTATAACAGATTCAGATGAATCATATCTAAAGTAATATTCTAGTCATGAAGTTCTTAACGTTCTTCTTATGACTGGCTAAAATGGTGCCCATCATAATAAAACTATGACTACAACTTACTTACTAATTACAATGGTTGTCATCAAATGTCATGGGACAACTTTTATCAATTCTTCATCAAAAACCTATCTATTTATTACCTAGCATTCGGTATGGTTGTAATGGCAGCTTCTGGTCGTAGAAATCCACATTCTCTCAGGAGGTTCATGTGAACATCATGGCTTATTCTACAACTATCTCTTGGGATGTGCAAAATATTGCTCTCCCGTCTTCAACTTATAAGCATGTATGCTCACATGTGATTTGGGACTTGCATAAAGCATTCTCATATTATATTCTGACTTCCGTAGGAGTTAAATGTGGGTGGAGACTGACTGACCAGTGCAATTTCATATTCGGTGCTTACCGGCCTTGCCGGTACCTCTTTAGGGAAACCTAAAGATAACACAGGCCTACAAATTTCAAGTCATAACTTCCCCTTTTCGATCTGATGACTGATTCTGGATAAATTTGACACGCTGATCACGAATATGTAATTAGTTTTTCGCCATCACGTCCAGATTTTTCATAATCAACAAAGAAAGAAAATTGCCAAAAAAAATACCCTTATTTACAAAAAAATATATTTATTTGAAAGTACGTAGAAAAGAAATAAATAAATATCAAAATATGTTTTATAAATAAGTGCTTATTTCGAAAACATGTTATTCATCTTTGTGAAATCTTGTCCTTTTTTCTGCGAAGCTTCTATTTTGTGATTTTCTCTTAAATTTTCGGTTTGGCTCATCTCGCTTCAGGAGCCAACAGTAGTCCGCCAACATGCTAGTATTCCATCTTCCCTGATACCTCTTTTCCATGTCCTTCAAGTCCTGATGAAATCTTTCGCCATGTTCATCGCTAAAGGCTCCTAAATTTTATGGGAAGTAGTCAATGTGCAAATTCAGAAAATGAAGTGTAATGCTCATAGAACAGCCCATCAAGCCGAAATTTGTAATCATTTTGGCCACTATGTTTATAGTCAGGGCTTTTTCTGTTTCCTAAGAAATTTTTCACAACCTCCTCAAAAGATATCCATGCTGCAAGCTCATTGTGTAAAAGTTTTTCATCTAATTTTTCATCCTTCATTAATTTTCTTATATCAGGACCAACAAAAATTCCTTCTTTCAGTTTACGAAGTCTGTTATGCTTGCTCTTTGTTTTACCGGCATAAATTTACCACAAATATAACAAAACTATCCGGAGAATTTAAGCAATTTCGTGAAGACATTTTTAAGTTTACGTTGGTTGTCTAGTGCGTAAAGCAACTGTAATATTTTTAAAATGTTGTGGGTATTAATACTAAAAAATCATTATAATCACCTTCATTTACCCTCTTCTAATGACTGTTACAAAAAGGGTACTAAACAATCTATTTATCTCTTAATAATAGGACCATTAGTAAACGAGCCTAAAATTACCCATTCTTAGGGTAACAAATACATATTTCTCATACTAATCATGTAGTGATTAACACATTATGAATTGAAATTATATTAATCATACTAATAGATTCATTAAATGTAGTAACATTTAGATTTAATACGTTGATTTTTTTAAAATTATTTTTTTACTGAACTCTCCGGGCGGTTTTAAGCAAAATCTAAGTCTTGGAATTTAAAAAAAAACTTACGTGATGGATTTTTTTACTATTTTTCCCATAATCAGTGTATTATAATCTATCGGAAACGGTATTTAGATATTAAAGGGGAAAACCATTGTAGGCCTGTGTAATTGTTGAAATCATGTCATTTGATTGATAACATACCTATTCACAACATACATACTTACTTAACCAACTAGACACTTGGGTGTCAGTTTGGTCCGTCATAAGAATGTTTATTCTAAACTACTTCAGTTGTTCTGCAAAGGACGTCTGAATCTGATCACCTATCCTTCTTCGTGGTGCTTTTAAGCACCACAAGCGTCTGTGGCTGACGCATCTATTAGCAGAGACGCACGTCTCACCATATTTTTATCCTTCTTCTAGGGGAAGCAGATAATTTACCGTTTGTATTCGGTGGACGCCCTAGTGGTTATCTTTACAATGAAGCTTTATGCATGAAGAATTTGCATGCGTAGGGCTGATTATGTGGGAATGACCGTGGAGCGTTTATGAATACAGATAGGTATATATTGGCGTGGGCTTCCATATTCCTCGGGCGTTGAAGTACTGGGGGCCCGTTTGGAGTTCAGTTTCCTGCCCTTTACTCTCTCCTGTTCATCAGAGTCACTTTATTACAATATAATTAGTGCAGAGATGTCTCAATTACCTTTAAAAGAACTTATGGGTTACATATTACTTTATTTAAACACAACGTATGGGTCAATAATTAACTAGACATCACTTTTATATCACGAGCCATTATATACACTGTGCTTGAGGTATGGGTTTCTATGAAATCTAGAGCTCAAGACATCATCTTCATAACAACAGAGGCCGGTGCCTTTAGGCGTATAGTCCTTCATAAGGCTGCGGGGTCGAGTTTGTTACATTTGTTGCGCGTGGCCAGAATAAAAAGGTCCCAAAATTGAGACATTTCATGTGCATGTTGTGATTCTGTGAGCTGGCGAAGGTTTGGCGGGATTCTGGGTTCCGTGGGGTCCCTTGAAGAGCGTTTTTGAGTCATCATGCATCCATTAACAAGCGATTTTGCAGTTATTTCCCTGAAAAATAAGAAATTATTAGTACGAACACGGATTTACGTATTAGAAATGTCAAAGTGGGGTGCGTTCGCACGACAAGGTTTCGTCTAATAATTTTGAAAACGTCAAAATTCAAACCAAGAAATTTCACGTTAGGAACTTTGCAAATTATATTTTCGCGTAGATTTTACAATATTTGTGTAAGAATAATCATTATTTAGGTTATCTTTATGCTATTATAATTTTAAATGGTAAATTTGTAAAACATTTTTCCATCTAAAAATAACATTGAGAAAAATTTTTGAACGAAAACGAAACGCAGCCTTGATACGTCAGCCTGATGCTTTATTTTTTCGCTTGATTAGCTAAATTCTATTTAAGAAAGAGACGCAGCCTGTCATATTAGTAGTATTTTTGTGTCTTGCTATCTCGCTCTGACTTTATGATTAAACTAAAATGTGTGGAAAAAAAGTACGTGTTTGTTTTTGGTTATGTTTTGACAGTTCTTTGTAAAAACTGCCGACGGGTTTCATAAATAAATTAGTTTTATGATTTCGCTAGTAGAAATCGAATTGAATTAAATTAGTTCGGCTCAAATCCATGTGTGCAGTGTGCATGGAGGCAAATGCCGGTGGGAACTTTGTGTATCCAGTAAGTTTTGTGCGTGCTGTGAAGTTTTTAGTGTTAGTTCTAAAGATTCCTTTGGAATCAGTGAAGTGACTTGAGTTAGTGATTTTTTGTGATAAAAATGCACTTGAAAGGATAAGACAACATTCAAGTAAGTTTTAACATAGGTTAAAACCATTCACTAACACATTCTTGAATATCATTACAAAACTCTGTTGAGTTTTTGTAAATTGTGCAAGAAATCCATTGAGTACAATTGGGCATTGCATTTTGAACAATCTTAGATATTGTAGGTATTGTATGGGGTCATAGGAATGCTTTGAGCTAAACATAACCTAGGCATTAGACCTAAGAAAGTTGGAATTTAAGAATTGGTTATTTACCCTTCAATATGAAAATATTTGCCTCTTAGTAGTTTTGGCCGTACTAAGGTAATGTTGTATATACCCTTTATTTATTATTTACTTCATAACAAAATTAATAGGTAGGAAAATATCTTACTACGACTGTTGCAGCTTGTTTTCTCATGGATTTGAAGATTTTGGTTTTATGTATCTAGCGTTGCTTTACCTTTTATAGTTGAAGAGACTGTACTCGTTTGAAGTTGGTAGTGCCTATAACAGGGAAATATAAACCTGGTCTTGTTGCATACTATACAATATCATGTGAAGTAAAGTGTAGGTATCTTATACCCATTACATATTTTATCTACAATAGCAAGCAATGACATATCATGAGGTCCTAACATGTTTTGATTTGAGTAGCGGTACATGTTTTGAACACACAACATGTTAATTATTAGATGATTTAGTTGACTTTAGGTATATAAATAGAAATCAAAAAGCTAGTTTTGCTTCTAACCAATAACCTTTATTAGGTAAATTAAAGTAGGTAATTTATCATGATGATAATTTATTTGATATACTAGGGGGCGGAGGGAAATTATATGAATAAAATTAAACATAAACTATCAGGGTAATCAAGTATAAAAATGAATACCAAGTTTTTAAATTACTTAAAATTACTAAAAGTATGTAAAAAAAATTAACTATTAAAGGGATTATTTGTTGACACTATTCGACAACAAAACAAATGTCATCATCATTTGCCTGCCGTTATCCAAATTACTTACAAATTAGTAGTTAGGTATATAATTTGCCTGCTCACATTGTAAAAGATGTAGATGTAAGTGTAATAGGTATGTATGTAAATTTAAGATGTTTATCTGCTTTTATTTGAGTGAAAGTGATTAGTATATTGATAATAACTAGTAAAATGAAGAAGAAAATCAAATATTTCTACCCGACTGCCTCGGTGGGAGGGTTGTATTTTCGAAAGTGTATGTGTAGTAGGTATGTATGTAATATGTATGTATGATTGAGTGTTTATCTATACTGATGATAATAAGTAAAATGGAAAAAAAGAAGATAATTATCCGACTGCCTTCGAGGGGGGGTTGTGTCTTTTGGGAGTATGTATATGTATGTATGTGATCGGACGGGGAGATTCTTTTCTGTGGGTTGCAGCCCGTGGTTTTTGTTGTAAAAACAACTAATATTTTTGGTTGTAGCGATCAAAGGCAGATATAAAAATATCATAAGCGAACGTCCCAATAATTAAGTTATTCAATTTAATTATTTTAAATAAACTAAAGTTAATTTTATCTTGCAGGTCTACTATCTGGGAGTTACTGATTATGTAGTAAGGGAGGCGGTGTCCAATTTTGTCTTGTTTAGGAGTTGATAGTTGAGGTCATATGTATGTGTCTAAGTCTAGGTTTTATCTAGTGTTCAAGCAGTATTGATGATAGATTGTAGTCAGGGAGCCGATGATTAAATAAAGCTCTGGGTCATATCATCTATAGATCGAGGTCTAGAAGGTGTTAATAAGTACATTGCAGGAAACGGTGATTATAGTCTAGGAGGTAGTGGTTGTAGTCTAGGAGTTGGTGATTAAATATGGTTTAGATAATGTGCGTATAGATGTAGGTCGGGGTCTAGGTGATATCCAGTTATAGTCTAGGAGAAAGTGGTTGTAGGCTAGGAGCTGGTGACTGGATATAGTCTAGGTAATGTCATATATAGGTGTATGTCTAGGAGGTGATGACAAATTATAGTCTAGGAGATAGTAGTAGTCTAGGGGGTGTTGACTAAATTGTGGTCTAGGAGGTAATGATTAGAGAGTTATAGTACAGGAGCTAGTGTTTATGTTTGGGGTAGATATGATTCTATTGGTTCATTGCTTATTTAATAGGTTGTTGTTAGGAGATTAGGAATTGTCTATTGTTGTGTGATGAGATCAAGTGTAGGACTTTTGTTGGACGGAATTCTTAATAGGTTTTGGAAACAGTGACTCTATAGATTTGGGGGGCGAATTTTTTACCAAATATTTCTTAAAATTGAATAATTTGGGAGGCGACATTTTATTTGATAATGATATATGCCTGAACTAGATGGCACTCTTGCATAAGTGGAATGTTTGTTCTGTTCAATTTGTAAGTGCCATAAGTTTATGGTGGTTTAATTAGCACTGAAGTCTTTTACTTTCCTGAAAATCTGACTTACTTGCTTATGTGTTACTTTGATAAAACACTAGAATTTTATCTCCATCCATACTTGATATTGATTTATTTTTTTAATAATTTTTAAGTAATTAGCTAGAATTGTTATTTTCATACAAAGGTTCAGGATCAAATCATCTCACGACACTCTGTATTTACTTCTGCAGTGATTTAATAGTAGGCATGTTTTGTTAGCACAATGGCAAGATATGTTTGCGTAATTTCACTGTTAGAGGTAGTATTGCTAGCAAAAACACAAAGGGAAGAATACGAGTGTATTCTTCTTAACATGGTAATTTTGCAGACTGAACATTTAGGACCAGGTTGGTCCAAACACACAACATATGTCACGATTTGATCAGAACAGTTCTCTAATATATCTTTTTCTGGTTCTATCATGTCATGGATGTGAGTAGGGAACCTAATTTTAATTAAATTACATATGTATTCTAATTTTGCACATTGAGATCTTAGCCACTTTGAGTTAAGATCTGATTTAAGCCAAATCATACACTACTCTGTGATTGCTGTAGGTAGGTAGCTGATGAAGGGTGGACTTCTTGAATGAGCATCGAGTCTAACTTTCAGTCGGTTCCTTATTTATGGCGATTCTGCTAGCAGAGATTCTCACAAAGTAACCATACAGACAGTTCACGGAGATTATAAAAGGTTTCTAACACTAAGTGTTAGTGAATCTATCTATAATACAACCTACACACAACAGATTGCACAAAGATTTGGTTTAAACGCTTAAATTCAATTTATAACATTTTTCAATTCAGATTCTTTGTATAATTCTTTATTATGAAGCACCCATGATTTTCAGGAATGACAATAGTAATTATTGGCACAAGCACTTTGGGTAGAATAATCATATTAAAAGCACTTGGCTGCTTTTAGCGTAGTATTACTGGTAATAAAGCACTTGGCGTAGGCATAGTTGCATTAAGCGTAAACTGCGTAATTCTTACTTTAGTTTATGCATTTGGCGTAAATTGTGTAATTTTTTTATGCACTTGGCGTAACTTAGCAAATTGGCTTAAGGATAGTTAATTCTGCATTCAGCGTAAAATTTGCAGCATTTGGCGTAGGTAACTTCATTAAGAGATGTATACAGCTTTTAGCGTAAATTCCATTAGGGCTTCATGACATTTGGTTCAGGCATACATATTTATGAAGTTTTGAAAGTCTTGGGGGCGGGAAGTGTTTACTGTTGTTGATATTTTATGTTCAATTTAGCTCTAAGCAACTAAATTTCACATAAAATAGGGGGCGAATTGTCACATATGTGTCCCGGCCTTTATTAATTAATATGTGTTTCGGCCTTTATAAAGATTTCAAAATAGCGACATCTATTGGTATAAGATGCGACTAGTACTTGGTTCTGATCTGTCAAAATTGTTATAGAAGTTCAGGAACACAGCTGATAGATGGCGCTATGTGTATGAAACGGTGAAATTGTAAGTTACTTTCTTGGTTTTCTCATCATATCGTTCGTATAGGCAAGTCTAAATAAATTTGGATAATTAGCTGATAGTTGCACAGCGTTTGCAGTAGCATTTATAATTTTTCGTGCTTATATGATATAGGACATAACATTTTGCTATTTTGTTTAAGAGCCATCTATTGTCGAGTAGCGGAAACCGCAAGGTGTCACTTTAGACAGGGCCCTACTAGGCCTATTATAGTGCCATAGCGACTGAAATACCTAAGGTTTATTCTATTAGTCACACTTTCGGTTTATAGAAAATTGATGTATTTTCTAAAAATTCTATAAACCAACAATAAAATGTTTAATAATATTGGTAAACCCATGATTTACTCAATATACACTAAAAGTTTTCTTGGATGTCAGGATGGGTCGTGGCCCCTTCCTGAATTGGTGTCTGGCAACAAGTAGCGAAACAAGACATTCTAAAAAAATCTAGAATAGTCGAATGTCTTCTAAAATGTGTATGAAAGAGAGGAGAATATCTTCTTTCGTAATGAGTAGCAGATTTCGAGAACATTATTCTTCTCGTAAGTTCGAAGCTTTTTGGTATAAAATAGCAAGCCATACGGCCTGCGGGCAGTTCAGTTCTAATCGTGAAGTCTCCCAGGACAGAAAAAGGAATACCTAGTGCAGTGATTAGTTTACCTATCAGTCCTGGTGGAGTCGCGCCGCAGACCAGGGAGTATCGACGTTTGCCTGGTCACCCCTCGTTTCGCGAGTGTGTTTGGATGGTGAAAAGTGCTTTGAACCCGTGTATGGTGTGTTGTTGGATACAGAGGATGCGTGCTTCAGCGTGCACTGGAATCGGCATTGTGGATGTCGTCGTTGTTGGTTCTTCGTGTGCTGGTGGCTTCAAGTTCCAGATGGATAAGTACAATTCATGCTTTCTTTCGAACCCTATCAGCAGTATATATTCCCTATGAATGTTTACAAACATATTAATTACCTATGCTTGATAGTTCTGTATTCATTGAAAGCTGATAAGATTCGGAATATGGTCTTATGCTTTGGGTTTTAGTGCTAAGGTCATTTTATTGCAATAACTTTGTTTTGTTGTCGAAGAGCCTGCGTTCTGATTGTTTTATATAAACTTTGTAGTAGGTATTCTATTTAGTGTGTCGGTAGATAGGTAAATTAGATGTTAGGAATAGGTAGGATACCCTATAATCCCATTACTCCTATTCCTTACTTGTCTATCTATCAAGCCATATATATGACTTTAATAACCAAATTAATAACATAATTTATTATTGCTATGCGCTACTAGCATAAAGTTCCTGAGTTAAAACTTACATAAGTAGATATTGTTATCTACTTATCTATTATTTACTGTGGTCATCAGTGGATAAATTACTATTCTATGATTGCTGAGCGATTAAGGATTCACTTGATAAAGTTCCTGTTGTATCTACTTACCTACTGTTTGGCTTAGCCCATCAGTGGACAGATTTCTATTTGTACTATGGTTGCTGAGTGACTATGGACTTAATTGACTAATGTTACTATGTATGAAGTACACATAAATAGATATTGTTAGATATCTATTTCTGTTTGGTTATGTCCAACAGTGGACAAATAATCATTTACAACAGTTTCTTTGTCTTACAAAGAAAACAGTCTTCAGTATTGGAATATGTCCGGCAGTGGACGAACATTTATTTATAACAATATTTTGTTATACAAACAAAATGTACTTCAGAATGGGAATGTGTCCAGCCGTGGACAACACTTACCACAATAATATTTTATGGTACTTGCTATAATATCTTAGTTAGTACTCTTATCTAAGAATATGTATGGCTGGTAGAATGGATAATATCCTTTCCTATCATCCTATCCTATAACAGATTCAGATGAATCATATCTAAAGTAATATTCTAGTCATGAAGTTCTTAACGTTCTTCTTATGACTGGCTAAAATGGTGCCCATCATAATAAAACTATGACTACAACTTACTTACTAATTACAATGGTTGTCATCAAATGTCATGGGACAACTTTTATCAATTCTTCATCAAAAACCTATCTATTTATTACCTAGCATTCGGTATGGTTGTAATGGCAGCTTCTGGTCGTAGAAATCCACATTCTCTCAGGAGGTTCATGTGAACATCATGGCTTATTCTACAACTATCTCTTGGGATGTGCAAAATATTGCTCTCCCGTCTTCAACTTATAAGCATGTATGCTCACATGTGATTTGGGACTTGCATAAAGCATTCTCATATTATATTCTGACTTCCGTAGGAGTTAAATGTGGGTGGAGACTGACTGACCAGTGCAATTTCATATTCGGTGCTTACCGGCCTTGCCGGTACCTCTTTAGGGAAACCTAAAGATAATTGTTGAAATCATGTCATTTGATTGATAACATACCTATTCACAACATACATACTTACTTAACCAACTAGACACTTGGGTGTCAGTTTGGTCCGTCATAAGAATGTTTATTCTAAACTACTTCAGTTGTTCTGCAAAGGACGTCTGAATCTGATCACCTATCCTTCTTCGTGGTGCTTTTAAGCACCACAAGCGTCTGTGGCTGACGCATCTATTAGCAGAGACGCACGTCTCACCATATTTTTATCCTTCTTCTAGGGGAAGCAGATAATTTACCGTTTGTATTCGGTGGACGCCCTAGTGGTTATCTTTACAATGAAGCTTTATGCATGAAGAATTTGCATGCGTAGGGCTGATTATGTGGGAATGACCGTGGAGCGTTTATGAATACAGATAGGTATATATTGGCGTGGGCTTCCATATTCCTCGGGCGTTGAAGTACTGGGGGCCCGTTTGGAGTTCAGTTTCCTGCCCTTTACTCTCTCCTGTTCATCAGAGTCACTTTATTACAATATAATTAGTGCAGAAATGTCTCAATTACCTTTAAAAGAACTTATGGGTTACATATTACTTTATTTAAACACAACGTATGGGTCAATAATTAACTAGACATCACTTTTATATCACGAGCCATTATATACACTGTGCTTGAGGTATGGGTTTCTATGAAATCTAGAGCTCAAGACATCATCTTCATAACAACAGAGGCCGGTACCTTTAGGCGTATAGTCCTTCATAAGGCTGCGGGGTCGAGTTTGTTACAACATCACCAGTGACACATATTTTATGTCCATCCGACAAAATCCGCAGTCTATCGTGATTTATAATTTTTCACCTCAATTTAAAAATAACAGGTTTTTCGCGTAACACCAATGTGGACATGTCACTTTTTCTCACTTGATGAAACAAAGTGATTTGAATTTTGAGAATCTCATTGTAAGCAAAATGTTTGAAGCTATATTGTGTCTTGTTATATTATTTCAACCCCAATGCCCTATCTTCTTGGCAATTTAATGAGATCAGTAAGAATCGAAAATCGGTAGGAACATTTATTACCAAATGCTTCAAATGGGCTTTAAAACTTGTCTATTAGACAAGTAAAATATTCGTATCCAACTTTACCTGGTCAATCACGTAAGCAGATTAATGTCATTCAGTGTACCATTGAAGCGAATATTAACAGCCTGAATGGTCCACTATGTGGGTACAGCGTGCACCAATGACTCAGTCAGTGCGAGACAGAGCCGCGGCGCTCTGTAATCTGTCCTGGTCGCGGCAAACCGTGCACTGCATAAATTAGCTGTAGTTAAAAGCCGCTTTTAATGGAGAGCCCAAATGAATGGGCGGGAACTGTACTGGACTAATGGCGGACCTGATGGCGACCGCAAGCGCAATATTGAGCCTCGCTTTGACTCGTCCGCTTCGAACGTATTAAATCGATGTTCAATTTGGCAATTGACTTTTGCTAATAGGTCTTCATGATATGAGTTACTTGCATTAACGACACGAATAAAATAAAATGGTTTTGATTTGCAATCGTGTCCGCTTGGAGCTTAAATGTATATTATTATATAAGTTACTTTATCTTCTTTCTATGCCTATGACGTAAAGAATTCTTGCGATTAGAAGTCCATTATTGAATCCAGACTTAGTAACTAATGGGAATGGCACTACCTAGAGAAGAAAATCCGGTATCTTATCGGGACGATATCGGAAAAGAAGGTATCTTGATCGAATGCCATTCCACAATTTGACCGCACCTATCGTATCGTACTGATAGTTTTTTATCGGACTGCTTTTGAAGAGGGTTACGTTTTTCAAGAGTAACTATGTAGATATGTATCTGAACAAGTTATTTCTTTTTCACGGGCTACAGCCTTAACGGGATAACGGATGTTGATGAGGTGTCGTTAGATTTTTCATAGCAGCGCAAATGAAATTGGCTAAAATGCCTATCTTTGAAACTATTGTTTTTTAATAAAGCTTGTTGAATTGGGCTTTCAAAGCTTGATGCTCGCAGGCCGCATTGTTTTCAATTCCACTGAGTACGGAATAGTGACGTCATGCTGAAGTTTTTCTCCCTCGCATTTGTTTAGTTTCGCATGTAACGGAGCGTGCGGCCTTATTATGTTTGTTCCGCGACCGTAATATTGTTATTGTGGTAATTACGCGCGCTTGGCGTGTGCTCTGTGAGGGGAAGAGTTTTTTCTGGTTTCGTAGAGACGAGATGGAGAACATGTGTTTTGCCTGTTAACACACCACTACTTTTTATTTTCGTATTATCTACCTATGTTAACTTTCAAAGATGCTATGCCATGCTGCCGTGCAGTCCCTAAAACGCAGTATCTGCAATCAGACAGTTTTGAGAAAACAGCAAAAAACTACTTTACCGAATTTTTTTTTTCAATTTCCTTATGTTTTCAGTTAGGACGTTTACTACCATTAAAAACCTATGGTTGCAAAGAAGGAAAGGACAGAAAAAAAATTACATTTAGCTCACAGTTTACGAAATAAAAACAAATGTTTAAATACGTTGCAGTTACTACATTTCCATTTTAGGTTTTTTTCTCATATAAACTGCATAAAATTTTTGCAAACTTAGTTAATATTGCCATTTAAAATGCAGTATCTCACCTACTTTGCTGCGTTTTAACTTGTAAATCAAAATAGTAGCTCGCAGTTACCGCTTTATTATAAAAATGACATGTCAACAAATCGTCTTCAAGCCGAACAAGCCCTAATCGAGAAACAGGCGGAGGCTGAACGGGTCCTAATTGCTGCGAAGCTAGAGGAACAACAAGCAAAAACAGACCGAAGATCACTCCTCATGACGCTCGGTGCACCGAGTGAACGACGGGTGCGGGCTTCCAAAAGTGGTAATGATTACGGAGGAAGGGCTAAAATGTAATACAAAAATACCCACCTATCAGGATTACGTGTAGCGGAAGCGGTCGGTGAAGTTTTGAGACGCTTGATGATTGCCTGGCTCTAATAAAAGTTATTTACTTTGCCTTTCAGATGCGTTTCGTTTTGCAATATTTTGTACCAATACGACGTGATTAACGTTACAGAAACGTGCCAAACCATCCACAGTCGAATGAAAACCAGCGTATCTATCATACCTAAAGTGAGTAACTGACAAGATTGGCAGAATTCTGAAGCGAGCTTCAATCGAAAGCATTTTCAAGCCACCTAGGAAGATCAGCCAGTACATCAGATCAGTCAAATGTAACTTTCCCCTCCACGACCCTGGTGTTTACAAACTTGAATTTGACTGTGGGCTCTCATACATGGGGGAAACAAAGAGGAATGTATCTACAGGACTCAAGGAGCATATTGCCGATGTGAGAGACCGTCGTGACAGACAGTCTCTGCAGTGTGTGAACATGTCATGGATAATCCCACTCATTATGTCAGGTTCGACAAGGCTGCAATCCTAGCGAGAGAGAAGTGATTCATCCCTTGCAAAGTACGGGAAGCCATAGAAATTCAAAAGCATTCGAATTTCAACTGAGACACTGGATGGGGCATCTTACCAACTTGGACTCCACTAATTACAGAGCGGAAGAACCAGATCCAACATACCGTCGGGTGAGAATACGTTTGTGCCATACACCATATTCCATGTTTCAGATATGAGCGAAATGAACAATTTCGTTAATAGTTTAGAAGGATGTTTTCTATTGTAAACACAAACTAATTTGTCATAAAGGTATACAAGAATACAATTGTTTTTAATATATTAGATCCAGTAAAGTTAAATGAAACATTAGTTATTTAGCTTTTTTCAATTGCTATATCCATTTTTCATGAATCATTGTTTAACGTAGAATGTATGATATGACACAAATCACGCGGATGTAGCACAAAATCTAAGTTAATTTTAAAGAAACAGGTTCGATGACACACGAAAAATTAAATATAAAAAAAGATTCCGAGGATTATGTCTATTATTAATTATAATTACATATGAAAATACTCCGGAGGTCTAGTAGGAGGCTGCCAAAAAATTTGGACCTCCCATTGTAACACAAATCATTGATCGACAGTTTTGTATGGGAGATCCAAATATTTTTCATAATTTCGATCTATGTATGGCCTTGGGGAAATACCTTATTTTACATGGTGAAGTCTATGGCTCTTCTTCACTCATTGTGACAACTTTCACTAAATAATTACACTGATATCAAAATAAAACAAAATTCACAGCTGATAATCACAAATAATTTCAGTTAAATTATTCAGTAAAAGTAAACAAAGTAGGTAGTTGAATAATAAGGATATGGCACAAAATCTCACGCGTAATGTCGCTTGGCATGTTGTTTCCTGGGGGTTTGCTGTACGTTTGTGCTATATCCGGACATGGCACAACATTACGATTAGGTTTTGATTTACAGAGCGGATATAGCATAAAATCAAATAAATTATCTTTGTATCAAACAGGTATTTTTTAATTTCGATCCGTGGTAAATATGTATCGTAAACTGTATTGTTGGATTTACTCATAATCGACTTTTCTTAAAAATGGATATGGCACAAACGTATTCTCAGCCGACGATACTGCAAGAACTACTTCATAAGACACGGTATCTGCATACTGCGTACAACCGGAACGTTATGCTAGGCAATTAAGAAATAGATGGTGGTAGAACAAAAATAATTTTAAATTCCTAATAATGACGTCTAACACCTTAGTCATCCGTTAACCACGGACACTGGAAAGTGTCCGAAACTTCAGGTTAATTAAAAACCTAAATATACAACTAATTTTATTACAATAAGTAAAATACACCATTCAAGCTGAAGAGATGAGTGCTAAAGTACCGATGGCGAAAGGTCCTGGTTTTTTCATCTTCATTTCGTAGAGGACGAAACTCACAAAAGTTGTCGCAAGACACTCGTGAGGCCGATGCCTTGCATATTCGCATTCGTAGGCAATCTGGACTATACATACCTTAAGTAAAATACCTTTAGCGCCATCCAATAAAACCAATAATGTGCCGTTTAGAATCAATATACTGCGATTTAGGTTGTAAATTAAGATAATTAATAATATTAGGTTCCTAAATAACATGCAGTATATGCTGTATAGAAGCAAGATACTGCAATTTAGGTGGTAAATTAAGCCCATTAATAATATAAATTTCTCAAGTAACATGCAGTATGTGCTGTTTAGAATTAAGATACCTACTGCAATTTAGGTGGTAAGTTCAGCCCATTTATAATGTAAATTTCCCAAGTAAAATACAGTATATGCTGTTTATAATCAAGATACTGCGATTTAGGTTGTGAATTAAGTTTATCAATAATAAAAAATTCCCAACTAAAATGCAGTAGGTATCTAATTATCTACTGCACTTTAGCCGGTATATTACCATAACATGACCACATAAATTACAAACTGCATTGCAGTTTCTGAATTCATTACTGCATTTTAATCAGTAATGTTCGTTGATAACTGTTGGTGCTGCATTTTAATTGGTATTGTTACATTAATTTGCCGTTTTGTCATCAGTTACTGCAAATCGACTTTAAATTATTTCAACTTCCAGTTATTTTAGCAAAAAACCGGAAAAAGCGGCATAAAGTTTGTGATGTGGGTGTCAAGAATCAATATTAAATAAAAAATGACAAAAATGCAGATACTGCGTTTTAGGCTCTGCACGGCAGCATGTGGAGCCTGCAGAGGGGTCGTAAGAGGCGACTGAGGGATAAACCCGACCCATACAGCCAGGGACAACCGTATGGTAGCGGTTAATCCACCACAAAAGCATTCCCAAGAAGGTTTGACGTCTGGTAGGCGGCCGGTCGTAAAATTTAGCAAAATCCTTTGCAACACGATTTTGTGTTCAACTAAACGTGTTGCGCCGACCCCAAGTAATTGGGATAGGTAAGGGCAGAAAGATGATGATGTAAACTTTCAAAGACCTTATGATGATGTGCTATAATTTTCAGTGGGTGGAATATCGTAACACAGTAAATGCTATTTATGCTTACCTAGGTCTTATTTTACATTTATTCGTACAATAACCGCAAGTTTATTTCAATGCAATGCCGATATTTGCGGTTAGCCATAAGCACGTTCTGCATATTATTTCCGAAATTTTAAACCTTCACATGAAATACGTATTATTTTATGTACCTACTTTGCTACAACGCATATGAAAAAGTTTATCTAAGATTTAGGGTCGGCGCAACATGTATGTAGATAAATAGATACTGAATCATAATAATAATAAGTAACTAAAACATAATTTGTATCATTTGTAATACCATATTATAATTATTCTACCTAAAAAAATCGTAACCAAGACTGAATCCACAAAAACCGAAGCTTTCAGTTGAAAATGGAAGTAGCGTTCTTGCGTTCACCAAAAACGTCTTTTTGTTGTCAAATGCAGAAACAAAGATGAAATCACGATCAGCGCAGACCTTTTGTCAAAAGCGATTCTCTTTTATTGAACTGAAGCATGTCTTTGCTACAGACATTTCCCAGGTCCAATTTGTTTGAAGTAGGTATTTACGATTAACAAGAATTTATTTGACGTACCAATTTTGCCAGAACACCAGCAGTCACAAAGTAAAAGCTTCAAAATTGTGGCCTGTCCGAACGTTATCTTGCACCGCCGCTGCAACTATCTAATCCATGAATTTTGAAACCGCTATTACATATCGCGGTAACGGCGGATTGCAACTGGTATTTTGTAATAGTTTGAAAGTTCTCGTGGGATGCTACGAGTGTTTATGTAGTACCTAACGGCTACGAGGCAATCGTAGCACTAGAGCAATAATGTCATTTCGCTTAATTTCTGTTGAAAATATGAAAACATAAAATCAACTTAGACTCGTAAAAAGAGTGAGTGAGCCGATTTATCAACGTTACATAGTTTAATTGTTAGTTTAATATGTCCTTTTCTATTCTCATGCCTTCCATTCGACCTACATTACATGCTGAATCCGAAGTCGTGAGAGACAAAATTTTCACTGACAACTCAAACGAGATTACCTACAGAGCTGCGTCGCGCTCGCCCGACGTCAGGTTATTTCAAAGTTTTTCCAGATTATCCCCGACTCTATTTACCCGTTGGCTGAATGAATAATACTAACATGCAATCTCTGCAACTATCAATCACGAGCTGCTGGGAGTGTGAGGAAGACAGCACGAGGGTTAAGGGGTGAGAGGGGATAGTACCAGCATCTAAAATCAAAAGTAATTGTGATATACTCCAGTCTACATGAAACTACACATACATAACATTATTGGTGTGTGTAATTTCACCTTTCTGTGTTATGGTAGGCTTATAAACCAAGCGTCTCGACAACGACGCGCGTCAACGACGCCGTAAAATTTTGACGGCGTCGTTGTCGCTGCGGTCTTGTAGAAAAACCCGACCGCATCCCATATAAACCCTAAGCTTCTCAGCGCGCTGTCAACGTGACGGCGACGCGGCGGCGTCGTTGACGCTGACGCCGGGTCTTTCTGGTATCCCCATACAAACCCATACAAACCAGTCATTTGACAGCGACAACGACGCCGCCGCGACGCCGCGACGCTTAGAAAATAAGGGTACCATTACTGTTTCTTTTGGTCAGGCTGTAGACGGAAAGCTCATATTTTTTTCTTTGCGAACAGTCTTCTACATTTTTATTGTATGGCGTGTAAGAAGCCTATTTGAAACACAAGAGAGAATCCGGTATACGCGCGAGGATGTTCGCTCGTTTACTTTAGCTAAGTGCCTAATGCGGCTTTACGAAACCCACATTCCACACTCATACGAATACAAAGAATATAGGCATGTATTATAGAACTGGATGTCGTGTTTATACTACTGCTCCTGCTGTTTTAATATTTAGCTAATCAACGTACCTTACCTTTACAACGTACCTATTGAATATTGGAACTAATTGGTAGACAATTGCTACGGCGTAACCAGCAGGCGTAGCATACAGTGCGGTATACAGACAGACAGGCAGACAGACTTGACGAAATGATAAGGGTTTCTAGTAGACTACGAAACCCTAAAAAAGATCTCCAATCTAACACTTATTCTTATTATGAAAGCATTCCGCAATATTATCGTAGGAAGGAAACATTTAATATATTTTTAAGAGTAATATCGGAACTTTTCTTTGAAAATATAATTCTCTTGTGTTGTTAAACTTGTGAAACGTGTATTGAAACACCGTGTGAGGTATCCAGCAGAGTATCCAGGATCCTTTATCACGAATTCATGACTAAGGAAAATGCCAACTTACATTATTTCTCATAGAATGCAGAAAATACGAGTATTTTTTTGGCCATATTCATCCACTTTGTACACAAGTAGGTACACTACTTTTCTATAGGTAGAATATTATTATTAACAGCAACTATCGAAAACTAACTAAAACTAATGAACTAAGGATCGCTTACCTCAAAACAAACTAACAAACGATTAAAATTAAAACAAGCAAATCCCCAGCAACAGTGTAATCGAGCGGAGTAGCACCCTGCCTCAGATCATGATTTTTTAGAGGGAAAACTACGAACAACAAGAGTGAAGCCGTAACCTGAGTAGACCTACTATATGCACTAAAATACTACTTCCACTGTCACAACACTCCAGTGCAGAACATGAACCTTCCTCTATCGGGAGGGTAGGTATTTGCCATTACTCACGAGGCGCAACGAATTGGTGAGCGCAGTGCAAGATATTGTATTTACAGAGAACGCTGCCGCTCCTTCCCTCGATTAACCCTTTTTTGCTTTTAACGACAATCACGCGTACCTATAGTACCGTCATTCGAATAGGCCATATTTGACAGCTGTCAAAATCATGTTAATGCTATGACATAAGTTCTATTTTTCTTTGTTGACATGTTTCCTAGTATAGGTTTGATAGCTGCCAAATATGGCCTATCCGAATGACCGAACTATAGGTATTCTAGGTCGGCACCTCGCATCGAGTTGTTTTATAGCTTGACTCTGGTTGTTCGGAGGTTTCCCTCTGAACAGTCTCTTCCTCTGGGCATCCCGTGGAGGACGCTGTGGGAATAATAATTTACCTTGTGAACACTGTGTGTATCCTCGATAAGCTTGGCATCAAGATAGGAAAACTAATTTATTGCAGGTAATACACCGCTTCTAAAAGTAGTCTAGTAAAAATATTAGCAGTAATATTATAAACTAGCTCGTGTCCGCGAACTTCTCGCCAAGGGATGCTTGTGCGCCAACAGTCCCTGACAAAAGCTATCATCACTTATCTATCATCGATGTTGATCAAGATATTTGTCTGCCACTACATCCTTGATTAAGATAAGTTCTACACAAACCAAGCGAATGCCGCAGTACCGGACGGTGTTTTGCCGGATCCGGTTATGAGACAATCACAATGAGATACGTTGCCGTATCCAGCTGTATCAAAATTGCAGCTGTCGGTCAGAAGTTGTCATTTCATTTTGGTGACTGGGTGACTGCTGACCGTACGGTCATCCGGTGCGTGTGCAAAATAACATAGAAACTACTTATAAAAATATTTATTTATAAATGTTGAATTATTTTTAATGAAGTAATGATAAGACTTAAAATTGAAATAAACAGTTTCTCTTATCAGTGCTGGCACATTTTGTTCACGTTGAGAGGAGCGCATTATCCATCAATCTGCAACAAAATGCATAATACTATAATGCAGCATAGGTACTTAAGAGATACATTGAAAGTTTACTAGTGACCAAAACAAATGTGTCACTCTGTGTATTTATCGATAACGCTGGTCGGTCTACAATGACCTTCACATACTTAGTTGACTGTTTATATTGCAGTGCCATACTAAATTTCTATTGAATTTGAAAAGCAGCGAGCAGATTCCAGTATTATCTAATTGCATTTTTATGCAAGTAGATACCTAAATGCGTTTACAATACAAAACACACAAGCTAAGTAACTACAGCAGCTTTGCTACCATAATCAATCATGGATAAAGTTGATTAAATTATCTATCGCATGCCAAGAGCAAAATGTAAAAAATCTTATAACAATCATATTGGGATTATACTTAGTTATTCATAATCATGGCGTGAATGTAACAAAGAAAACTAGAAAAGGTGACTCACGTCTCCCTCCGTGCATGCACTTCATCTCGTCCTCCGTATAATCTGCAAACTTGTTTATACCATACGTCGCAGTCTGATTAGGTTGGGAATTCAACCGATTTATTTTCTCTAAATTCTTGGTGAATGCTTCGTAGTGGATTTTTTTGTCTTCTTCGTCCTTGTATGTTTTATTGTGATCCTTAATGAACTGTTCGAACAATTCCTCTGCTTTGTTGATATCGAATAGTTTATCGGATGTGGCGGCCATCTTGTTTAATTCTGTCGCGGCGGTGTGACTCGCGCGAGTGTCGCTGCGCTACTAAACTTCATAGCTGAACTTGTTTGACCTTTTAGATGCGCGAAGTGCGTTGCGCCTGCGCGGATAGCAATGACTAAGCCTATATAATCAATACATAATATAAAAAGAAATCTCTTTTTGCGTTTCTCTGTCTGTCTGTTTTTCGTAGAATCCGCTAACTCCTCCTAAACCACGCAACGGATTTCGATGTGGTTTTTTAATAGATAAGGTGATTAAAGCGGAAAGTTTACATGTAGGTACAACACATGCCACGATGTTTTTCAGCGGAAAAATGAGTTGCAGCGGGTGAAACTGCTAACGGGTCGCTAGTCATAATAATATTTTCCAATATCTATGAATCATCATTGTTATTCGATATTTATTATGTCGCACATTTATGTGGATCACATTTTTTTGGTGATTCACCGATAGTTAC